>JAUIMM010000104.1:7822500-9022500 GCA_031769625.1 Taudactylus pleione | reverse complement strand
ACAGACCAATGAGTATACTCACAATCCGGGAGGATTCTATATCCTTATTAAATATCTTATTATATTGGATCACTAATCCAATCATATGGGAACATATGTCATTGGAAGTAAGCCTATAAGGGATATCTAATCACGTTAACTGTTATATAAATTATAACGAATCTATAATATATAACATTCAATATTAATCCTTCCACCAGTTTATAAAAAAACAGTTAATTCAATAATCTGTTAATGATGACATGCACTATCATACGTTACTCAATATTTGCAATTCACAGGTGTTGAGCCATATTATTATTGGCTTTGTAGTATATCTAATATGAACATCATATCATCCCTTAATCGGGCAGTTCAAATTAATTGTATACTTTTACAAAGCACACAAACTCCTTTGTTAGGTAGTTTAGATTATAAATATCCTGTTACAGTATACACATATCATCAGAGCATTCGAGCAAGATAAGTCGTATTGATCATCTGAAATCTGTCACATACTTATATTTATTAGAGTAATCGTGTAACAGGTTGCGTAATAATGTTTGGTTCTCAACTTCCACAATATATCGTGTAGCTAAGCGGAATGCTTCACATTCGGTATTGGGGCTTATTCATATAGATGTTATCTACATATTAATCGTTCAAAATAAGTCAATTCAAAGATAACATTTCAATGAAGGCCTCCTTGAGAAAGCTAATTCATAGCGAAACGCGCATTGGCGTTTATCCCGCTAGTGACACTTAAAATATATATACGAAATATGTGATCAGTTCTGATGTCTTATGTGAATTATCCTGCTGGAAGTTATAGGCATTGATGGCTCACTGTTGCAGCACACTGATTGTTTAATTTTGCCTAGTAAGGGAATGTGAGACGGCGACATAGTTACTTAGTTCAGTTGCAGCAGATATTATTGCCGGCAGAATAGTAGAGACATCACCGAATCCATCAAGGTGCTGTCTCTTCATCAGTATATGGAGGAATAATACTATTAGTATATGGAATTGGGATGAACCTCTTAATGGATTGGGGGTTATTCTATCGGCAATTACAGGTAGTTTAGCTCCCATGTTATGTGTGAACTGTCCTGCTCACTTTTGCAGACATTGAGGGTTCAGTATAGTGGAACACCAACTATTCCTATGTGATGGTAGTAATAGATACATAGTGTAGCTTGAATAGATACAACGTGGCAGCTGGGGGTTAGAAACATCACAGAGAACATTGAAATGTTATCTTTGAATTGACTTATTTTGAACGATTAATATGTAGATAACATCTATATGAATAAGCCCCAATACCGAATGTGAAACATTCCGCTTAGCTACACGATATATTGTGGAAGTTGAGAACCAAACATTATTACGCAACCTGTTACACGATTACTCTAATAAATATAAGTATGTGACAGATTTCTGATGATCAATACGACTTATCTTGCTCGAATGCTCTGATGATATGTGTATACTGTAACAGGATATTTATAATCTAAACTACCTAACAAAGGAGTTTGTGTGCTTTGTAAAAGTATACAATTAATTTGAACTGCCCGATTAAGGGATGATATGATGTTCATATTAGATATACTACAAAGCCAATAATAATATGGCTCAACACCTGTGAATTACAAATATTGAGTAACGTATGATAGTGCATGTCATCATTAACAGATTATTGAATTAACTGATTTTTTATAAACTGGTGGAAGGATTAATATTGAATGTTATATATTATAGATTCGTTATAATTTATATAACAGTTAACGTGATTAGATATCCCTTATAGGCTTACTTCCAATGACATATGTTCCCATATGACTGGATTAGTGATCCAATATAATAAGATATTTAATAAGGATATAGAATCCTCCCGGATTGTGAGTGTACTCATTGGTCTGTTAATTTATTTTACCGCCTAAATTCGTACATTGGAACATATATACAGTACACATTATAATATAATAAGTGCCTAGTGGAATTTTAAATTATTTCACAATTTCCTTATTTTAATTTTTTTTATTATGCAATTGTCATTGAATGTGTATGTGTGTATAATAAGTTTTAATATTTCGCTCTTGATGTTACAATATTTTAATGATAATCATTAAATGTTAATTTTTATTTCATGTTTGTGTGCCATCCAATACAACTCTCTTTCTTTTTTTTTTGATGAATTACTTGTTGGTTGTCAGCACCCCCAGTACTAGATAACATGGATTTATTCATAGTAACATTTGGGGTTTATCTCACATATTGATAATATGACTGGTGCAGTGATCTTCCTCTTTTTTGAATAGACACAAGGGTGACCAGGTCAGTGATAAAATCTCCCGTTAATTTTCAGGTGACCAACGAGACAGTACCAACAATGGGTGTAACAGGTAAAGTGGAACATTATCCTTTAACAAAGTCCACAGAGGTTACTATTGGGCTGCTGCATACCAGGCATTCTTTTCTCCTGGCTGCTGATACTAACCTACTGGGCAGAGACTTGTTATGTAAGATGGGATGTGTTATATATTGCACCCCTGATGGTGTATTTTTAGATATCGCAGAGAGAGTTGCACACGAGGTGCGGGATATATTGAACACTCCCCAAAAGATAATGTATCACTCTACAAGCCTAAATGAAAATCCATCTCAGATAAATGAAATGTTGTCCCTAATTTCAGATTCCCTTTGGACTAAAGATGGACAGGACACTGGATGAATGGCAATCGTAAGCCCCATAATGGTAAATTTAAAAAGCGGTAGGCAAGCTCCAAAAATTCCCCAGTACCCACTAAAACAGGAGGTAGAATTAGGGGTTTTCCCAATAATTGAGCGATTATCGCAACAGGGAATTTTAGTTCGTACAGCTAGTGTAGCCAACAGTCCCATCTTTCCAGTGAAGAAGAGTGGTGGGAGGGGTTATAGGCTGGTACAAGACCTTAGAGGTGTTAATAAGGTAGTAGAGAGCCAATTCCCTGTAGTGCCAAATCCAGCTGTCATTCTGATGCAGATCCCACCAAATGCAACCCATTTCACTGTCATTGACCTCTGTTCTGCTTTCTTCTCTGTGCCTCTCCATCCTGACTGTCAGTATCTATTTGCATTTACATACAGAGGTTTACAATACACATGGACACGGTTACCCCAAGGTTTCATAGACAGCCCCAGTATCTGCATGACTGTTTACAATCTTTTCAACCTGCCAATGGATCTGTTCTAATTCAATATGTGGACTATTTATTGCTATGTTCTGACTCATTTATGTCATGTTTGAATGATACTAAACTTTTGTTACTTCATCTCTCGCAAACAGGACACAAGGTGGCTAAGGACAAACTACAGCTGTGCCAATCCAGAGTAAAATATTCGGGACACTGCCTTACCCAGGGGTTACGACATCTTACAACAAATAGAATCCAGGCCATACAAAACATGACACTGCCGCAGAATCAACAGCAAATTCGTACCTTCTCGGGAATGTGTGGATACTGTAGAATGTGGATCCCAGGTTTTTCTATTTTGGCCTTACCTTTACAGGAGTTAGTCTCTTCCTCAAAGCCTGATCGTGTCATACACACAGAGGAATCAGAGCAGGCTTTCCTTAATCTTAAGGATAGTCTGACAAGAGCTCCTGCATTGGGAATACCTGATTATGAAAAACCTTTTGATTTGTATTGTACGGAAGCCGATGGTTGTGCTGCAGGTGTCCTTACACAAAAACATGGTGATGCCAGTAGGCCCGTAGCATACTACAGTGCCCAAGTGGACACTGTGGCAAGATCACTCCCCATCTGTTTGAGAAGTGTAGCAGCTACTGCTCTATTGGTGAGTAAAAGTGAGGACGTAGTATTGGGTCATGATATGATTGTCTACACTCCCCATGCTGTATCTGCCCTGTTGAACTCAGCTCAAACCAGACACGTCTCCTCGGCTAGGTTCACCAAATGGGAACTAGCTCTAATCGCTCCTGCAAATATTATTGCTAAACGTTGCAGTACGCTGAATCCAGCAACATACCTACCATATGTACAACATGATGTACAAAGGGTGGAAGAAGAGGAGTTGCTGGCGGGAGGTGAGTTCAGCAGACATAATGATACGCATGATTGTATGACATATCTGAACCAGACCTTTACTGCTAGACCTGACATACATGACACACCTTTAGAGAATGTGGATGTAACTTTTTATACGGATGGGAGTTGTCATAGACAAACAGACACAGGTGAATTATGTACAGGTTATGCTTTGGTCCTGCATAGCATAAGGACCACTCCTAGACCTCCTCTGAATCTGTCCCCATTTGAAATATTGTTTGGTAGACAACCTCTTTTGATTATAAGTCCACAGGAAGACCTGAAGGGTAACAACGAGGTAACTGTAAAGTATCTTATATCAATGGGTAAGCAGTTAAAGCAACAGCAGCAGAAACTGAAATTGTTGTCTAATGATATTCCTGAAACTAACTGTCATGATGTTGAACCAGGAGAATATGTAATGATAAGAAATTTCTTGCGTTCAGGTTGTTTGACTGATAGGTGGGAAGGTCCATATCAGGTGCTGCTGACGAGTACTACATCTTTGAAGGTGGCCGAGAGAGATACCTGGGTCCATTCCACTCACTGCAAAAAGGTCAATCAGCCAGTGGAGAAACAAGTCGGAGACAAGGCTTAGTGTGGACCTGTCGCCCGTGAGCTTGTTCCGGGAGGATTGAACAGGTTGTAGTGAGATACCTGAACAGAAAGAAATCTGCAGGTCTTGTTGTGACAATGAATGGGCCTGCTGTGTTCATTTTCATATTCTCTTTTAGAGTGTTCACCATCTTGGTTGGTGCTGGAGTATCCAGTTTCTGTGATGGGAGACCGACCGAGGAAATGGGAGCTGATGGCAGTGCTGATGGAATGGAGTCAGGAGGAGTGCAATGCCAATCAGGGGAGTGTCTGACCAATCCTAGTACTGTTATTGTTAAGAGAGCTATCATTCCGGATACTCAGGGAAAGTGCGGAGGTTTATCGTCTGAAGATTCCTGTATTTGTGAGCTTTGTGGGTCCCTAGTTGATGAGAACTGTATCCAATGGTGCCAACCTAAATATAGCCCGTACTGGGGTGGGTATCCTTTAGAGGATTATTATAGTATGGTAGGCAAAAATTCCTCTCATCCAAACCACCTCATTTCAAACTCTATCAATTCCAAGTAGATAGATCACTTTTGTGTTTAAACATAACCAACCCCAATAAACCCGGGAGTTGGGAAGTGATGGGGAATAATCAGATGATGACCTTCTCACAAAGAGCTGATAATGAGTCCATAAACCATGATCTGTTGCGCTCCATTAAGTCTGGTGGGAAGCATTTTAGCTATCGGAAATTATTGGTAAGGTGCCAAATGGTTATTGTGCTAAGATAATACAACCAGAAACTTGCATGTACCAGATGGAAGACCCAGAAATAGGATTGTTTGCAAGGGAAATGTGCTTAATGATAATGATGCATACCATTCCTTATGTTCTCCCTGATAATGTGTATTTCATATGTGGAAGAAAAGCGTATAAATGGCTCTCCCCGAGTTCCGAAGGTTTGTGTTACCTGGGAAGAGTAGTACCAGAAGTTATGACCCTCACACATGTTGAAATGCTGGGTATACATAAAAACACACCGTCACCATACCTTCACACACAATATGTACACAGAGATAAAAGAAATATGATACCTGGTGACGTGCATAAAGCCACTCACTTAATCAGTGAGACAACTGGCTTTCAAGTTTTAGTCGCATTGGATCCCACCAGGATTGCTCGGGGTACATTAAATTTTAGATATATCCAGGAACTTGCTAAATTGATAGATAATATCACCGAGATGTACGATGACACATTTAGGTATACAGGGAAAGAATTGCAAGCGTACAATAAAGAACTGGTGCAACACAGACTAGTGTTGCATTATTTAACTGCTGTTACTGGAGGGTATTGCGTAACATTGGCCACCCAGTTCGGAGTAAAATGTTGCACCTATGTCACCAATGATACTAGCGACCCCAAGGAGGTGATAGACTGGAAGATGGATGAAATTCTGCAGCTAAAATGGGAGTTTCGAAAAAACCATAACGCTTCAGTGGCTGAAGTAGGGGAAAAGATAGAAGGATGGGTTTCATGGCTGAACCCAGTAAAATGGTTCTCAGGTCTAGGGGAATGGGTCCAGGAAGTGATCGCCAGCATAGGCAAGTTCTTGATCCTTATACTAATTGTCATCATAATAATTGGCATATGCGTCCGGTGTGTTCCTATTATGTTGAAGTGTGGAAAATGTAAAAACAGAGTAAAACGTAAGAACGAAACTATGATGGTGATCAGTAATGACAATATGTATACCGAGGTAAATGTAGAACTGCATTACAACCCTGAACTAGGAAATACTATCATTTGATGAATTATATTTAGACGTGCATAGAATGTATTATTGAAATGTTATTTTTAGAACACCTCAGATAATGTAAAGTCTCAATTCCCCTCCAAGACTGCCTTTATAAGACTGGTGCATTCCCACACCTTTCACATGATCTTCCAAGATCCGCGGTGTGCATATAATAGTAGTTTTATGTCCCCACCCAGAGACACATTATTGATGGATTAAGAACCACCTTGTGCCATCCCACAATAACACTAAATAATATGTAAATGTGAGCCTAACTTAAATTCTAATAGCAGATTGTGATAGCATGTTGTTTGCTATCAAAGGGTGGACTGCCGAAGCTGAGTAATTGGCTGAGACAAGTTCAGTTTAAAATTGAATCGCAGCGACGCCATCTTGCGACTGGCCGCAAGACGCCATCTTGAAAATGAGATCGCAAGACGCCATTTTGCGAATGGCCGCCTAAGCTTCATTTTAGATAAACTCACTTTTTAGTACATGTGGCAATAATACTATTAGCACCATGCGATTGCATCTCCCATCATTTCTCATATACACAATAATACACATAATAGCGCTGTTAACTAGTCGCATATTAGCGAATGCACAGGACCCCGAATGAAAACACAGTTTAGTAGCTAAATGCGCATGCATCCGCACCAAGTTAACTAGTGTCTTCATATCAAACCCTGTACACTCACACATTACATATTCACTTACAAGGTTCCAGTAGCCTTAAGGTATAAGAATTAAGTTGGTACAGTTAATATAAACGCTGTGAAATAAGGATATTTGATAACTAAGGTTTAATACATGCAAAGAAAGCCGTGTTTGGTTTTGTACTGATGCGTACTCTTTCCACAGTATTCCGGTGATATCAGTGGGGAGATCGCATCATGCATTCTCGAGTTATGAACCGCAGAGACTTCAACCAACAAAATGTATTAACTGTTATGATGTTGCAGGGGGCGGAAGGGCAGAGACCCCCATTTGTTAGAGGCTGGGCGAGTCTATTTGAACCAGTCTGTTAAATGCTCCGTAACAGATGGATCCCCCGTGGGAACCAATAGCATCAGCAACAAACGCCTCTATTGTTTTGCCTATTCCTGGGGGGGTATAAATGTGTGCTCAAACACTGGGTTTTTAGTCTTCGTGCTGAATGCTGATAGACGAGGGGTTTCTTGCTGATGCCTAGCACCTGGTACCGGAAGCGCTGTGTATGTATACTGTACTTGGGTCTGTATAATTCCTTTGCACCTAAACTGTGTCTGGATCAATTGCGTGTAACTGACTGTACTTTTACTTGAATAATACTTGTGCTTTGGAACCAGGTCTAAGTCTTTATTTACTGTATGACTGCGTACACAAATTAGTGTCATCCTTAGAAGGTATAGGCAGGATATCAGAAGGTATAGGCAGGATATCAGAAGGTATAGGCACGTTTGCATAGAGGTTCTGATCCAGTATCGTTAGCCATTAATGCAGTGGGTTTTAGACAGTTAATGGAGGTCCTGGAATCTAGAAAGGCTGCCGTGGCCCTTCTAGATTCCACTTCTCTAGAATAGCAATTCCCAATCTGTACAAGGACAAAAAAAACCTTATTAATGTCTTCCGAAATGCCGTTGTGCCCACTGTCCACAAGTGGGACAGGGCAAACTAAAGATTACATGACTGTGACAGCCGACTGGGTAGGTGTATTGGCTCCAGCAGTGCAAACAGCAGCAGCATCTACCAAATGCCAGCTCATTCAGAGGCAGGATACTCTGTGCATCACCAGTTTCACTAAGAGGCATAACGCTGAGAACCTCTTAGAAAATCTCAGGGAAATCATTGCGAAATGGCTTACCCCACTTGGACTCTTCTCAGGATTCGTGATTTCTGACAATGCCAGCAATATTGTGTGAGCATTACATGTGGGTCAATTCGAACATATCCCATGTTTTGCTCACACTGACTTTGGTGGTGCAACATTTTTTTAAAAATGACAGGGGCGTGCAGGAGATGCTGTTGGTGGCCCGAAAGATTTCGGGACATTTTCGACATTCAGCAACTGCGTGTCGAAGATTGCAGCACCAGCAAGAACTGTCCAAGGTTCTCAAACCCTTTGAAATTGCCACACGTGAAGTTAGTTCAGACACTGTCAGCTTGAATCAGGTCATTCCCCTAATCAGACTATTGCAAAAGCAGCTGGAGAAGTGAAGGATTAGTTGAAACTGAGTGATTCCGCTAAGTATGTCGGACTTGTAGATCAAGCTTTTCATTTGCTTTGACAGGATCCAAGGATCGTCCATCTCTTGAAATCAGATCACTATATTTTGGCGACCATACTTGATCCTAGGTTTAAGTCATACCTTGTGTCTTTCTTTCCGATGGATATAAATCTGAAAAGATGCAAAGAGCTGGTGGTGAAAAAATCGTCAGCTCAAGCAGAACATGACACGGCAGCATCTCCTCCTTCATTTTCTACAACTGCCAGGAAAAAACTAAGTTTTCCTAAGAGACCCACTGTTGGTGGTTATGCAGATCAGTCAGCAAAACCTCATGACATCTGGTTGGGTCTGAAAGAACTGCCTATAATGAGTGACATGTCTACCATGACTTTGTCTGATACGGTCACCAGAGAATGGTGGATGACTATTTTAGGGATAGCATCCAAATAGGCATGTCAGACAGTCCGTTTCACTACTGGCAGGAAAAAGAGGCAATTTGGAGTCCCTTACACAAACTGGCTTTGCTGTACTTAAGTTGCCCATCCTCCTGTGTGTACTCTGAAACAGTTTTCAGCGCAGCCGGGAACCTTGTAAATGATCGTCATAGGAGGCTGCTTCCCCAAAATGTGGAAAAGATGATGTTCATCAAAATGAATTAAAAAATTCCACGAGGAAGACCTTTACCAGTACTTAGGTCCAAAAAATACAGAAGTGTCTGTAATGGTGGATTCCAGCGGGGACAAATTAATAGTGTGTGAAGAAGAGGATGCACACACTGATGGGGATGATGATGACGACATCTAATCTAATGTATTGTAAAGCCAATTTGTGTATGGGATCATTGCCACCAATGTCCACTGCGCATTGGCAGCTTGTTTTGTGGGGGTTCCAAACAAACCAATAATTTCAGCCACAAGTGGCAGTCCCTGTCACTGAAGTGATTTGTTTGTTAAAATTGTGAATGTCCTGTTTCATATATACAACATAAGGGTGGGTTGGAGGGCCCAAGGACAATTCCATCTTGCATCTCTTTCCTTTCCATTATGTGCTGTTTGGGGCATTGCTGCCTGACATTTTTAATGTTATGGTCCAGAAATTGTAATGGCCACAGACAGCATCTCCTGCATGCCCATTTCATTTTTTTAAAAGAAAAGTCTGAACCAACTGCTGCTTGTTGTGTAAACCCGGCGGCACAAGTCGCACAACAGTGACATTTAGCCAAGGGTTCTCAGCCCTCAAGGCTGCTACACAGCTCAAAGGCCGCATCCTGCTTCACGTCCCAAAGGCCACTTGTCATCACTCCTCACCAGCCCTAAAGGCTGTAACGGCCGCAACTTGCAAAGAGTTCTAGCCCTCAAGGCTATTGCAGGACTGGTTCCTTCCTAATCATAGCTCTGTATTCCACTACTACTCAGCCCGGAGGCTGCATCAACAATTAACTATCAATTCTTACTTCAGCCAGTGGCTGCACCAATTATCAAGTATCAACTATTCTTACTTCAGCCAGTGGTTGCACCAATTATCAAGTATCAACTATTCTTACTTCAGCCAGTGGCTGCACCAATTATCAACTATTCTAACTTCAGCCAGTGGCTGCACCAATTATCAAATATCAACTCTTCTTACTTCAGCCAGTGGCTTCATCAGTTATCAACTCTTCTTACTTCAGCCAGTGGCTGTGCCAACTATCAATTCTTCAGCCAGTGGCTGCACCAATTATCAAGTATCAGCTCTTCTTACTTCAGCCAGTGGCTGCACCAATTATCAACTATTCTTACTTCAGCCAGTGGCTGCGCCAACTATCAATTCTTACTTCAGTCAGTAGCTGCACCAATTATCAAGTATCAACTATTCTACTTCAGCCAGTGGCTGCACCAATTATCAACTATCAATTCCTCCTTCAGTCAGTGATTGTATCAATTATTAACTATCAATTCTTCAATCCTTGAGGGATACCCCAACCATCATCTTTGCACAGTCCTCAAGTCTTTCTATCACTTGCAACCTTTTGGCCCTTAACTAGATGAAAATAAAATCAATATTGTGAGCTGTGAGGTGGTCAAAATTGACTGAAAAATGGAAACGAGTGGAAATAAATGTTATTGAGGTTAATAATACTGTAGGAACAAAAACAGGCCAATTTTATGTGATTTTAGCTGTTTTTATGATTTTTTAAGAAAAAATCCGAGATGCAAAACCAAAACCGAAAAACAAAACACGGAGGTGAGGTTTTGGCAAAACTAATCCAGATCCAAAACCAGGGGAGATCCAGATCCAAAACCAAAATGAAAACACGAGGGTTGGCGCACATCTCTAATTTAAAATAACAAGGACACTGTACCTATTGAGAAGTGTTTTGCGAACTGCTGTCCCAATTAATCTAGAATGGAAATCACTTAATCGCCAAGAGAACAAAACTCACATGGTATAAAGTTTTAATTTAATGCAAGTAGCAGTACAATAAATTTTTTTTGTTGTTATTACTAAATTCATGTTGCAATTCCAACTTTTTAAATATATAGAAATCAATTAAAAATAAAATATCATAATAATACAATAATAATAATAATAATGATAAAATAATAACTTTCATTTAAAAAAAACATTAACCAGGGTACTATGGTTGAGACTTTTCCCTGGGTCCTTGATGTCAGAGCCTGACAACTCTCCTGGAAAGCAAATTATTTTGGCAGAACAATGGTAAGGGAGGTGTGAGACATTAGATGGTTAATCCTGAAGTTACAATTAGTGTCATGTGACCTCAGGCACGTGTCAGACCTATTATTAAAAAGCCAGTCATATTTGGGTATCAAAACAAAAAGGTTAGCTTGCGTTTTTTCTTATGTTGTTTATATTCGTCATTCCAATGCCATAATTAGCCCTGTGCCGTATGCTCCTGGTATGTCACTAGGAGGGGCCGGCTTGCCAGAGTCAAGACGTACTTAGAAGTTATTTCGAACCATTATCTACGGCCCAAAATTGCTGGGCTCAGAGGGAGTGCACTGAGCAGACTTGTAATAAATACAGCAGTCGGCATTGTTAGAGTATAACATTCCTGACATGACTTCTGGAAGGCGGTCCTGTTAAACTGGATCTAAATACCAAACCTTTTACATTCACATAGCTGTCCTGTAGAGGCTCTGATGTTATAAGGGACAAAGCTTCTTAACTCAGGAGTTCAGTGGAGGCCAAATGATCACATTGTAAATATTATTTTGAGTTACTGGCATCGAGGATGAATATTTGATTTTGGGAGTAGCTGGGAAAGGAACTGTAGTGCAGGTGTCCAGAAAGGCGGCTTGTGGATGGCGTGCAGGAGCAAACGCATGGATTCTATAGGGTGGCACTGGTTCCCAATGCTTGATTTAGAAGAAAAGTAAATAAAAAGTGCCACAATAAACCTACAACAGACACTGTTTCTCGTAGTGAAATTCAGGGGACGGACCAGTTCCTGAAGCTCTTTTGAATAATGACGTCATCAGGAACAACATTCTGGAACCCGCCTGTCACCGACAGCCATCCATCAGTGACAGCGAGACATAGACATGAAGAGCAGTACATGTTGGTAGCCAGGGGCAGATTGGGAATTTAAAGTGGCCCTGGAAAAAACCATGAAAGTGGCCCTTCAGCTCGCGCCTGAAAAAGTGGGTATGGCCTTGTGGCAAGTTGTATGGCCTAGTGTGAAATGCTACGCAAGCTACTCTCCTTGTTTTCATTAGCTGATAAATATGCCTCCAGTCCCTCTCTCCAGAGAATAAACACAGCATGTAAATAAGTATTTTCTTACCTATATGATTTCTTTGCAACAAGGAACCTCTGAAGAAATTGATCCTCGATTGACAAGCAGTGTCTTGAGTCAGTATTGCCGTGAATTGGCCTGGAAGCTTACCAATACTTTTGCAAATATATGCAACTGAGATCTCTGAATTATCTACCATCATGTAGTTTTTCAAATCTTTTTGCTGATGTCATTCCAAGTGCTGGGGAATACCTTTTGCTGTATCTCATAAACATGAAGAGACAGCTGAGCCGCGGCAGCCAATCCATGAGCTGTGATTGGCTCAAGGCAGGCGTTATATTTGAAATGCCGCAGCCGCCACGTCTCCGCTGTCTCTTCATGTTCACAGGCTGGGTTGGTTGGCAGGGTCACAGCAGGACCCATTTTCAGTGCCTTGGGCCGGTTTCGGACATCTATGAAGCTTAATGAACGGGCCAGTGTGTGTATAATAGTGCAGTGACTTAAATTGCACAATATATTGTGTTATCCAATTCCTGGACCGTTCGTGATTGGCTGCACACAGAACTGTGTAGACCAAGGGGGTGTTGACTGGGGGTTGGGTTATGGATGTGCCGCCTGACACTGCCCTCCTGAAGCTGGGATCTTCTTTGCCTCACAGACCAGCCCCTCCTCAAGTGACCTCCAAGCTCCTCCCCTTGTCTCCTATTTCTTCCACATCCCCATCTGCTTAGGGCTGTAACAAGGGCCCCTGGAGTGCCGCTATGGCCACCCACCACTGCCTCTATGGCACCTTTTCCCAGCACTTGTCCTGAGTGGACAAAGAGGCAAATACCATTACGGGATCCCTGCTACACAGCAGCATAGCTCCTTCCGGTACTCCCGGCAGTGTTGAAGGTAAGGTGAGATGATGTTGCCATGCTCCTGCCTCTCAGAGGAGCCAACCGGGTAGAGAGGGAACTAGCAGGTAGCATAAGGTAGGTGGAGTGAGGTTTGGTGGAGAAACACAGTGCTGAAGGTACAGATAGTACGGTGGTGGGGGGAGGTGTAAAGGGTAAGGGTGTTCAGGGAGGGGAGTTTATGGAGTACAATAATGAACACAGTTGTGTCGTTAAACATGAAATCTACAACATATTATCTAATGTGCAGCAGTTTATTGGTAATGAAAATAATAATTGTAAACAAAGATCAGTTATATATTTTGGCAATAGGGCCACACTTCAAAAGTTAAAGACTTTCCTACAGTACAGTTAAAGACACTTTCCTACAGTATTTCCCAGAATTATTTCTGCTCTTTCTCTGTAAAAGTAAATCCCAGTTTGGAACTGCTTTGCAAACTTAATTTTTTAATCAAAATACTAAGGGGTCCATTCACCATTCGCTAAGGGTCTGCTACACATGCGGAAACGCTAGTTTCTGCATATATTAGGTAACGGGCCATTCATCATCAGGGGTCAAAGTATTTTATGTTGATCAGGCTGTTTCAAAGTTATTTATGTGCATCTGACTTTTTCAGTATTAA
Organism: Taudactylus pleione; assembly: GCA_031769625.1. Classification (NCBI taxonomy): domain Eukaryota; kingdom Metazoa; phylum Chordata; class Amphibia; order Anura; family Myobatrachidae; genus Taudactylus; species Taudactylus pleione. The sequence goes on along the minus strand of JAUIMM010000104.1, from coordinate 9,008,630 downwards.
TATGGATCCTGCTTTTCTTCCAAATCTATTGTTGTGGCTTGATGTGGCTTTCCCTATATATTTTGTATGGATTCTGGTTTTCTGTGGGTGTGTGTCAGTTTTCTTTCTTATGTTTCTGTATTTGTAGTTATATCTACTTATATGATAGATTGAAATGTTATTGAAATGTTGTTGATGTTATTGAAATGTTATAATGGGATGGGTACGAAATGCCAGCGCTCGTGATCCCGGCGGGCAAAATCCCGATGCCGGCATCCCGATAGGGTTAAGATACTGACACCTGTCGGTGGGTATCCTAACACTCCCCCTCTCCCTACCATAACCCTCCCTCCCCGATGCCTGAACCTAACTTCCCTCTCCAGTGTCTAAACCTAACTTATCCCTCCCCTCACCCTAAACTTAACCCTCGACCCTTAGTGCCTTTCCCTCCCCCTAGTGTCTAATCCTCAACCCTAATCCTCCCCCCAACCGCGCTACTTACTTTCGGGATTCTGACAGGTGCCGGCAGTATTCTAAGCGCCGGCATCCCCTGCAGAGGGATACTGAACGTATCCCGTTATAATAACCAGCCACCCCCACAGCCCAAACGTTGACAATTTTTTTCAAATTAGTTTCACACCAATTGATGCCCTACTCCCACTGTAGCTCCGCCCATATTGCCCACAGCCCCGCCCACCTCTGCCTCTCCCCTCTCTCCTCTGAACCTATTTTTCTACAAAAATAGCATTAGTTAATTATTTCACATACATATGCTTTAGTACCAAAGAGTTGCTTATTCACAGAAAGCCTGATTCAGAGATGTACCTTATATTTATGCAGTTGAACAATTATTGGTAAGCTGTGCACACATCTACATTGCACTGTGCATGAGAAGACTGATAATGGATGATCTGTGACCGGTGATGCGTCTTTGTACGCTAGTGCTCGGATTTGCAAACCTGCAGGTGAGCGTCTCAATACGTTTGCATATTTTCCCACAGCAGTTGCTCAATGGATCACAGCTGCGATGGCTTTAGCGTACATCTCTGAATCAGGCCCACAGTCTTATCTAGTGAGATTAATAGTATAGTCAAAAGGTTAAAATGTTTTTGTTTTTTTCTCTCTTCTGACTATAAAATAACATTTTACCTGCATTAAAGTTAGCGGCATCTATTACACAGTGTATGTTTTATACTGTACATGATCAGGACTGCAGTAAGTATGCAGCAACATATAGTTACCATATAGATAGAAGTTCCTATATGTACCATATAGTTGAAGTTGCTGACTGGACTGCAACTAAAAAAATATTGTTTTACGTTTTCATAGTTACCTGCTGTGTTTCAGCCCTTAGAAAAAATACTGTAAACTTACTGAGACACAGACTCACATACAGGACAGACAGATGCCAGAAGGGCCGATGGCCAAATGGGCCGCTTTGGCTGAGCCAGGCTTACCCGGCAGTACACCCTCCCGGGCGGCGTCTTGCTCAGCAAGCAGACATCACGAATGTGTGGCCGCGTCATGACGCGCCTGCATCATGATGCAATGACGCGGCTGCGACCAAGCACCTCGGCAATGGGGGCAGTGGGAATCTGGTCCCCCCGCTATGGAGACAGTCTGTTGCCCGAGAGGTGGAGCCGCAAGAGGAGCTGAGGCACAGTACACGGCATTCAGGGGAGGCGCACTTCTGGGTTCTATGCTGTTAATGAAACCCGGGCATCAGCTACAGTGCAGCAGGACGCTGCATCACAGGGGACTGCATATGGTGACTCTGCACACTCCAAAACTACATGGTATCTCTCTCTGCCATCTCCGCCACTAATTTCCTTCTGTCTCTGATCTCACCTTATTCCTCCTCAGCTTACTCTCTCTTACATCTCCCCTGATTTCTCTCTCTTTTCTGTTTCCCCCTATTCCCCTCTTATCTCCCCCTATTCCTAAACTCTGCTGCCTGCCCTTATTCCTCCTGTCTCCCATCTCTTCCTATTCCTACCCTCTATCTCCCATCTCCCCTATTCCTCCTCTCTCTCCCAGCTCCCCCCTTTCTCCTATTGGCTCGATTCAATGCAACACGTACTGAATAGCGCCGGGAATGAGCTCCCGGAGCTATTAAATTCTGCACATTGTTAGATTGGAGAATGCCCTTTTCTCACCCCTCGCGCCTTAAACAGGGTGGTTAGTCGCGAGAATGGGCATTCTCCGACTAAACTTCCCGGTGCAATGCTTTTTTCGCAGAAAACAGCATTGCGCATGGACTTTTGTTGGATTTTTGCTTGCATCCCAGGAGAGATGCGAGAAGAAATCCTTAGTCAGGCTTAGCAGCGTTCTGAATTGAATAGCTCCGGGAGCTCCTTACTGGCGCTATTCAATTCGCGTTGCATTGAATCGAGCTCAATGTCTCTCCTGGCTCTCATTCTCTCTCTCTCTCCCAGCTTCCCCTCTTTCTCATATGTCTCTCCTGGCTTCCACTCTTGCTTCTCTCTCTCTCCCAGCTTCCCCTCTTTCTCCTATGTCTCTCCCGGCTTTCCCTATTCCTCCTCTCTCTCCCAGCTTCCCCTCTTTCTCCTATGTCTCTCCCGTCTCCCCCTATTTCTCCTCTCTCTCCCATCTCCCCCTATTCCTTCTTTCTCTTTCCCAGGTTCCCCTCTTTCTCCTATGTCTCTCCCATCTCCCCCTATTCCTCTTCTCTCTCCCAGGTTCCCCTTTATCTCCTATGTCTCTCCCGGCTTCCCCTATTCCTTCTCTCTCTCTACCAGCTCCCCCTATTTCTCCTATGTCTCTCTCGGCTTCCCATATTCCTCTCTCTCTCTCTCTCTCTCTCTCTCTCGTCTTTCCCTATTCCTTCTCTCTCTTAGGTTCCTCTTTTTCTCCTATGTCTCTCCCATCTCAGCCTATTCCTATCCTCTCTCTCCCAGCTTTCCCTCTTTCTCCTATGTCTCTCTCGGCTTCCCCTATTCCTCCTCTCTCTCTCTCGTCTTGCCATATTCCTTCTCTCTCTCTCCTAGGTTTCTCTTTTCTCCTATGTCTCTCCCATCTCCCCTATTCCTCCTCTCTCTCCCAGCTTCCCCTCTTTCTCCTATGTCTCTCCTGGCTTCCCCTCTTCCTTCTCTCTACCTCCCAGCTTCCCATCTTTCTCCTATGTCTCTCTCGGCTTCCCCTATTCCTCCTCTCTTGTCTTTCCAAATTCCTTCCTACTCTTTCCCAGCTCCCTTCTCCTATGTCTTTCGCAGCCTCTCCAATTCCTTCTCTCTCTCCCGGCTTCCCCTATACCTTCTGCCTCTCCCAGCTCACCCTATTTCTCCTATGTCTCTATAGCTTCCACAATTCCTCCTCTCTTTCTCTCGGCTCAACCTGTTCCTTCACTCTCTCATGGTTCTCCCTATTTCTGCTCTCTCCTGGTTCAACCTAAACCTTCTCTTTCTCTCCTGGCTCTCCCTATTTCTTCTCTCTCTCTTCCCACTCCCCATATTTCTCCTATGTCTCTCCTAGGCTCCCCATATTCTCTCTCTATCCCTGTTCCCCCTATTCTTCCTCTCTCTCTCCTGGCTCTCCCTAATTCTCCTATGTTGGGTCCCCTCTTTCCTTCTCTCTCCCCAGCTGCCCAAATTTCTCCTCTTTTTTTTCTCCTGGCCCCCCCTTTCCTCCTCTTTTTCCTTTATCCCTCTATTCCTTTTTAGTATGTTGCTATTTCAAACCTGCAGATCCATGAAGTATTAATATTAATTGTATACAATATATTGTTTATTTCTATTTCTATTTTATAATATTTGTTACATCACACTACTGTGTGACGTAATGTGAAAAATTAGGTGGCTATGCCCCTTCCCAGCAAGACCACACGCGCTCTCCGTGCATCCCCAATGGATGGCGGCACACATGCTCTTTTGTCTGCGTTCAGCACCTCTGCCCTAAAAAGTCCTACAGTGAACACTATCTAATTTTCTACAGCTGCTAAACTAGGGCTTGGGAAAATGCCTTCCCCTTTCTTTGTGTATGACCTACACCAGTGAAGTGCCAGCTTTACCTATAGATATCTGTCCAATCTGTCTGGTGGGAAAGAAAATCTGATCCATTTTCTAGCATCTGGGAGCAAATATCTATTTTATTTGCTCCCATACATTCCCAGATTTTCTGTCCCATTGCACGAATTGGACAGATATTGCACAGGGCACCAAAAAGTCTAGTTACGGCTCTGCCACAGCTTAACAGAACCAACACAATACCCAATGTTTGACTCCCCTGCAGGATGTGCTCTGTTGTATGTATTTTAATAGAGATTGATGTGTAATTGTCTGTTGTTCTAATATTAATTATATATGTAAGAGCATAGATTAAGAAGTGGGAGGGGTCAGGAATAGTAAGGGGAGGAGTCTATGCCAGGAGCCAGATGCTGACGCAAGGTGGGCATGTGTGCTCTTTAAATGCCAGGGCCTATTGTTAGTCCCAGTCTGGCCCTGTTCAGGACTGAGGGGCAGACTGATAGTGATGAAGCCAAGCTCACAAGTCAGGGAGACACACTAAAGCTGCCCACGCACATAGTGATATTTTACTCGATTTGGCCGAGTTCGACGAATCGTGATGACAAATCGTGTAAAAAATGGGCAAATCGTGAGTGTCCACTCACGATCACGATGTCAATGCATGTCCCCGCTCGTCGTACATCGCATCTTCAGATCTGCCGTGCTGTAGGGCAGATTTTCCAAGCTGGGACACAATGCACTGGATGCACGATAGATCTGAAGTCAGATTGGACATTTTTTTACGCCAGAATTGTGAGTAGAATTGTGGGGGAGCTGCCAGGGGAGAGTTCAGGGGAAATCACACACATCGTGGGATCATGTGCAGATCACTATGTGTGTGGGTGGGCACCTTAACAGTACTCGCTCACCCGGCCTCTTTTCCCTGTGGCAAGTCCCATCCTCCCTGTGCTGGGCACCTCCTGGTGACAAGAGGAGGAGCTCAGCACACGATTGGTCTGCTCTGCTGCTTCCAGAACTAGTCCCACCCCTCTCCTCTGTAGACAGTGAAGTTATAGACTTGTCAACATTTAGGGTGGTTTCTGGGCAACAGGAAACCCTCCCCCCAAGGACCCTTGTGGAGTGCTTCTTCACACAATATGAATTCATCCCCACTGGAATCCACCATTACAGTCAGAAGCTTCTGTATTTTTTGGACTTAAGTGCTGAACTGGAGGGTGGGCAACTTAAGTACAGCAAAGCCAGTCTGTGTAAGGGACTCCAAATTGCCTCTTTTTCCTGCCAGTAGTGAAACGGACTGAGTGACATTCCTATTTGGACGCTATCCCTAAAATAGTCATCCACCATTCTCTGAAAGGTGACCGTATCAGACAAAGTCACGGTAGACATGTCACTCATTGTAGGCAGTTCTTTCAGACCCAACCAGATGTCATTAGTTTTTGCTGACTGATCTGCATCACCACCAGCAGTGGGTCTCTTAGGAAAATAGTTTTTCCTGGCAGCTGTAGAGACTGAAGGAGGAGATGCTGCCGTGTCACGTTCCGCTTGAGCTGACAATTTTTTCACCACCAGCTCTTTGCATCTTTTCAGATTTATGTCCGTCGGAAAGAAAGACACAAGGTATGACTCAAACCTAGGATCAAGTATGGTCGCCAAAATATAGTGATCTGATTCCAAGAGATTGACGACCCTTGGATCCTGTCGAAGCGAATGAAGGGCTTGATCTACAAGTCCCACATACTTAGCGGAATCACTCCATTTCAGCTCCTCCTTCACTTTCTCCAGCTGTTTCTGGAAAAGTCTGATTAGGGGAATTACCTGACTCAAGCTGACAGTGTCTGAACTAACTTCACGTGTGGCAAGTTCAAAGGGTTTGAGAACCTTGCACAACATGGAAATTATTCTCCACTGCGCTTGACTAAGGTGCATTCCCTCTCCTTTCCATATGTCATAGGCCATCGTGTAGCCTTGGATGGCCTTTTTCTGCTCCTCCATCCGCTGAAGCATATAGAGGGTAGAATTCCACCTAGTTACTACCTCTTGCTTCAGCTGATGGCAGGGCAAATCCAACAGTTCTTGCTGGTGCTGCAATCTTCAACACGCAGTAGCTGAATGTCAAAAATGTCCAGAACTCTTTCAGGCCACCGAGAGCATCTCCTGCATGCCCCTGTAATTTTTTCAAAAAAATGTTGCACCACCAGATTAATTGTGTGAGCACAACATGGGATGTGATTGAATTCGCCCACGTGTAATGCTCGCACAATATTGCGGGCATTGTCAGAAATCACAAATCCTGAGGAGAGTCCAAGTGGGGTAAGCCATTTTCCAATTATTTCCCTGAGCTTTTCTAAGAGGTTCACAACGGTATGCCTCTTACTGAATCCGGTAATGCACAGAGTAGCCAGCCTCTGAATGAGCAGCTGCTGTTTGCACAGTTTGAGGCAATACACCTTCCCAGTGGGCTGTCACAGTCATGTAATCTTTAGTTTGCCCTATCCCACTTGTCCACATATCTGTGGTTAAGTGGACAGTAGGCACAACGGCAATTCGGAAGACATTAATAAGATTTTTTTTAAGGCCCTTATACAGATTGGGAATTGCTATTCTAGAGAAGTGGAATCTAGAAGGCACATTCTAACACCAGCATAGCTGTTATGGCGTCAGTAATTCGCTGTGCAGCTGGTGTTTGCTGCTCGCCAATGCAAAGGCCTGTGTGACAGTCAATTGTTTGGTTGAACTTCTTGAACTACTAAAAGTAGTCATCTTCCTGGTCCCCTTCTGGTATGAAGATCCACTTATAGCAACAGCAGCAGCAGCAGGCGTAACACTCAAGGATCCTTCTGAGGAACAACGGATAGGAGAGTAGTCAGTCCTTATGATATTGGATGCAGGACTACTTCCGATCATGAATGAGGATGTTGATGAATGCAGGTGTTGGTGGTGGATATTGCAGGCGCTTGGATCCAGATAGAAGGGAGCAGCTTGGTGACACTGGACTGATTGTTGTTTGCTTTTTTGTCCACAAAGTTTCAATTCCCTTTCCGATTTGATGAATGCGCTGCAAGTGACCTAACAGGGAAGAGGTTCCAAGATGGTTAAGGTTCTTACCTCTACTCACTATTCCTTGGCAATGGTCACAAATGGCTTGGCAAAGGTTGTCCGGATTTGGGTGGAAATGATTCCACACATGAGAAGTGGATTTTTTGGTCCTTTGCCCAGGCATGGCAACAATGGGATATTTCCCACCACGGGCAACAACTGTTGCCTGATTTACAGTTTCTACACAAACATCCTCGCCATCAACATCCTCATAATCATCAACATCCTCATTATCCTTGTTGTTATCGCCAACTAGATAAATATCCTCCTCATGCAATTCCATAGAAGCATCCTCGATTTCTTTGTCAGAAGGCAAACAAATGGTGGAAGGAGGATCCTCTTCAAGTACAGTATTAGAAAGGTCAGGCTCACACATGGCAACCGCGGACACACTTGGACTTTCCTCAGGGATTTGTGATTTTTCCGAGCACACAGTTGGTTCTAGTGTCTTACTCGTCTTAACAATTTAATTTGTTTTTGTACCTCTCCTACAAGCAGAGGGGTTTAAATTATCATTAGAGCCATCATTCATCATAAATACAGGCCAATACCTTATCCTTTCCTTGCCACTTTGTGTAGTTTTGTTTCTCTAAAGCTAACTTAGCTTTAGCATTTCTTTTCTTTAGCAGGGTAAAAGCTGATTTTTTTACATGGCCTGACTTAAGCCCTGGTGCATCGGCCTTCATAGATAACGTTGACGGCCTTGCATCGTCATCATGACTGCTGCCGGCAGCTACAACTCTGGAATGTGGAGCCTGCTCTCCTGTCATGTGACTGTCCACCATTCTCACTGCGGTCTTACAGCAGTGTCACCATGCAAATATAGTGCAGCTCAGTTGTGGCTAACGCACACAACCAAAAAATTGTTTTTATTTTCACACTGGTGGTGTGGCTAACACACACTCAAAAAATAGCTTTTATTTTTTCACTGGTGGTGTGGCTAACATGCACACAAAAAATTGTTTTTATTTTCACACTGTGGTGAACCCCTAAAAGAGGCAGCAGCCTCTTGACAGACAGCAGCACAGCACCCCTGCGCACCTACGCTGATGACACGTGTGGCTAACACGCACACAAAAATTGTTATTTCTTTTTTTTTCACACTGGGGGTGGGTGAAGAGCACTCCTGAAGGACAGAGCCCCTGGACAACACAGCAGAACTGCCAGCCTCTATGGACAACAGCCAGCCAGCCCTTATGGACTACAGCCAGCCAGCCAGCTAGGCCCTATTGACAGGACAACAGCCAGCCCCTATGGACAGGACAGCTGCTAGCCAGCACCTCTATAGACAACAGCCAGCCAGCCCTTATGGACAGGACAACAGCCAGCCAGCCCCTCTATAGACAACAGCCAGCCAGCCCTTATGGACAGGACAACAGCCAGCCCCTATATGGACATTAACCAGCCAGCCCCTGAATGAGAACAGTAGCCAGCCCCTCTATGCACAGCGTCAGCATCAGCAACAGCACAGCACAGCTCCCAGCTCCCTCCCTCTTCACATTCCACAGCCGGAATGAAATGACGGCGATTGCGGGACCTTTATAGAATCTAAAACCCTCGAGAATCACGCAAGCGGGATGATGATGTTTTACCTCGTTTTCAGATCCAAGTCAGGCGGGAAAACCCGAGCCGACTCGGATCTGTCTCGGATTCCTTTAGTTCGGGTGGTTTTGGATCTCTGAGGTTTCTTTGGTTTATTTTAGGGGGTCCTTGTGTGACAAGTAGGTGCTTCATAAGAATAGCGTCTGGCAGTGATGGCTGGATATATTGCCAAGATTAAATGGGACTAGCAACTGCCAGTGCAAGGATGTGCTTACTGCAATGCCATATTATATTATCTGTAATCATACCCAACAACAGACAGGCTACAGCAAGTTTTCTTCCTAGCATATTGGATGCTCCATTGTTTGCAAAAGATACAAAATTCAGTAAAATAATTTTAAATAAATGCAGAACATAATGCAATACTGTACACATCACTGGAAAAGAGTCGCTGCTGAACATTTGCCTAATGTGCAGCTCTGAATAGATTACAGTACATTACATTTGCTTTATTTTTATTTGACTGGTACTCTCACAAAATACTGACTGACTGGCACTCTTACAGGATGATAGATGATTGATTGGCTTGCACTTACAGGATGGTCATAGGATTTTCAATTTTACAGACACATTGAATATCATTTTCTACCTCAATTAATGAATTCATGTTAACATTACTATAGGGGGGGGGGGGGGTGCACCCAAGAACATTTTATAATGGATACAGGAAAGAAAGAACAAAAAAAGGTGTTCCTACAAGGGGCACTCACGGAAAATTCATATTTCACCTCTTATAATAGAGAGTTGTAATTATGGTGATCCAAAGGAAAGTTATAAACATATAATAAAATTGTACTTTTAATTAATCAATTAAAATATAAGTCAGCGAAATATAAAGTGGAAAGTGTATGAAAGTGCTAATGGTGTAAACAATACCAACATATAATTAAAATATTGTGTCCACTTGTAGAACCTTACAATTAATACTTTATTGTCCAATGGTTACTATGGCGGGATACTGTTATTCCAATAACTATATCGATATCACCTGTCCTAGGTATTCAGTGATATTGAATCAAGAATAATTAATCCAAATGAATGATATCTCCATATCATGCAAGATATCCTCAATAATTATGGATATTATCCCAATTAGTACAGAATCTTTGTGGGATATCCTTGCAATCAGTATATGTGGATTAACACTCTGTGTTCATCTCACACCTGTACATGATTCTTAAATACAGACACAATGGCCCCATGCCTCATAGTGTCCTTATCCATGTGTTGCAGTATATATAGTACTCTCCTAAAAGGGTTAATATTCTCTCACCACTTATATCTTTGTGGTGGACATGTCTCAAGATGTGTGAATCTATTGGTTAGTCATCACACAATGTGTCGCATATGTGATATAACCATCTGCCTTCATCATATGTATCCAGCAGTAAGGATATTGTATAATATACACAGTATCAGATTCGGAATGCAGAGATTAATCTCTGCAGCCATAGTTAACTCAAACACTGTACTGGGTCATCACACTAATACTGCTCATGGCTTGTCAGTAGTAGTAATAATGTTACACTGTAACAGATTATTCATTCCTTGGACACATTGTGGAAACACAGTAGTTGATGTAATTGCTACACACATGGGAACACGGCAGCGGCGTGAAAGAATGTCAGAGCCTGACGCACTGATTTGCATTCCTCAGTATGGGCTTTATTATTACAGAGTGTGAGTTCCCTGTCATAAATCTCCTTCTCACATATTAAACATAATACTCGAAGGACATAAAGTGGACAACAATAGAAAGATCACCGAGCACACTAACCGCATGTACGGTGCCGCGCCCCGACGTATGTTTCGCTATTGCTTCGTCATAGAGTCAACCCGACAAGCGGTGACTGGTTGGCAGTTGGCCACTCTTGCAAGATTCTGGCTGGTTGCCCTCATCCAGGATGCTGGGTAGTAGGCACTCTTGCAGAATGCTGGCTGCTTGGCCCTTTCACAAAATGCTAGTTGGCACTCTCGCAGAATGCTCACTGGATGCACTAAACAAAGTTAAATAGGACATTTTTAAATATCCATCCAGTCTTGTCTCCCATGTTTATTTAACAGTCTTCCCTATAACACATCAGCACTAGTCATAGCACTTATTATATATTGCTTTCTAAATATAATCAAATAACTTGAGAAATTGCTTGCCTGGTGGCCTTACCTCTTGCAGGATGCTGGTTGATGGGTACTTTAGCAGAATACTGCTGTCTGGCACTCTCACAGAATGCTGGCAAGCTGGCTGTCTGGCACTCTTGCAAGAAGCTGGCTGGGTGTACTACACAAAAAATTGGTCATTTTTAAATATCTATCTGGCTTTCTATCCCATGATTATTTAACCATCATCCCTCCAGGGGCAGGCTGGGCAGGGGGGCATGGTGCAATTTGCCCCCCCCTTGGGCCAGTACGATTTAAGTCCTGGGGGCCGCCAGTTTTCTGCAGCCACATGTTGCATAGACATGCAGGGCCAGCCTTGGGCATAGGCAACCCCTGGAACCGGGCGGCCCTGCAAATATTGCTCTTCAATATGACAGTCACTGTCAAAGTGTCGCCGATGCCGGGACCGTGGAGATGCTTAGCACTGTTGTGGGGGCGGAACTAGATGATGACTCCACGGATCCCTCATCCAATGGTCCGCCGAGTCTGATATCAGTTGGACTGACTCTTCAGATCACTGGCTAAGAGATCCTAGAAGTCATCGGGTAGCTCTGTCCCCACCCCAGTGCTCAGCAAGCGTCTCCACCAGTACCGCCCAGCAGCAGTGCAGCACCCCGGAGCAAGTTTCCCTTTCCAGCCAGCGACATTCTATTTAGGGTAAGTGAGTTCACCTCAAGGTGGGGGTAGGGTTACTATTAGCTGTGGGATTAGGAAGAGGGGCAGGACAGGGGAGCACAAGAGACCAAGGGTGAAGGATTGGAGAGCACAGGGAGGCATGTTGGATGGGAAAAGGGGAGCAGTAAGCACAGTCTAGAGGGGGACCAGTGTGTGTGGGATGTGAATAGGGGAAGGGGAGCGCAATGTGTGGGATGTAGATAGGGGAAGGGAGTGCAGTGTGTGGGATGTGTATAGGTGTAGGGGAGCACAGTGTGGGATGTGAATGGGGAAGGCAAGCGCAGTGTGAGATGTAGATTATTATTCATTTATTAATATATATATATATATATATATATATATATATATACGCATGTAGGAACAGCGGAACTCGCAGGACTTCTAAGTGAAAGGATAACTCCACAACAGGGATGTTCAGTTCAATGTTTCAGTCGTTAGACTTTTATCAAGAACGTTCCTATTACTACAGAGGGCACCTGGGCAAGTGTTTATATGTGGAATGCTGGCTTTTCTTTGTTGTGTGACAAAAAATATATAATATATATATATATATAATAAAGTAAATGTATATAACATTTATACTGTGTCTATTGATATTGTTTTCGTCACAGTTTTTTTCTTAGAAAAGCTGGGGCCTGTCTAAGTTCAATCAAATTACGTACTTAGAGATCCTATTTGCTTGGTGTTGGCTGGCCTTGCTTCTTGCAGGATGTTGGTTGGATGCTGACAGGTTGGCACTCTTAAAGGATGCTGATCTCTTACACTGGCATTCTGGCTAGCTGGATGGTTGGCAGTCTCACAGGATGCTGGCTAGTTGGTACTCTTGCAGGATTTTGGCAGGGCATACTAAACAAAGTCACCTTTTGTAATTTTTAAATGTTCATCCAGTCTTCTATCCTATGTTTAGTCACTGTCTTGCATATAACACATCAACACTAGTCATCCTAATACACATTATATATTGCTTTATAAGTCCAATCAAATAACTTACTTGAGAAATTTGATTGCAGGGCGTTGGCTGGCCCTCCCTTTTGCAGGATGTTGGTTGAGTGCAGGCTGGTGTTTACTCACGCAGGATACAGGCTAGCTGGCACTCTCGCAGGATGCTGGTTGGCTGTAATTTTTACAGGATGAAGACTGGTTGACAGACAGGAACTCTCGTAGGATGCTGGCTGCTTGGCCTTCTCACAGAAGGCTGGCTGGTTGGCACGCTTTGCAGAATGCTGGCTGGTTGGCACTCTTTGCAGAATGCTGGCCAAGTTGGCACTCTTGCAGAATGCTGGCTGGTTGGCACTCTTGCAGAATGCTGGCCAAGTTGGCACTCTTGCAGAATGCTGGCTGGTTGGTACTCTTGCAGAATGCTGGGTGGTAGGCACATAATGCTGGCTGCTTGGCCTTCTTGCAGGATGCTGGCTGCTTGGCTGGCACTCATAGGATGATGGCGGGTTGGCCCTCTTACAAGGTGCTGGCAGAGGGGCACTCTTGCAATATGCTGGCTGGTTGGCACTTGCTGAATGTTGACTGTTTGGCTGGCACTCCGAGGAGGATTGTAGATGGGCACTCTTGCAAGATGCTTGCTGTTGTACATATGTGTGTGTGTGTGTAGACTTGTCATATCATCCATTTAATTTGGGACACAAGTGAATTACACAGATTCTGTGTCTGATTAAAACCAGGTGAAATGGAGTCTTGAAGTCAGCCAGCTACAGGATCTGTGAAAACTCATATGTGTCCCTACTTAAAGGGATGATATGGCAAGCCTATATACAGTATGTGACACTATTAGTGAGAATAGAAGTAAAACTACTCACGGAGAGAAGCCCAGATCAGGAAAGCAGACGGTACGGGTTGGCAGTCAGATCCGGGAACTTGCTAGGTGTTGGAAGGCAGACAGCATGGTCACAAGGTCAGAGGCTGACAGCAGACAGGTGTCATGGTCAGATCCAGGCACAAGGCCAGAGGCAGCTATATGGTGGGCTTCTCTATGTCCGCGATCCACTTTCTGGTAGGTGGATCACTGATATACTAGTTTGCCGCCTACTCCTTTGCCCACCAAACACCCACATATACATAATTACTAGAGATATGCGCCGACCCCCATGTTTTGGTTTTGGATGTGGATCTCCCCTGGTTTTGGATCTGGATTGGTTTTGCCAAAACCTCACCTCCGTGTTTTGTTTTCGTGTTTTGGTTTTGGATCTGGATTTTTTGTTAAAAAATAAAAAAAAACAGCTAAAATCACATAAAATGGGCCTTGTTTTGTTCTTACAGTACTAGTAACCTCAATAACATTTATTTCCACTTGTTTCCAGTCAATTTTGACCACCTCACAATATTGATTTGTTCATCTAGTTTAGGCCCAAAATTTGCACCAAGATAGCTGGCTGACTAAGCAGTGGGCTGCACAAACACATGGCAGTTCAACTTCAAACATGCAACATCAGGAAACAGAGGCCTGAGGGAGTTGGAATATGGATGTAGATGAAGGTAGGGCAGGGACAGGAAGGATTGATTGGTAGTAAATTTTATTTATTTTTTTGATTCCAAAGAAAATTTATGAGGGAGAAGGGGAGGAGGCATTTACAAAAAAATGTGATACAGTACATTTACATCAGTCCTTGCCATAGAAGAATCCTTGAACATGGCTGCTGCTGCTGGGAGTTGATTTTTTTCATTCCAGAAGGGGACCAGGAAGCGTGCTTTACAAAAATAAATAAACAATTGACTTAAATAATGCTTTGCAAATCTTCTATAAAAAGGCATTTCTCAACCTGTACAGGGACAAAAAAAAAAACAGTTAGTTAGTGGCCTTCAAACTGCCGTTGTTCCCACTGTCCACTTAACCATATGAGATATTGTGAACAAGCAGAACAGAGCAGCAAATGCAACATTTCAGACTTAAGGTTTCAGTATTACGTTGTGTCTTTCTTGGGAATTCTTTCTTGAGCGCCATGCCTGCTTGCTGGGAGTTGATTTTTTTCATCCCAGAAGGGGACCAGGAAGCGTACTTTCCAAAAATACATAAACAATTGACTTAAATAATCCTTTGCAAACCTTCTGTTCTGTAATAGAATTTCCCAACCTGCACAGGGACATTAAAAAAACAGAGTTGGTTCAAATTGCCATTGTTCCCACTGTCCACTTCTTAGATATGTGAATGTTAGAATGTAGAAGGCCAAAAATTGGGTGGACCACACATGGCTGATTGATCAACCATGGTGACTGGATTAGTGTCATAAGGAAGAGGAGGCTGCAAACTGGGTGTCATGTTATGAGTTGGCTATATGGGGTATGTTGCTGTTAAGGGATCAGGCTGGTTATCATCAGTGGACACACTATTATAGTTGTTGTTATTTTGGGTTGCCATCTCCTGAAGGGTGTTTACCAACAGATAGAGACTACCTACCTATCAGCTCAGGCATAGACACTTCCTGAAGAACAGAGCTCTGTTATCTGGAGGGAAGCCAAATAGGTGGGAGCCCCTTTTCCAACATCTGAAGTGCTTATCTCTCCACATCATCTATTATAGCAGAAAAAAAATGTCATCGGGGACATCTAGCTCCTCTTTATGTACCCTGCTCACCCTTTTTGTACAGGAAGTCCAGGATAGATGGTTTGGAAGAAGAAGGCCTAGCAACAGATGGGGAAGGTCATTATCAAGACCTTGTCCCCCCAGTGGGTGTAGTCTGGGAGGTATTGGTTGCCATGCAGGCAGCGGAATAACAAAGGCCTCCATGTTGTCTGTGCTTACTATTCCGTATTTCAGTTTGCGATTCAGGTAGGAATAAAGTTGGCTAAAGAACACAGTGACAGAATCACTGGATGTCTTAGTGCATTCAGGCCAAATACGATCCATGAATTCCCAGACAGATTCCGGACAGATGAATCCTTTGCTTGTAATAATCTTTGGTAATTCCTGGAAAAAGTGGGTGTTATAGCCAGACACTTTGAAGGTTGTAACTTTGAACTGCTTCATAGAAAATATGTGAATGAAACCTTTTCACACTGCAGAACATGATGGAGCAATCCCTTGAAGTTCAGCACCTAGAGCATCTTTTTTCATGTTCTCTGAGGCCTCTCCTGAGTCTTGTTTACATTTTTGAATAGAACAGTTTTAGAATTTAGGATGTCTATAGGTTTGTAAATAAATATAGGCTTTAGTTTTTTAGAGCATATAACTTTATAAGCTGTTAGGATAACATTTCTGGAATGTTTAAGATTAAAAAAAAAAAACTCTTTGTAACCCAATAACTTAAAAAAGAAAAGTTTTCATTGCAATATTCATGCAGATCCCTGACAGACAGCAGCACAGCACTCCTGCGCAGCTACCCCGATGACAGGTGTGGCTAACATGCACACAATAAAAATTGTTTATTGATTTGAGCAGCAGCCCCTCGACAGACAGGTGCACAGCACCCCTGCGCACCTACGCTGATGACAGTGACAGCCAGGTGTGGCTGACACACACAAAAAAAAAATTGACAAAAAAAAGACAATATATTTTTATTTTTTTTCAGCTCCAGAACTTGGGCCTAGAGCACAGATTAATCACGACTGGAGTCGGGCAGCACTAGCTTGCGTTGCCGACTTGCTAGATCTTGTACGGCTAAGCCTAACACGCACAGACACACAGAAAATTTTAGAAAAAAAGACAATTGATTTAAATTTTTTTCAGCTCCAGTACTTGGGCTCAGAGCTCAGATTGATCACAACTGGAGTCGGGCAGCACTAGCTTGCAACTTACGTTGCTGGCTGGATCTTGTGCAGTACTGCAGTTAAGCCTAACACGCACGCACATACAGAAAAATATAAAAGACACTTTGATTGATTTTTTTTTTTTTTTAGCACGACTGGAGTCGGGCAGCACTAGCTTGCAACTTGCGTTGCTGGCTGGATATTGTGCGGTACTGCGGTTAAGCCTAACACGCACGCACACACACAGACAGAAAAATATAAAAGACACTTTGATTGATTTTTTGACTATATATTTTTTTTTTTGAGTCCAGAACTTGGGCCCAGATGGACACAGTACCAGTCCAGATGTATCTACAGTTCTGAATCTGCACCAGCCCAGATGGACACAGCAGACATGAAAAACACCAGCCCAGGACACAGCAGACAGAACCGACAGCCCATATGGATCAGCAACAGCCCAAATGGACACAGCAGACAGCACAGTGACAGCACCAGCCCAGGATGGATCAGCAGTCACCAGCCCAGGACACAGCAGACAGCACCTCTCCCAGCCCTACACTACCCACCCTCCCTGTTCAGTCTCCACTGCTGGAGTGAAATGGCGTCTGTCGCGTGGTCCCTTATATACTACATTGATCATAGAGACGAAAGCTCGCGAACCGCAAGATTTCAGACTCTATCGTTTTGCCTCGGTTTTGAGATCTGAGTCAGGCAGGAAACTCCGAGCCTGCTTGGATCCGACTCGGTTCTGCTAAATTCGGGTTGGTTCGGATCTCTGGAAATCGAACCCGCTCATCTCTAATAATTACTGGTTGTTACTGTGCCCAGGCACGTCCACTTTTCACCTAGCGATTGTGAAGCTGTTATTGCTACTTCCCATGCATTTGCACTATGCAAACCCATTATCCTTTGTAGATATTTCCATATGTCTCTCAAGTTAGATGGAGTGAGCTCGTCATAAGATATGAATTCTTTTACAGCTGCAATGTGCCTCACAGCTGCCCCAATGTCCGGAGCCATGGGCAGAGTTTCTGCTGCTCTGGATAACATTGCCTTTAGGAGGTGTTTCTTAGCCAGGGTCAGATAAGTGGCATTTATGTTTCTGATGTCCAGCACTCACTGCCCTCTCCAGGGTGATGGTCTTGCAGCCCAGGTGAGGAAGGCACTGGAAGAGGCAGACCACTGCAGCTGATACCATTTACGAGTTATAGCTGTGCAGCTTTACAAGTAATGTGCAGCAATGTTCCCGTACTATTCTGGTGACAGGACTACATGGAGGCGCTCTGCATCGCTGTACTAGCTCGCCAAACAGCCGGGTAGCATATAGTTGGATGACATGGTTTTTATAATAGAGATATTTGGTGATGAGGCTGAGGATGTCATTGTATTTGTGCCAAGTTTTCTTCTTATGCAGTTGAGCAATGGTCAGTAGAGTTTTCAGGATGATGGGGACTAAAGCCTGATTTCCTTTTACCTGTAACTCTCGCATAAGTGTCTTAATAAATGCTTTTCTGAATTTCTGGATATCAACCCCATCCATCGTGCATATTATATCGCTGACGATGACTTTATGTAGGACTGCAGGGAGAGCATTTGCAAACGCCATGAGAGTTGCACAAATTGTGACACTTGTTTGTTTGTTTTGTATATCACGTGAGTCACATAGTGGCCTTAGTAGACCCACAATTTCTCTGCACATCCCGCTCTGGACAACACTTCTGACAAAGTCGTCAGCACCTTCATACTCATTAGGAAAACTGTCAGATGGAACGTTCTGATATATTGCTCCGGGGCCATAAGTAATGAGTCTTACACTGGGTTCCTGATCTGTGCTGCTCACATCACTGCTGGATGGTGGAAGGCTCTGCAGATGGCCAGCCAGTAAATAAATCACTTGGTCTATGGTGGTGGCGATTATTTCTGTGACCTCGGCACACTCCCAATTTAGTGTGGATAGTGCAGGCTTTTGTGAATAATAGCCCAATATTGGGCTCTTTCATACCATCACTTCCATAGGCCACAGCAGCATTGTTAATAAACATGGAAAGAATCCTTTGGGTGGCAGGATGAGTTGTGTTTTCCATGTCTGTACATATCTGAGATAACATATATACCTTGTCAATGAAGTGCACGGCGGGATAAGACATTATTGCAGACAGGGTGGTAAATGCAGACAGCAGCCGGGCGTAGTACGAGCAGGTCTGAATTGTAGTCATAAGCTCATAAATAGTTGTCTCTGTGTAGTCCCTGGCTAAGCAGTATTGTACTTTGCTGGCTGAAAGCCAGATGTCCTCACTGTTCACACCCTCCGCCTCTGTTATTGCCTTTACAATCACTTGGAAGATATATCTTTAAATAAGCAATGCGAATTCACTCGGTAATATCACACTACAATCTGCATTACCAATGCGGATTGTAGTAAATAGAGCCCCATGTGTTTCTCTGCGATGGCCAAGCAGCGCCACTTCTTTCTGAGGACATTTTTTATCCTGCCGATTTTATGCACAAGAGTCCCCAACGTCATAGAGACAATGATCTCAGGCAGGCATCTTTTTATCACAGGAGAGTATAGAAGCGTCAGTTCTTGGAGAATACACTCCCTGGAGGGCTCCATAAAAGTTAAATATGTACTATGGTCTTCTTCCTCTTTTAAGTCATCCAGTGTCACATTAGGCATTCGGTATGGGATCCCGGCTGCCGCATGACCGGCAGTTCGATTCCAGGCTGCGGAAGCTTGACAAAAGAGCAGAGCCCGGCAGCGGAAGCCTGACAGTGCTGGAAATCCTGATCGTCCCTAAGGTAAGTATAAACTAACCTAACCAACCCCACTAACCCTAGCCCTCCTTAGGGGTGCCTAACCCTAACCTCCCCCCAAGTGCCTAACCCTAACCTCCCCCCTCTAAGTTCCTAAACCCTTCTTCCACGCTGCCTAAACCTAAGTCCCCCGGTGGGGTGCCTAACCCTCCCTCCCCCTAGCCTAACCCTCCCGGGGGTGCCCTAAACCTAACCCCCACCCCCGAGGCTGTCCACTCGTGGCGCCTGGCGTCGGGAAAATGACAGGCGTCTAGATTTTAGACGCCTGTCATTTACCCCTAGGCGGGATAGAGGATTCGGGAAGCCGGCGGTCGGGATTGCGGCCGCCGGCTTCTTAAACGTATCCGCACATTAGTTGTATAATTTGCTTTACCTTTAATATTAAATGTAGAAGCTGGAGTTAAAACAGAGGTGCCTAGAAGATTAGTAATCTGTGTGCTAGGCCTAGTTCAGGGGCGGATTGGGCCACCGGGACGGCGGGACATTTCCCGCTGGGCCGGGCCCCGTGCTCCCCTCAGTGGCCACGCTCTCCCATGCCTGCTGGATTCACCTAACGGTGACTGCCGCGATAGGGGCTGGAGCAGCGCTGATCATGGAAAGGTGCTGTCAGCTGTGTGCTGCGGCCGCGCGGCACACAGCAGCAGCCAGGGCAGTGAGAGGCGGGCCAGGCTTCACACTCATATTGGGGACTGGGGCCAGCCTGTCCGACATTGCTACACACTGGCTGGCCCCTCCCCAGGCGTCACCAGCCTACCTATCACCGGGATCAGTGGGCTGCACGGATCAGCCCTCCTCTTCCTGCTCCTCGACTGAGTCACTGCATATGCTTCCTCTGCGTCTCCTCCTCACCACACTGACTGTCCAGGCTCCCTGCTCTTTTCACAGGATAGGAGGACAAGGTAGGAAGAAACTGCTTAACATGCAAACACTCAAAGCACCCATGTGTTACTTGCCTTACAGAACCATTAGAAATAAATAATAATAAAAACCCAGCTAATGACATTTAAACATGTATATGTAAAAGTTTCCATATCACAACTTGAGATGTCTGACTTTACATTCACATTTTATGTGCAGTATAATGTACTATTCTCAGCCATTGCCTGTAAAAGATGGTTAAAAATTGCACTAAGTGGGCCTAATTCACCAGGGAACGCAATGCCAATATTTACGCAGAACGAGCATTTGTTTACTATTGCACACTCACAGTGATTGCAGTGCGATTACGTTCGTATAGAGGATCTATTCGCAAAGTGAGTGACAGGTCAGCATTTGGGTGAGGTATTGGGGGGGGTGGTCCAAAAAATGCAGGTGTCTGAACGTTTGAACGCCGTTTCATGGGCGTGCATAAATTAGCCCTTGCAATTAGTATGAGACCTCTCTGCGTGTCAGGAAAGGTGCAGTGTTTGCGGCTGGTCAGACATGACTAACATGCTGCATGACTACCCGATGTACGGTGATGGTACCGATGTGTACACAATAAGAAAACAACAATTACTTTCAATTAGGTTGGGTACGGGGATCCCGGCGGTCACAATACCAAAAGCAGCAACCCAACAGTCATAATCCCGACTCAACTAGGTAAGAACCCTAACCCTCCCACCCGCAGCCTAACCCGCCCTCCCGCAGCCTAACCCTGTCCCAAGCGCCTAACCCCTAGTCCTAAACCTAACCCTCCCCCTAACTGTAATACTTACCGTCAGGATTCTGGTGCTTGGATTTTGACTGCTGCGCCCTTTTTCGCGCAACGCCATGATGTCATGCGCACATGTGCACAATGTCATGACGTTGCACAATTAGAGGGCGGGGCCGGCACAGGCTGCAACTGTGCCCTGTTATGGCCCTGATCTCACCCCCTCTACAGACCCCGCCTGCTCAACTAACCCCACCTCAATTAGGGCTGCTTCCAGAAATTTCCCGGGCTGGATTTCCATCCCAATCCACCCCTGGCCTAGTTATTAGCCAAAGGTGTTATTCTGGCCTTACCCAAAGTTGGTTCTTCATCCAAAAATTATTCCTTATTGGAATAGTTGCCTCTAATCCAATAGTCATAAGTCTAATGCACTGATATAACCTCTAATCTTATCATGTTTACCATTATTTAAAACAATATCTGATTCCTATCACTACCTTTGTGCACAAATATTACGATGGTGCTCCTCAGAATAAGAAATATCAATGCAAGAGTAAAAAAAAAAAATAGGAAAAAGTATCTGAAATAGGGCTCTATAATTATTATTGTTATTCTGAATTAAAAACAAATCTTCATTAAATATGCATTAGTATTCCTATTGGTGTTGTCCCACGTACACTCCTTGCCAATAGCAATTTAGCAATGTATTAAATTATTAGTGTGCCGTAAAGTGCAAATGTGGGAGTGAGACTCAGAAACAGAAAGATTAATAAAGTTCTTCTTGGCCATTAATATTGATTAACTATTTTGAAATGTAATTAGGCCTGTAATTTATATTGTTGTGTCTGTATATTTTCATTATTCAATATCCGTCTAATACAGTCTTGAATAACCCCAATCAGATTGTGTGGTTTGTCTTTTTCACAAGTCGCTTTTAATTCAGGAGATATATAATAAGGCACAGGCGTGTGAACCACCAAGGATTCTTAATGGCAGATTCAATAAGCCGCAAACAAAGTTATATGACTTAAGGCAATCTTGACCAATCATGGCTTGATTTGCATTACATCATCCAATAACATGATTGGTTCCTATTCACTACACATGAATCATCAGTATTGATTACGCGGAACAAAATTTAGGATATCTGTGACTCTGACATACAACATGCTGTAATATTGTAAACTGCTTCATATTAACATAAGGCTGGTTTTCACAATTGTTTTAATTGGTGCATGATGCTTATTCCCAATTATTTTGTAAAAAATAAAATAATGGCATCATACATAAGAGTTTATCGAACATGGGATTGCAAATATCTTACATTCTTCTAATAGAATTGGGTACATACAGGTATCTCTTACCTAAATGTTGGTAATTATCTGCTGTTGATTTGAAAACCTCAACTACTATAATAATGTGAGGATATCAATGAAATACTTCACATCCTCATAGTATAGAAAAAAGTGCTACAAATCAGTGCTCACAATATTCAATAACTATGAGATAAGGTTAAAATATTATGAAAGATCTAATAATATGCATATACATTTGTGTAAAACTACAGATAATAATATAAATATTACACAAATATATTTGTATAGACATATAATGGATGTAGTGTGCGGAGATATTATTTGCACAGTGAAGGATACTATTTTGTGGTATGTCATCAGTGGCAAACACAGGATTTCTAGAAGGGGGTTTCCAAATGCTTGATTTTAGAGCGAGTGTGGCCAGTCCATGAAGAGGGCATAATTAGTACTTAACCAGCTTTAATATGCGCCATACAAAGTGTATTATGTGTCATAATTCCAGCATATACAGGACCAGCAATCACAGTAAGCTATTAGATGCGGCAGTAGGGCCATCCTGCCTGAGCTGAATGTTTTTATTTTAGATGTGGGCATCATTACAGACTATTGGAGCATGTCCGGGAGCCTGGAGGAGCAGCAGAAGAACCTAGCACTGCCCTGGACATATATGTACATATTGGGCTCTATAGCAGTGCATCCCTAACAGTTCATGTTTTCAGATCTCCTAGTTGGTGCACAGGTTATTTAATACTGGCTGATACATGTTAAACGATCCACAGGTGGTGCTAATTATTTCATTTGTGATACTGAGAAGAATATGCAGCACTAGTAAAATTCTATTATATTACTATTTCTATTGTGGTCATGGTGTTTGCTGGGGAGGGGGGTTTCCAGGCAGATGGAAACCCCCCCTGCATTTGCCTATGGTCATGGACATAAAGGTGTTCATATCAAAGTGTAGAATCTCTAATATTGCAATAGTGTACTAGTAATTAAGATAAATAAGACCCTAAGCTGTTACCATCTCAGGCTAGTAATAACAGAGGAATCGGTATGAGCTGCCGGCAGCTAAATAGCCGCCGGATGAAATACCAACGCTGAAAGACCGAAGAATGGAGATCCCTTCTGGGGCATGTCAGTACCCTAACCCTCCCCTCTCCCTCCCCTAACCCTCCCTTAGTGGTGCCTAACCCTGAAACTCCCGGGGTGGTGCCTAACCCTAAGGCCACCTGGTGGTGCCGAATAATAACCCCCATCCCGCACCCTAAACCTAACCTGGGGAGGTGCCTAACCCTGACCTCCCCCACTGGTGCCTAAACCTAACCCCCCTTTCCCCTAGCCTAACCCTCCTGGGGGTAGTCTAACCCTAACCCTAATCTCCCCTGGGGGTCCCTAAACTTAACCCCCCCCCCATGGCTACGAGTTAAGAAAGCCATCTCACCTTCGTTCAGAATGCCGGCTGTCGGGATTTTGGCGTGGGGCTAAAGATAGGCGCCGGGGGTTTTGAAGCCTATCTCTAGTCCCAGGTCGGGCTTCCACTGTCTGGATTCCGACGGCCGGCATCTCAGCTGTATTCTCAAAGGTTCAACTACTAAAGTAAATGAAAGGCTCTAACCAATGTGGGACTGCTCCTATGTATTAATGACTAATGTACACAACATGGGTAATTATACCCAAATAAAGATGGACAATGCAGCTTAGGAAAAGGATCATCACAATGGGAAATTAAATACAATTCCTGCTTATCAGATGCTAAAAATCAAACTGCATAAGTCTGACCTATTAAAATCAGTAAAGGTTATCCTCACACATCCTAACAATAAATCACAGTAAGTATCATTAACTTGCAAAGAGGGTGTGCCCACCCATTTATGTCCTTGTGTGTTATGGTCTGTTTTCCACTGTTGTGAAATGGTTTAACTAACTGATAAATATATAGATCTACAAGAGATTAGATGCTGTAAAAATGGCGTATAACTAATAAGAGCGCTAGTGAGATCTTAATATATTCATTAATATTTGATAAACCACACAATCTTTAATATTATAACAGCAAGCGTGAGACAATTTACTTATGAATAAGGACACAAGTGATGTTTCTTTAGCAAATAATTCCAGTCAGCCAGATTAAAAATGACTTAGCACCCAATGCTTCTACTTCACCCAATGGGGCATATAAAAGCGGATAATTGTAATTTCTTAGCGCCACTATTTGTGGCAATAAGAAATTAATATCAGCCAGGATGTATCAAGTACCACATGCAGGGAGACAAGAGCCGAGAAAGGAGTCCGTCCCTGCGATGAGGAAGTAGTGATACCAGGTGTGCCACAAGAGTACACCCCACACCATCATAGCCCAGGTGTGCCATTAGAATACACCCCACACCATCATAGCCCAGGTGTGCCTCAAGAATACACCCCACACCATCATAGCCCAGGTGTGCCATTAGAATACACCCCACACCATCATAGCCCAGGTGTGCCTCAAGAATACACCCCACACCATCATAGCCCAGGTGTGCCATTAGAATACACCCCACACCATCATAGCCCAGGTGTGCCTCAAGAATACACCCCACACCATCATAGCCCAGGTGTGCCTCAAGAATACACCCCACACCATCATAGCCCAGGTGTGCCATAAGAATACACCCCACACCATCATAGCCCAGGTGTGCCTCAAGAATACACCCCACACCATCACAGGCCAGGTGTGCCACAAGAATACACCCCACACCATCACAGGCCAGGTGTGCCATAAGAATACACCCCACAACATCACAAACCAGATGTGCTACAAGAATACACCCCTCACCATCACAGGCCAGGTGTGCCATAAGAATACACCCCACACCATCACAGGCCAGGTGTGCCATAAGAATACACCCCACACCATCACAGACCCTGTGAGTCACAAGAATATACCCCACACTATCACAGACCAGATGTGCCACAAGAATACACCCCACATAATCACGGATCAGGGGGTAAATGAACCAGGTTGATTTTTTCTTTTAAAACATAGGGCAGTCTTGCTGAAACTCGCCGATGCCTGCAGTCCGCAGGCTATTACATTTACCGCCAGGTGTGCCGCAAGAATAAACTCCAAACCATCACAGAACCTGTGTGCCACAAGAATACACCCACATCATCACAGACCAGGTGTGACACAGGAATATACCCACACCACCACAGACTTGGTGTGCCAAGAGAATACACCCACATCATCACAGACCAGGCGTGGCACGAGAATGAACCCACACTACCACAGACTTGGTGTGCCAAGAAAATACACCCAAATCATCACAGACCAGGTGTGGCACGAGAATGAACCCACATCATCACAGACCAGATGTGCCACAATAATACACCCACATCATCACAGACCAGATGTCACAAGATTACACCCCACACCATCACATACCCTACTGTGTTCTACAAATACACCCCAACCATCACAGACCTTGCGTGCTATGAAAGTACACCCCACACCATCACAGACGCAGTGTGCAACAGGAATACACCCCAGATTAGCTGTGCCTCAAGAAAACAGCCGACACCATTATACATTATTGGAGCTCACCACAGTAGATCCATGGACTTGGTAAGTATTTTCCTTTATTCTTTTATTTTAGGCTTAAAACTACTGGAATTGGTAACGAATATTCCATCCAATGCTTTACTAATCCCCTGTATCTGGTGTTTGTGTCCATTAATCTGCAGTCACCGCCTATTGTGCTTTTTCACTGACAGGAATGAAACTATCATAATTGTTGCTGTTCTGACTGTGTCTTGTCTATCACTATGCACAGATTGTGGCAGCCCCAATTGGCAATGGTCATTAACAGTCTGCTGTCCTCTCCCATAACCGTCTTTGGTTGGATGCCATTTGTGTAATGACACATTTTCAATACATCCTGTGTGCTTGAGGTAGTGTTACTATGAATGATATGATATATTCATGTTTAGACATTAGGTGCCTTCCACCATATAACATTCTCTAAAAAACTAAACTTTCCAAACTACTCCCTAGGGATAATATGCATATAAGCCACTACAGAAGGAGAAGTCTAGTATCCTTATGGGGTCACTTATATGCAACATACTAATTTCAAAGCCTATGTACCTTTATAAGAAGACCACTCAGGGAATGTACCTTATTATTGCTGCAATTAATCCTGGCATGTTTATGATAGAAAATATAATGAGTCAGAAGATTGAAGCATGAGTTATAAGGAACAGCTTCAGGAAAAACTGTGGAGGCAGACAGGGACCAGTCCGAGTATTTTTTATTTTGTGTGATAGTAAGATTGTGTGAAGTAAGAACTTGTTTGATGGAACACAGCAATTGAATAGTAAAAGTTCTGTACCCCTTTTGTCCAGCAGACTATGGGCTCAATCCAATTAGGTGCGAATGGCGAGTAGAGAGTTTGTTTTTTGAAACTCGCACACTCCTGAGAATTCTCCAATCCAATTAAAAATGCCTATTCACACTACTCACAGAGGAGGGGTGCGAATAGACTGCCAAATGAGATTTGTGAGAAATGCATGAACATGTGGGGAGACCATCCTGGAACCCCAAAAATGGATAATTTCATTAGCAGGGCCATATAGAAGGATGTTTGTGGGCATTAGGAAGGTACTGTAAGTTTTTAAATGGCTGATTTTGTGGGGGTTTTTTTGGTTAATGCAAGAAAATTATAAAAAAAACCTTTTTTCGTTTAATCTGAAACGAATTAAGCGAAAAATGAAAAAAAAAGTAGGAAAAAGGGTAATTTTGTAGTACTTTGAGGGCACCTTGAAATTTTTTTTATAAAAACAATTATTCTTCAACTAAAAAATTATTGTAATTAAATTTGGGGTGCCTAAATAACGGAAAAGTTGATTTTGGGGTAATTTGAGGAATTTTCTTTTACCCTGTATTTATTGGACTAATTAAGCTAATTAGAAACTTCCAAATGCCTAATTAGTCATTGTGGAGGGGGGTCCAAGGTGTTCAGCACAGTGTCCCGAAATTTTAACCTTAAAATAAAGGTAATTTATATTGTTGTGTCTGTATATTTTCATTATTCAATATCCGTCTAATATAGTCTTGAATAACCCCAATCAGATTGTGTGGTTTGTCTTTTTTACAAGTCGCTTTTAATTCAGGAGATATATAATAAGGCACAGGCGTGTGAGCCACCAAGGATTCTTAGTGGCATATTCAATTAGCCGCAAACAAAGTTATATGACTTAAGGCAATCTTGACCAATCATGGCTTGATTTGCATTACATCATCCAATAACATGATTGGTTCCTATTCACTACACATGAATCATCAGTATTGATTACGTGGAACAAAAACTTAGGATATCTGTGACTCTGACATACAACATGCTGTAATATTGTAAACTGCTTCATATTAACATAAGGCTGGTTTTCACAATTGTTTTAATTGGTGCATGATGCTTATTCCCAATTATTTTGTAAAAAATAAAATAATGGCATCATACATAAGAGTTTATTGAACATGGGATTGCAAATATCTTACATTCTTCTAATAGAATTGGGTACATACAGGTATCTCTTACCTAAATGTTGGTAATTATCTGCTGTTGATTTGAAAACCTCAACTACTATAATAATGTGAGGATATCAATGAAATACTTCACATCCTCATAGTATAGAAAAAAGTGCTACAAATCAGTGCTCACAATATTCAATAACTATGAGATAAGGTTAAAATATTATGAAAGATCTAATAATATGCATATACATTTGTGTAAAACTACAGATAATAATATAAATATTACACAAATATATTTGTATAGACATATAATGGATGTAGTGTGCGGAGATATTATTTGCACAGTGAAGGATACTATTTTGTGGTATGTCATCAGTGGCAAATGCAGGATTTCTAGAAGGGGGTTTCCAAATGCTTGATTTTAGAGCGAGTGTGGCCAGTCCATGAAGAGGGCATAATTAGTACTTAACCAGCTTTAATATGCGCCATACAAAGTGCATTATGTGTCATAATTCCAGCATATACAGGACCAGCATTCACAGTAAGCTATTAGATGCGGCAGTAGGGCCATCCTGCCTGAGCTGAATGTTTTTATTTTAGATGTGGGCACCATTACAGACTATTGGAGCATGTCCGGGAGCCTGGAGGAGCAGAAGAAGAACCTAGCACTGCCCTGGACATATATGTACATATTGGGCTCTATAGCAGTGCATCCCTAACAGTTCATGTTTTCCAGATCTCCTAGTTGGTGCACAGGTTATTTAATACTGGCTGATACATGTTAAACGATCCACAGGTGGTGCTAACTATTTCATTTGTGATACTGAGAAGAATATGCAGCACTAGTAAAATTCTATTATATTACTATTTCTATTGTGGTCATGGTGTTTGCTGGGGAGGGGGGTTTCCAGACAGATGGAAACCCCCCTGCGTTTGCCTATGGTCATGGACATATAGGTGTTCATATCAAAGTGTAGATTTTCTAATATTGCAATAGTGTACTAGTAATTAAGATAAATAAGACCCTAAGCTGTTACCATCTCAGGCTAGTAATAACAGAGGAATCGGTATGAGCTGCCGGCAGCTAAATAGCCGCCGTATGAAATACCAACGCTGAAAGACCGAAGAATGGAGATCCCTTCTGGGGCATGTCAGTACCCTAACCCTCCCCTCTCCATCCCCTAACCCTCCCTTAGTGGTGCCTAACCCTAAAACTCCCGGGGTGGTGCCTAACCCTAAGGCCTCCTGGTGGTGCCGAATAATAACCCCCATCCCGCACCCTAAACCTAACCTGGGGAGGTGCCTAACCCTGACCTCCCCCCACTGGTGCCTAAACCTAACCCCCCTTTCCCCTAGCCTAACCCTCCTGGGGGTAGTCTAACCCTAACCCTAATCTCCCCCGGGGGTCCCTAAATTTAACCCCCCCACACGGCTACGAGTTAAGAAAGCCATCTCACCTTCGTTCAGAATGCCGGCTGTCGGGATTTTGGCGTGGGGCTAAAGATAGGCGCCGGGGGTTTTGAAGCCTATCTCTAGTCCCAGGTCGGGCTTCCACTGTCTGGATTCCGACGGCCGGCATCTCAGCTGTATTCTCAAAGGTTCAACTACTAAAGTAAATGAAAGGCTCTAACCAATGTGGGACTGCTCCTATGTATTAATGACTAACGTACACAACATGGGTAATTATACCCAAATAAAGATGGACAATGCAGCTTAGGAAAAGGATCATCACAATGGGAAATTAAATACAATTCCTGCTTATCAGATGCTAAAAATCAAACTGCATAAATCTGACCTATTAAAATCAGTAAAGGTTATCCTCACACATCCTAACAATAAATCGCAGTAAGTATCATTAACTTGCAAAGAGGGTGTGCCCACCCATTTATGTCCTTGTGTGTTATGGTCTGTTTTCCACTGTTGTGAAATGGTTTAACTAACTGATAAATATATAGATCTACAAGAGATTAGATGGTGTAAAAATGGCGTATAACTAATAAGAGCGCTAGTGAGATCTTAATATATTCATTAATATTTGATAAACCACACAAACTTTAATATTATAACAGCAAGCGTTAGACAATTTACTTATGAATAAGTACACAAGTGATGTTTCTTTAGCAAATAATTCCAGTCAGCCAGATTAAAAATTACTTAACACCCAATGCTTCTACTTCACCCAATGGGGCATATAAAAGCGGATAATTGTAATTTCTTAGCGCCACTATTTGTGGCAATAAGAAATTAATATCAGCCAGGATGTATCAAGTACCACATGCAGGGAGACAAGAGCCGAGAAAGGAGTCCGTCCCTGCGATGAGGAAGTAGTGATACCAGGTGTGCCACAAGAGTACACCCCACACCATCATAGCCCAGGTGTGCCATTAGAATACACCCCACACCATCATAGCCCAGGTGTGCCTCAAGAATACACCCCACACCATCATAGCCCAGGTGTGCCATTAGAATACACCCCACACCATCATAGCCCAGGTGTGCCTCAAGAATACACCCCACACCATCATAGCCCAGGTGTGCCATTAGAATACACCCCACACCATCATAGCCCAGGTGTGCCTCAAGAATACACCCCACACCATCATAGCCCAGGTGTGCCATAAGAATACACCCCACACCATCATAGCCCAGGTGTGCCTCAAGAATACACCCCACACCATCACAGGCCAGGTGTGCCACAAGAATACACCCCACACCATCACAGGCCAGGTGTGCCATAAGAATACACCCCACACCATCATAGACCAGGTGTGCTACAAGAATACACCCCTCACCATCACAGGCCAGGTGTGCCACAAGAATACACCCCACACCATCATAGACCAGGTGTGCTACAAGAATACACTCCTCACCATCACAGGCCAGGTGTGCCACAAGAATACACCCCACACCATCATAGACCAGGTGTGCTACAAGAATACACCCCTCACCATCACAGGCCAGGTGTGCCATAAGAATACACCCCTCACCATCACAGGCCAGGTGTGCCACAAGAATACACCCCACACCATCACAGACCAGGTGTGCCATAAGAATACACCCCACAACATCACAAACCAGATGTTCTACAAGAATACACCCCACAACATCACAAACCAGATGTTCTACAAGAATACACCCCTCACCATCATAGACCAGGTGTGCTACAAGAATACACCCCTCACCATCACAGGCCAGGTGTGCCATAAGAATACACCCCACACCATCACAGACCCTGTGAGTCACAAGAATATACCCCACACTATTACAGACCAGATGTGCCACAAGAATACACCCCACATTATCACGGATCAGGGGGTAAATGAACCAGGTTGATTTTTTCTTTTAAAACATCGGGCAGTCTTGCTGAAACTCGCCGATGCCTGCAGTCCGCAGGCTATTACATTTACCGCCAGGTGTGCCACAAGAATAAACTCCAAACCATCACAGAACCTGTGTGCCACAAGAATACACCCACATCATCACAGACCAGGTGTGACACAAGAATATACCCACACCACTACAGACTTGGTGTGCCTAGAGAATACACCCACATCATCACAGACCAGGCGTGGCACGAGAATGAACCCACACTACCACAGACCAGATGTGCCACAATAATACACCCACATCATCACAGACCAGATGTCACAAGATTACACCCCACACAATCACATACCCTACTGTGTTCTACAAATACACCCCAACCATCACAGACCTTGTGTGCTATGAAAGTACACCCCACACCATCACAGACGCAGTGTGCAACAGGAATACACCCCAGATTAGCTGTGCCTCAAGAAAACAGCCGACATCATTATACATTATTGGAGCTCACCATAGTAGATCCATGGACTTGGTAAGTATTTTCCTTTATTCTTTTATTTTAGGCTTAAAACTACTGGAATTGGTATTGAATATTCCATCCAATGCTTTACTAATCCCCTGTATCTGGTGTTTGTGGCCATTAATCTGCAGTCACCGCCTATTGTGCTTTTTCACTGACAGGAATGAAACTATCATAATTGTTGCTGTGCTGACTGTGTCTTGTCTATCACTATGCACAGATTGTGGCAGCCCCAATTGGCAATGGTCATTAACAGTCTGCTGTCCTCTCCCATAACCGTCTTTGGTTGGATGCCATTTGTGTAATGACACATTTTCAATACATCCTGTGTGCTTGAGGTAGTGTTACTATGAATGATATGATATATTCATGTTTAGACATTAGGTGCCTTCCACCATATAACATTCTCTAAAAAAGTAAACTTTCCAAACTACTCCCTAGGGATAATATGCATATAAGCCACTACAGAAGGAGAAGTCTAGTATCCTTATGGGGTCACTTATATGCAACATACTAATTTCAAAGCCTATGTACCTTTATAAGAAGACCACTCAGGGAATGTACCTTATTATTGCTGCAATTAATCCTGGCATGTTTATGATAGAAAATATAATGAGTCAGAAGATTGAAGCATGAGTTATAAGGAACAGCTTCAGGAAAAACTGTGGAGGCAGACAGGGACCAGTCCGAGTATTTTTTATTTTGTGTGATAGTAAGATTGTGTGAAGTAAGAACTTGTTTGATGGAACACAGCAATTGAATAGTAAAAGTTCTGTACCCCTTTTGTCCAGCAGACTATGGGCTCAATCCAATTAGGTGCGAATGGCGAGTAGAGAGTTTGTTTTTTGAAACTCGCACACTCCTGAGAATTCTCCAATCCAATTAAAAATACCTATTCACACTACTCACAGAGGAGGGGTGCGAATTGACTGCCAAATGAGATTTGTGAGAAATGCATGAACATGTGGGGAGACCATCCTGGAACCCCAAAAATTGATAATTTCATTAGCAGGGCCATATAGAAGGATGTTTGTGGGCATTAGGAAGGCACTGTAAGTTTTTAAATGGTGTAAGATGGCTGATTTTGTGGGGGTTTTTTTTGGTTAATGCAAGAAAATTATAAAAAAAAACTTTTTTCGTTTAATCTGAAACGAATTAAGCGAAAAATGAAAAAAAAAAGGAGGAAAAAGGGTAATTTTGTAGTACTTTGAGGGCACCTTGAAATTTTTTTTATAAAAACAATTATTCTTCAACTAAAAAATTATTGTAATTAAATTTGGGGTGCCTAAATAACGGAAAAGTTGATTTTGGGGTAATTTGAGGAATTTTCTTTTACCCCATATTTATTGGACTAATTAAGGTAATTAGAAACTTCCAAATGCCTAATTAGTCATTGTGGAGGGGGGTCCAAGGTGTTCAGCACAGTGTCTCGAAATTTTAACCTTAAAATAAAGATTTTCCTTTCCATCTCTCACCTCAGTTAGGTGGGAGTGTTACGATACGAATTCAGTTTGACTGATTCAGTGCGAGTTGCTAATTGGATTGCAAAATTAATTCGCTATGCAAATTCGAAGTGAAAATAGCAACTCGCACCTCGCAATTCGCACCCAATAGGATTGACCCCTATAAATCTGATATAATGGACAGCTGTAGATTATCACATAACCATACCTATTGCTTAAAATGATGAATATTGGATGAAAGACTGCACAGTTCGGAAACTATTCAAAGACATCTACTCCACGTCTATTTGGTGTATATATCCTGTTATTCTTGGCTGTGTGCTTCAATGAAAGATCGCATCTAGATATAATATAGCACAAAACTTCTACAAGTTCTCTGTAGACCCAAGACAGAGCCTGCCTGCATCTCACACGCCGTGCGCGACCTCTGCAAATCTCAGTCCTGTTGTTTACATTTGTTTTTTGCCAGACTTTTCAAGATTTGGTTTTGTCCACTCTGATATTATATGAAAGTCTGTATTTGCACTCGTCTTTCAAATGTTTGCTCCCAAAACATAATGTGCGCCTTAGGCCAAGACACAGGAGAAAAATAAAAAAAAGGTAAAGAGACTGTATACTGAATGGGCCAACCTGTGCAGGAGGCGGTGGATCAGTCTCACTGCGGGAAACTTGGAAGCATTTAATCCCTGCTGACCCTGAGCCAGCGTTTTAGGATTGAACTTAAAAGGGACTCTGTTGAACTCAGCGTGCCAAATCAATTTTTGAAAACTTGGCAACTTAAATTTTGTTGGCAAAGCTGCCCAGAAGTATATTTAAAGGATAAAAAGCAGAGGATTTCTGCTGCCTCTGGGCTGATCGACCCTCATGAAAAGACAGGATTATCCAATCGGTCACAGTGTGACTGTTACGCTTTGGAGTCGTCAGCTCATGGCGGTGGCCTGGATGACAAATATTTACATTGAGGTGAAGTTTAATTTACAGCTCTATACACAGACATTTCTTTTATGCTGCAATGAGATACATTGTAGCTACTTTACCTGTATGTTCAGGAATTGTCATGTCTCAACGTTCCTGTTGGAAAATGTGTTGCCTGTGAGGATACTGGGTTATCGTGCTCGCTCGGCATCAGCTGGCCATCCGGGGTGCCTTATATGATGTTTAACAACTGGAGAGATCTCCTGTAAAGGGTCCTTACTTGCTGTGTCTCCCTGATGTCTGTGGGTTCCGGGGTCATCCTGTGCTATGAACATATCTATGTATTGGATATATTACAGATAATTGCTTGAGTTGCAGGGGAGAATACTTAACTACTGCAGCAATTCAGCATTGCTCTAGTGCAGGGACAGCTGATCCGAAAATCAGCTGTCCCTGCGATCCCTAACACCGTTACCGAAGTAGCAGTGATACTTACCCCTGACGATCCTGCCCTGTGTGCATGCAGTGCGAAGATGGCGGAGGGATCCCATTGGATTCCTCTTTGGTACCCGGTGCACCTTCCCATAGAAAGGAGCAGGGCTCCAGGAACCAATGCCATCTAAAGTTAGGTGGCCCCCAATAATGAATGGGCCTGTTACTAAAAACCTGTGGAAACTAGCTTTCCGTATATGTGACGGGCCCATTAGTGATAATGAATAGGGCCCTAAATGACTTTTGCTCAACACATTGTCTGCATTAATGTGATTCTATGGGGTATATTTACTAAGGTGCAGGTTTATAGAAGTGGAGATGTTGCCCATTACCTTCTTGAAGGTGCTAGAGAGATGCCGACATTCTGGCTGCCACATTCGGGAGGGGGCAACCAGATTGGCAAAATCAGGGGGCATGGCCGGTTGTTGTGGGTGGAGCGAGGGGCATGGCCAGACACTAGAGTCATTTTGGCCCCGTCCCCACTACACAATGCCGATAATCCTGACATTGTGAAGCAGGGGGCGGGGCCAAAATGACGCAATTCGGCGTGAATCGCGTCACAGGCCCCCCCTCGCTGCCGGGGATTCTCATGTAATCGCGGGGGGAGGGGAGGGCAGGTGGGGTCGGCAGCTTGCTGGAGGCTTCCCCGCCTTCCCGGGAGGCCGGGAGTGGCACCTGATTTTCATGAGGCTCCCGACCAAATCGGGAGGGTCGGCAAGTATGAGGTGCTAGATAAATGATAAGCAGAACCTGATTGGTTGCTATGGGTAACACCTCCACTTCTAAAAACTCTCACTTTAGTAAATATACCCCTAAGTCTTTACTTACACCAACTAGCAGCATATTGTATGTGGACATCCCTTTGCCTGACTAAAAAAGACCTGTGTGGGAAGATAAGGAAAGTGCAGCAGCATCGCAGGATTCTACTTTTTTCTGCTGACCTAATATTTAAAATAAGTCAGTGGGAGCTGTCATTAGCCAACAATGAGGCACATGGTGGGTGCATGACATCAGGGGGATCATTGAACATTGTGGAAACTTGGCTACAGCCAAGTAAACATTTTGGATGGGATATAACCTCTGATATTTTACCCAATAATGTGGGGAGGATTAATTAAGCAACTGTATTTATGCTGACAGACATTAACTCTTCATCACCAATAGATAAGGATATTATTCCTAACTACAGCTTAAATTGCAGTATACAAAAGTCTTATATTACACTGACACCTTGATTAAAGTAAACAGATAGTTTGTCCACTCATAGCAAATCCAATGGAGAAGGAGTGTGAATAATAAAAGGGCATCCCCCGACCCTGGCATTTGAATCTGCCTTTCCCTTAATCAGGCAGCAATCTACTACCATCCGTTATGCAAGTAGACATCATAGTGGTTTTCATCTAACTCAATGAGACTGGAAAGTTACTGGGCGGCATGCATGATGCATTGCACTCGCGTTGCATTACGACAGTCATCGCTTGCATGCTGACGTTGGTAACGCCGGTATGCATGAAGATCCCCGCAAAGGACCGCTCTGTCGGTAAGAGTCGCCCTTTGCAATGGAGGGACTTCCGGATCCAAAATCCTCCACTTTAGTGAGCCAGTGGCTACACTGGCTACACTGTGACTGGAGGTGGCTTCCCATTGGAAGCCTCACCTGCCAGTCATGCACAGGACAGACAGCCCATGGGGAAAGTGTCTCATCCCCCTGGGACTGGCAGTCCAGGCTGCGATTAGCAGAGAGCGGCTTCCATTGGAAGCCGCTGCTCTGCCGTTTGGGCAAACAATGCAGTCCCTAGAAGCCGGTGTTATGCTCATGCGCTGTGCCACCGTTGCTCATGCGCATGTGCTGGTCCCGATGCCTGGCAAATTCATTGCGCAGGCGCCGGGATCCAGCCGGCCTCGGCCAAATTAGCAGCGGTAGCACCTCTCAGGTAAGAGGGCAGGAGCCACTGCTGGTTGAAACTGTATACACCTTTGAATATTCATTCAGATAAAGAGAAAGGTTAAACGGTATGTGAAGTTGTATTACTTACTTATCCAAGCAAGCCTCTAGGGAATATAGCTTCCCCTATCTGTTCAGCTTGGGTGGAGGCGCTGGAAGAATAATAGGAGGTAGAGTACACACGGGAAGAATAATAGGAGGTAGAGTACACACTGGAAGAATAATAGGAGGTAGAGTACACACTGGAAGAATAATAAGAGGTAGAGTACACACTGGAAGAATAATAAGAGGTAGAGTACACACTGGAAGACTAATAGGAGGTAGAGTACACACTGGAAGAATAATAAGAGGTACAGTACACACTGGAAGAATAATAAGAGGTACAGTACACACTGGAAGAATAACAGGAGGTAGAGTACACACTGGAAGAATAATAGGAGGTAGAGTACACACTGGAAGAATAATAGGAGGTACAGTACACACTGGAAGAATAATAGGAGGTACAGTACACACTGGAAGAATAATGAGGTACAGTAGACACTGGAAGAATAATAGGAGGTAGAGTACACACTGGAAGAATAACAGGAGGTAGAGTACACACTGGAAGAATAATAAGAGGTAGAGTACACACTGGAAGAATAATAGGAGGTAGAGTACACACTGGAAGAATAATAGGAGGTACAGTACACACTGGAAGAATAAAAGGAGGTACAGTAGACACTGGAAGAATAATAGCAGGTACAGTACACACCGGAAGAATAAAAGGAGGTACAGTAGACACTGGAAGAATAATAGGAGGTACAGTACACACTGGAAGAATAATAGGAGGTACAGTACACACTGGAAGAATAATGAGGTACAGTAGACACTGGAAGAATAATAGGAGGTAGAGTACACACTGGAAGAATAACAGGAGGTAGAGTACACACTGGAAGAATAATAAGAGGTAGAGTACACACTGGAAGAATAATAGGAGGTAGAGTACACACTGGAAGAATAATAGGAGGTACAGTACACACTGGAAGAATAAAAGGAGGTACAGTAGACACTGGAAGAATAATAGCAGGTACAGTACACACCGGAAGAATAAAAGGAGGTACAGTAGACACTGGAAGAATAATAGGAGGTACACCACTTAGCAGTAGTGTAAGGAAGTGTGCAATAGCTTACATTGCAGTTAGTAACCTGGTGTCCCCGGGGGGGGGGGGGGGGGGGGGTTACACACCTAAAGCAAGCCCAAACAAATATGTATCAGGATTTATACTATATTGGTTAAGAGCTACAGGAAATACTGTGTTCTCATGTGTGAGACATTGGGCCTCATTTACGAAGTGCATAATGGAAAAGATGGATTATAGTCCTCTTTGGAGATTTATGTAATAGCCAGCAAGACGCAAACAAGGCGCGAATCAGACTAGTCTGACCATCATTTTAAAGCGCCAACCAAGGTGAAACCAACCTGGTTTTATCTTTTAAATGACTGTTGTTTAAAAATTATGGGTAGACTCGCCAGAATAGCGCCCGTGTCTGCAACTTGCAGGGTATTACTGTACATAAGCCCCTTCATGTCCCTTGACTTTTGCTAGTGTGCCTACAGTCTTATGAAAGTGTGAAGGGTGAGATGAGTGTTTGCAGAGTAGCATGAACTTGCATCGGTTGATAGGAGGAGCTGGGGGGGGGGGGTGTTCATTGGCAGAGTGGGGGCAGAGCCCATTATTGTGACTAGCTTTGCTGAGCAGTGCAAAAATGAGCCTTCATATTACATGGTGAGATTATTAAAAAGAGATAAAACGTTCTCTGTCATGTTACTACGCAAATACACATTATTTTCACAGGTTTTATCCAAATTGTCTGGCTTGTGTATGTTAAGGTGAACATCTCAATAAAATGGGGTTGTGTACAGTCAGTGGTGATTCTAGGGGCGTGGCAAGCAGGAGTATCACCTGGGGCGATGCAGCCTGAGGGTGCGGCTGCAGTTACCCCGCCAACAGGGGTATATCTATAATGGGTGCAGGGTGTGCGGGGAACACGGGCCCTGGGTCCAGGGGGGCCCCGCACCGCACACCCTGCACCCATAGAATTACCTCTCCGGAGTCCCACATTGGCACGGGGGTCCGGCGCTGTAAAAATGACTGGAAAATGGCCGCCGATGCCATTTTCCCGTCATTTGAGCATGTGTAGTACAGGGAAAATGGCCGCAACGGCCATTTTCCCAGTGACCAGCGCATCCTCTATAGACTCTGGGCGCACTCTAGTGCTCAGAGCCCATAACTCAGGCGCTGGCCGTGCACAGCTCAGTGCGCTGCCGGCCGCCGGACAGAGAGGAGGGGGCCTGTATCGGAGACTGCACACAGGCCCCCTCCTCTCTAGAAACGCCCCTGCCTGCCAATACCATCTAATCTGATTGTGCATGTCCGGTCTTGCCCGCTGGCATATTTTCAAGCTGCGGTGGCCATACTTATAAACAATGCTGCTGTTGTTCCATGATCATAGTCCCAGGTTCATAGAAAGTTAATGCCGGGCATGACAACGTCACGCCGCGTGACTTCATCATGCATGGCATTCTGGGAGTGGCCGCGGGCGAGAGAAGATGGAGGAGCAGCAGTAGCGCATCTCCAGAACAAGCAGCAGCAGCAAAAAGAAGAGACACAAGATTAGAATTAGGGCGGCAAATGGCTCCCCCTTGGCAAACGTCGTCTTCCCCCCTGCAAACACTTTGCGGCCCCACAATTAGTATTTTCTTTATGACCGTTTTTTTTTTCTGGCCATGGCCACGCCACCTGATAAGGCCACACCCTCTGAGTTCGGGGCGCCAAAGGAACCTTTTGCCCTGAGCTCCGCAAAGTGTAGAACCAGGCACAGTGAATGCACAAGGTGGAAAATATCATGTCGAAGGCTATTCTACTTCTGTTTTAGGGGCCTATTTTCTGAAACATTTTTTACACTTTAAATCATGCGGACACTACTATTTCTAAGTGTTTAAGGCATATAAGGTATAATGCTATCTAACAAATGACTAATGCAGGAGGTATTGCAGACATCACGTGTATTATGTTAACAAGTCCAGAGTACCACAGTCCCCTTGTCCTGAACAGGGACAGCGGTCTGGAGTTATTTATCAAGATACAAGAATCTGAACTTTCCAAAACTCTCCCCCCCCCCGATAACTAACGCCACCTGAGAATGGTGTTACATTATTTATCCTATGGTAACAGCATCACCATAGAGGGATTCTAGGCTCCTTCCCCAGTAGACTGAACTGTGTTTACACACTAACTGATGGTTGTACATGTACACTAAAGGCACTGAGGTATAAATTTACTATACAGCGCTTTTCAAAAACACGCCATATATTGTATTTATTATTATTGCTCCTTTAAATACAATCTTCGTAACAGCTGAGAATGCAGGAGCTGTGAAAAATGCAAACTTATTAAATTTACCCCAAGATCAGAACACATACTTTCATAAACATTGTCTAATATTACTATGTGCATTATTGGTACATAACCTAAAGACCACAGGAACAGGTAGATGTTAATCTACCAACTTATTTGTCTACTGCCAGTTCTGAGAATGCTACATAAACCAATCCATTTATATACAGTTGTTAAATCAGTTCTACAGTTGTTAACTCAGATCAATCAGCTGACCGGGTCACAGTGCAGGATGGGAGACCATCTGACTGGAGCCACGGAGGACATCAGGTAAGTTTTTTTTTAGCAGTAGTCAGGTAACGGGCAGGGGCGGATTGGGATGGAAAACAGCCCTGATGGGGGCGGGCTTTGTTGAGAGGGTTCGGTCTGCTGAGGGAATGGGATACTCCCTCTTTATAGGGCCTGTTTCTAAATTGGACGCAGTTGCGGCTACTACTAATCCCTTGCATGGTCACAGATGTGCGTCCGAATGTGCAAGGACTGAGACACCTACTCTTATGGCTGGTACACACTAAACGATATGTTGTCCGACCAGACGGATCGGACAACATATTGGGCACATCGTCTAGTGTGTATCCTCAATGTCACTGACGATGCGCGCTCTGGCGCATCGTCAGCGACATCGCCCTTCGGACTTGCATGCAGGTCCGACATGTGACATCATTAGCGACGGCCATGCTGCCAAATGCAGCATGGCCCCCCGCCATTGCAATGTCGCTCCCGACACCACCACTAGTCCCATCACTAACGAGATTGTGCTGGGTACAAATGTGTACCCAGCATTAGCGCTTGGTGCACCTTTAGACACCACCATTGGTTACGCCATCAAAACTTGCACCAGCCAACGTGATCGATTCAGCATCTCTACATGCACACACATACACGGTATAGAGCAAGTAGATGGGCGGCACTTTAGGTGTGTGTGTGTGTGTGTGTGTGTGTGTGTGTGTGTGTGTATGTATGTATGTATATATATATATATATATATATGACCATGCGGAGGTATCGGTTTTCTGTTAGGCGTCAATACACCACCAATATAATGGATCACAAGCCCTGAGAGTACCACTACATTGGAGTTGACTGTTTGGATTTTTTTGGAGGCACCCAGGCTGGATGACATTTATATTGAATTGAGTGCCAGCTTATTCTGTTAGTTATGTGTGTATGTGTGTGTGTGTGTGTGTGTGTGTGTATGTGTATGTATATATATATGCACATATACATAGTGTGTATATATATATATATATACACATACATACATACACACACACACACATATACATAGTGTATATATATATATATATACACACATATACACACACACACACACACACACTGACAGGCAGACATATATTAGATACAAATACTATAGTTTACTTACTGACTGTGACAGTCAGTATTTGTAGGCTGTCGGTACCTGTACCTGTGTGCTGGCTGCTGCTGTTCTGTGCGTGTACGCGTGCAATGCAGGGCCGGCGTGTACAAAATCATCCTGGAGGCACCGAGGTGGTCCGCATACAGCCTGGAGGCGGAGTCGTCAGTAGTGACTGACAGGCTCCGCAAAGGCTTATGGGGGAGCTGCAGCGGCTGGGCATGCGCGGCAGCTCCCCCGTCTGCCATTTTTCTTTAGGTTCAGAGAGAATGCTGCCCGATCGGAGCTGAGCTCCGATCGTGGCAGCTGGGCCGGCAAAGCAGTGAGGGGTGAGTGAGGGATGGGCGGCTGCTGGCATTCACGGAAGCTGTAATGCTGCATGATCGGAGCTGAGCTCCGATCGCGGCAGCTTGCAGCTGGGCCAGCAGAGGGGTGGGTGAGGGAAGGGCTGCTGCCAGCCCTTAAAGACATATAATAAGGGACCGGCCCAGCAGGAAACGGCCCGGCATCCTGGCGGCCCAATCCGCCCCTGAACTGGGGGAAGCCTGGATAGTGTTATTATAACGTAATTAAACCTTGTACAATCCTGCCTATACCTTCTAAACCTTTATACACTCCTGCCTATACCTTCTAAGTTGACGCTAATTGCGTACGCAGTCATACAGTAAAAATAAAAACCTTCAGACATTGAAATGTGTTTCCAATGCACAAAGGGCCTGATTCAGAGCCGGACGCTCTGACCAGAGCGCTCGCTCTGAATCAGGGCCCTCCTACCTTAAAATGGAGCGGCCTCCTGGCCTCCTGGCCGCTCGCATTGCTGTGGGTGACCACCCACAGCATATGCGAGCGGCCAAACAAGACCATCGTGACCATCGGGCTTGTGAGGAGACCCTTGTGGTAGGGTCTCGTTGCTGCAAGCCCTGGAGTGATTTTGGCTCTATCAGAGCAAAAATCACTCCCACTGACATCACTAGTGATGTCAGTGGGGCCGGACTCAGATGGTAGGCGTTCCCATTGTTCTACAATGACAAGACATGGCTTTTTCTCAACTTCTTCGGGCATTTCTCCAGCAGGTGATCTTGGGCGGCATGCTCTTCCCAGCTGCATGGGTTCTACATATTAGTCTTGAGGTGGTTGGTATCATGGTGGTCATTTAGGTGGCAGGTCCAGGGCCCTCCTCGCTCAGCTGCCCTTTCAGTCAGCCATATGTCACACTTGATGCAAGTGGAAATCATGCTATCTAGTGAATGTGGAATGTCTCTGGATGCTAGGGCATCCTTGATGTGGTCTACCAATGCCTTCCAGAAGATAGCTAGGAGTGGTTTGTCATTCCATATTAACTCAGAGGACAGAGTCCAGAATTGGGATGTGTAGGAACCTTGTTGGAGCTGAAGGATGGAGGATGCAGCTGATGCGACTCATCCTGGTTTATGAAAGATCCTTCAGAAGGCAATATTGAATCCCTGGAGAAGGGGACTGTATTGCTTCCAGATGGGAGAAGCCCACACCAGGGCCTGGCCAGATAGTAACGAGATGATAAATGCTACCCTGGCCCTCACCGGAAATAATTCAAAGTGAATTGATGCTTGAGTGAGAAATCCCTGGCAACCACTGGTGTCCCTTCCATATACCATGGGGTTGGGGATCCATAGGTGTCTGGACTATGCCCTAGGCAATGGAGGCATACGACTGGCAGGTGGAACTGTTATATTCCCAACAGGTAAGAGAAGGTGCTGGTGGAATTCCTCCAGGCACTGTGACAAGTCCTGCAGACATAGCATTATCTGCGCCTGATTGTTCGCTTTGTTGTCCACCCTACTTAGAAGTGTAGGTTAAGCTAGTCTATTTATTTATTGAAAGTAATCAGAACCACATGATAGTGATTATATTTGAAATTGCATATATTTGTTATTGAAATCTGTGTTTCCTACATACCATTTACCCTCACTAATATACCCTTTAAATAACGTGCCTCACCTTCACTTTTATGGTAGAGTCCTTAGCAATAAATATGAAATCTTTGTTGTACATACCTGGCCGATTTACAGTCTGTATCTGGGAGAAATATCCTTGCCTCTCTGCTGTGGTGGGAAAGGCAAGAATGCTGACAAGGAGGAAAGCCAGAGCAGAAAGCCAATCCCTGCTGCAAGAAGATAACATCTGGCCCTGTGATAATCCAACAAATTATAACATCACAAATAAATGTATTCAAGGTACCACAATAGGACAAAACTCAGAACCACTAGTAGATCACACATGTAATATGGTTCACATGAATTCATGTAAATTCATAATTCCACTCAGCATCTCTACTGTGTGCATGTCTAGCTGATGGCTTTGTCTGCCCAGTGCAAACATCTTCACCGAAGCAATAAACAAGCGGTGAAGGATTTTTAATGGGGGCAAGTCATCACTGGGACACCCTGCTATTGGATGTTCTGTCCTGTCATAACTTAATTATTAAATAATTACGTTAATTA
Organism: Taudactylus pleione; assembly: GCA_031769625.1. Lineage (NCBI taxonomy): Eukaryota > Metazoa > Chordata > Amphibia > Anura > Myobatrachidae > Taudactylus > Taudactylus pleione. The sequence goes on along the minus strand of JAUIMM010000104.1, from coordinate 8,965,220 downwards.
ATCTGTTATCGCTGTGAAGAGCAAAAATTTACAACATAATAAGTAGGCACATTAACCACAGTTACTGGTTCATCACCAGATACAGTACAAACTGTTTTTGCAATGTACCATTGAATAGTAGCATCTTCAATACTCCTATCTTCTCTGCAAACCCGATTAATTGTAAAAAGCCAACAGATTTATGGACTGGACACTTCCAAGTACCTGTGTGGATCTTTGGAAATCTTCCTGCTTAGGTGTCTCTGCAGTATGCCTAGGTAAATATTGAGAGTTGTTTGATCCACCTGTTAGAGAAGGGAAAGCTGTACATGAAAGGATAATTACCTAAACGAGCATTATGCAAATATACTGAGCTCTGATCTCCAGCCAAAGCCTTATGAACAGAGCAAACAGGGATGATGTTTTTTATTTAAAAAATATATAAACATACTTAAAGTGAAAAGCAGGGCTAATGGTGACAATGTCACATGTGAGTATGTTTATATAGATGTTGCAAGAGGGGAGATGATGAGAACATGAGGTAAGTTTCAGCACACGTCCAATATTGCAAGCCTACCAACCACATGTTTAAAGCTTCCCTTAAAATATGTATGGCGTGAAGTCCAGGGGGCGGCATGCTCTCCCGGCCCATGTTGTTGACCAACTGCACATGTGCAATTGTCACATGACGTGCACCACCAGTCACTATTGATGATGTGCTTACAGCACAATTGATGATTAGTGTGCCCCAATTTTGGCCTGGCTCTCCTGTCCCCTCTTCCTTCATCTGTTGCAATATGGACAGGCTACAGCAAAAAGGAGAGGGGGGGGGGGGGGGGGGGAAGGAGCAGGTGCACACTATAAGCACTAGGAATACAAATGATCAAAATATCTATAATAGACTGCAATAATTAACATGGTTTTAAATGTAAGGTATCTTAGTACATGTTTGGCCAAAGATGTTTCCCCACTTACCACGTTACGGTGAACCTTATACAGGTGGGTCCCTAACATCTCTAATACTGACACACTAATTAATTTATCAAGGACTTACCTATCATAGAGCCCATTAGATGTGTGTACTGCAATGCAAGGACCCATACCAGTTAAAATCAAACATGTACTAAGAAACCTTCCATTTAAAACCATGTTAATTATTGCAGTCTATTATAGATATTTTGATCATTTGTATTCTTAGTGCTTATAGTGTGCACCTGCTCCTCCCCCCTCTCTCCTTTTTGCTGTAGAACTACTGGTCTCAGCATGGTAGCACCTATTATCATGTTTAATATTAGGATGTGCAGCCCAGCCCCTCGCAATATGGACAGGCGTAAGGTGTGTCAGGTAATGAAACTCTAACCATCCCCATCCGCTCAGCGTACTGTACACAAAATAGTGATTGCATTGCATCTAAATAACCGACCATTGTGTATAATGGTTAGATTAAATGTCAATCACCCTCCATAGGATAATAAAATGCCTGTCTAAATAACCATTTATTGCAAGAAATAAAAGCACACTGTTATCTGCCAGGTTATTGTGCCTTCCCCTGTTTTTTGTTTTTTTGTTTAAAGAGGGTGAAGGGTGTTTCACAAAGTTAAACACCACCACACAAATCAGAAAAATATCTATTAAAATTAATTTGTCTGTTTGTCTGTCTGTCCGGTTATGCATTCGGACACCCATGCATGATCTTATGCTGCTGTAGCATAAGACCTGAGTGCCGCACGTCAGCCCTCGTTTGTATGCATTTTATGTGCAGGTATTGGGCACTGTTGTGAGTTTTATTGGAGTGCTGTAGTTTATATCTATATAATGTAAGCTTGGTTCACTGTGTGGCTTAATGTGAATTGGGGCACTGTGTGGCATAATGTGTAGTGGATATATCAGTCTTTGGAAGCCATTTGGGAGGCTTCCGTTTATCTTCTCGGCTGCAGTTTTGAGATGCTGTGCCACCAGCCATTTCTGCAGAACCTATAATGTGAAGTGGGGAAACTATAGTGTGGCATGCACAGATGGTGTAATGGTGAGCATTACTGCCTCACAGCACTGAGGTCGTGGGTTTGATACCCACTACGACCCTAACTGTGTGGAGTTTGTATATTCTCCCCGTGCTTGTGTGGGTTTCCTCCGGGTGCTCCGGTTTCCTCCCACACTCCAAAAATATACTGGTAGGTTAATTGGCTCCTAAAAAAATTACCCCTAATGTGTGTGCATATGGTAGGGAATAAAGATTGTAAGCTCCACTGGGACAGGGACAGATGTTAATGGACAAATATTCTCTGTAAAGCACTGCGGAATATGTGTGTGCTATATAAATAACTGATAAATAATGTGAACTGGGAGCTTACAATGTGGCATAATGTGAGCAGGAACACTACACTGTGGCATAATGTGAATTGGTAGGTGCTTCTATGTGGTTTTTTTAGTGATAAAATCTCTCCCTGAAATCACAGGTGGAGTGTGTTTAGTCTTCGATCACCTTGTTAAATGTGCCATGGTTTGAAAAACGCTGACCGTAGACCACCGAGCCATGCATATAATAACCATTAGTGTTGCTTAATTAGATATCCAATAGCAGTATATTTAATAAAATGTTAAACATCAAAATGGTTCATATATATTGACATTAATAACATTAATCAATACAATCAAGATGACCCCCAATCTGATTCATATGCAAACTGGTCACAGAAACAGTTTTTACCAATTGACAGTTTAATATAATACCTAATTCTAACAACCAAGTAAATATATTGTTTAAAATATCACTCGGAACTGTCAAAAGAGAGAAAAGCCCTAATGCTGGCTAAAGTGTGTGTATTCATCAGCAACAGGACTTTTTGCTGGAGGCAATAACCCTATATATCAAAGGGTTATCACCACTGGTGGTAAGATTACTTGGCTTTCACCACCAATAGCTCCCCCATGCCTTTGCAAGGGGGAGCCTACTTAACAAGGATGGCAGAGAAACATATACCGCCACAAAACTTATGTTATCACTATCTCAAGAGTGGAAAGATCAGGGTAAGGGCATTATCTCCTGGGGTATACGGTTGCACTTGTCATGCAGCAGCCAGGTATTAGTGCACCAGTCCAGGGTCTAGGTACAAGTAACCGCAGCTAGTTTTATTAGCAGCACAAAAATAAACGTAAAAGTAAATCCTGGCCTTTCCAGCTTTAACTAAACAAAAAGGTTCCCTCTATCAGAGTTGAAGGACCGAACGTTCCTCTAACAAAACAGAAGTCTTTAGCACAGCACTTACATTCTGTAATCACAGTGTCTCTCAATAGGCCTTTGACTTGTTCCCCAGGCAATGAGAGCCTGACCACAGAGACTGACACACCTTATATCAGCCTCTCACAGGGGGTCTGAGGCTACTAATCAGTTTCGGTCTGACAGACAAAAGCTAAAACACCTGGGGCATATATATCTCCCCTTGACAACCTTTCCAGTGTTTTTGTCACACAGGATAAATAGTTTTCAAGGTTTGATAAAGATTGTAACAATGTTACTTTTTGTAATTTTTTTTTATTTATTAATGGAACTGAAAGCGGAAATTGGTGCTTCCTATTATATAATGTGCTGATGCCCTGACACAGTTCCATTAAGATATGATCATTTATTCTACAATAGCCACAAAATTACTTATCACGGCTAAAAAAACTATGGCCGCGATTCAATTAGAAAGCCCATGATAAGTTAACTTGAGTCTCAATGGGATCTGAGATCCGAACTTAGCAGGAAGATCCGACCCAAAACCAAACCGCTCATCTCTCATTTTTGTTTGCAGCCCCTGAGCAGGTGAAAAGTAGGGAAACATTTTTATTTTAAGATAAAAATGTTGGGACTGAGGGCCTGATTCCCAATGGTCAGTACACATCTCCGGTGTTTTCTAACTGCATGTGCAATACCGCACGGTGTTCCCCAAGCCTCTGTCTGATGGACAGGCAGAAACATTTGGTGGGCGGTTCTGAGGTGGGGACAGTTTTTGTTCCCGCAAGGATGCAGTCAAGCTGCAGCAATCTTCAGCTTCCGCAGCTTGGCCAAAGGTGACAACAATCGCGTCCGGATTCCAGGCTGCGACCTCAGATGCAGCGAGGGGATCACGCAGCTGCAGCACGGAAGTGTCTGTTACCTAAAGACATCTGCTGCATTTGCATTTGAGATGGGCGGAACTGCACAGCCACTTGTGTGCGGCTCTGCAATTCCGTCCATCTCTGAATCAGGCCCCTAGTGCAGAACCTCTGGTACACCCCTCCTAATGAATAATTGTGCAATTGGAAGCATTTAATTACCAGAATTTGGCCAATAATTACCTGTCATTTTTAAGGTGATTTCCTTTTAAAAAAAAAAAAAAAAAAGTTGAATTACGTGGGACATGTATTTTTGGGTGTTGTATAGATAGGAAGTGTTTTTTCCCCAATATTTTTTAAACTTGCTTATAAATAAAAATTCAAATTTTCTGTACCCCAAAATAATGTAGACCCTTTAATTTTATATAATTTGCCTTTTAAGTACCTGAAATTCTAGGGGCGTCCCTCCCATAGTGCTGTCTGCGGGAGCCGGAGCTCAGGAGTGAGCTCCGGCTCCTCGGATCTATGGGAGTGACGCCATGACATCCCTCCCATAGTGCTCTCTGCGGTAGCTGGAAGCCGGAGCTCAGGAGTGAGCTCTGGCTTTCGGCTGCTGCTGCAGGGAGGGAGCCGGGTGAGGGCTGATAACAAATATCAGCGGGCGCCCGGCAAATGGAGCCTCCCTGTGGAGGCTAGCGGGGAAGAGCCTGGCGCTGTTTTTTTTTTCTTCTCCCTTGGGGCCCTCTAGGGGCCGGCGCTCCGGGAAATGGCCCTGTTAGCCCGCACCTAGAACCACCACTGCTGGGGGTATTGTATAAGGGGCACTACTGCGGGCCTGCATAAGCGGGACCACTACTGGGGATACTGTATAAGGGGCACTACTTGGGGCCTGCATAAGGGGGACCACTAGTGGGGGCACTGCATAGGGGGGCACAGTATAAGGGTGCACTACTGGGGGCATTTCATAAAGGGTACTGTATAAGGGTGCACAACTGGAGGCACTGTATAAAGGGCACTACTGGGGGCACTGTATAAAGGGCACTGCTACTGGGGACATTGCATAAGGGGCATTACTCCAATGGGCATTGCACAAGGGGCACTACTACTGGGGGCATTAAGGTGCATATGGAATGGAAAGGAATGTTCCCAGAGTAACGAGAAAGGTGTGTGTCATGTTCACACGCCCCATTTTTCATTGGCCATGCCCCTTGTGGTATATGACCACGCCCATTTTTCTGGGGCTCGCACCTTCACCGTGAGCACATAAAGGGGGGGGGGATACATTTTTCAACTTGCCCTGGGCTCCATATACCCTATTTATGCCACTGCAATACAGGGTTAATGCAGTACTCTCCTCAAATGTTGCCAGGACTCCCCCAAATCAATAACCAGCCACGGAATTCTCTCCCTGGGTTGCTTTGGGAAAATAGGGGGAAAAACTGCCATGGGATTCTCCCTATTTTCCTATAAACTGCACCGGGCTGAACTAGCCGAGGGGCTAATCTGACCATTAGTAAATAAACCCCTAATGCTGTGATTTTTAGCTCTGTTCTAAGAATAGCCAGGTCTCACCCATGAAAATATTGATTAACTATTACTTGTGGGACCACTAAGATAGCTATGAATTAGCTGCCTAAGAGATTGCTTCTGTCGGCGGTCTCTTTACTCCTGTGCCAGGTCTTCTCTGCATACGTGGTCGCCAGGAGAGGTTCCTATGGAACCCTCTCCAGGTAGTTTTTGCATTGGTTACAGCGGCTTATGCCATCTTCAGATGGCGTAATCTGTGGGGACCAAGTTCCGTAATGTGAAGCTTTGGTAAATCTGACAGCATTGCATCCCCCATAGTAACCTATTGGGGGCTGTGTCTGCTGGCGGAAATGGAGGGACCTCAGCAGATATTGGAAATATCTGCTGTGATCTCTCCATAATACATTCAGGGGATAATAACATTATACAATTATGCCACAAATATTTAATGATAAATAGACCCCAGAGTCACATTCCCGTTAGCCATGCACTCTCATTACCAAAGAGGGATCATTAGCATGTATGTTGACATTTGAAACACAATAAAATTACAAATGGCTGTTTTTCTCATACATCTCTCCTGAATGATACATCTACACATGAAAAGATTGTGCAGACTTCCTGCAGAAGGAAATAGCGCCAGCAGTAATGCGGGGTTGGGTACGGGGTCCCGGCGGTTGGGATGCCGGCGTTCAGAATACTGACAGCAGCATCCTGCCAGACAGAATCCCAACAACTGAACTTAAGTAGCCCAAACCTAACCCCTAACCCTATCTCACATTTCCCGCAGCCTAACCCTAACCCCCCCGCAACCTAATGCTATCCCTCCCCCCACAGCCTAACCCTCCCCTTCCACAGCCTAACCCTAACCCCCCCGCAACCTAATGCTATCCCTTGCCCCACAGCCTAACCCTACCCCCTAGTGCCTAACCCTCCCCTCCCGCAGCCTAACCCTAACCCCCCCGCAACCTAACGCTATCCCTCTCCCCACATCCTAACCCTAACCCTCCCCTCCCGCAGCCTAACCCCCCGTAACCTAATGCTATCCCTTCCCCCACAGCCTAACCCTAACCTTCCCCCTAGTGCCTAACCCTAACCCTCTCGCAGCCTAACCATAACCCCCCCCGTAACCTAACACTATCCCTCCCCCTGCAGCCTAACCTTCCCCGTAAACCTAATACTTACCATCGGGATGCTGGAGGTCGGTATTTTGGATTTGCTCTTAAGTCACTGTGCTAATTTTTCAGTTTATGTTCCCTTCCTTGGCAGACAATAAGGGATAAACAAAATATATGACATAATATCACCAGTAGGGATCAGTGATCTTAGGGCCCTGATTGAGCAGTGAATGCAAGTTCACTGCTGATTGCAGATTCCTGATTATAGAGTGTGCAGAATGGGTCCTGCTTAGCCGCATGTAAGCACTTGAATGCCTCTGCCTGACTGACAGATAGAGGTATTTAATGGGGGGGGCGGGAGCGGCCGGCGTTCCCGGAAACAGGGGAGTGTACGCCCCGTTTTCCGGGAGTGGCTACCCCAGGATCTGCATTGCTCAACGCAGTGTCCTGGACTCGCATCGCCATCGCGACCATTGACCACAGACATCAGTCGCAGTGCTGGGATAGCAAATGGAGCAGGGAGTGTCATACACCTCCTGCTGCATTTGCATTATTGCAACGATTGCAAATCTGTCTGCGTGCAGCTCTGCAATAATGCAAGGATCCTTGCCGAATCAGGGCCTTAATGAACACATTTAATAACCACGTGGATCTTTTCCTCTGACAAACCTCCAATTTGTTTTACAGATGTCAGTGTATTTTATCTCCCATTTTCACACAGATTTCTCAATACATCACTTTTTATTGAGGCTCTTAAATAAAAAGTTAAAAAGGTATTTTTTTTTTGCACCTTTACTAGAGAACTGGGTGTTTTTTCAGTCTGTAAATGTGGCCTGGTTACAATTAAATGCCCCAGAACTGTTGCAACGTCATGAGGAAATTCTGATATCCAACAAAAAGAAGCCTAACTCACTGTATCCAGCAGGAGATGGGAAAGCCCCTCTGTACATGAGTCTGTGCCTACACACAATGACTCTCCTGTGAACCTTCCTTGCTCATGACTAGCCTGATGTCATTTTTAATATTTATTTATTGACAGTTTCTTATATAGCGCAGCATATTCCGTTGCGCTTTACAATTGTAAGCATTAATAGAACAAAACTGGGTAATAACAGACAGATATATAGGTAGGAAGGCCCTGCTCGCAAGCTTACAATCTATAGGGAAATAGGCATTGACACACAAGGATAGGTGCTATATATTGCATTTTGGTCCAGCCATGCTGCATATGGTACAAAAATTAGAAATATGGTCACCCGCCATCAGAATGGTAGAGTAGAAAATGATCCAATTGATTTCAGTCAGATAATTCTTGAGCTCGCTGCTTGTTTTGGAGCCACAATCCTACAGCGAAACCAAAATACTGGTATCAGTGCAAATATCACCACTTTATATGGCCAGCATTATTGGTATTTATCAGAGATGAGCAGTTTGGATTCTGGACTCCGAACCGTTCCGAACATAGGGGATCTGAGTCCACACGAACGCTGTTCGGGTGTTCCCTGCCTAACTCTGATCCCCCTTCGAGGCCGAACGGCGGCCTCCTGATGTCGGATTCTCGCGAGAGAATCAAACGTCAGGGCCCCACTAGTGTAGGGCAGAACCCCGTGATAGCGGTCTGTCCTACACAGAAACAAACACACAGCCACCAGCAGCAGCTGTGTGTTTGTAATAGCAGCCAATGAGAGTCTTGCAAACTCTCATTGGCTGCTGCGTCCCCGAGGGGAGCCGGTTGGAGCTCACTCATGAGGTCCGCCTTCAGGCTCCCCCCGCTGCGGGTGATGGGAGAGACATCACGAATGACGTCTCTCCCATAGTGCAGAGAGGAGCGGACGGCTGCGGTCACAGCAGGAGTAGGGATTCAGGCAAGTTTCTTTTTTCTGTGTAAGGCGGCGCCACAACTACTAAAGGCATACTACAAGGGGCACAACTACTGGGGGCACTTCTAAAGGGGGCATGCTACAAGGGGCACTTGTAATGGGGGCATACTACTGGGAACAAAACTAGTGGAAGCATACTACTGGGGGAACAACTACTGGGGGCAGGGCCGGATTAAGGGGGGGAGCGACAGGGCGGTTGTCCCTGGGCCCCCACACACGGAGGGGCACCCACTAGCAGCGGTGCAGCCTGCACCCGCCGCTAGTGTAGTGTAGACCGCAGTGAGCGTGGCCACACTACACAGTTCCAAACACATAGCCGCCGCCGGCAGCTGTAAATTTATTAGAGCAGCCGATGAGAGTCAGACAGACTCTCATTGGCTGCTACGTCAACTGAGGGAGCCAGCTGGAGCTCACTCATGAGCTCCACCTTCCGGCTCCCCCGTGTGATGATGGGAGAGACATCATGATGCTGACGTCTCTCCCATAGTGCAGTGGAAGAGCCGAGACTCGGAGCGGGCAGCGGCGGGGATTCAGGTAAGTTGTGATTTTTTTTGTGTGTGTGTTTGTAAAAGGCACTGCATAGGGGTTGGCCGCTACAGGGGGACACTACATAGGGGGGCCACTACAGGGGGGCATTGCATAGGGGGGCCGCTACAGAGGGGCACTGCATAGGGTGGGCGGCGCTACAGGGCGCTACTTGGGTCAATGCATAGGGGGGGACAACTACTGGCCCCACTGTATAAGGGGGGGGGGGGAACTACTACTGGGGGCAATGCATATGGGGGGGATGTGAACGCAGTGTTTGTGGTAGCTTTTTTCTACCACAAGCATTGCGAGGAAAACAGAGTAAAAAAATGGCTGGTGATGTGTACTATGACGCTGCCTGTTAATTATGCACGCCTCTAAAACGGCGTGGAAACACTCAGGCACGCTTGCGTTTGTACCTCCACGCCCCCGTTTTTACTGGACTGCCCCTGTTACCACCCACAAATGGCCTCTCCTGTCACTCACTCTGGTGGGCTAGCTTTGCTGTGCGAGGGAGGGATCTGCGAACGCACTGTGTAGTTTGTAGATAGTGTCCGGGTCTGAATCAGGCCCTTTGTGTATAAGGGTCACTAATGTGGACATTGTGTATAAGGGTCACTACTGTGGGCATTGTGTAAAAGGGGCACCACTGTGTGTCGTAACATAAATAAGAGACACTACTTTATGGTGTAATGTGAATCAGGGGTACTATGCGCTGTCGCTTGGTAACCAGTCAGCTCACTGCAACCTTTGGCCAAGAATGGTGAAAACTATAATTTAAACTGTGAGGTGGTCTAAATTGACTGTAAATGACTGGAAATGAATGTTATTGAGGTTAATAATACTCTAGGAAAAAAAAAAAGACAAATGTATGTGATTTTAGCTTTTTTTGTCAATTTTTGTAAATAAAATCCAAATCCAAAGCCAGTCACCGCAGTTTGGCAAATCCAAAGCCGGACGACGATTTAGAACCAAATCCAAATCCGGCAAAAATGGTCCGGCGCACATCCCTAGTATTTATCACATTAATGCTAATACAATTACAATCAGAGTTGCCTACCCTCCCGATTTTCGCGGGAGTCTCCCGAATAAAGGTGGGAGCTCCCGCGAACCCCGTAAAGTAAGTTGAATCCCCCGCATTCCCTCTGCCCTGTCTAAAAATCCGGACTGCGCATGCGCGAGTCCGGAGCTAAAGGGGGCGGGCCCCGAGCTTAAGACGCAGGGGCGCACTCACCGGGTGCAGGGAGGCAGGAGTGTGGCTGCTGTGAGGTCTCCTGGGCACGCCTTCCCCTGCTCACAGACTGATGCTCCCAGCATTCCCTGGCCAGCCTGTGATGACAGAGGATGGAGGGGGGAGGAGCCGACGCCGGATGACACTGAAGACAGAGGAGCTGCCTGAGACTGAGTGTTAGAGCTCACTGCAGCCCTTGCCACATGTATAACTCATGTCAGTGCCGTGGGGGAGGGAGGGAGATCTAGTACTGTGTGTTTGTATGTGATGTATGTGTAGTAATGTGATGTACAGTATGTGTGGGTGTAGTAATGTGATGTGTGTATGTGTAGTAATGTGATGTACAGTATGTGTGGGTGTAGTAATGTGATGTGTGTATGTGTAGTAATGTGATGTACAGTATGTGTGGGTGTAGTAATGTGATGTGTGTGTGTGTAGTAATGTGATGTACAGTATGTGTGTGTGTAGTAATGTGATGTGTGTGTGTGTAGTAATGTGATGTACAGTATGTGTGGGTGTAGTAATGTGATGTGTGTGGGTGTAGTAATGTGATGTATGTGTAGTAATGTGATGTACAGTATGTGTGGGTGTAGTAATGTGATGTGTGTATGTGTAGTAAACAGTATGTGTGGGTGTAGTAATGTGATGTGTGTGTGTGTGTAGTAATGTGATGTACAGTATGTGTGGGTGTAGTAATGTGATGTGTGTGTGTGTAGTAATGTGATGTACAGTATGTGTGGGTGTAGTAATGTGATGTGTGTGTGTGTAGTAATGTGATGTACAGTATGTGTGGGTGTAGGAATGTGATGTGTGTGGGTGTAGTAATGTGATGTATGTGTGTGTAGTAATGTGATGTACAGTATGTGTGGGTGTAGTAATGTGATGTGTGTGTGTGTGTAGTAATGTGATGTACAGTATGTGTGGGTGTAGTAATGTGATGTGTGTGTGTGTAGTAATGTGATGTATGTGTAGTAATGTGATGTATGTGTGTGTAGTAATGTGATGTATGTATGGGTAGTAATGTGATGTGTGTGTGTGTAGTAATGTGATGTATGTGTAGTAATGTGATGTATGTATGTGTAGTAATGTGATGTATGTGTAGTAATGTGATGTATGTGTGTGTGTACTAATGTGATGTATGTGTGTGTGTGTAGTAATGTGATGTGTGTGTGTGTGTGGGGAGGTGAAATCTTCATATGATGTGTGTGACTGACTGGGTGTCTGTGTGTGAGAGACTGTGTGTGTGTGAATCTATTCATGGGATGTGCTGAGACTGTCTGTGTGTGACTGTGGGGCCCATTTATTAATGATCGCATTTTGCAATGCGATCAGGGCATGCAGTACCGCCCCTGATCGCATTGCAAAATGCGATCCTATCTGCCGGATGTATTATCCGGGACATGCAGGGAGACGGGCTCCGAAAAGAGCCCGTCCCTGCGATGTCTCCGGAGGGCAGTCGGGGCTTCTGCGCATGCGCAGTCCCGCGGACTGCACATGAGCGGCGCCGATTGCCGGCGGAGGGATCTGGCAGATCCCTCCGCCGGCTGATATGCGGTAAGTGCCCATAGGAAACAGCAGCTAACGCTATCTTTAGATAGCGTTAGCTGCTGGGGCCAATATCGGGAATGCTTTGCATTCCTGATATTGATACATTTGGCAGCATCGCATCCCCCATAGAAACCTATGGGGGAGGCGGCTGCCGGCGGCAATGGAGGGATCGCAGCAGGTATCGGAGATACCTGCTGCGGTCCCTCCTTCATACATTCGGGGGATACTAAGTATTTGAGGTAAACCCCCGAAAACAGGTGTTTTCGGGGAATTTACCTCAAATGCACTTTGATAAATGGGCCCCTGTGTATGAATCTATTCATAGGATGTGTGTGTGTGTGTGTGTGTGTGTGTGTGTGTGTGTGTGTGTGTGTGTGTGTGTGTGTGTGTGTGTGTGTGTGTGAATCTATTCATATAAATGAATGTGTGCGTCTGGGGGGGAATCTATTAATGTCAATATGGCAGGGTAGAGATGTATTAATGTCAGTGGGGGAGCTAGGGCGTCAGCTTATAGGAATATATACGCCCATAGGTGGAGTTAGACACGCCCTTTGGGTGGAGCAGACCACGCCCCCACAACGGCGCGTCGCATTCTGCAGCCATCTACAATCTCCCTCAAAGTCATTTTCAAAAGTAGGCAAGTATGATTACAATACAAAAAGTGAATACATACATTCCAATATTTCAAAAGAAATAACAAAGGCAATGTGAGCATAGTAAGGTTACCCTTCCTCCCTGGCCTTCCTGATACCTTGACATGGGTTGAATAAATCACCTGTAGTGATAATACCAGGAGAATCACTGCACACACTCCTATACCTTACCAGTGTCTGTTGGCATTCAGCTTGGTGCACAGTCCCAGCTGCTGAACCTACTGGCAGGTCCTATGTTGGAAGGTATCAGCAGTGTGTGATGTACGCAGGGCCGGATTAAGGTCTGTGGAGGCCCCTGGGCAACAAACGTGTGGGGGCCCCTATCAATAGCAATTGAGATTAATATATATATATATATATATATATATCAGTACCAATTGGCGGCACTCATTGTCTTCATAGAAAAGATATCCTTGATAACAGATGGAAACCCGAAATGTCGGAGATAAAGTTATAACTTTTCTATGAAGTCGCTGAGTGCCGCCAGTTGGTACTGATTATATATATATATATATATATATACACACACACATACATATATAAACACATATACATATATATGTGTGTGTATATAGAGTAAATATATATAATTAAATATATATATATAAAAAGTAATACATATCAATATATATATATATGACATATGTCGCTCACCGGTGGACGCTGGTAGCCTTGCTGTGTTTTGCATCTGCTGCCTGGCTGTGAAGTCAGTGGCTGCTGGAGGAGCTGGAGGCGGAGCCGTCAGTGGCACTGATGGCTCCGGGCGCTGAAAAGGCTTATGGAAGGAGCTGATGCGGCAGCTCCCTCGTCGGCCATTTTTTTTCTGTGCTAGCTGCCCGATCGGAGCTTAAAGTTCCGATCGCGGCAGCAGAAGTCCGGGGAGGGGGTCAGTAAGTGATGTGCTGAGCGGCTGCCGTCCACTAAAGGCACCAGCCCAGCGGGAACTGGCACAGAGTCCTGGCAGCAGGCTGCTCAGTGAAAAAAAAATGTTCATAAAGAGGATGTGGTCGGGAACAGTGTGTGGGGGCCCCCTATGTGTGGGGGCCCCAGGATGACCACCCCTGTTGCCCCCCTTATAATCTGGCCCTGGATGTACTAGCTTAACCAGGGATTGGTCTATTAACCAGGTAGAACAGCAGTATGTAAGACAACACAGGGTTAATGCAGCACAGCATAGCACAGGAACATGCAGTATGAACAGATCCAGCAAGGAGCAGGTTAATGCAGGTAGCATGCGGTTCTGGAGCAGTGGTGGCACCGTGGTGTACAGTATAGTGGCACCACCACATCTCTATGGCACAGTCTCTCTTAGGAGACACTCAGAAGCATGTCCTTACAGGACAGATATGAAGACATGTGGTAATGGTGCAAACGCACAGTATCACATTGGGTAAGAGACTGCACATGTGACATGAACGTGCCTCAGTTACTATGGGAACCGCAGCAGTTATGAGGAGACAATGCAGAAAACTCTACTCAACAGAACCAACCATTGCTGCCTATCTAAAGGGAGCCATTACACTGCATCCATGCAAATAAGGTTACATCACACCTTTTAAAACCTATTACTTTCACAGTGATTTGCTTAACCTGGACTGTCCTTGGGCATACTTACCTACTTTGCTGGGCAGCTTTCCGAGAGCAGCAGGAGGGGACCTGCTGCTCTCCTCTTCGGGGGGCGGGGCCAGACGATAGACGGCATTAGGCCCCGCCCCCTTTACAGAAAACCCCCGTGATTCGCGGGTCCGTGAGGAGGGGGCGGGGCTAAATGACGCGATTTGCTTAATTTAGCCCCGCCCCTTCCCGACGGACCCGATAATTTCAGGTAAAATCTCCCCATCCTGCCCACTTCACTAGGAAGTGGGCGGGATGCGGGAGATATGCCTACTCTTCCGGGATCGCGGGGGGTTACCCGAAAAATCGGGAGCCTCCCGCAATTCCCGGGAGAGTAGGCATGTATGTCCTTGGGACCACCCCAGCCTTTACTGCATTGTGGTAGCCATGTACCTATTGGCTCAATCATGTCTATACAGACTAGGTGCAGATCAGCGGGACACTCGTTGGACACATATCTTAAACAAAAATGGAGCATCACTATCGCATACCTCCCAACATGACCCTCTCCAGGAGGGACACAATGCTCTGGTCCTGGACTTCCCTGGTTATTTATGATTGGTAGAGGCTCCAGAGGTGGGGCTGCAGTACAGTCCAAAATTCAAATAGGGGAGTCACACCAACTGCCAGTGAGTCCCAGCCAATGATGTGTGGCAGTGTGTGAAATGACAGTTGGTGTGACTCCCCTATTTGAATTTTGAACTGCGCTGCAACCCCACCTCTTACCAGGGAAGTCCAGGACCAGAGCATTGTGTCCCTCCTGGAGAGGGTCATGTTGGGAGGTATGCAATAGAAGTATGATTCAGTCTGGCGACATTTAAGATTACAGAAAAAAAGAGATTTGCCCCCCAGCACACTGCAGTAAAAACAATACTTAAATCCTACATGATAATAGCGATTTAGAGGTATTAGTTACACACATTTGCAAATATATGAATAAGCGCCAGGCCAATTGTTAAGGCTCCTCTATACTGGCATCCCTAACATTAAGGGGTTCACGTCCGAGAAGCTAGGCACCCCAAAAAAATTCCAGCCAAGGGCCATCCCCAGGGCACCACACGAAAAAGGGAAAAAGGTGATAGTGAAGTGTAAAGAAAAGATGTGTAAGTATAAATCAATAAGTGTTAATGAAATGAGAAAGAATTAGAATTAAAATGACATAAATAATATACAAACAAATAGAGAAGTTATAAAAGTATTCTATGTGAACTAAGTGGTGATGCCATGAGAAAGGTCCAGCCAGAACACCCCCGGGGGCCCCACTCCCAAACGCTCACCCCAAAATAATTATTGTTACATAATGGTAGCACCCACTCTGGGTCATATTAATTACAATTACTGTACTGCATGATAACAGTACATATATAAGCTGAGAGCTAACTTACCTTGGAGGTACCCCAAAAACCTCCCCATGGCACTATAAGGATCAGCACCTCCTCCTAATGCTGACTCCCTTCATGACATACTAGTATGTCTGGAGTTTGTATGTTCTCCCCATGTTTGCATGGGTTTCTTTCGGGTACTTCAGTTTCATCCCATAATCTAAAAGCATACTCGTAGTTTAATTGGCTTCTGACCCACTGGGGCAGAGATTGATGTAAATGATTAAATATTCTCTGTAAAGCACTGCAGTATATGTGTACGCTATATGCATAACTGTTAATAATAAATAATAAAATTTTACAAAACATGCAACTACACAAAAAACAGAACGGCAGCGATAGTACACATACTAAAACACAGTTTGGTGAGAAAGGGCTAACAGTAGGCTAAACCGTTATTATCAATGCTAGACATACCTTATCTGGACACAGGTGACACATTAGAGCATGGCACCATGAATCACCAGGCCACATTTAAATGTGCCCAGTGGACATGTCCCCTATTGATATAGCATATTGGGGGGGGTGGTCTCAAGGTGTCAGGCGGAATGTGAAAGTGACTGTTACCTACCCTCCAACATGACCTATTCCATTAGGTACAAAATGCTCTGCTCCTGGACTTCCCACCTAATTGCAGTCACCTGTGTTGAGCTACGTAAGTTATTAATTAGACAGGTGTTTCAGCACAGGTGGCTGCAATCATAAATTAAGAGGGAAGTCCAGGAGCAGACCATTTTGTAACTAATGGAACGGGTCATGTTGGAGGGTCTGCTGTTAGGCCCAAGGGCGTAGAGTGCCCTGCCGTGCCCAGGTGAAGAGGGGACATGGCCTAATCGTGGGAGGCATGGCCACACCCCCTTGAGATTAAACAAATAAATAACACTGTTGCATCGCCGTGCGCTGTGGGCCCCTAAGCCCAGCGCAAAGCCAGAGGGCGGTGGCGATCAGTGTGATCGCACCCCCCACAGGCATAGGAGACTGCTGTGGCTGCTGTGTGGGTGGGAGGATGGAGGGAGGCAGCGCTGGACCCAGGCCCCTCAGAAATCCCAGGCCTGGGTAAATAGTACCCGCTCCCCCTTCCTCTCGGAGCTCCTGGTTAGACCACACAGTGTCCTTAACCAGGATGCTGGGTTTATTGCTATCAACAGGGTAACAGCGGTAGCGGTATTTAGGTGTCTCACCTCAGGTGCTAAGTACTGTGCATCCGCATAGTACTGTGACACTATACAGAGGAAAGATGGCGCCAGCTGTACATGAGCAGTAACCCAGCAGTGACATCACAGACCCTGCAACATGATCCCTTCCATCAGGTACAAAATGCTCTGCTCCTGGGCTTCCCTCTTCATTTATGATTGCCATCACCTGTGTGGAAACACCTTTCTTATCAATTAACTAGTACTACACAGGTGGCTGCAATCAAAAATTAAAAGGGAGGTCCAGGAGCAGAGCATTTTGTATCTGATGGAAGGGGTCATGTTCGAGGGTCTGTCATTATCAGGTTGGAGTCCACACCTCCCACTGACTCTGGGTCCTAGTACCCAGCATGTATAGAAGACAGTGGCGGACTGCTCTCTAAAGGGGCACATTCACTAGGCGACTAGTGAAGAACTGAACGATAATGATATCGTTATCGTTCAGTCGTTCATTAAACTGTGCAGTGCCGACACTGAATGATATATCATTCAGTGTAGGTACCTTCCCTCATCCCTGAACATGCCCAATCTGTCATTATCGGCAGATTGACCGGCATGTTTGGGCGATGATTGATGTCGGAAACGACCAGTGGGAGCGCGCATCGCTGGTCGTTTCCGACATTTTAGTGCCCGATTCATACACGATTAATGGACGACTGAATGATAACAACATCGTTATCGTTCAGTCAGCCATTAATATCTGCTAGTGGATGTGCGCCTTAACTCCCACTAAGGGGGGTATTCAATTAGGCTTCTAAAAGTTGGAATTGGCGGTAATTTATCTTCGATGACATCATTTTCGCATTTGTTTGAATTATCCCCGTATTCAATTTCAAAGACTTTTCGCCGATGTGAAGAGTCTTTGAAAAAAAAGGGGATAAGTTTTCACCATGTTTTACATGGCGAAAAAAAGTGCGGAATAGGGGTTTAGGGGTGCAGGCTTAAAAAAAATAGCCTGCACCCCTGGGAATGACCATTAAAAAAAGATCTGTGTCAAAAAAAATAAAAAATCCGGACACACCCAAAAATAATGTTTAATTTTTGGGTGTAAAAAAAAAATATAGGGAACACAGGGCCTGATTCAGAGCCGCTCGCTCTGACAGAGCGCTCGCTCTGAATCAGGGCCGAGCCTTTTTTAATTTTTTAGAACGGCCTCTTGGCCGCTCGCATAGCTGTGGGTGACCATCGGACTTGCGACGAGACCCTTGTGGTAGGGTCTCGTGGACGCAAGCCCCAGAGAGATTTCGGCTCTAACAGAGCCGGAATCTCTCCACTGACATCACTTGTGATGCCAGAGGGACGGGGGCGAGCTGTCACTCAACATCGACAGAATGCCCCCTTTGGTGCGAGACCCGGAGCGACGGATTGCACGTCGCTATCCGGGTCTCGCGCATGCGCACGACAGAGCCGGCTCCGTCGTGCGCATGGGCTCTGGGCCACCATCGACCCGGTTGCGAGCGCACAGCGCTTGCGACTGGGTCTGAATCAGGCCCACAGTTCAAAAATAGAAAAATTGATTCCAGAGGGGTTACCTTAAATGCGGCAGGTGTTTTCTTCATTGCTGGAATAGCGGCAGGTGCATTTTTGCTGAATTTTAAACAGCATTTTAGGGACTTAAAAATATGCTTACCCCCATTTTCATGTACCCCAAATTTGATAGGAAGTTTTTTATATAAAAAAGAAATCTAAGTACTATTCTTCGCCCCTTCTTCATAGCCGCAAATATGCACCTGCCGTGGCTATTAGAAACCCCGACTTCCTACAGCAGGTAAAAATGGGGGTACCCATAGTGATCCCCCATGTCTAGACATCTTTAGAGGGGTTCCTGGAATATTTCCTGAAAATTCCCGTTTTTTGGCGATACCTTTCCGCCGGCTCCCGATTTCTAATTGAATACGGGGATAAAGCAGGCACGCTCCCGATAATTTATCCCCAGAAAACCTCCGATGTGGAGCGAAAAGTCCAGCACGGACTTTTCGCTCCGAATTGAATACCCCCCAAACTGTTATATCACATCTCTATTGGAGTCCAGTTATCAGAGGCAAATAAGGTACTAATAATTTGAAGCCACATAACTTGAAGGAAAAAAAAAATATTATCTTTATTATTTATCTTGTAGTTTGTGTTAACCTTTGTCGAATTAATCTACTAAAGAAAGTCATATTCAATAGGACCAAGGGGCCCATTTATCGGCATATTCCTCCAAAGCACCCGTTTTCCGGGGATACCTGCAAATATTAAGTATCCTCCAAATGTATTATGGAGGGAGGGATTCTATTTACAACAGCAGCTGTAGCCCCCATGGGGGATGGAAATCAGATTTACCAACCTGTCCCCGCAGCTTACACCATCTGAAGATAGCGTTGTGCTGCTGTACCCTATGGCTACACATCATAAAAATTAGCGAGAGTGGGTTCTGGAGGAACCCTCCTTGGCAATGGGTGCCACACGTGTGGTCTGTAGACTGCGCATGCGCAGGAGCCCCTAGAGGGTAAGTGAAGAGACCGCTTATGCGTTCACTTCATCCTGAGCACATCGCAGGGACGCTCTAATTTTGAAGCCCGTCCCTGCGATGCGGGTGCTATTTAATACATCCAGGCACTATGATCGCATATCGCAATGCAGTCATTGGTGCTAATTAGGGGTGTGCACCGGCCACTTTTCGTGTTTTGGTTTTGGATCTGGATCTTTCTTCGTGTTTTGGATCTGGATTGGTTTTGCCAAAACCACCCTTCCGGTGTTTTGTGTTTTGGATCTGTATTTTTTTTTAAAGAATAAAAACAGCTAAAATCACAGAATGTGTTGGTTTTTCTGCTCCTATGCTATTATTAACCTCAATAACCTTAATTTCCACTCATTTCCAGTCTATTCTGAACACCTCACACCTCACAATAGTGTTTTTATGTCCAAAAGACTATGCTAAGCGACACGAGTGGGCGGCACAAACACGTAGCCCATCTAGGAGTGGCACTGCAGTGGCAGACAGGATGGCAGTTTGAAAAACTAGGCCCCAAACAGTACATAATGCAAAGAAAAAAAAGAGGTGCAAGATGGAATTGTCCTTGGGCCCTCCCACCCACCCTTATGTTGTATAAACAGGACATGCACACTTTAACAAACCAATCATTTCAGCGCCAGGGTCTGCCACACGAATGTGGCTGAAATGATTGGTTTGTTTGGGCCCCCACAAAACAAGCTGGCAATTAATCTGTCCCTGCACAAACTGGCTCTACGGAGGCAAGATGTCGTCCTCATCCTCCTCATCCACCGATTCCTCACCCTCTTCAGTGTTGTGTACATCCTCATCCTCATAGACTATTAACTCATCCCTGCTGGAATCCACCACCACAGGTCCCTCTGTACGTTCTGGAGGCTGGTCTCCCTGAAAGAGTTGGTAATTCATTTTTATGAACATCATCTTCTCCACATTTTGTGGAAGCAGCGTTCTACGCCTTTCGCTGACAAGGTTCCCGGCTGCACTAAACACTCTTTCGGAGTACACACTGGACGGGGGGGGGGAAACTCAGGTAAAATAGAGCCGGTTTGTACAGGGGCCTCCAAATTGCCTCTTTTTCCTGCCAGTACAGGTACGGACTGTCTGACATGCCTACTTGGATGCTATCACCGATGTAATCCTCCACCATTCTGTCAATGGTGACAGTATCATATGCAGTGAAAGTAGACATGTCAGAAATTGTTGCCAGGTCCTTCAGTCTGGACCAGATGTCCAAAGTTGGTCCTGCCAGCCCTGCATCACCGCCAGCGGGTTGCTTAGGATACCTAAGTTTTTATTTTTTTCCTGGCAGCCCCAGTTGCGGGAGAAAATGAAGAAGGAGCTGTTGACGTGTCATGTTCCGCTTCAGCTGACAGTGTTTTCACCAGCAGGTCTTTGCACCTCTGCAGACTTGTGTCGGCCGGAAAGAGAGACACCACATAGGCTTTAAACCTAGGATCGAGCACGGTGGCCAAAATGTAGTGGTCTGATTTCAACAGATTGACCACCCTGGAATCCTGGCAAAGCGAATGAAGGGCTTCATCCACAAGTCCCACATGCCGAGCAGAATCGCTCCGTCTTAGCTCCTCCTTCACTTTCTCCAGCTGCTTCTGCAAAAGCCTGATGAGGGGAATGACCTGACTCAAGCTGGCAGTGTCTGAACTGACTTCACGTGTGGCAAGTTCGAAGGGTTGGAGAACCTTGCACAGCACGGAAATCATTCTCCACTGCGCTTGAGTCAGGTGCATACCCCTTCCTTTGTCTATGTCATAGGTGGATGTATAGGCTTGAATGGCCTTTTGCTGCTCCTCCATCCTCTGAAGCATATAGAGGGTTGAGTTCCACCGCGTCACAACCTCTTGCTTCAGGTGATGGCGGGGCAGGTTCAAGAGTGTTTTCTGGCGCTCCAGTCTTCGGCACGCAGCCGCTGAATGGCGAAAGTGGCCAGAAATTTTTCGGGCGACCCAAAGCGTCTCCTGCATGCCCCTGTCGCTTTTCAGAAAATTCTGCACCACCAAGTTTATTGTGTGAGCAAAACATGGGACGTGCTGGAATTTGCCCAGATGTAATGCCCGCACAATATTGGTGGCGTTGTCAGATATCACAAATCCATAGGAGAGTCTAAGTGGGGTAAGCCACTGGGCGATGATTTCCCTCAGTTTCTCTAAGAGGTTGTCGGCGGTGTCCCTCTTACTGAAACCAGTGATACACAGCGTAGCCTGCCTTGGAACGAGCTGGTGTTTCTGAGATGCTGCTACTGGTGACGCTGCTGTTGTTGCTGCGTAAGGTGATACATCTACCCAGTGGGCTGTCACAGTCATATAGTCCTTAGTCTGCCCTGTTCCACTTGTCCACATGTCCGTGGTTAAGTGGACATTGGGTACAACCGCATTTTTCAGGACACTGAGGACACTTTTTCTGACGTTTCTGTACAGTCTCGGTATCGCCTGCCTAGTGAAGTGGAATCTAGACGGGATTTGGAACCGGGGACACACTACCTCCATTAATTGTCTGAATCCCACTGCACTAATGGCGGATACCGGACGCATGTCTAACACCAACATAGCAGTCAAGGCCTCCGTTATACGTTTTGCTTCAGGATGACTGCTGTCGTACTTCATCCTCCTCGCTAAGGACTGTTGGAGGGTCAATTGTTTAGTAAAAGTAGTGGTGTTCCTACTTCCTCTCTGGGATGATGAACGACTCCCAGCAGCAGCAGCGGCAGCAGTAGGCGTAGCAATGCAGGATCCTCCAGAGGAATCCCGGATAGGAGAGTCAGTCATGCCAGAGACATGGCCTGCAGGACTACTTCCGATCCTGACTAAGGAGGAAATTGACGAGGAGGGAGTTGACGGTGTGGTTTGCAGGCGCTTGGATACAACAGGACAATGGGATTTAGGTGTCCCTGGACTGCTTACGGTCTTAGCCAAAATTTCTGAACTTGACAGTAACTTTTTATGAACGCGCTGCAGGTGCCGTATAAGGGAGGATGTTCCTAGGTGGTTAACGTCCCTACCCCTACTTATTTCACCTTTACATATGGTACATATGGCAAGACAGTTGTTGTCCGGATTTGGATAGAAATATTGCCAGACCAAAGAGGTGGAATGTTTGGTCTTCTGCCCAGGCATGACCGTGATGGGCTTTTTCATCCCGCGGACAACAACTGTCTCCCCCAGAGCCTGATTTAAACAAACCACATCACCATCAGAATCCTCCTTGCCAACTTCCTCCTCAGCGCCAGCTACACCTAAGCCAGTTTGTACAGGGGCCTCCAAATTGCCTCTTTTTCCTGCCAGTACAGGTATGGACTGTCTGACATGCCTACTTGGATGCTGTCACCGATGTAATCCTCCACCATTCTGTCAATGGTGACAGTATCATATGCAGTGACAGTAGACATGTCAGAAATTGTTGCCAGGTCCTTCAGTCCGGACCAGATGTCCAAACTTGGTCCTGCCTGCCCTGCATCACCGCCAGCGGGTTGCTTAGGATACCTAAGTTTTTTCCTGGCAGCCCCAGTTGCGGGAGAAAATGAAGAAGGAGCTGTTGACGTGTCACGTTCCGCTTCAGCTGACAGTGTGTTCACCAGCAGGTCTTTGCACCTCTGCAGGCTTGTGTCGGCCGGAAAGAGAGACACCACATAGGCTTTAAACCTAGGATCGAGCACGGTGGCCAAAATGTAGTGGTCTGATTTCAACAGATTGACCACCCTGGAATCCTGGCAAAGCGAATGAAGGGCTTCATCCACAAGTCCCACATGCCGAGCGGAATCGCTCCGTCTTAGCTCCTCCTTCACTTTCTCCAGCTGCTTCTGCAAAAGCCTGATGAGGGGAATGACCTGACTCAAGCTGGCAGTGTCTGAACTGACTTCACGTGTGGCAAGTTCGAAGGGCTGGAGAACCTTGCACAACACGGAAATCATTCTCCACTGCGCTTGAGTCAGGTGCATACCCCCTCCTTTGCCTATGTCATAGGTGGAAGAATAGGCTTGAATGGCCTTTTGCTGCTCCTCCATCCTCTGAAGCATATAGAGGGTTGAGTTCCACCGCGTCACAACCTCTTGCTTCAGGTGATGGCGGGGCAGGTTCAAGAGTGTTTGCTGGCGCTCCAGTCTTCGGCACGCAGCCGCTGAATGGCGAAAGTGGCCAGAAATTTTTCGGGCAACCCAAAGCGTCTCCTGCACGCCCCTGTCGCTTTTCAGAAAATTCTGCACCACCAAGTTTATTGTGTGAGCAAAACATGGGACGTGCTGGAATTTGCCCAGATGTAATGCCCGCAAAATATTGGTGGCGTTGTCAGATATCACAAATCCCCAGGAGAGTCTAAGTGGGGTAAGCCACTGGGCGATGATTTCCCTCAGTTTCTCTAAGAGGTTGTCGGCGGTGTGCCTCTTACTGAAACCGGTGATACACAGCGTAGCCTGCCTTGGAACGAGCTGGCGTTTCTGAGATGCTGCGACTGGTGACGCTGCTGCTGTTGCTGCGTAAGGTGATACATCTACCCAGTGGGCTGTCACAGTCATATAGTCCTTAGTCTGCCCTGTTCCACTTGTCCACATGTCCGTGGTTAAGTGGACATTGGGTACAACAGCATTTTTCAGGACACTGAGGACACTTTTTCTGACGTTTCTGTACAGTCTCGGTATCGCCTGCCTAGTGAAGTGGAATCTAGACGGGATTTTGAACCGGGGACACACTACCTCCATCAATTGTCTAAATCCCACTGCACTAATGGCGGATACCGGACGCACGTCTAACACCAACATAGCAATCAAGGCCTCAGTTATACGTTTTGCTTCAGGATGACTGCTGTCGTACTTCATCCTCCTCGCTAAGGACTGTTGGAGGGTCAATTGTTTAGTAAAAGTAGTGGTGTTCCTACTTCCTCTCTGGGATGATGAACGACTCCCAGCAGCAGCAACAGCAGCAGCGGCAGCAGTAGGCGTAGCAATGCAGGATCCTCCAGAGGAATCCGGGATAGGAGAGTCAGTCATGCCAGTGACATGGCCTGCAGGACTACTTCCGATCCTGACTAAGGAGGAAATTGACGAGGAGGGAGTTGACGGTGTGGTTTGCAGGCGCTTGGATACAACAGGACAACGGGATTTAGGTGTCCCTGGACTGCTTACGGTCTTAGCCAAAGTTTCTGAACTTGACAGTAACTTATTATGAACGCGCTGCAGGTGCCGTATAAGGGAGGATGTTCCTAGGTGGTTAACGTCCCTACCCCTACTTATTCCACCTTTACATAAGGTACATATGGCAAGACAGTTGTTGTCCGGATTTGGATAGAAATATTGCCAGACCAAAGAGGTGGAATGTTTGGTCTTCTGCCCAGGCATGACCGTGATGGGCTTTTTCATCCCACGGACAACAACTGTCTCCCCCGGAGCCTGATTTAAACAAACCACATCACCATCAGAATCCTCCTCGCCAACTTCCTCCTCAGCGCCAGCTACACCAGTATCCTCATCCTGTTGTACTTCAACAGTGACATCTTCAATTTGCATATCAGCAAGTGGACTGTGGGTGCTCCTTTCAGCACTTGCAGGGGGCGTGCAAATGGTGGAAAGAGCCACCTCTTCCCGTCCAGTGCTGGGAAGGTCAGGCATCGCAACCGCCACCACGCCTGGACTCTCCTTGGGGATTTGTGATATCTTCTTAGAATGCACAGTTCTTCGCTGTGCTTTTGCCAGCTTAACTCGTTTGATTTTTTTAGCGGGAGGAGGGCTTCCATCGTCATGTGAAGCTGAACCACTAGTCATGAACATAGGGAAAGACCTTAGCCGTTCCTTGCCACTCCGTGTCATAAATGGCTTATTGGTAAGTTTACGTTTCTCTTCAGATGATTTAAATGTTTCTTTTAAGGTCATTTTCCTGAACTTTGTCTTTTGGGATTGTATGTGCCCTCTACTTTGACTCGGATCGGCCTTGGATCGGGGGGGTTCGGATTTCAGAAATCCGAACCCGCTCACCCCTAGTGCTAATATTGCGCCCAAAGCGCATTGAGTATGCAATTATTGATAAATGGGCCCCTAAGTACTATCATGCCTTACATTTTATCTTCTACCGTCTTCTATAATAAATTCCCAAGTTGCTCTCTCTCTTCTTTGACAACCCACATGCCTGCCTCTGCGCCACTGTATGTGTGCATGGCTGTGTTTCACAATGCAAGTATAAACCTGTGTCCCACTATCAGTATTTGTGTGTGTAAATTCCTGGACTGGGGTGACGGAGCGTTCAGGCCTATCCTTAGAACAGATCTAAAAATAGCAGCATTACACTCTGCTTGATCCCGGTACTCAAGAGCTGGGGAATCCCTGTCACCTTATCCCCTGATGTTAGACAAAGACCCAACTTCCAGACATCTGCTATTGTAGAATTAATATACACGTCTACCTGAGACTGTCAGAGGCGAGTATCTGTCTATGGGTCATCATTCTACATCTGTGTCACTCTATAACGCTATGTCTGCTGTGGGGATTTTCTAAACTGAATTTTATGACCTCCCTTGAAAGTTTCCAGCAAGACACCTCATGTTATCAGTCAGCTACTGTACTATACAAAACAACACCTGTAAAAGGAAACTGGGAGAACTGGTTAAAGGTTATTGCTGACTAACCTTTGCTCTCAGATGTTATCAATAAGAGAAGATCTGCAGCCACTTAAAAATAATTACCATTAAGATTGTTCTTCTGAGAATTGTAGCACAGAGGGGTCATGCGCAGGCCTCGGGAGAGGAATGGCGTAATGCCCTTCTATAAATATAGGTGTCTGGATTTTAATGCACTCATGGCACATCCATACATTGCGTCTGTGTTATTCTATTCCAAGTAGTGTCCATTCTGTATGTGGATTCTGTTACACATTACATCGTATTTCTGGACCAGTATTCGGCCATATCTGGAGCCTCGGTCATGTATGCCGGGATGACTAGTGCAGAGTTTGTTAGTTTCAGTAGTGAGCCAGCCTATAAAAAGCTTTACTAGGTATGTGAGTAATGTTTGAGGCCCCACGCTTTACACAATATGGGGTCATGTGGAATATGCGCTGTGCTGGATGAAATATATGATCCGTTTTATGTGTCTGTCTGTGTTCAGATTTGTTACAGAGCATCAGATGTTTTCTTTCGAGGTTAATAACTGGTTTGTGTGACACACTCTTCCTCATAGACGCACAGGAGTGACGGGAACTGACAATGCTCCATTCTCATCTCTCACCAAAGGGAGTTTTATTCATTATCATTTATTATCGCCACTGTTTGCGGCAATAAGGAATTAAGATTTGCCCGAATGTATTAAAAAACACACATGCAGGTAATGTGATGACTTCACATCTCTATCAGGACGCTGCATTACTACCGCTCTCCTGCCTGGTCTGCTGACCGTGCTGTGCCGCGCTCTTTTCCGGGGAGGTTCCTACGGAACCCTGGAGCTTGGTAAATTCGTCAATAAAGCAGTACCCATCCCCCCTTTGAAAACTATGGGGGCTGCTTTTGTGGTTGAAAATGGAGGACAGGTCCCCTGTACATAAATGCCGGGGATACTTAATATATGCGCAAATATTCATTGATAAATAGGTCCCACAGACTTAAATTTAAATAAAAAATACTGTCACTAAAGGCAAGCTCCATTTTTGTAAATAATATATAGAGCTAAAATCTCCTGCAGCTCCTACCATATTTCATGTCTGGCAATACTGAGTTCTATGAATGGCCCTTTCGCTGCATCATAAGCCATATATCATCAGGAGAGGACTAAAGGGTCTATTCATGCAGCAGTGAAAGCTCTTTATCAGTGATAACGGGGCTTTTCACTGCTTCCTCCTAATCAGAGAAGAGGTCACTGTAGAGACATACTTGCCGACAATGTATTTCTCCTCCCCGGGAGAAGCCCAGGGAGGAGAAGCAGCTGGGCGGAGTTGGGGGTGGGGCCGCCCGAAATCGCATCATTAAGCCTCGCTCCCTTGCGGGAATTCGACGCAACATTGCATAGTTTAATCAGGGGGCCGGGGCTAAATGACACGATTCTCATATAATCCCATCTTTAGGCCTCGAACCCAACGCCCGGACCCGACGATCGCCGCTAATAGTCTACCTATTCTGCTTACTTCACTAGGAAGTGGGCAGAATGCGGGAGAAGTGCCTACCCTTCCGGGGGTGCGGGGGGTTACCCGAAAAATCGTGAGCCTCCTGCGAATTCCGGGAGGGTAGGCATGTATGTGTAGAGAAGGTTCTGATTTTTACAGCTGTGGCACAGCTTTATGTCAGGATCGCTTTCCCAAACGCTGTTTTACTTCTCTAAAGCACTTTTCCATCTCAAGATGGGGAGAAAAGGGGAGAAAAGCAGCAAAGACAGTTCTCTCACCCCAATCAGTGACAGCAGCCAATCACCTGGCTCCTCACCAGTCAATCCGTGCTCGGTGCCTGATTCAGACCTGCTCGGGACCGCTATGCGCTCGCAAGTGGGTCGATGGTGGTCCAGTGCGCATGCGCATGATGGAGCCGGCTCCGTCGTGCACATGCGCGAGTCCCAGATAGTGACGGGCAATCCGTCACTCCGGGTCTCGTACCAAAAGGGGTGTGCTGGGAATTCCCATGGGAATGCCTACCGTCTGGGGCCGGCCCCACTGACATCACAAGTGATGTCAGTGGGAGTGCTCTCGGCTCTATTAGAGCCAAAAGCACTCTGGGGCTTGCGGCAATGAGACCCTACCACAAGGGTCTCATCGCAAGCCAGATGGTCGCGATGGTCTTGACTCTTGACCATCGCGACCATCTTCCTGGCCGCTCGCTATAGCTGTGGGTGGTCACCCAGAGCTATGCGAGTGGCCAGGAGGCCGCTCTGAAAAACCAGAAGGCCGGCCCTGATTCAGAGCGAGTGCTCTGTCAGAGCATATATGTAATAAAAATAGAGTAGTGAGTACAGGCGCCTAACACTTGTTTTGCTGCAGATAGGAAGTCACCGCAGTACCACCCTTCGATACTGAATACTAGCCAATAACATAGGTTGTGACTACTGTATGTGCGCACGGTGTTATAATGGAAAACAAATATATAATACTTCCCAAATATAGTGGATCTTGCAAATAGATGTCAATAGATGATATCTCCGTGGACATGAAAAACATCAAAATATGTACACATAGTGTGATATATTACAAACAAATTTATTATAAATTCACACTGAAGAAAAAAATCTGAAAAATAAAAAAATGAAATAAAAATAAATAAAATGAATAGTGTGTCTTACTAGACAAACTTAATAAATCCTTCAATAATTTGTATACCAAATGTATGAAAAAATGGTATGCATATATGATATCCTTTGGTGATGTTCAATATAGAATTACCAGAAGTCCCACTTTCTGAGGGCTCGTAGATTTAAAGATGGAGGTTTTCCGGATAACCTCACGTCAACTCCTCGTCAGGGGGTTTCCTGTAATGTGAGTCTCACAAGTCAGATGATCCTGCCACCAGATGCCAACGCGTTTCGAGAGCTGTACTCTCTTCCTCAAGGCTGTGTGACAAGGATCCACATAGTCGGCCTTATATCCCAATCTATTAGATCCCTTCCGGGTCTGAATCAGGCCCAGAGGCCCTGATTCAGAGCCGGATGCCTGCCGTTTGTGGGCGGCCCTACTGACATCACACGTGATGTCAGTAGGGGTGAGCGGGTTCGGATTTCTGAAATCCGAACCCCCCCGAGCCCCCCCGATCCAAGGCAGATCCGAGTCAGGCTCGACTTTTCCCGCCTGACTCGGATCTGAAATCGAGGCAAAACGTCATCATCCCGCCTTCCGAGTCTCGCGGGTTTTGGATCCTATATAAGGTACCCGCGTCGGCGCCATTTTCTCACTCGGCTGTGGACAGTGAAGAGGGAGGGTGGGAGTTAGGGCTGGCTGGGCTGTGTAGTGTAGTGTAGTGTAGTGCAGAGTAGTGTTGTGCTGCGCTGTGCTGCGCTGTGCTGCTGTTGTCCACTACTTCAAAGTCCATAGGGGCTGGCTGTGTTGTGCTGTGCTGCTGTTGTTAATAGGGGCTGTGTCCACTACTTCAAAGTCCATAGGGGCTGGCTGTGTTGTGCTGTGCTGCTGTTGTTAATAGGGGCTGTGTCCACTACTTCAAAGTCCATAGGGGCTGGCTGGACTGTGTTGTGCAGTCAGTTCTCCATAGGGGCTGTGTCCACTCCAAAGTCCTGTGCAGTGTCCCAGTCCTAAAGGGGAGCTGTAGTGTTGTCCAGGGGGTGCTCTGTCCATCAGGGGTGCTCCCCCCAAGTGCTAAAAAAATAATATTTTTTGTGTGTTTGTGAATGGTGTGCGCAGTAGCCGCACGTGCATCAACAAAGTAGTGCCAAGCGTGCGCCTGTGTCATAATTAAAAGGACGGCTGGCTTGACCGTTAAAGGGTGCTGTAACCCCCAAAGTACACTCCAAATCAAAAAAATATATATTTTCTGTGTTTGTGAATTGTGTGCGCAGTAGCCGCACGTGCATCAACAAAGTAGTGCCAAGCGTGCGCCTGTGTCATAAGTAAAGGGCCGGCTGGCTTGACCGTTAAAGGGTGCTGTAACCCCCAAAGTACACTCCA
The DNA here is from genome assembly GCA_031769625.1 of Taudactylus pleione. NCBI lineage: Eukaryota > Metazoa > Chordata > Amphibia > Anura > Myobatrachidae > Taudactylus > Taudactylus pleione. The sequence goes on along the minus strand of JAUIMM010000104.1, from coordinate 8,935,413 downwards.
GTCCAAACCAAAAAAAAAATTATTTTCTGTGTTTGTGAATTGTGTGCGCAGTAGCCGCACGTGCATCAACAAAGTAGTGCCAAGCGTGCGCCTGTGTCATAAGTAAAGGGCCGGCTGGCTTGACCGTTAAAGGGTGCTGTAACCCCCAAAGTACACTCCAGTCCAAACCAAAAAAAGAATAATTTTCTGTGTTTGTGAATTGTGTGCGCAGTAGCCGCACGTGCATCAACAAAGTAGTGCCAAGCGTGCGCCTGTGTCATAAGTAAAGGGCCGGCTAGCTTGAATGTTAAAGGGTGCTGTAACCCCCAAAGTACACTACAAACCAAAAAAATATATATTTTCTGTGTTTGTGAATTGTGTACGCAGTAGCCGCACGTGCATCAACAAAGTAGTGCCAAGCGTGTGCCTGTGTCATAAGTAAAGGGCCGGCTGGCTTGACCGTTAAAGGGTGCTGTAACCCCCAAAGTACACTCCAGTCCAAACCAAAAAAAAAAATATTTTCTGTGTTTGTGAATTGTGTGCGCAGTAGCCGCACGTGCATCAACAAAGTAGTGCCAAGCGTGCGCCTGTGTCATAAGTAAAGGGCCAGCTGGCTTGACCGTTAAAGGGTGCTGTAACCCCCAAAGTACACTCCAAACCAAAAAAATATATATTTTCTGTGTTTGTGAATTGTGTGCGCAGTAGCCGCACGTGCATCAACAAAGTAGTGCCAAGCGTGCGCCTGTGTCATAAGTAAAGGGCCGGCTGGCTTGACCGTTAAAGGGTGCTGTAACCCCCAAAGTACACTCCAGTCCAAACCAAAAAAAAAAATATTTTCTGTGTTTGTGAATTGTGTGCGCAGTAGCCGCACGTGCATCAACAAAGTAGTGCCAAGCGTGCGCCTGTGTCATAAGTAAAGGGCCGGCTGGCTTGACCGTTAAAGGGTGCTGTAACTCCCAAAGTACACTCCAGTCCAAACCAAAAAAAAAATTATTTTCTGTGTTTGTGAATTGTGTGCGCAGTAGCCGCACGTGCATCAACAAAGTAGTGCCAAGCGTGCGCCTGTGTCATAAGTAAAGGGCTGGCTGGCTTGACCGTTAAAGGGTGCTGTAACCCCCAAAGTACACTCCAGTCCAAACCAAAAAAAGAATAATTTTCTGTGTTTGTGAATTGTGTGCGCAGTAGCCGCACGTGCATCAACAAAGTAGTGCCAAGCGTGCGCCTGTGTCATAAGTAAAGGGCCGGCTAGCTTGACCGTTAAAGGGTGCTGTAACCCCCAAAGTACACTACAAACCAAAAAAATATATATTTTCTGTGTTTGTGAATTGTGTACGCAGTAGCCGCACGTGCATCAACAAAGTGCCAAGCGTGCGCCTGTGTCATAAGTAAAGGGCCGGCTGGCTTGACCGTTAAAGGGTGCTGTAACCCCCAAAGTACACTCCAGTCCAAACCAAAAAAAAAAATATTTTCTGTGTTTGTGAATTGTTTGCGCAGTAGCCGCACGTGCATCAACAAAGTAGTGCCAAGCGTGCGCCTGTGTCATAAGTAAAGGGCCGGCTGGCTTGACCGTTAAAGGGTGCTGTAACCCCCAAAGTACACTCCAAACCAAAAAAATATATATTTTCTGTGTTTGTGAATTGTGTGCGCAGTAGCCGCACGTGCATCAACAAAGTAGTGCCAAGCATGCGCCTGTGTCATAAGTAAAGGGCCAGCTGGCTTGACCGTTAAAGGGTGCTGTAACCCGCAAAGTACACTCCAGTCCAAACCAAAAAAAAATATATTTTCTGTGTTTGTGAATTGTGTGCGCAGTAGCCGCACGTGCATCAACAAAGTAGTGCCAAGCGTGCGCCTGTGTCATAAGTAAAGGGCCGGCTGGCTTGACCGTTAAAGGGTGCTGTAACCCCCAAAGTACACTCCAGTCCAAACCAAAAAAATATATATTTTCTGTGTTTGTGAATTGTGTGCGCAGTAGCCGCACGTGCATCAACAAAGTAGTGCCAAGCGTGCGCCTGTGTCATAAGTAAAGGGCCGGCTGGCTTGACCGTTAAAGGGTGCTGTAACCCCCAAAGTACACTCCAGTCCAAACCAAAAAAAAAATTATTTTCTGTGTTTGTGAATTGTGTGCGCAGTAGCCGTACGTGCATCAACAAAGTAGTGCCAAGCGTGCGCCTGTGTCATAAGTAAAGGGCCAGCTGGCTTGACCGTTAAAGGGTGCTGTAACCCCCAAAGTACACTCCAGTCCAAACCAAAAAAAAAATTATTTTCTGTGTTTGTGAATTGTGTGCGCAGTAGCCGCACGTGCATCAACAAAGTAGTGCCAAGCGTGCGCCTGTGTCATAAGTAAAGGGCCGGCTGGCTTGACCATTAAAGGGTGCTGTAACCCCCAAAGTACACTCCAGTCCAAACCAAAAAAATATATATTTTCTGTGTTTGTGAATTGTGTGCGCAGTAGCCGCACGTGCATCAACAAAGTAGTGCCAAGCGTGCGCCTGTGTCATAAGTAAAGGGCCGGCTGGCTTGACCGTTAAAGGGTGCTGTAACCCCCAAAGTACACTCCAGTCCAAACCAAAAAAAAAATTATTTTCTGTGTTTGTGAATTGTGTGCGCAGTAGCCGCACGTGCATCAACAAAGTAGTGCCAAGCGTGCGCCTGTGTCATAAGTAAAGGGCCGGCTGGCTTGACCGTTAAAGGGTGCTGTAACCCCCAAAGTACACTCCAGTCCAAACCAAAAAAAAATATATTTTCTGTGTTTGTGAATTGTGTGCGCAGTAGCCGCACGTGCATCAACAAAGTAGTGCCAAGCGTGCGCCTGTGTCATAAGTAAAGGGCCGGCTGGCTTGACCGATAAAGGGTGCTGTAACCCCCAAAGTACACTCCAGTCCAAACCAAAAAAAAAAATATTTTCTGTGTTTGTTAATTGTGTGCGCAGTAGCCGCACGTGCATCAACAAAGTAGTGCCAAGCATGCGCCTGTGTCATAAGTAAAGGGCCAGCTGGCTTGACCGTTAAAGGGTGCTGTAACCCCCAAAGTACACTCCAGTCCAAACCAAAAAAAAATTTATTTTCTGTGTTTGTGAATTGTGTGCGCAGTAGCCGCACGTGCATCAACAAAGTAGTGCCAAGCGTGCGCCTATGTCATAAGTAAAGGGCCGGCTGGCTTGACCATTAAAGGGTGCTGTAACCCCCAAAGTACACTCCAGTCGAAACCAAAAAAAAAATTATTTTCTGTGTTTGTGAATTGTGTGCGCAGTAGCCGCACGTGCATCAACAAAGTAGTGCCAAGCGTGCGCCTGTGTCATAAGTAAAGGGCCGGCTAGCTTGACCGTTAAAGGGTGCTGTAACCCCCAAAGTACACTACAAACCAAAAAAATATATATTTTCTGTGTTTGTGAATTGTGTACGCAGTAGCCGCACGTGCATCAACAAAGTAGTGCCAAGCGTGTGCCTGTGTCATAAGTAAAGGGCCGGCTGGCTTGACCGTTAAAGGGTGCTGTAACCCCCAAAGTACACTCCAGTCCAAACCAAAAAAAAATATATTTTCTGTGTTTGTGAATTGTGTGCGCAGTAGCCGCACGTGCATCAACAAAGTAGTGCCAAGCGTGCGCCTGTGTCATAAGTAAAGGGCCGGCTGGCTTGACCGTTAAAGGGTGCTGTAACCCCCAAAGTACACTCCAAACCAAAAAAATATATATTTTCTGTGTTTGTGAATTGTGTGCGCAGTAGCCGCACGTGCATCAACAAAGTAGTGCCAAGCGTGCGCCTGTGTCATAAGTAAAGGGCCGGCTGGCTTGACCGTTAAAGGGTGCTGTAACCCCCAAAGTACACTCCAGTCCAAACCAAAAAAAAAAATATTTTCTGTGTTTGTGAATTGTGTGCGCAGTAGCCGCACGTGCATCAACAAAGTAGTGCCAAGCGTGCGCCTGTGTCATAAGTAAAGGGCCGGCTGGCTTGACCGTTAAAGGGTGCTGTAACTCCCAAAGTACACTCCAGTCCAAACCAAAAAAAAAATTATTTTCTGTGTTTGTGAATTGTGTGCGCAGTAGCCGCACGTGCATCAACAAAGTAGTGCCAAGCGTGCGCCTGTGTCATAAGTAAAGGGCTGGCTGGCTTGACCGTTAAAGGGTGCTGTAACCCCCAAAGTACACTCCAGTCCAAACCAAAAAAAGAATAATTTTCTGTGTTTGTGAATTGTGTGCGCAGTAGCCGCACGTGCATCAACAAAGTAGTGCCAAGCGTGCGCCTGTGTCATAAGTAAAGGGCCGGCTAGCTTGACCGTTAAAGGGTGCTGTAACCCCCAAAGTACACTACAAACCAAAAAAATATATATTTTCTGTGTTTGTGAATTGTGTACGCAGTAGCCGCACGTGCATCAACAAAGTGCCAAGCGTGCGCCTGTGTCATAAGTAAAGGGCCGGCTGGCTTGACCGTTAAAGGGTGCTGTAACCCCCAAAGTACACTCCAGTCCAAACCAAAAAAAAAAATATTTTCTGTGTTTGTGAATTGTTTGCGCAGTAGCCGCACGTGCATCAACAAAGTAGTGCCAAGCGTGCGCCTGTGTCATAAGTAAAGGGCCGGCTGGCTTGACCGTTAAAGGGTGCTGTAACCCCCAAAGTACACTCCAAACCAAAAAAATATATATTTTCTGTGTTTGTGAATTGTGTGCGCAGTAGCCGCACGTGCATCAACAAAGTAGTGCCAAGCGTGCGCCTGTGTCATAAGTAAAGGGCCAGCTGGCTTGACCGTTAAAGGGTGCTGTAACCCGCAAAGTACACTCCAGTCCAAACCAAAAAAAAATATATTTTCTGTGTTTGTGAATTGTGTGCGCAGTAGCCGCACGTGCATCAACAAAGTAGTGCCAAGCGTGCGCCTGTGTCATAAGTAAAGGGCCGGCTGGCTTGACCATTAAAGGGTGCTGTAACCCCCAAAGTACACTCCAGTCCAAACCAAAAAAATATATATTTTCTGTGTTTGTGAATTGTGTGCGCAGTAGCCGCACGTGCATCAACAAAGTAGTGCCAAGCGTGCGCCTGTGTCATAAGTAAAGGGCCGGCTGGCTTGACCGTTAAAGGGTGCTGTAACCCCCAAAGTACACTCCAGTCCAAACCAAAAAAAAAATTATTTTCTGTGTTTGTGAATTGTGTGCGCAGTAGCCGTACGTGCATCAACAAAGTAGTGCCAAGCGTGCGCCTGTGTCATAAGTAAAGGGCCAGCTGGCTTGACCGTTAAAGGGTGCTGTAACCCCCAAAGTACACTCCAGTCCAAACCAAAAAAAAAATTATTTTCTGTGTTTGTGAATTGTGTGCGCAGTAGCCGCACGTGCATCAACAAAGTAGTGCCAAGCGTGCGCCTGTGTCATAAGTAAAGGGCCGGCTGGCTTGACCGTTAAAGGGTGCTGTAACCCCCAAAGTACACTCCAGTCCAAACCAAAAAAAAATATATTTTCTGTGTTTGTGAATTGTGTGCGCAGTAGCCGCACGTGCATCAACAAAGTAGCGCCAAGCGTGCACCTGTGTCATAAGTAAAGGGCCGGCTGGCTTGACCGTTAAAGGGTGCTGTAACCCCCAAAGTACACTCCAGTCCAAACCAAAAAAAAAAATTATTTTCTGTGTTTGTGAATTGTGTGCGCAGTAGCCGCACGTGCATCAACAAAGTAGTGCCAAGCGTGCGCCTGTGTCATAAGTAAAGGGCCGGCTGGCTTGACCGTTAAAGGGTGCTGTAACCCCAAAAGTACACTCCAGTCCAAACCAAAAAAAAAATTATTTTCTGTGTTTGTGAATTGTGTGCGCAGTAGCCGCACGTGCATCAACAAAGTAGTGCCAAGCGTGCGCCTGTGTCATAAGTAAAGGGCCGGCTGGCTTGACCGTTAAAGGGTGCTGTAACCCCCAAAGTACACTCCAGTCCAAACCAAAAAAATATATATTTTCTGTGTTTGTGAATTGTGTGCGCAGTAGCCGCACGTGCATCAACAAAGTAGTGCCAAGCGTGCGCCTGTGTCATAAGTAAAGGGCCGGCTGGCTTGACCGTTAAAGGGTGCTGTAACCCCCAAAGTACACTCCAGTCCAAACCAAAAAAAAAATTATTTTCTGTGTTTGTGAATTGTGTGCGCAGTAGCCGCACGTGCATCAACAAAGTAGTGCCAAGCGTGCGCCTGTGTCATAAGTAAAGGGCCGGCTGGCTTGACCGTTAAAGGGTGCTGTAACCCCCAAAGTACACTCCAGTCCAAACCAAAAAAAAATATATTTTCTGTGTTTGTGAATTGTGTGCGCAGTAGCCGCACGTGCATCAACAAAGTAGTGCCAAGCGTGCGCCTGTGTCATAAGTAAAGGGCCGGCTGGCTTGACCGATAAAGGGTGCTGTAACCCCCAAAGTACACTCCAGTCCAAACCAAAAAAAAAAATATTTTCTGTGTTTGTGAATTGTGTGCGCAGTAGCCGCACGTGCATCAACAAAGTAGTGCCAAGCATGCGCCTGTGTCATAAGTAAAGGGCCAGCTGGCTTGACCGTTAAAGGGTGCTGTAACCCCCAAAGTACACTCCAGTCCAAACCAAAAAAAAATTTATTTTCTGTGTTTGTGAATTGTGTGCGCAGTAGCCGCACGTGCATCAACAAAGTAGTGCCAAGCGTGCGCCTATGTCATAAGTAAAGGGCCGGCTGGCTTGACCATTAAAGGGTGCTGTAACCCCCAAAGTACACTCCAGTCGAAACCAAAAAAAAAATTATTTTCTGTGTTTGTGAATTGTGTGCGCAGTAGCCGCACGTGCATCAACAAAGTAGTGCCAAGCGTGCGCCTGTGTCATAAGTATAGGGCCGGCTGGCTTGACCGATAAAGGGTGCTGTAACCCCCAAAGTACACTCCAGTCCAAACCAAAAACAAAATTATTTTCTGTGTTTGTGAATTGTGTGCGCAGTAGCCGCACGTGCATCAACAAAGTAGTGCCAAGCGTACGCCTGTGTCATAAGTAAAAGGCCAGCTGGCTTGACCGTTAAAGGGTGCTGTAACCCCCAAAGTACACTCCAGTCCAAACCAAAAAAAAAAATATTTTCTGTGTTTGTGAATTGTGTGCGCAGTAGCCGCACGTGCATCAACAAAGTAGTGCCAAGCGTGCGCCTGTGTCATAAGTAAAGGGCTGGCTGGCTTGACCGTTAAAGGGTGCTGTAACCCCCAAAGTACACTCCAGTCCAAACCAAAAAAATATATATTTTCTGTGTTTGTGAATTGTGTGCGCAGTAGCCGCACGTGCATCAACAAAGTAGTGCCAAGCGTGCGCCTGTGTCATAAGTAAAGGGCCGGCTGGCTTGACCGTTAAAGGGTGCTGTAACCCCCAAAGTACACTCCAGTCCAAACCAAAATAATAATTATTTTCTGTGTTTGTGAATTGTGTGCGCAGTAGCCGCACGTGCATCAACAAAGTAGTGCCAAGCGTGCGCCTGTGTCATAAGTAATGGGCCGGCTGGCTTGACCGTTAAAGGGTGCTGTAACCCCAAAAGTACACTCCAGTCCAAACCAAAAAAAATAATATTTTCTGTGTTTGTGACATGTGTGCGCAGTAGCCGCACGTGCATCATCAAAGTAGTGCCAAGCGTGCGCCTGTGTCATAAGTAAAGGGCCGGCTGGCTTGACCGTTAAAGGGTGCTGTAACCCCCAAAGTACACTCCAGTCCAAACCAAAAAAAAAATTATTTTCTGTGTTTGTGAATTGTGTGCGCAGTAGCCGCACGTGCATCAACAAAGTAGTGCCAAGCGTGCGCCTGTGTCATAAGTAAAGGGCCGGCTGGCTTGACCGTTAAAGGGTGCTGTAACCCCCAAAGTACACTCCAGTCCAAACCAAAAAAATAATTATTTTCTCTGTGAATTGTGTGCGCAGTAGCCGCACGTGCATCAACAAAGTAGTGCCAAGCGTGCGCCTGTGTCATAAGTAAAGGGCCGGCTGGCTTGGCCGTTAAAGGGTGCTGTAACCCCCAAAGTACACTCCAGTCCAAACCAAAAAAAGAATAATTTTCTGTGTTTGTGAATTGTGTGCGCAGTAGCCGCACGTGCATCAACAAAGTAGCGCCAAGCGTGCACCTGTGTCATAAGTAAAGGGCCGGCTGGCTTGACCGTTAAAGGGTGCTGTAACCCCAAAAGTACACTCCAGTCCAAACCAAAAAAAAAATTATTTTCTGTGTTTGTGAATTGTGTGCGCAGTAGCCGCACGTGCATCAACAAAGTAGTGCCAAGCGTGCGCCTGTGTCATAAGTAAAGGGCCGGCTGGCTTGACCGTTAAAGGGTGCTGTAACCCCCAAAGTACACTCCAAACCAAATAACAAAATATTTTTTCTGTGTTTGTGAATTGTGTGCGCAGTAGCCGCACGTGCATCAACAAAGGAGCAGCGCCAAGCGTGCGCCTGTGTCCCATAAGTAAAGAGCCGGCTGGCTCATTTCTTAAAGGCTGGTGTAACCCACAAAGTGCACTACTCTCCAGCAAAAATAAAAAAATATTTTCTGTGTTTAGCCGCACGTATATATCAAATCGATATAACATAAATGGAGGACCAAACTTTCTCCGATAAAAATAAAATAGAGAAAGATCAAGAACCACTTCCTCCTAGTGCTGAAGCTGCTGCCACTAGTCATGACATAGACGATAACATGCCATCAACGTCGTTTGCCAAGGCCGATGCCCAATGTCATAATAGAGGGCACATACAATCCCAAATGACAAAGTTCAGGATAATGACCTTGAAAAAAACATTTAAATCATCTGAAGAGAAACGTAAACTTGCCAATATGCCATATACGACACGGAGTGGCAAGGAACGGCTAAGGTCGATCCCTAGTATGTTCATGACTAGTGGTTCAGCTTCACATGACGATGGAAGCCCTCCTCCCACTAAAAAAATCAAAAGAGTTAAGCTGGAAAAAGCACAGCGAAGAACTGTGCTTTCTAAGAAGATATCACAAATCCCCAAGGAGAGTCCAAGTGTGGTGGTGGTTGCGATGCCTGACCTTCCCAGCACTGGACGGGAAGAGGTGGCTCTTTCCACCATTTGCACGCCCCCTGCAAGTGCTGAAAGGAGCACCCACAGTCCACTTGCTGATATGCAAATTGAAGATGTCACTGTTGAAGTACAACAGGATGAGGATACTGGTGTAGCTGGCGCTGTGGAGGAAGTTGGCAAGGAGGATTCTGATGGTGATGTGGTTTGTTTAAATCAGGCTCCGGGGGAGACAGTTGTTGTCCGTGGGATGAAAAAGCCCATCACGGTCATGCCTGGGCAGAAGACCAAACATTCCACCTCTTTGGTCTGGCAATATTTCTATCCAAATCCGGACAACAACTGTCTTGCCATATGTACCTTATGTAAAGGTGGAATAAGTAGGGGTAGGGATGTTAACCACCTAGGAACATCCTAACTTATACGGCACCTGCAGCGCGTTCATAATAAGTTACTGTCAAGTTCAGAAACTTTGGCTAAGACCGTAAGCAGTCCAGGGACACCTAAATCCCGTTGTCCTGTTGTATCCAAGCACCTGCAAACCACACCGTCAACTCCCTCCTCGTCAATTTCCTCCTTAGTCAGGATCGGAAGTAGTCCTGCAGGCCATGTCACTGGCATGACTGACTCTCCTATCCCGGATTCCTCCGGAGGATCCTGCATTGCTACGCCTCCTGCTGCCGCTGCTGCTGTTGCTGCTGCTGGGAGTCGTTCATCATCCCAGAGAGGAAGTAGGAACACCACTACTTTTACTAAACAATTGACCCTCCAACAGTCCTTAGCGAGGAGGATGATGTACGACAGCAGTCATCCTGAAGCAAAACGTATAACTGAGGCCTTGACTGCTATGTTGGTGTTAGACGTGCGTCCGGTATCCGCCATTAGTGCAGTGGGATTTAGACAATTGATGGAGGTAGTGTGTCCCCGGTTCAAAATCCCGTCTAGATTCCACTTCACTAGGCAGGCGATAGCGAGACTGTACAGAAACGTCAGAAAAAGTGTCCTCAGTGTCCTGAAAAATGCCGTTGTACCCAATGTCCACTTAACCACGGACATGTGGACAAGTGGAACAGGGCAGACTAAGGACTATATGACTGTGACAGCCCACTGGGTAGATGTATCACCTTACGCAGCAACAGCAGCAGCGTCACCAGTCGCAGCATCTCAGAAACGCCAGCTCGTTCCAAGGCAGGCTACGCTGTGTATCACCGGTTTCAGTAAGAGGCACACCGCCGACAACCTCTTAGAGAAACTGAGGGAAATCATCGCCCAGTGGCTTACCCCACTTAGACTCTCCTGGGGATTTGTGATATCTGACAACGCCACCAATATTGTGCGGGCATTACATCTGGGCAAATTCCAGCATGTCCCATGTTTTGCTCACACAATAAACTTGGTGGTGCAGAATTTTCTGAAAAGCGACAGGGGCGTGCAGGAGACGCTTTGGGTGGCCCGAAAAATTTCAGGCCACTTTCGCCATTCAGCGACTGCGTGCCGAAGACTGGAGCGCCAGCAAACACTCTTGAACCTGCCCCGCCATCACCTGAAGCAAGAGGTTGTGACGCGGTGGAACTCAACCCTCTATATGCTTCAGAGGATGGAGGAGCAGCAAAAGGCCATTCAAGCCTATACATCCACATATGACATATGGCAAAGGAGTGGGTATGCACCTGACTCAAGCGCAGTGGAGAATGATTTCCGTGTTGTGCAAGGTTCTCCAGCCCTTCGAACTTGCCACACGTGAAGTCAGTTCAGACACTGCCAGCTTGAGTCAGGTCATTCCCCTCATCAGGCTTTTGCAGAAGCAGCTGGAGAAAGTGAAGGAGGAGCTAAGATGGAGCGATTCCGCTTGGCATGTGGGACTTGTGGATGAAGCCCTTCATTCGCTTTGCCAGGATTCCAGGGTGGTCAATCTGTTGAAATCAGACCACTACATTTTGGCCACCGTGCTCGATCCTAGGTTTAAAGCTTATGTGGTGTCTCTCTTTCCGGCCGACACAAGCCTGCAGAGGTGCAAAGACCTGCTGGTGAACACACTGTCAGCTGAAGCAGAACGTGACACGTCAACAGCTCCTTCTTTATTTTCTCCCGCAACTGGGGCTGCCAGGAAAAAACTTAGGTATCCTAAGCAACCCGCTGGCGGTGATGCAGGGCAGGCAGGACCAAGTTTGGACATCTGGTCCAGACTGAAGGACCTGGCAACAATTTCTGACATGTCTACTGTCACTGCATATGATACTGTCACCATTGACAGAATGGTGGAGGATTACATCGGTGACAGCATCCAAGTAGGCATGTCAGACAGTCCATACCTGTACTGGCAGGAAAAAGAGGCAATTTGGAGGCCCCTGTACTAACTGGCTCTATTTTACCTGAGTTGCCCCCCCTCCAGTGTGTACTCCGAAAGAGTGTTTAGTGCAGCCGGGAACCTTGTCAGCGAAAGGCGTAGGCGGTTGCTTCCACAGAATGTGGAGAAGATGATGTTCATCAAAATGAATTATCAGCTCTTCCAGGGAGACCAGCCTCCAGAACGTACAGAGGGACCTGTGGTGGTGGATTCAAGTGGGGACGAGTTAATACTTTGTGAGGATGAGGATGTACACACTGAAGAGGGTGAGGAATCGGTGGATGAGGAGGATGAGGATGACATCTTGCCTCCGTAGAGCCAGTTTGTGCAGGGACAGATTAATTGCCAGCTTGTTTTGTGGGGGCCCAAACGAACTAATCATTTCAGCCACAGTTGTGTAGCAGACCCTGGCGCTGAAATGATTGGTTTGTTAAAGTGTGCATGTCCTGTTTATACAACATAAGGGTGGGTGGGAGGGCCCAAGGACAATTCCATCTTGCACCTCTTTTTTTTCTTTGCATTATGTACTGTTTGGGGCCTAGTTTTTCAAACTGCCATCCTGTCTGCCACTGCAGTATCACGCCTAGATGGGTCACGTGTTTGTGCCGCCCACTCGTGTCGCTTAGCATAGTCATCCAGCTACCTCGGTGCAACCTTTTGGACATAAAAACACTATTGTGAGGTGTGAGGTGTTCAGAATAGACTGGAAATGAGTGGAAATTAAGGTTATTGAGGTTAATAATAGCATAGGAGCAGAAAAACCTACAAATTCTGTGATTTTAGCTGTTTTTATGCTTTTTTCAAAAAAATACAGATCCAAAACACAAAACCCAGAACCCAAAACACGGAAGGGTGGTTTTGGCAAAACCAATCCAGATCCAAAACACGAAGAAAGATCCAGATCCAAAACCAAAACACGAAAAGTGGCCGGTGCACACCCCTAGATGTCAGTAGTGCACTTCCTGCTCTATTTGAGTAGGAAGTTCACCGGGGCTTGCGGTGGACGAGACCCTACCACAAGGGTCTCGTCGCAAGCCCGATGGTCACGATAATCGCAACCATCGCCAGGCCGCCCTGATTCAGAGCGAGTGCTCGCAAATAGCGAGCGCCTCTGAATCAGGCCCTGAGTCTGCACAGTCTAACCACTATGTTGTGGGTGTTTTATTGTTTAAGTTATGGTTGTTATTGAAATTTCTTTGGTTTCAAAGTTTTGCTCAGCTATGCTATCCACTTGGCCCTGACTGCCAGGCCAAAATCCAGCTGGGCCGCATGGCAAAAAAGTTGGGAACCCTGCCCTTGGCTACACGAACCTTTCGCCAATTGTAGAATTAGAACTTTCATTGGGCTGGACCAACCTGGAGCTAATAAGAGCTTTAGTAACTTTCATGTAGATAGACCAACCAGGAGCTAATGATAGCATTACAACTTTATTGAAATTTTCACATTTAATGTTGATTTTACCAGATTATAAAAATTGGTCGATTTATGTTGGAAAATTGGCCATAAAAAATATTGAACAAGTTTCAGTTTAAATGAACAATTATTAATGATCAAGTTCAAGGAAAGTGTTCAAGTTACGTGAATAAGCAATATCATCAGTTCTATATATGTAAACATAAACCTTTTATTAATACAGCTTTAAATATGGAAGACAAATATGGGATATGTGTGAAAGGTGCAAAAATTATACAAAGTTTCTATATGCAAATCATGTGGCAGACAGGTATTTCAGACATGTTATTTAGAAGATCAAAGCACACGTCTGGTAGTGGGAGATCCATAGAACCAGTTAGATTTCTCTTCGCTGCAATGGACTGCCACAGTAAAGTCAGTAAGTATGTATCACTGAAACCAATTTAATGATTAAGCACACAATTAACAATACAAATATGTCATGAACATGTGACATCATCAAAGGCTCTGCCAGACGTGTGTCCAAAAATACCTGCGTCATAGAAGATGATTGGACAATGACATCATAATGCCAATTACCCATTATTTACAGTACATGTGAATCTGCTGGTAGTGGCTGGGGTGAGGGTGTCTTGTCATCTAATTACATACTAAGGCTCCCTGGAGTTTTTTTTTTTTTTCTTGTACTCCCAATATACAGTAGTGTCTATATACTGTATGAAAGGTCTACTGCAGTAAAGCCAACTTGTGACGGACTTGAACTACAGGGGGACAGCCCATTACATCATGCTGGTCAATCAGGAGAGGTGTTTTCTGGCCCACATGGTGCAACTGACTGCTCCATTCTAAGCTCAATGTGGAGTCTAAGGGGTATATTTACTAAAGTGTGGGTTTTTAGAAGTGGAGATGTTGTCCATAGCAACCAATCAAATCTATCTATTATCTTATAGAAGGTGCTAGATAAATGCTAAGTAGAATCTGATTGGTTGCTATGGGCAACATCACCACTTCTAAAAACCTGCACTTTAGTAAATATACCCCTAAGAGGAGCTGAGGAGGAGGAAGAGCCTGCTGCCAACCAGTGCAATGGTTAACTTGTTGCCTCACATCACTGATGTCTTAAATTCAAATCCCACCAATTCCCTATCTTTATGGAATTTGTATGATTTTCAGTGTGTGCGTGGGTTTCAACCAGATGCTCCGGTTTCCTCCCTTAATCCAAAAAACATACTGGTAGTCTAATTGGTTTCTGAAAAAAACAAAATAAATCTAGTGTGTGTATGGGGCAGGGACTGATGCGAATGACTATTCTCCATAAAACACTGCAGAATATAGGGGTGCTATATAAATAACTGTTAATAATTAAACTGCAGTCAGTGGGAGATACGTCATTGTGAGTAGGGAGAGAGGCAGATATGGGGCTATTTTGAAAAGGATGAAGAGTTTATGGGAGACCTAGGGGTATATTTACTAAAGTGCAGGGTTTCAGAAGTGAAGTTGTTGTCCATAGCAACCAATCAAATTTTAGCTATTCTCTTCTAGAATGTGCTAGATAAATAAGTTGAATCTGGTTGCTATGGGCACCAACTCCTTTCCTAAAACCACGCACTTTAGTAAATATACCCCCTAGAGAGAACTGGAGTTAGGAAAATAGAACTTAGGGGTGTGGGATAAAGCACCAGGCATGGTAAAAGAAAGCAAAGTTGGGTCAACAATTGTAAAGCACAACGGAATATCCTGGTGCTATATATATATATATATATATATATATATATATATATATATATATAATTAATAAATGTTAATAAAATGAAGTTGGGTTAATTAAAAGAAAGCTAGGAGCAGTAAAGGGAGAGCTAGGAGGAGAAAAGAGAGCTAGGAGCCAAAGATGGCCATAGGCAGTATAGGCAAATGCCTAGGGTATCTGGAAAAGTCTTGGGGCATTTGGGCAGGCTGGACATCTAAGCTCCGCTGCACTGCCTCTAGATTTCAGAAGTCCTGGCTGACAGTGGCTGTCCTCGGATGGGATGTACACAGGCTTTCCGGCACTGCTGCACCATTGCCTGTCATATTACATGACATGCAGCAGCAGAAAGCCTTTACAGCCCATTGCCGATCATACAGCTGCTGTAGCTTTCATCAGTGTAACCTAAGGTCACCTCAGTGTCATTCACAGCAGAGAGCGAGCCGCATAGGAAAGAAACGTAGGAAAAACAGCCAAGGTAAGTCAATTATGAGAGCATGTTAAAGAGAGGTTGAGGATTGGATGGCCGGAGATACACAAAGGGAGATATTTGAGGGCTCGAGACACAAGGGGGAGAGATTTGAAGAATAGAGAAAAACAAGGGGAGAGACTTGATGGCTGGAGACACAAGAGGAGAGATTTGATGACTGGAGACACTGACACTTCTGCCTCCCAAGTCACCCACTGTCACAAGGCTGCGCCCATTCGGTGAAGTAATGCTCCCTTCTCAGATGTGAAGGCGAGTGCAAAGAGACCCACATTGGGGGGGGGGGGCACCATACACAATCTTGCCTAGGGCATCAAATTGGTCAGGGCCAGCTCTGCTAGAAGTGCAAAGGGAGAGCTAGGATGAAAGAAGAGCGCTTGGAGCAGTAAAGAGAGAGCTAGGAGGAGAAGAGAGCTACCAGCAGTAAAGAGAGAGCTAGGAGGAGAAGAGAGCTACCAGCAGTAAAGAGAGAGCTAGGAGCAGTAAAGAGAGAGCTAGGAGGAGAAGAGAGCTACCAGCAGTAAAGAGAGAGCTAGGAGCAGTAAACAGAGAGCTAGGAGGAGAAGAGAGATAGCAGCAATAAAGAGAGCTAGGAGCAGTAAATAGAGAGCTAGGAGGAGAAAAGAGCTAGGAGCAGTAAAGGGATAGTTTGGAAGAGAGAAGAGAGCTAGGAGCAGTAAAGGGAGAGCTAGGAAGAGAAGAGAGAGGTAGGAGTAGTAAAGGGAGAGCTAGGAGGAGAGAAGAGAGCTAGGAGCAGTAAAGTGAGAGCTAGGAGCAGTGAAGGGAGAGCTAGGAGGAAAAAAGAGAGCTAGGATCAGTTAAGGGAGAGATGGCAGAAGAGAAAAGAGCTAGGAGTAGTAAAGGGAGAGCTAGGAGGAGAAAAGAGAGAGCTGGGAACAGTAAAGAGAGAGCTAGGAGTAGTAAATGGAGAGCTGGGAGGAGAAAAGAGAGCTGGAGCAGTAAAGGGAGAGCTTGGAGGGGAGAAGAGAGCTAGGAGTAGTAAAGGGAGAACAAGGAGGAAAAGAGAGCTAGGTGTAGTAAAGAGAGAGCTAGGAGGAAAAAAGAGAGCAAGGAGCAGTAAATAGAGAGCTAGGAGTAGAAAAGAGAGCTAGGATCAGTTAAGGGAGAGCTGGCAGAAGAGAAAAGAGCTAGGAGTAGTAAAGAGAGAGCTAGGAGGAGAAAAGAGAGAGAGCTGGGAGCAGTAAAGAGAGAGCTAGGAGCAGTAAATGGAGAGCTGGGAGGAGAAAAGAGAGCTGGAACAATAAAGGGAGAGCTAGGAGGAGAGAAGAGAGCTAGGAGTAGTAAAGGGAGAGCAAGGAGGAAAAGAGAGAGCTAGGAGGAGAAAAGAAATCTAGGAACAGTTAAGGGAGAGCTAGGAGGAGAGAAAAGAGCTAGGAGTAGTAAAGGGAGAGTAGAAGGAGAAAAGTGAGCTAGGATCAGTTAAGGGAGAAGCTAGGAGGAAGGTGAAAGCCGGACCGGACTAGATTCCGGAACGCCGGACTGGGACAGTTCCCTGAAGCGACCTCTGCTGCTGAGGAGCTGTCAGCTATATAATGCGCGTCCCCGACACCCTGTCTGGCGAGGTGTGTCAGTGACAGGCAGGGATCGATCATTACAGTGGCTCCCCGCCGGACCAGATGCCGGGACGCCGGAATGAATGAACGGGACAGCTCTGCTGTAAAGTGCTGTCTGTCCAAGGGAGCCGGCTGTAATCTCTCCCTCCGCCCTGGTGACAGGCTGTCACTACACAACCCCCGGACACAGCTTCTTAGCAGCAGAGCTGGTCCGTTTCTGACATTCCGGCATCTGGTCCGGCAGGGAGCCACTGTAATGAATGCTCCCTGCCTGTCACTGACACCCCCCCGGACGGGGACTCGGGGACGCGCATTATCCAGCTGACAGCTCCTCAGCAGCAGAGGTTGCTGCAGGGAGCTGTCCCAGTCCGGCGTTCTGGAATCTTGTCTGGTCCGGCTTTCACCGATACCCGAGAAAGGAGCTAGGCATAGTAAAGGGAGAGAGTAGGAGAAAAGAGCTAGGCATAGTAAAGGGAGAGAGTAGGAGAAAAGAGCTAGGCATAGTAAAGGGAGAGAGTAGGAGAAAAGAGAGCTGGGGGCAGTAAAGGGAGAGCTAGGAGGATAAAAGAGAGGTAGAAGCAGGAAAGAGAGCTATAAACTAATCAAAGAGAGAGTTTGGGACAGAAAAGTGATTGTGACAACTTAGAGACTGTACTGTGGGAGAGGAGACTCCGACATATAATAAACAGGAAGATTATTATCTATGTGTTATGTATATGTTTATTTATCTGCAGCACTTTGTGACTCAACCTTTACTTGGTATTCACTTAAAAAATATGTGATTACATAAAAGTGTTTTTCTTTCTTTGTTACAAAATCAAACATGTAGTGTGCTCCATCGCACAGATTGCCTAAACCCATATATCCATAGGCACTTCTGGAGGTCACTGTGGATCACAACAACACCAACAAGTCTCCTCCTATTTGGGCAGTCTGAGCTCACACACCCCCAGGAGTTGCCAGGCTATGGGCCTTGTAATCTTGTGAGAGCATGGACCTCAAGCCTTAACAGCATCCGGAGGTCAATGCGGTTTATCTGCAAAAATCACCACAGAGAAAGAACACCGATAAAAGAAACAAAAGTCATCTACTACCGGTAAGATTCCTCTCCAGCCCGAGAGTCCAGAGCACCACTAACTATAACACAAGGAACTTAACCCTATCATCCTGTCGAAGCTGGATAATTGGCTGAGACAAGATCAGCTTAAAATTAGATCATAACGACGCCATCTTGCGACTGGCCGCAAGACGCCATCTTGAAAATGAGATTGCAAGATGCCATTTTGCGAATGGCCGCCCAGCGCCATTTTAGCTAAACTCACACTTAAGTACATATGGCGATGTTACTATTAGCATCATGCGATTGCATCTTACACCATTTCTCATACACACATAAATACGCACAATTGCGCTGTTAACTAGTCGCACATTAGCGAATGCAAAAGATCCTGTATGAAAATGCTGTTTATTAGCTTCATGCGCACGCATCTGCCCCAAGTTAACTAGCATCTTCCTATCAAACCCCACATACTTACACATTACATATTTACATACAAGGTTCCATAAGCTTTAAAGTATAAGATTCAAGTTTGTTCATTTATTATAATTGCTGTGAAATAAAGGTTATTTAGTAGCTCAGGTTTAATACATGTTAAGTATGCCGTGTTTGGTATTATACTGATCTGCACCCTCTCCACAGCTTCCTGGTATCGTCGGTGTGAAGATCACAACATGCATTTGCAACTTATGGACCGCAGAGACTTAAAACACCGAAATGTACATTATATGACCAACTGTTTAGATTTGCATGAGGCGGGAAACAGAAGCAACCAGCTGTCGGAGGCTGGACTGTGTCTATTTGAATCAACCTGTTAAATGCTCTGTAACAGATGCATCCCCCTTGGGAACCAATGGCATCAGCGACAAGCCTCTCTTTTATGTTGTCTGTTTCTGTGAGGCTATAAATGTGTGTGTAGTGACCCCAGTCAGGAGTCTTCTTGCTGAATGCTGATTGACGGAGGTTTCTTGCTGATGCCAGGATCTGGTCCAGAGCGCATGCGTATGTATAACTGTACTTGGGTCTGTATAATTTCCTTTGCGCTAAATTGTACTAGATCATAGCATGTAACTGACTGTACTTTTACTTGAATAATACTTTGTGCTTTGCAAACACAGGTTCAAGGTCTAAAGTCTTTATTTAATGTATGACTGCATACGCAAATAGCGTCAACCTTAGAAGTTTATAGGTAGGATATTAGAAGGTATAGGCAGGAGTGAATAGAGGTTCAAAGTCAGTATCGTTAGTTGGGGGCTCGTAGTGTGAGGTCACTTACCTGCTCACACAATAAAATACGGTTATCGATATCTCACCAAAGGGTGTATAGTGGCCTGACGCAGTTTTCCCGGCAACCACTCAGTGCTGAGAGATCGCTATCCGTTATCGTGTGAATCAAGGTACGCTGAATAGAGCTAAGGGTAAGTCATACGGTTGTGTAGTAGTCGCAATATTGTGTATGCGACTAGTCGCACAATAGCGTATACGTATTTCCGGTTGTGCTGCCACGTGTTTGATCAAAGCCGTTGAGGTTTACATTTTTCAATTGTTGCCAATAACTGGGTTAACGTGTATTTTTCTGCGCAGGAAAAAAGTGTGTAACTGTGAGTGTTTGTTTAGGGCGTAACTCGGGACCTAATGTTAAGGGTATCGTAAGTGCTAGGCGCAGGAAGGTGGCCTAGTGACTCGGTAGCAGCATACCGTTTACTTTTACACAGAGCAGGTGTATGGTTTGTTATTTTTGTTAGGGTTCGGCTCCCAGCGTGATTATAGTGTTCAGTAATCAATGTGTGTGATCTGTTAGGCTTATTTGAACATTATAATTGAACCGCATAATCTTGGCTAGATTGTGATTGTGAGCTGGTGAGAGGGTATACGAAATCAACTGGAACAAAAAGGGTACTTTGCTGCCCCCTAGCAGTTGAAACGTAGTCAAAAAGGGATTTATTGTATGGGAGCATCTTCCTTCCATAGGTGAGTGAAGGCATCTAGAGGTCCTTCATAGGGTTTGGTGGATACACCTTTTTTCAAAGGCGTCCGCAGGTAAGTGAAAGTATCTTGACTGTCTTTCACCAGTTTAAATCTTTATTGAAAAAGGTAAGAGTTGTCTCAAGATGGGAGCCACGCAAACAATAGAGATGTTAGACAATGATGTGCTGCTAATGGAAGCGCCGCTTGGATCGGCCCGTCGTATTATGCATACAAAGTATGGTACTTATGCAATAAGGTATTGTGATGTATGGTTTAAGATAACGATGAAGAGTGCTAGACCGTTTCTCAGAGTTGGTAGTTTTGATAAAGATGTATTGAATAATGTCCGGGACCACATCAGTCTGATGCGGTCTCGAGGTAAGGAGGTAAAATATTATGAATGTTTAAAGTTGTGGCAGCATGAAGGGGATGCGTGGCTTAAAAATGTGCAAGCGACACAAACTAGCGTCGCGAACGCATTGCCAGAAAATACACCCGCAGGGCTGGATTGCAATGCGTACGAGCCGCAAAATAGCGCGCACATGCAGCAAGGTAGCGTTGCGGAAGGTTCACGCGCACCACCGCCACCTTATGTGGATGGGGGTGCAAGTACAGTTATCGAAAAAACCCATAAAATCAAAAAACCCATACAAGCAATTTGTACCCTCTCTTAAGCAACCATAAAGAAAATGTTCATGATGTGGATGATGAGCCTATTGTAATGTCTGCCATTTCCCATGCTGTACAAATGATAGATGCTGCACCACGACAATCAAGAGTGGTGCCGCCATCTCCATCGGTAACAGCAAGGGAAGTGTTAACACCCTCTGCACCCGTAGAAGAGGTTGTTAATACCATATGTAGCAGCAACAGATTAAACCCCCAGCCAGGTAACAAGGTCAAAGGTAGCAGGGCTGCCGGTCTGCATCCCATTCGGACAATAACTGTTCCGAATGGAAATGCAGATGTGAATGGTGTAGTGCCCACGAGGGAAGTGGTAATGCATTGTCCTTGGACAAGGGCAGAACTAAGGGGGTCATTCAGACCCACTCGCGAGCGGCAGTATGCTCGCAAGTGGGTCGATGTTCCCCACTGCGCATGCGCACGACAGAGGGAGCTCCGTCGTGCGCATGCGCGAGACCCGGGGAGCGAAGGACTTTCCTTCGCTCGGAGTGTCTCACCAAAGGGGGCGTGCTGTCGATGGTGACTGACAGCATGCCCCCTTTGGTGGGCGTGCCAGGGGCGTGCCTGCCAGATGGAGGCGTTCCTATGGGAACGCCTACCGTCTGAAGCCGGCCCCACTGACATCACTAGTGATGTCAGTGGGAGTGATTTTGGCTCTGATAGAGCCAAAATCACTCCAGGGTTTGCGGTTGAGAAACCCGACCACAGGGTTTCACTCGCAAGTCCGATGGTCGCGATGGTCAAGACCATCGCGACCATCTTGTTGGACGCTCGTATATGCTGTGGGTGGTGACCCACAGCTATACGAGCGTCCAGGAGGACGCTCCATATTAATGGAGGAGGGCCCTGATTCAGAGCGAGCGCTCTGGTCAGAGCGTCCGGCTCTGAATCAGGGCCTAAATTCCATCATAAATGATTTCCCTGATCCCAAAAAGGAACTAGCCAAATGTCAAAGATTTTTGAGGAATTTGGGTAGTTCTCATGAGCCAACTAATAAAGATTGGTGAGTGGTGTTAAGGGCCTGTCTACCACGCAATATCGATGTGACAAAATTTATCACGGATTGTGTATTGGATGGTGATGTTCCCTTAACAGACCAAGTAAACCAAGGTAACATTTCCCGCATTGTAACTCAATTGGGTATATATTTTCCAGTAGTAGTTAACTGGAACAAAATTTTCACCATAAAGCAAAAGGAGAGTGAATCTGCAGAAGATTATTGCGACCGGACTCTGCAGGCTATCACCCAGTATACTGGGTTAGAGGATATTAAAGATAGCCCTCACCACAGGGGAATGATAGTCACCATACTCATGGACGGTCTTAAAGAGAACCTAAAGACCCGGGTTCAGACCTCACAGCCTGGCTGGAGGGGAGTCACAATAGATACCCTCATAGAATCTGCCATAGAACATGATGAAAACATCTCAAAGAAGAGAGAGACCCAGAGCGAAAAGCTAATGGCTGTCAGTATCCAAGCTCTGGAAGGAATGACGGTAACATCACAGCCAGCAGACACACTTGCACCCACACACACACTTACACCTGAACAGTTATACGCCCTTACTAATCCCACACAACAGCAAACACAGCTCAATCCCACATACCCTACACAAGCACAGGTCCCATACTACCCACAAACTTCATGCCCCCCACAATACCCATATCCTCCATATCCCTACCCATATCCACCACCTTTTCCCCCTGCTCAAATCTCACAACAACCGTGTCTTCATCTGATCCACGAGCATGTTTTAATTGTAAACAAACAGGACATTTAAATAGAAACTGTCCGGTAAAAAGGGTAGGATCCCCAAACCAGAGAGTACCTGGATATCCCCATAAAGGATATGCACAGAGATCAGCAAATGTCCAACAGGCACCAGCTCCAATTGTGGCCGTTAATGCATTATTGGAGAATGGTAGCCAACGCTAGGGGTCAGGTCATACCTGTAATCTACAGATAGTCAGGTTAACGGGAAGTCTTAGGGAAGAACCGGTCATGATGGTTGATGTAGCTGGTACTAAATGTCCTTTTCTTGTAGACACGGGTGACCAGGTCAGTGATAAAATCTCCCGTTAATATACAAGTGACCAACGAGACAGTACCAACAATGGGTGTAACAGGTAAAGTGGAACATTATCCTTTAACAAAGTCCACAGAGGTTACTATCGGGCCGTTGCATACCAGGCATTCTTTTCTTCTGGCTGCAGCGGCTCCTACTAACCTGCTGGGTAGAGATCTGTTATGTAAGATGGGATGTGTCATATATTGCACCCCTGATGGTGTATTTCTAGATATCCCAGAGAGAGTTGCGAACGAGGTGCGGGATATGTTGGATAATGTATCACTCTACCAGTTTAAATGAAAATCCATCTCAGGTAGTACAAAGAGAATCTGGAATTTGGGACAACATTTGATCTAAGGATGGACAGGACACTGGATTAATGGTTCTGTTCTGCTTTCTTTTCTGTGCCTCTCCACCCTGACTGTCAGTATTTATTTGCATTTACATATAGAGGTGTACAATATACATGGACACGTTTGCCCCAAGGTTTCATAGACAGCCCCAGTATCTTCTCCCAGGCCTTGCACGACTGTTTACAATCTTTTCAACCTGCCAATGGATCTGTTCTAAGTCAATATGTGGACGATTTATTGCTATGTTCTGATTCGTTTATGTCATGTTTGAATGATACTAAACTTTTGTTGCTTCATCTCTCGCATACAGGACACAAGGATGCTAAGGACAAACTACAGCCGTGCCAATCCAGAGTAAAATATTTGGGACACTGCCTAACTCAGGGGTTTCGACATCTCACAAATGACAGAATCCAGGCCATACAGAACATGACACTGCCGCAGAACCAGAAGCAAATTCGTACCTTCTTGGGAATGTGTGGATACTGTAGAATGTGGATCCCAGGTTTTACTATGTTGGCCTTGCCTTTACAGGAATTAGTCTCTTCCTCAAAGCCTGAACGTGTCATACACACAGAGGAATCAGAGCAGACTTTCCTTAATCTTAAGGAGAGTCTGACAAAAGCACCTGCATTGGGAATCCCTG
The DNA here is from genome assembly GCA_031769625.1 of Taudactylus pleione. Taxonomy (NCBI): domain Eukaryota; kingdom Metazoa; phylum Chordata; class Amphibia; order Anura; family Myobatrachidae; genus Taudactylus; species Taudactylus pleione. The sequence continues at coordinate 8,912,118 of JAUIMM010000104.1, read as the reverse complement.
ATTATGAAAAACCTTTTGATTTGTATTGTACGGAAGCCTATGGTTGTGCTGCAGGTGTCCTTACACAAAAACATGCTGATGCCAGTAGGCCCATAGCATACTACAGTGCCCAAATGGACACTGTGGCAAGATCACTCCCCACCTGTTTGAGAAGTGTAGCAGTTACTGTTCTATTGGTGAGTAAAAGTGAGGATGTAGTATTGGGCCATGATATGATTGTCTACACTCCCCATGCTGTATCTGCTCTGCTGAACTCTGCCCAAACCAGACAAGTTTCTTCAGCTAGGTTTACCAAATGGGAACTAGCTCTAATTTCACCTGCAAACATCACTGTTAAACGTTGCAGCACGCTGAATCCAGCAACGTATTTACCATATGTACAACATGATGTACAAAGGGTGGAAGGAGACGAGTTGCTGGCAGGAGGTGAGTTCAGCAGACATAATGATGCACACGATTGTATGGAATATCTGAATCAGACCTTTACTGCTAGACCTGACATACGTGACACACCTTTAGAGAATGTAGATGTGACTTTTTACATGGATGGGAGTTGTCATAGACAAACAGACACAGGTGAATTATGTACAGGTTATGCTGTTGTAAATGACAGACATCATAGAAGCTGAACCTCTTGGTCCTCCTCACTCAGCCCAGGTGGCAGAGTTAGTAGCACTAACAAGAGCGTGTGAACTGGCAGCAGGCAAGTCTGCTAACATGATATAACGGGGTCGGCCTGCACACTGAGATAACTAAACACAGGGTGAGCTGCTAACAACTGACAGGTACCCCTACCTGTAAAGTAAATATATCAAAGGAGAGTGTTGCAGCGCTGCACCTTGATGCAAGATGATATAATACTAACTATCAGTATTAATCATACAAAACAAATGGTATATATGTCAGAATAAAAAAACTGCAAGTAGCTGGTGACAAGTGTAAATGCCTGTATTCGGGCTTAATGGGTATTATAAATAATCATGGAAGTAGATTACATAACCTGAAAGATGGCTATTAGCAATAAAGTTATAAAACAGTGGGAAATAAAATTAAATTAATTTATTCAGTATGCGCTAAACCAGAGTAAGCCAGAAAAGATGCACTTGTAGGATAATCAATTTGTCAATAAATGTAACTCAGATTGGTGAATGATGCATCCGTTAGGAGTGAAAAAAGTAAAAAACAGGGGGAATATGTCCATAAGCGGCGTCCCGCTAAGGTGATGTCTATTTGGGATGGGCATCTGTTTCATCCATCTCAAATAGACATCACCTTAGCGGGACGCCGCTTATGGACATATTCCCCCTGTTTTTTACTTTTTTCACTCCTAACGGATGCATCATTCACCAATCTGAGTTACATTTATTGACAAATTGATTATCCTACAAGTGCATCTTGTCTGGCTTACTCTGGTTTAGCGCATACTGAATAAATTAATTTTATTTTATTTCCCACTGTTTTATAACTTTATTGCTAATAGCCATCTTTCATGTTATGTAATCTACTTCCATGATTATTTATAATACCCATTAAGCCCAAATACAGGCATTTACACTTGTCACCAGCTACTTGCAGTTTTTTTATTCTGACATATATACCATTTGTTTTGTATGATTAAGACTGATAGTTAGTATTATATCATTTTGCATCAAGGTGCAGCGCTGCAACACTCTCCTTTGAAGTCTGCTAACATTTACACTGACTCTAGGTATGCGTTCAGGGTGGTGCATGATTTCGGGGCTCTATGGCGTCGAGAAATTTTATGACAGAAGCAGGCACACCAGTTGAACACTCCAGACACATAAAACAATTATTAAAAGCAATTCAACTGCCCAAAACAGTGGCAGTAATTAAATGTAAAGCCCATACATGTGAGGATGATCCGCTGTCACAGGGCAACAACAGAGCTGATGAAGCTGCAAAATGGGCAGCAGAGTTAAAAATGTTTTCTCCAACTGAACAAATTATGGCCCTGATTCAGAGCCGGACGCTCTGACCAGAGCGCTCGCTCTGAATCAGGGCCCACCTCCATAAATATGGAGCGTCCTCCTGGACGCTCGTATAGCTGTGGGTCACCATCCACAGCCTATACGAGCGTGCAGGATGATGGTCGCGATGGTCTTGACCATCGCGACCATTGCCAGTGCGACCAGAAGCCTGCGGTTGAGTTTCTCAACCGCAAGGCCAGGAGTGATTTTGGCTCTATCAGAGCCAAAATCACTCCCACTGACATCACTAGTGATGTCAGTGGGGCCGGCTTCTGACGGTAGGCGTTCCCTTGGGAACGCCTCCGTCTGGCTGGCACGCCCCCGGCATGCCCACCAAAGGGGGCGTGCTGTCAATCAACATCGACAGCACGCCCCCTTTGATCAGACACAACGAGCGAAGGAAAGTCCTTCGCTCGTCGCGTCTCGTGCATGCGCACGACGGAGCTCCCTCCGTCGTGCGCATGCGCAGTGCACACCATCGACCCACTTGCGAGCGGACAGCCGCTCGCGAGTGGGTCTGAATGAGGCCCTATGTCTTTTCAAACAATTGACATGCTGAAATTAATTGAGATGCAAAATTTGTGTTCAATCCAGGAAAAGTCCATCTGGAAGTCCAAGGGATGTGAGCAAGAGTCCTCTGGGCTCTGGAGAGATGGACAAGGTAAGCCAGTAGCCCCCAAAGCATATTACCCCATGGTCTGACTCATCTGGGAAAGCAAGGTATGTGTAAATTGGTGAGGGCTTACTGGTGTGCTCCAGGTTTTTCTTCCCAAGCAGAAAGAGCAATTTCCTGTCTAACCTGCTTGAGGAAGAACATAGGGAAAGCGATCCCTACCGAACCATCCCACATTCCACCGACTGATGGACCTTTCCAGGTAATACAAATTGATTTAATCCAATTACCACCCTGCAGGAATCTTAAGTATGTATTAGTGTGCACTGACGTACTTTCCAACTGGGTTGAGGCCTACCCAGCAGCCACTAATACTGCTGCGTTTACTGCCAAGAAAATAGTTCAGGAATTTGTATGCAGGTACGGTATCTCTAAAATCATCGAGAGTGACAGGGGTACTCATTTCACAGGTGATGTTTTTCAAAATATGTGTAAGCTGATGGGTATTAATAGCCGACTTCACACCCCCTTCCGACTGCAAGCCAGTGCCAAGGTAGAGAGGATGAACGGGACTATTAAAAATAAGTTAAGTAAAATCATGGCAGAGACTGGACTAGGATGGCCAGAAGCGTTACTATTGGTTCTGCATAGTATAAGGACCACTCCTAGACCACCTCTAAATCTATCCCCCTTTGAAATACTGTTCGGTAAACAACCTCATTTGATTTTAAGACCACAGGAAGACTTGAAGGGTAACAACGAGGTAACTGTAAGGTATCTTATATCAATGAGTAAGCAGTTAAAACAAAAGCAGCAGAAACTGAAATTGTTGTCCAATGATATGCCTGAGACTAACTGTCATGATGTTGAACCAGGAGAATATGTTATGATCAGAAATTTCTTGCGTTCAGGTTGCTTGACTGATTGGTGGGAAGGTCCGTACCAGGTGCTGCTGACAAGTACTACATCTTTGAAGGTGGCTGAGAGAGATACCTGGGTCCATTCCACTCACTGCAAAAAGATCAATCAACCGGTGGAGAAACAAGTCTGAGACAAGGCTGATAACGTGGACCTGTCTATCGCAAGCTTGTTCCGGAAGGATTGAAAAGGTCGTAGTGAGATACCTGAACTAAGAGAAATTTGCAGGTCTTTGTTGTGACAATGGACTGGCCTGCTGTGTTCATTTTCATATTCTTTTCCAGAGTTTTCACCATTCTGGTTGGTTTGGGGATATCTGTTTTCTGTGACGGGGGACCAATTGAGGAGATGGGAGCTGATGGCAGTGCTGATGGAGTGGAGTCAGGAGGAGTGCAATGCCAATCAGGGGAGTGTCTGACCAATCTTAGTACTGTTATTGTTAAGAGAGCTGTAATTCTGGATACTCGGGGACGGTGTGGAGGTTTATCGTCTGAAGATTCCTGTATTTGTGAGCTTTGTGGGTCCCTAGTTGATGAGAACTGTATTCAACGGTGCCAGCCGAAATATAACCCGTACTGGGGTGGGTATCCTTTAGAGGATTATCATAGCATGGTAGACAAAGTATTAAATCAAACTGATTGCTGGGTGTGTTCACATGTGCCACAGGGACAGCGTAACATAGGGTTGGTGCAATTTCCGCTGAATATCACGGAAATTTTAGAATTGCAAAAAGGGAAAACATTGGATGGAAAATTCCTCTCATCCAAACCACCTCATTTCAAACTCTACCAATTCCAAGTAGATAGATCACTTTTGTGTTTAAACATAACCAACCCCAATAAACCCGGGAAGTTGGAAAGTGACGGGGAATAATCAGACGATGGCCTTCTCACAGAGAGCTGATAATGAGTCCATAAACCATGATCTGTTACGCTAAATTAAATCTAGTGGGAGATATTTTAGGTACCAGTATACATTGAGTTCCACAAAAGAAATTATTGGTAAGGTACCAGATGGTTATTGTGCTAAAATAATATAACCAGAGACTTGCATGTACCAGATGGAAGACCCTGAGATAGGATTGTTTGCAAGGGAAATGTGTTTATTGATAATGATGCATACTATTCCTTATGTTCTCCCCGATAATGTGTATTCTATATGTGGAAGAAAGGCATATAAGTGGCTCTCCCCGAGTTCTGAAGGTTTGTGTTACCTGGGAAGAGTAGTCCCAGAAGTTATGACCCTCACACATGTTGAAATGCTTGGTATCCATAAAAACACACCATCACCATATCTTCACATGCAGTATGAACACAGAGGCAAACGAAATATGATACCTGGTGACGTGCATAAAGCCACTCAGTTAATTAGTGAGACAACTGGCTTCCAAGTTTTAGTCGCACTGGATCCCACCAGAATCGCTCGGGGTACATTAAATTTTAGATATATTCAGGAACTTGCTAAATTGATAGATAATATCACCGAGATGTATGATGACACATTCAGGTATACAGGGAGAGAATTGCAAGCATACAACAAAGAACTGGTGCAACACAGACAAGTGTTAAATTATTTAACTGCTGTTACTAGAGGGTATTGCGTAACTTTGGCCACCCAATTTGGAGTAAAATGTTGCACCTATGTCACCAATGATACCAGCAACCCCAAAGAGGTGATAGACCGGAAGATGGATGAAATTCTGCAGCTAAAATGGGAGTTTCGTAAGAACCATAATGCTTCAGTGGCTGAAGTAGGGGAGAAGATAGAAGGATGGGTCTCATGGTTGAACCCAGTGAAATGGTTCTCAGGCCTAGGGGAATGGGTCCAGGAAGTGATCGCCAGCATAGGCAAATTCTTGATCCTTATACTGATTGTCATCATAATAATTGGCCTATGTGTCCGGTGTGTTCCTATTGTGTTGAAGTGTGGAAAATGTAAAAATAGAGTAAAACGAAAGAATGAAATTATGATGGTGGTCAGTAATGACAATATGAATACTGAGGTAAATATAGAACTGCATTATAACCTTGAACTAGGAAATACCATCATCTAATGTATTATATTTAGATGTGCATAGAATGTATTGTTGAAATGTTACTTTTGAAACACCTCAGATAATGTACAGTCTCAATTTCCCTTCAAGACTGCCCTTATAGGATTGATGCATCCCCACATCACCCCCATGATCTTCCAAGATCCGCGGTGTGCGTATAATGGTAGTGTTATGTCCCCAATCAGAGACACATTATTGATGGATTAAGAACCACCTTGTGTCATCCTAAAATAACATTAAATAATATATAAATGTAAGCCTAAATTCATTTTTAAAATCAGATTGTGATAGCATGTTGTTCGCTATCAAAGGGTGGACTGTCGAAGCTGGATAATTGGCTGAGACAAGATCAGCTTAAAATTAGATCATAACGACGCCATCTTGCGACTGGTCGCAAGACGCCATCTTGAAAATGAGATCGCAATACGCCATTTTGCGAATGGCTGCCCAGCGCCATTTTAGCTAAACTCACACTTAAGTACATATGGCGGTTACTATTAGCATCATGTGATTGCATCTTACACCATTTCTCATACGCACATAAATACGCACAATTGCGCTGTTAACTAGTCGCACATTAGCGAATGCATAACATCCTGTATGAAAATGCTGTTTATTAGCCTCATGCGCATGCATCTGCCCCAAGTTAACTAGCATCTTTCTATCAAACCCCACATACTTACACATTACATATTTACATACAAGGTTCCATATGCTTTAAAGTATAAGATTCAAGTTTGTTCATTTATTATAATTGCTGTGAAATAAAGGTTATTAAGTAGCTCAGGTTTAATACATGATAAGTATGCCGTGTTTGGTATTATACTGATCTGCACCCTCTCCACAGCTTCCTGGTATCGTCGGTGTGAAGACCGCAACATGCATTCTCAACTTATGGACCGCAGAGACTTAAAACACCGAAATGTACATTATATGACCAACTGTTTAGATTTGCATGAGGCGGGAAACAGAGACAACCAGCTGTCGGAGACTGGACTGTGTCTATTTGAATCAACCTGTTAAATGCTCTGTAACAGATGCATCCCCCTTGGGAACCAATGGCATCAGCGACAAGCCTCTCTTTTATGTTGTCTGTTTCTGTGAGGCTATAAATGTGTGTGTAGTGACCCCAGTCGGGAGTCTTCTTGCTGAATGCTGATTGACGGAGGTTTCTTGCTGATGCCAGGATCTGGTCGAGAGTGCAATCGTATGTATAACTGTACTTGGGTCTGTATAATTTCTTTGCGCTAAATTGTACTTAGATCATAGCGTGTAACTGACTGTACTTTTACTTGAATAATACTTTGTGCTTTGGAAACACAGGTTCAAGGTCTAAAGTCTTTATTTAATGTATGACTGCGTACGCAAATAGCGTCAACCTTAGAGGTTTATAGGTAGGATATTAGAAGGTATAGGCAGGTTTGGTACATCGTTTTCTTTGGACTTCCTTGCAATCGGACAATAACCCCTGGACCCATCATATAGGCTATCACAGGCTATTTATTATACAGTTGTATTCTGCGTTTTATGTATGTTTGCAACTTTGCATATAACCATTACACATGTGAGTCACCATCTGTACTAGAGGGCAATGCTAGCCATTTATTCCACAGAACAATTGTACATAACACCCTGTTCTGCATGTAAAAACAGATCATATAATGATGTGAAGAGTCCAACCACCGAATGGACATCTGTATCTCCTCTCTGGGAAATGAAAAGTCGGTAAGTATGGTTACACTTTAGTTGTCAGTGTAGATGAGATCTGCATACGAAACGCCCATACTTACTTGCGCACCATTCCGGAGTATGTGCATGTTCAGCTTAGCATCAGGCACACAGTTTGTAGAATATCAGGTTACCGATCACACCGTCTTACACATGGATTGGCATATTCTGAATAAAAAATACCTAGTTGCTCAGTTGTCCAATAAATTGTGTGGATCATTATGACAATCACCAAGAAAATGGATCGGTATTATTTACCGCCGGCCGCATGGAAGCCCGGCAGAGGTGAAGATGCCGACTGCGCTAAAGGTAAGTATAAGCTAACCTAACCCTCCCTTAATGGTGTCTAAGCCTAACCCCCCCTAAGTGCCTGACCCTAACCCCCTCTAAGTGCCTAAACCTAACACCCCCTTCCCCTAGCCTAAACCTAACCCTCCCAGGGGGGTGCCTAACCCTAATTCCCCCCGGGAACCCTTAACCTAACCCTACCCCCCCCCTATGGCATCCACGCCTGGTGCCCGGCTTACCTTCGGTCGGGAAGCCGGGCATTGGTCTCCCGGCATAGGTAAAATGACAGGCATCGGGATCTAGATGCCTGTCATTTAACCCTTGCTGGGATTAGACAGTCGGCAATTTAAATGCCCGCCCAGTTGAGCTGTCAAGCCCGGCATATCAGGCAGACAAGTGTGGGTTGGGTATGGGATCCTGGCGATCGGGATGCCGCTGGTCAGAATACCGACAGCGGCATCCCAACATTCAGAATCCCGACACCCTTAGGCAAGTAAGGTAAGACTAACCCTTACCCCTAACCCTCCCTCCCCGGTGCCTAACCCTAACCTCCCCCTTAGTGCCTAATTCTAACCTCCGCCTCGCCGGTGCCTAACCCTCCCTTCTTAATGCCCAACCCTAACCTCCTGTCTGAGTGCCTACCCCTCTCCGATGCCTAACCCTTACCGCTTAGTGCCTAACCCTAACCTACCGTATTAGTGCCTAACCCTAACCTCCCTCTGCCCGATGCCTCCCCCTATCTCTCGATACTTCCCTTCGGGATACCGCCGGTGGAGATTCTGGTGCCGGGATCTAGGAACAATTTTAGATCTGTCTATGGGGGAGAAGTCTCAAACCTTCTGAAGTGAAAAATTGGAAATGTTTTCTATAGCAACTAATCAGCTTCTAACTCATATTATAGACTGCGCTACATTTATCATTGCTAGATGCTGATTGTTTGCTATTGGCTGATGCCCCTTTTCCACCAAAATCCCAGGTCTGTTCCAGGATTTGATATCTGGGATGTACCAGGCTTAGACCCCGTTTGCACTGCACCCTCGTCCCGAGTTTTTCCCGTGTCACCCCCGTTTCTACTTAACGAGGGTAAGCCCAGCAAAAACCTGTGGATGTCATTAAAAATGGCCTTTTATTCAGGCCAATTTTAATGACATCCACATTTAATGAAATTTTTAATGACAATTATTTATTATTATTTTTTATTATTATTAAAATTATTATTATTATTTTATTTAATGACATTTTAATGACATCCTTTATTCAGGAGTCTCCTCTGATCTCTGGGTGATTACATCAGCAGCCAGCACCCTGGAAGGACCAATCAGCGGCTTTTGCAATAACCTGGGTCAAAAAACCCGGGTAAGCTCTGTTTCCACTGCAGTGTTACCGGGTTTTACCCGTTAAAAACCCTGATCGATACCCAGGAAGAAATCCTGGGTCAGTAGACCCGGGATTTTTTCCTTGGAGCCGTTTTCACTAAGCCGAGTCCCGTGGAAACAGGGCAATTACCCAGATTTTTTAGGCAGTGGAAAAGGGCTATAAAATGATCAAAAATACATTTAATTACATCCCAAAACATCTGGAAAGCCCTGTCCATTATGCTCAGTCAGGTATATAGGTAGGATTACAAATACTAAACAATTACCTTCTGCACTACATTCTGTTCTCTAAAATATCTTTGAACACCAACCAGTTTGTTCAAGCCCCCAAATGGCCAGATCAGTCCATTAACTTGGCCACACAATAAATAATCCAGTATGTCCTTTCTTGATCAGATTATATTGTTTTGTGTGTGGTAAAAACATTCCAAGCTGGCAAACCCATGCATTTAGGAATATAACTGCCCAGATCGTAAATATGTTGTTCAATATCCAAAAGATGCTTTAAATTGAAATAATTTCATGTGAGGGTCATTCTGGTTGAGTGGTTTAATCACTGATGGAATGGATGACTTCAAATGAGCTGATGTACTAATTACACTTATTTGAGTATCACACAGCTGCACCAGAACTATATCGACCTAGATGTGTAAGTAGAACTGAGTAGTTTTGTTGAAAACCAAACACACCCGAACTCTTGGGTTACAAGTCGAACCGAGTCTCAGCTTGGATCACTTTGGGGTTCCGAGTGGAACGGAGTCCCAACTCGGGTCTTCTGGTCAAGTTCAGAACTCGGATCTAAAGCCCGTATCTCGCGTGTTTTGGATTACATTTAAGTCCCTCCCTTGTGATTTCAGGTGCTGTGAGGTAGTCAAAACTGACTGGAAATGAATGTTATTGATGTTAATAATACCATAGAAACAAAAACAGGTCCACGTTACATGATTTTAGCTGTGTTTATCAATTTTTAAAGAAATCCAAAACCAAAACCGAACACTTGGGGGTGGCTTTGCCAAAACCAAAACACGACGATGATTTAGATCATATGCTTTAGAACCAAAACCAAAACATGGGGGTCTGCACATATCTCTATGTGTCATTGAAGCAAGTAGTGCACTGTCTCATTTATTTGTTGGAAAACCCACTTGTCATTAATAAATGTACCATGTGCTTAAGCTTATCTGCAATCAGCCATGCAACAATAAAATACATTACTTTAATTACAACCTTGGCAAAATGGTAGAGGTTTACCATAAATTAGCAAAAGAAAAACGAATACCCCTTTCAGACAGAGAAAAGAACCTGGTAATTTCCCCTGGCTGTAGCCGGGTCGACCCAGGTTTTTTTCTGTCTGAAAGGGTCAACACGGGATCAAATTCCCTGGACTGCGACCCAGGTATTTACCTGGGTATTTCCCGAGTCTTACACGGGTTGGTGGCTGTCTGAAATGTTCCGACCCGGGTTTTTAAACTCTGGGCATAGTAATCAGTGCTTAGTGGCTGAGATGGCGGTGCACAGGCTGATTGGCTGAGTGGCAGGGTCTCCCTGATTGGCCGAGCGAGCAGGGCAGTGGAGCTACCGTCTGATGTCACAATTTCTGCTGCTAAAGAGAGAGAGGCATGGTGCACTGGAAGGAAGAGGAGATCCGCGAGCTGCTGGCAGTCAGAGGGGAGGAGGAGATCCGCAAACAGATCAGTGGCACAGTGAAGGACGCGATAGTCTACACAAACATTGCTAAGATCCTTTCCTCAAGGGGCATTGTGCGGACTCAGCAGCAGGTAGTGAACAAATTCAAAGCTCTATGAAAGTATTACAACAACAGTAGTAGTTCACAACCATAACAGGCGGAAAAGTGGTGCTGTCAGAATGGAATGGGTTTACTACGATTAGTGTAATGAAGTATTTGACAATTCTGCACTGGTTAATCCCATTGCCATATCATCGGCCAGTTGTGCATCTTCACGAAGTTTTACCCCGGAGAACAGCCAAACCAGCCCACTGACGCCGCCAATGCTCTTTGATGACATCACAGAGATAAGTGACACCAATTCGATGGTTGCCATGGGGGTCCCAGACACCAATAGAGTTGAGGCTGTTGCTGAGGTGAGTGGAAGCAGTGCAGGGACACTAGCAGGGACACCGAGTGGGACTCCTGCACAGACTGAGACCCCGACATTGCGTAGGAACAGTAAGTTTTTTTTAAGTACTATACACCCACTTCTTTAGACATAGAATCCAATTATTGTTAATAACAACATTGGCCGGATTGACCTGTCATTATACAAGATGGAGCTAGCAATGCGCACAATGACCAGAATCATGGTCAATCAGCTGCGGGATTCCGATGCTGAATTCCAGGCACAGGAGGATGCCCGACTCCAGTGCTTCTTTGAGAATGAGAGAGAGTTATAAAATCAGTCAGCTTGTTGGTCTACACAAACAAATTTCGCGGGAAAACAGAGAGGCACAGATGTGGTTCCTTAACGGTCTGGTGTCTAGATTACCCAATCTGCAACCTTATCTAATGTATCCTCTTCAGCACTCTGATGGTACTGTCAGAAATTACCAACAGCATAGCAGAGGCCTACCGTTTATGCAAACCAATCCCTCCAATCCACCTCATACTACTCCACAAGGCACAGTGCATAGTTATCCAGATGGCACAGGGAATAGTAATCCACATGTCACTGTGCATAATAGTCCAGAAGGCACAGGAAATACTAATCAATACGGCACTGTGCTTACTTATGCAGATGAGCTGGGGATTAATACTCCACATGGCACAGTGCATACTTATTCAGATGGCACTAATCATAACAGTCCACTTAGCACTATTGTCTGCACTGCCTACAGACAGTTGTACACTTGTTTTCTGTTTTTCATGTTTGCAGTCCAGTTTCTAATTGTTTTATTTCAGGGCTGCTTTTTTTGTCAATCATGTGTATACAGGGGCGGATTGGCCGTTAAAGTCACCGAGATGTTTCCCGGTAGGCCGACCGGACTATGGGGCCGCCTGTCACCCCTCCCCAGTACTGCATCAGTTACTGGCCTTGATTGACAGCCCCAACCTGTGTGCGGCCCCCGCCCCCTGTAGCGCGTCTTGGGCACTGGTCCTTCTTGCATAGTTGACACAGCCCACATGCGTCACTAATCGTGGGGCCTTCTTGCATGGTTGACTGCCCGCCGGTGCCTGTCAGCAGTCCCGCCCAGTAGCGCATCACTCTGCCTGTACCTTCACAGGCACTAGCAGCCCGCCGGCACCTGGAGGGGCTGTTAAGTCCCCAAAGCAAATAAAAGAAGAATGTCTCATTGACGGCGTCAGTGGCTCTTATTAGCCGCCGCCGCCGCCGCCCTCTATTCCCAATCCCACTGTGCCTCACATATTTACACACTGCTCAGTATAGGCTGCCTGCCACTGAGGCTCAGTGACAGGCAGCCTATACCGAGCAGCGTGTGAGAGCTCCGCTGTGCCTGTCTCTCTGAGCGCAGGTGCCTGTTCCAAGTATTCCACTAGGAGCCAGATCAGATGCCGGGCTTCCAGTCTGTATTGTGAGGCTGTAACTGTGGTATGTAACCCAATGCAAATTTGTAACTGTAAATATATGTGTATCTATAGATGTGAGATCATGTATGTACCTACCTGTATATATATATATATATATATATATGGATGAGTGTCTGTATGTATGTTACCTGTGTGTATATGTATATGAGTGTCTGTATGTAATGTATATGTGTATCTGTATATTGGTGAGTGTATGTATGTTACCTATGTGTATTTGTATATGAGTGTCTGTATGTAATGTATATGTGTATCTGTATATTGGTGAGTGTCTGTATGTATGTTACCTATGTGTATTTATATATGAGTGTCTGTATGTAACGTATATGTGTATCTGGTAACTGTATATGGGGGATGTAATTATGATAGACTGTGAAATCCCGGCATGGGACTAATGATAGGTGTCTAAATACCAGCGCCTGCCATCAGCCCCATGCCAAAACCCACCGCCCGGCATACCGATCGTAGGTAAGCCCAGCGTCAGGAGCGCTTAGCCATGGGGGGGAAGGTTAGAATTAGGGACTCCAGGGGGGACTTATGGTTAGGCACCCAACTGTGAGGTTTAGGCTAGGGGAAGGGGGGGTTATGATCAGGCACCCCCGGGGGGAGGTTAGGCAGCCCCCCCGGAAGTGTTAGGTTTAGGCTAGGGAAAGGGGGGGTTAGGGTCAGGCACCCCTTGGGGGGAGGTTAGGGTCAGGCACTAGGGGGTGAAGTTAGGGTTAGGCACCCCTAATGGAGGGTAAGGTGGGGGGGGGGCAAGGGGTAGCAATAGCCCACTAACCTCCCCGTCGGGATCTTCAGCTGCCGGCCTTCGGCGTCGGTATTTCATGTGCCAGGCTTAGGTCCGGCGGTGATTCATACCAATTCTGTATATGGATATGAGTGTCTATATGTGCATGTTTATATACCAATGTATATGTGTATATGGGTATAGAGTGTCTACTGTATGTGCGCATATATGTACCCGTAGTGCTATAACTCCACTTCTTAAAAGTTTTTAGTAAAGCTACCCAGCACACAGATATTTCTCCAGAGGGGCTATAAACATTAGCTGCATTACAATCCACTGCTCTCTGTAAAATCTCCCCCTCTTCCTTACATCCTCTTTAGTCTCTCCCACCTTCTCCATTTATCCTCCCTTTCCTCCTGTCTGTCTGTTTTATTCCTCTACCACCGTCCTACCACTCCTTCCCTTCCCTCTCGCCTTCACCTGCTGTATCCCCCTACTATGGTTCTAACTAATACCCCTTTTCCACCTAAATTCCGGGTCTGACCCGGAGTTGGAACAAAGTTCCTATCCGGATCAGACCCGGAATTTTGCCGGCACCGACTAGGGATATTCCCGAGTCAGCGCCGCTCACACCGCAGTCGGGTCTGCATAGACCCGGCTTTTGCGGAGTGAAAGTGGTCGCTTGAAGATGACGACATCTCCAAGCGCCACTGAAGCCGGACCAATCGGCCAGCTAGCAGCGCACTCCAGGTCATCGTGACCCGGAGTGCGCTGTTCTCACAGCAGGGTTTCACGGACTACGCCCATGTTAAACCCTGCTAGTTACCTTGGTTGGATTGCCAGACCACTCGACCCGGTGATCCAACTCTCTCCCCTTTTACACCAGGGAGCTGCCCGGGTTAACCCTTCAAAAACCCGGGTTTTAGCTCCGGTGTAAAAGGGGTATAAATTGACTTTGATATATGCGTTTTAAAAATGAAAAGGTAATCTGTACTGGGACAGGAATGGCTGTGTCTAATTGTATAGTTCTGCCAAGTTGTGGCCCCACATCAGAGCGGAGTGTTCCAGGCTCATTTGTTTGTTTCTATGTGTCTGTTATCTCTATCTATTAGTATTTATATTACATAGTGGGTGAGCATGAAAGGCTGACGCTGCAGTCTGTTGGGTCTAACATTATTCTGGCATGGGATGGATTTCACTCTGCATTAAGGGGCTGATTCAGAGATATAGCACAGCCGCTGCGTCTTTGTGAAATTATACTAAGCCGCAGGAGGCATCTTCAGCAAAGAGACACCCATTGGAGGCTTCTCTTATCCACTGCTGCATCGGAACAAATGCGTGATCATCGGACACCTGAGTAACCCTCAGGTTACGCACAATGGCCCTCATTCAGAGCCGTTCGCTATTTGCGTTCGTTCAAAAACAAGGGGTGGCTATGCAAATGATCCGTTCGCACATTGCAGTCTGTTCACACCTCTAAGTCTGAACGAGCGAGCAAAACATACGCTCTTTTATTTCTTAAAAACGCCCCCTGGCCGCTCGCACCATACGTCATGTCCGCTATTTATTAGATTAATCGAGTACATCGAACAGGATATGAACTGCTCGCTATTCTTGTGGTTGGTTTTTTCAACCGCTATTTTGCGAGCAGTTCTGAGTTAAAAAAAAACAAATGACGTGGTCATTGACGCTGCTATATTAATTATGCACACCCATAAAACGCCCGTTTTGACCTTTAAGCACGCCTGCGATCGGATCTCCACTCCCCGTTTTCAAGCACCTTCCCCTGTTACCACCCACATACGCCTCATTCTGTCACTCAAAATAGCAGGCACTCGCTATATTGCGTACAAATGATTTTCGGCTGCACTGACTGGTTCGCGCATGCGTACTAAAAACCGTACGCATGCGCAGATGTGCGAACATCGCTCGGAACAAGCGTACTGCCGATAGCGAGTGGCTCTGAATGAGGGCCAATGTCCAGAAAAATTACGATGCCTGGGCCAGTGAAGCTGCGTCCAAGGACGCAATCATTTTGCTTTGGCACGCCCAGAAACCGTTGCTGACACACCCCCAGCAGCATTTCAATCATGATATGGCTTTTGGGACACAGTGAGCAATCTTGCAGAAGGAGAACCTGCACATGCCCTGATCTCTAATCCCGCCTACTTTGCTATTGGATCCGCCTACAGTTGATTTGGTGCCGCCTACTTGAGGCCACTTCCAGAGATTTTTCCAGGGCCACTTTTAATCCCCAATCCGCCCCTGTGTGTATCCTGCACTAAACAAGCCTGGCAAGAGCTCAGGGCAATGTGTGGCCTTTACCTGAGCTACATGTATATATATATGGGGGTGAACGTAATGTAAAATGTACACACATTACGCCTTCTGGGTCTCATTCAGACCCGCTCGCGAGCGCAGGACACTCGCAAGCTGGTCGATGGTACCCAAATGTGCATGCGCACGACGGAGGGAGCTCCGTCGTGCGCATGCGCGAGACCCGAATAACGACGGCCAAGCCGTCGTTATGGGTCTCGCACCAAAGGGGATGTGCTGTCGATGGTGACTGACAGCACGCCCCCTTTGGTGGGCATGCCAGGGGCGTGGCTGCCAGACGGAGGCGTTCCCATGGGAACGCCTACCGTCTGGGTCCGGCCCCACTGACATCACTAGTGATGTCAGTGGGAGTGATTTTGGCTCTGATACCGCACCGCAGGGTCTCGTCGCAAGCCCGATGGTCGCGATGGTTTTGACCATCGCGACCATCATCATGGACGTTCGCATAAGCTGTCAGTGGCCCACAGCTATGCGAGCGTCCAAG
Organism: Taudactylus pleione; assembly: GCA_031769625.1. Lineage (NCBI taxonomy): Eukaryota > Metazoa > Chordata > Amphibia > Anura > Myobatrachidae > Taudactylus > Taudactylus pleione. The sequence continues at coordinate 8,896,041 of JAUIMM010000104.1, read as the reverse complement.
AGGCCGCTCCATTTTCAGGTAGGAGGGCCCTGATTCAGAGCGAGCGCTCTGGTCAGAGCGTCCGGCTCTAAATCAGGCCCTCTATTTGCAGAATTTGTCTACAGAGCCAAAGAAGAAGTTATGTCTTGTTTCCTACTTTTGTTGTAATTTATGTGTATCCTGCACTTAACAGGCCTGTCTAGAGCTTTTGGCTATGTGTGGCCGCGATATTACCACATCTACATATGTGTTTTTACTATCAGTGGTGGTTCAAAAGGTGGCCCTGCAGCACAGTTCGAATAGTTGGGGTGCCTGCCCTATAATGATTAGACTGCCTGACAGCACAACCTCTTGACCCGCCACTGATGCTGTAGTTATACTATTTTTTGCATTTCTGTATTTACAATCCCGTGACATGTTTGTACATGCTGCTATATAACATATTAAATTGTCCCTGTCACCTATGTACAATGCTTACAGTCAATATGTGGGCTAAAAAGGCAGCCTCTCAATTACTAAATGGGTGCCTTCACTTAGAGCTGCCTATAATGATGGTCACAGGGGACATATGATCTTAAGGTCTCTTATTGCACCTATGATCATTGGCTATTATTTCACAAACTTACAAAGAAACATTTTGAAATAAAACCAGTGGTTTGCGCTCCAGGAGTGTTGGGAAGACCCCAGCCTCTCCCACCACATTGTGTATGATCACCGCTGTAGCCCTGCTTGGTGACACCATCCGAGGGGGTGACACCAAAACAGTAGAGCAGCCAGCACCCACTTACTGACGCCACCTAGAGACAGTGCTGAGGCTAAGACTGGAGTAGCGCTAGGGCAAGGTGATTTTCCGTCCTTTGTCACACACACGCCCAACATGGATCATGTGATGTCATGACCCTACAGCATGTAGAACCCCCTGGAGTGTCCTTAGAATGCACTGGGAGGTGCTCTTCTTTTTGGTGGCAGTGGCCCCACCCACTCAACATGACGATATGATGTTTGGGGGGAATGGCAGGAAAATCGCTCCACTCTGCTCCGTTGCTGCTTCAGCCTTGGCTTCATTATCATCATATCTCACCAATTGGACAAGCCAGTCTGTCTCTTTCTCCAGATGGTGGAGAGAGGGATAGAGACAGCCTGGCTATCCCAATGGAGTACGAGCTCTGGGGACAACTGTATGATGTCTTATCACTGTGATGCAGCAATGAAGACCTATGCAGGTGGAAGGGGAGTGATAAGTGATTCTTTGGGGTTTTGTAGTAGGTTCCGTGCTTATGAAACCAGTGTGATTTCGGCGAGTTTGGTGGTTTTGCCTTATAACTGATAGCTGCTATAAATTTAGTCTGCTGGGTCTGTAATCTTGGAGCCTATAACAAACCCCTTTATGTCTTCAGACAAATGGGCTGGTGCCCATTCATTTGTCAGCTGCGATTGTGGTGCACTACATACAGTATGTGTGTCAGCTTCTCACACTTCCAACTTTCCATTCTTACTGAACCTGTATGTACAGGGGCAGTGGCGTAGAGAGCCACACGGGGCCCCGGTAAAGAGGGGGAGTGGCCTAATCGTGGGAGGGGTGGCCATGCCCCCTAGAAAAAAAAAAGATTGCTTTTCCAGTGCCGCGAAGCGGCGCTGCGCGCCAGGGAGGGGGCGGTGTGAGCCCCTCAGCCCGGCGCAAAGCCAGAGGGGGGTGCGATCAGTGTGATCGCTCCCCCCTTCAGGCATAGGAGACTGCTGTGGCTGCTGCTTAGCAGCCACAAGCAATCTCCCACTGCAGCATGCTGGGCTGCTGCAGAGGGAGGGAGGAGGGAGGAAGTGAGGGGGGGTGACGCCGGACCCAGGCCCCCACCGGGCCCCTCTGGAAGCCCAGGCCTGGGTAAACTGTACCTGCTCCCCCCACCTCTCGGCGCCCCTATACAGGGGACAACACGTGTATGTGTAGGTAACTACACGGGGTATAGTTATTAAGTGTAGGTTTTTAGAAGTGGAAATGTTGCCCATGGCAACCAATCAAATTCTACTTATCTTCTAGAAGGTGCTAGATAAATGTTAATAGCTAGAATCTGATTGGTTGCTATGAGCAACATCTCCACTTCTAAAAACCCACACCTTAGTAAATCTACCCCACACTGTGAGCTGGGAGAAGGAGACTGAGGACCTGATTCAGACCCGCTCGTGAGCGCATATTGCTCGCAAGCGGGTCGATGGTTGGCCAGTGCACAAGTGCGGTGTGCGCAATGTGCGTGTGTGAGCTCTGGAGCGAGTGAGAACTTCACTCGCACCGGGGCTCGCTACAAAACGAGGCGGCTGTCGATGTTGATCGACAGCTCACCCCGTTTTGTATGCGGGGAGGGGAGGTGGCTGGACAAACGGAGGCGTTCCCGAAGGAACGCCTGCCGTTTGTGGGTGGCCCGACTGGCATGATCCGTGATGTCAGTAGTGAACTTTCTGCTCTATTAGAGCAGGGAGTTCACTTGGGCTTGCGGGAGCCCAAGCCCGATAATCGCGACCATCGCCAGGCCGCTCGCAAAAGCCCAGCTATGCGAGCGGTCTGGAGGCAGATTTTAAACAAAAAATCCGCCCTGATTCAGAGCGAGCGCTCGCAAATAGCGCCTCTGAATCAGGCCATGAGTTAGATCGGGGCGTGAAATACTCCATAGGGAGGGGTCTGTGTCCAGTGGCGGGCTGGGCCGGGGGGCAGGGTGCCATGTGCCCCCCGGGCCACAGCGCCATGCTTCAAGGGGGAGAGTACTACTGGGGGCACTACAAGGGGGGGGCTACTACTGGAGGCATTACAAGGGGGAGAGCACTACTGGGTGCACTACTGGGTGCACTACAAGTGGGGGTCAACTACTGGGGGCACTACAAGGGGGAGAGCACTACTAGGGGCACTACAAGGGAGAGACCACTACTGCGGGCACTACAAGGGGGCGGGGACTACTACTGGGGGCACTACAAGGGGGAGAGCACTGCTGGGGGCACTACAATTGGGAGAGCACTATTGGGGGCACTACAAGGGGGAGAGCACTACTGGGCCCTACAAGGGGGAGACCACTACTGGGGGCACTACAAGGGGGGCTACTACTGGGTGCAATGCATAGGGGGTATCACTATGGGGGGCACTATATAAGGGGCTTACTACTGGGGGCACAAGGGGCACTGCACAGGGGGGGGCACTACTGGGGGCACTATGTAAGGGGCTTACTACTGGGGGCACAAGGGGCACTGCATAGGGGGATCACTATTGGGGGCACTACTGGAGGCCTGCAAAAGGGGCTCCTCTCCTGGGGCACAGGGGGCACCGCATTTGGTCAACACTACAGGGGACTGCCCCATATCTTTATTTTTACTTTACATTAATTCCATATGGACCCGCCTCCTCCCTGGAACACTTGAGTGGGGGGGGGGCGCCATAGCAGGCACGTGCTCCGGGCACCCTGGCTACACACTACTCTGCCAGGGCCACCTGTATGCATTTGCCCCCATTACCAGCCAGCCCCTGTCTGTGTCTGAGAGTGTACCTACACCACCACACAGCAAATGAGTTCCATAATGGAACAGAAGCAATTATTATTAAGTTTAGCTTCAGAACCTCAATTGCTTTGAATGGTTCGTAGTTTTTGAAAACACATGGGAAGATCTGCAAAAATAATTTTTATTGAACATCTGCCTTGAATGAATTAGGGAAATTTACAGGGACATATTTTTACTTGTTGGTAGCCTTTGAAACCATGGACAGCAGCATATAATAAGTGTCTGGTTGTAGTAGATGACCCAGAAATGTAGATTCTCAGCCAGACTGTCATCTCCTAAACTGAAGACAGGAATATCTATCTTCTCCTGCAATCTGTCTCACAGTCTTGGACCTGTGTTTAAAGGGCTAGGGATTTATTTTACATGACTGGATTGTCAGCCTGCGAATTTAGCAATGAAAGAAATACAGTCAGAGAGAGATCAGACACCGGGGGTGGACTGGGGGTGTAACTTGAGCTGGTGGCGGAATGGAGAGAGGATCATCTATAACACTATCCCTCAATCTTCTACTTTAGTCTATAAGTGTTTGATGACAGGCTGTGAAATATAGGATAATAACTGCAGCGGGGCTTGTAACTCTGGAAAGTATTGCAGACACAGTAGTAGTTATGGTTACCAGATCTGCCATGGAAATATGGACACCTATGAAAAACACATACTGAATAGCTGTACTGAAAGTCATTTCACATATACTCCACACACATGTAGTGTTTATTGTTCATATAAAGGCATGCAGATATTTCAGATTAACCCAAGCACCAAATTGAATGGGCCTGTCATTTTTTTTTCAGAGAAAACTTAATTCAAAATTAATGAAAGAGTAATGTGGAAGTTTGAGGCCAGATGGATAATGTCAGAGGTGCGTGTTTTATTTCATTAGGGGAGATGTACTAAGCTCTGAAAAGTGATAAACTGGAGAGTGATAACCTACCAGCCACTCGGCTCCCAACTGTCATGTTACAGGCTGTGTTTGAAAAATGACAGTTGGGAGCTGATTGGCTGGTGGTTTATCACTCTCCAGTTTATCACTTTTCAGAGCTTAGTAAATCTAGCCCATTAACATAAAGGACCATGCGCCGCTGGCCAAGCTAAACGTAAGATGCAGGATATTACAGTTTTAGCCCAGTGTCTGGGCCTTCATATAAAAATAGGCTAATGTAAGGATCCACTGCATAGCAGCCGCAGACGACAGGTAGTAGCACTGGCAACTTAAACATGTGAGGATCAACCGCAATACCAGCTACAGATGACAGGTGGCAGCCTACCATCAGCACTGAAAGCTGCACACTTTTGTTCACCTACAGCACAGGTTCTCAAACTCGGTCCTCAGGACCCCAAACAGTGCATGTTTTGCAGGTCTCTTCACATAATTACTAGTGAACCTCTTAGCTGCACCTGTGGATATTTTAAAACGTGTCAGTGACTAATGAATACACCTGTGCACCTGCTGGGTGATCTGCAAAAAGTGAACTGTGTGAGGTCCTGAGGACCGAGTTTGAGAACCACTGACCTACAGTACTGCAATCAGCACTTTTCTAAAGGAAAAGTCAATTAGGACCCAGGGACCTACTGGTCCTTGTTTTCCTGTTTATCAACTTCAGCTTTGTGTTTGTGGCTTTATATTTTCCAAATCATTGACTTTGTATTAGTCCCTAATGATTGTACCTTCGCCAATCAATTAACTTCTGCTTGGGACTTGTAGTGCTACAACCAGTTAAAGTATTCTGGTGGAAGCTGTATCTACCTTCAGGAGGGGAAGCTGCACCTGCATTGAGTTCTACTCTTGGGTGAGATAAAACCTATACTTAACTACTCTCCCGGAAGTTACGGGAGTCTCCCGGATTTTCGGGTAGTGTCCTTCACCCCCGGAAGAGTGGGTGGACCTCCCAATCCTGCCCACTTCCTAGTGAAGTGGGCAGGATGGTGAGATAATTGCTGTGAATCGCAGGTCCTCAGGGAGGGGGTGTGGCTAAAATTGCACGAATCGAAACATTTCAAGCCTAATGACATAAAGAGTCTGACCCCGCCCCCTCATTGTGGTCAGCTGCTTCTCCACTCCGGGCTTCTCCCGAAAAGAAGAATTCAATGTTCTGGCAAATATGCTAAAACCATCAGTTTAGTATGCCTGTGATTTGTATTTTAGGACTTATAATAATTGTATATTAGGAGGCTGATTCTCAGTTTAGAGCAAACCACAAATAGCAAGTAACTTTGAACATTGACAAACCATGTTGTAACGCAAGGGGTGCAAATAGATGTATTGTTTTGTTTTGCATGCAGGGTACATTGCTGCCTGCTTTTACATGTACAAATACTGGCCCACAAATACTGGCCAGCTTTATTTTAAGATTTCTGTTTGGACACATCCTTCTCAAATCTACATTCCACTGCACATTTACATCTGCCTAGGGATGGCCATCGGTTGGCTGCCCATTGATGGTTACCATCAATTGTTCCATTGGTGATACCATCAATGGCACTAAACCATCTATGGTGAACCATCAATGGTTTGCACCATCGATGGCCACCGCTTCAAGGGTACAAATTTCTACTATTGGTGGCCAGATGCTACAGTGGAGACAAAATAACGGCGCTGTCAGTGCATGAAATCGCACTTCCGTCCTCACTCCATGTCACGTCTGGTACATTCACTGAAGGGGATCTTTACACAACCTTGATCCTAGCTCCCCTTCAGCTAAAGGACCTATACATGATGTCGAGTGAGGATGGAAGTACAGTTCCATACCCTGACAGTCCTGTTATTCTGTCTCAACTGTAGTATCTGACCACCAATAGTAGAAATTTGGACGCTCGCCACAGGTTACAATTCCCACTCTATGGGCCTGATTCAGACCCGGTCGCAAGCACTGAGCGCCTGCAACCGGGTCAATGGAGGCCCAGAGTGCATGCGCACGACAAAGCCGGCTCCGTCGTGCGCATGCGCGAGACCCGGATGGCGACGGGCACTCCGTCGCTCCGGGTCTCGCAACAAAGGGGGCGAGCTGTCGATGTTGAGTGACAACTCGCCCCCTTTGGTGGGCGGGCCGGGGGGGTGGCTACCCAAACGGAGGCGTTCCCATGAGAACGCCTGTCGTTTGGGGGCGGCCCCACTGACATCACAAGTGATGTTAGTGGAGAGCTTCCGGCTCTGTTAGAGCCGAAAGCTCTCTGGGGCTTGCAGCCACGAGACCCTACCGCAAGGGTCTCGTCGCAAGCCTGATGGTCGCAATGGTCTTGACCATCGCGACCATCATCATGGCCGCTCGCTGTAGCTGTGGGTGGTCACCCAAAGCTATGCGAGCAGCCATGAGGCCGTTCTTAAAAAAAAGCCCGGCCCTGATTCAGAGCGAGCGCTCTATCAGAGCGACCGGGTCTGAATCAGGGCCTATGTCCACATGGATAGTTACTGATGACACCAGGGTCTGTTTGTGAAGGGGATCTAGCCGCTACGATGCTCAGAGTCCCAGCCTCTTACAGAGAGTCGAGCCCTCCTCACTGTAGCGCCTTACTTGGCTGAATACACGGCGTAATGGTAGGGCTGGCCCTGAACTAAGGCCCTCATTCAGAGGCAGTCATTAGATGAAAGCGGTCGCACTGAATCAGGGCGGCCGCTTGCATCCTGAACGGCTGCCTCCTTGTCGATCGTTAAGCTGTGGGTTACCACCCACAGCTTAAAGACCGACCAGGTTGATGGTCGCGATGGTGATCACCATCGCGACCATCGGGCCTACGACCAGACCCTAAGGTTGGGTCTGGGCACTCGTAAGCCCCAGGGAGCTTTCTGCTCTGATGGAGCAGGAAGCTCCCCACTGACATCACTGATGATGTCAGTGCAACCGCCCACAAAACGGTAGGCGTTCGTAAAGGAACGCCTCCGTTTTGGAAACCACCCCCCCGACCCGCCTACCAAACAGGGGCAGCTGTCGATCAACATCGACAGCCGCCCCTTTGGTAGCGAGCTCCGGAGCAACAGGGTTTCTCTGTAGCTCCAGGGCTTGCGCACGCACAGCGCGGCCGCTGCGCGTGCGCAGGCCTAACCATCGAGTCGGTTACGAGCACATCTGCTCCTTTAGTTTATGGGACATGATAAACGCCTCCAAACAGTTTTTTTTAAACTCGCAGCCAGTTTAAATGATAATTATGTAATGATGTATAGACCCCTGAATTTTGTAAGTAAAGAGACATAATTAGATGTGTGTCTACCGGAATCATTATTCCTCTTTTGTATGCTTCTTGATGACTCTGGTTTGTTAGTGGTTATTTATGTATTAGGTTTATTTTATGGCTTTGTGTGGAGAAGCTTTCAACTTGGGAGAGGAAACTTGGTGATGCCTGTTTTTCTTTAAAATAATAATAATAATAATAATAATAATACTAATACTAATAATAATGCATATCAATGTGTGAGCAATGGCATTCAGTGTAATTATCTCAGCATTGCCCTTGGTCTGAGTTGGATGTCAGATCCCACGCTGCCCTAGACGATCTGTGTAGGAGATGGAGTAGAACCGGATGGTTTAACCTTCTGTTATTGTTTGGGAGCTATTTTAGGAATCTGATTACTGGAGGTGGGTGGGGTAATTAATAAGCACAGAATAAACATTTGTGAGGCTTAAAAGGGAGGGTTTAAAAGCTTCAGGTATTTTATGTCTGATACTTAACTGTTTCATTGCTAGAGACAAATTCTTTTTCACACTAAATTTTTTAAATATTGGAAACCATTTGAGAAATTATTCTCTTATTCTTCTTATTTATTATTCTTATTTTGTATTTTGTTATTGACCTACGGCTGTGTGTAGTGTTGGAAACGTATGTTAAAAATAATAGAAACAAATAAATGTATGGTTACTTAACCAAGGCCACCGGCTAATGGACCCAGGCAGTTGGACCTTATGTGCATGGCGTGTCCACATGTCGCCGAGCTTCTGACAATACCCGCTGTCACTGGTTACCTGGGCACACGCGTGTGGTGTACGTTACTGCAGACTTGCACCCACTCGGCTGGTTACACTCTGCGGGTGACTGGTCGTCGATGGCGGTGCACCTGAGGATGAAAAGAGGAGGACTGGAGTTAAAAATAAGTGAAAGAGAAACAGGAGGAGGGGGGAAGGGACAGGAGAGAAATAGACAGAGGGGCAGAAGAGAAAGGCACTGATGGGCAACAACTGTCAGCATAGAAAGGGACTGAGGGGCAGGAGAGAAAAATACAGAGGGGCATTGAGGGGCAGGAGAGAAAGAGAGACACCAGAGGGAATAGGAAAGAAAATAAACAGGAAACTTCAAGGACAACCACCAGTAGTAGTTTGTAAAGGTCCACCATGTTTTTCAATAGTGAGGTACACAGTTTTAGACCCCAGTCAGCACACACTAAATGTGACAGAGCTGAATACACATCTTTACGATCTTTGCAATTTTTCCATCTCTGGAGGGCAGAGTGACAAGACTAATGTTATCAAACTGTAGCAACACTTCTTTTTTTATTAGGTTCTGTTTGCACCAGCAGAAAACTCACATTAGGAGCGGTATATAATTTGCCCCGAAATCTACCCAACGCCTTCACTTATCAGGGTTTTGTTTTTTGGGAACTGATCAGTTTTTCACCTCTGAAATGGCGAAAACACATAGGTTGGTGAACTTATCACGGATCCTATGGAATGTATTCAATTTGGAGGGAAAACCCATTTGATGACGTCATTTTCGCCTGTTTCAATTATCCCCGTATTCAATTACAAAGACTTTTCGCTGGTGTGAAAATTCTTTGTTAAAAATCGGGGATAAGTTTTCTCCATATAATACATGGTGAGAAAAAGTGCAGAATTGGGATTTTGGGGTGCAGGCTTAAAAAAAATAGCATGCACCCTTGGGAGTGTCCCGTAAAAGTTTTCTGTGTCAATTTTTTTTTTCAAATAAGTTGGACACCCCAAAAAATATATTTGAATTTTGGGGGTGATTTAAAAAAATTTGGGGACAAACTTATAAAGTAGCGAAATAGATTCCAGAGGAGTTCCCAAGTATGCGGCAGGTGTTTTCTTCATTGCGGGTGGTAGCGGCAGATGCATTTTTGAAGAATTTTTCAAAAAACATTTTAGGGACTTAAAAATATGCTTGCACCCATTTTCATGTACCCCAAATTTAATGGGCATAGTTATTTCCCCCCCAAAAAATAGCTAAATGCTATTCTTCATCTGTTCTTCAAAGCCGCATTTATGCACCTGCCGCGGTTATTTAAAAGCCCGACTTCCCTTCAGCAGGCAAAAACAGGGCTACCCATAGTTATCCCCCATGTCAGGACATCTTTAGGGGGGTGCCAGGATGTTTTCCCGAAAATTGACAGGACTTTTCGCCTGTTCCAGTTTCGCCGGGTCCCGTTTTTGCGTCCTTACAAATTGAATACGGGGATAAGCAGGGACGGTCGCGATACTTTTCCGCCTGCAAAACAGGCGAAGTAGGCAAAAAGGCCAGCAAGCGAAAAGTCCGGACTTTTCGCTTCAAATTGAATAAGGGTCTATGTGTTTTTGGGAGAAATATGCTATTATTTTGTCCGAAATAATAGGATAGGGGGGGGGGAACTGGATACTCCCCCTAGGGCTGATGTGGCTGAGTATTAAACAAGTTTCACACTATTCACTCAGAAATAGAGGCATGCATTTGCCCCTATGCAGACTTGCTCAATTTTTCCCCCTAAGCTCACATGTGCCTGGAGAGACAGGATTGTGGATAGGAGCATTATAGCGTAGGCCGACCAGCAGAAAATACAATATGCGTCTGTTGATACTTGTATTACTTGAAATAACAGATGTCCTGATTTTCTCATGTTTTCAGAAATTATATAAATGAATAAGAAAAATCTTAAAAAGAAAAATGTAAAAGCTTAAATTAATTCTGTATTTAGGAGTGATTTGTCCATTCAATTTGTCCATTCAATTTGTTCCGCCTTACATGCTATAATGATTGTGTACAGGTGTATATGAAGCGTGAACATGCACAATGTAGGTGTGAGAATACATGTACAGTATACACTGACACACAAAGTAAATGTAATGGCATAAATATAGATGTGCTATACCAGGTAGTTCTAAGCCCTTCGTAAATAACCCTTTTTTTCTTTTTGACAATTTTTTTAAAGGGGGAAAATAAAATGTTTCAATAGTTTCATTGGAATTCCTTTTCACATTATTTAAAGTCATTTAGCCTTACATCACTTCTAAATGAATGATCACTACTTAATGCAAGTGGATAATCTTCCCTGGCACTCCTCACCCCATGTAACATGCTGTAACTATTTTCTCACCGTCTCATTTATTTTCATATTACTGCTCTGGATTGGGAGGAATTTTTAGATGCTGGATGCTGTGCAAATGTGATTTAAGTGTCTAGTTATTTAGTAGCACACTGGATGCGGGAGGGTTAATGCTATGTGTGTAGTATATATCTGGAGAGTAGCGCAGATACAGAGTGACATATTTGGAGCAGTGCATTAGCTAAAGTGAGTTCTGCTACACTGAATTATTTAGTGGGGTTGTCGCATGTATGCCCCCCTTGACTGGTAGATCTAGGGGAGCATGACAGCTCTGCCACCTGTTTCCAATATAACATGACCGTTGAACAATTCCACTGTACTTTAAAAAGCCCCATTAGTAGAAAAAAAAAAAATGACATGCTTTTATAAAAGAGAAAAGATATTGAGGTAATGCCTACAGAGAAAGAGAATTTGTACTGTGTCTTACTGGTAATTATGGTAAAAACAAAACAAAAGTTAAAGTACATTGGAGGTCACTTACACATGCTTTACTTCTAGATTTGCGCAAGGTCACCTAGTACATTTATAAGGAATAGTAAAGAAATAAATAACACATAAATAAAAATAAATATAATACAATTTTTGTTTAGAGGTAGATGAACCTTGAACTTAATTTTGACATAACATCGGGTCATTTTTAAACATACATATTCCGTAACATATATATATATCACAGCTTTCCAGCTCTCATCCTACCCCACTACTCCATGCTCCTTCCTCACTGTGTACCCCATCTGTGGCACCCCTGTCTGTCTGCCCCTCCCCTTTAGAATGTAAGCTCTCACGAGCAGGGCCCTTTTCTCTCATGTGCTTCTACTTCCCCTACTTATACTATCATTTATTACTAATTCCCCAAACGGCACCTAACACTTGGTTGCTGATGCCCTGCTGATAATTTCTGTGTTATGCTGCAATGTTTATAAACCATATCCTTGTCCTGCATTGTTTTATACTATTAATTGTTTTTCTTGTGTGCTCATTTGTTTATGTGGTGTGTAATGCGCTGCAGAACCCTTGTGACGCCATATTAATAAAATATAATAATCAAATAGTTGACTTCTGAGCTGTCGAAGCTGGAATTTTGCGAATGGCCGCCTAAGCGCCATTTTAGTTACACTCACACTTTAGTACATGTGGCGATATTACTATTAGCATCATGCGATTGCATCTGTGACCATCGCCATAAGTTAAGGCGATTCATCAAAAGCCCATTTCATGACTTTACGTAGTTTGGGTGCTCTGGATAAAGTGTGTATATTATTATAATTCCCCTAAAGGATATATTTCAGAAATGGCTGTACAGTATGTCAAAATTGGATTGCATTAGCTAAACAGAGCAAATGGCCACGTGACAACTAGCCTATGTAGACAAGCTTTATGGACATAACGTCTGCTCTCACTCCAGGTGGCCCTGCTCGAATACAGCAAGAGTGTCGTTTGTAACACCTTACATTAGCAGGCTTCCTACAATAAAATACCTTCAAAGCCAAGAGTGTTATCTGAGGTTTGGGTCTTGTAGCTGTGCTAATTTGCATCCACACAGGCCCTGGGAGAACAAAGACCAGTATTTTGGAGCCTGAAAAGGGAGGGGGCTGCTGGGGCATGTGCAAGTCATGGAACTATAAGGCTCAGCATTCCACACTGCTAGGTGTTTACTTAGTTTAAGTGTGATTTAAGTGCACCATTTCTCATACACACATTAATACGCACAATTGCACTGTTAACTATTCGCAAATTAGCGAATGCATAAGATTATGTATGAAAACGCTGTTTATTAGCTTCATGCACATGCATCTGCCCCAAGTTAACTAGCATCTTTACATCACACCCCGCATAAATACACATTACATATTCACATAAAAGGTTTAATAAGCTTTAAGGTATAAGATTCAAATATGCACATTTACTATAATTGCTATGAAATAAAGGTTATTTCGTAACTAAGGTTTTATACGTGATAAGTAAGCCATGTTTGGAATTGTACTGATGCGTACTCTCTCAACAGTATTCCGGTACCATCGGTGTGGAGATCGCATCATGCATTCTCAACTTATGGACCGCAGAGACTTCAAGCAACAAAATGTACATTATATGAACAGCTGTTAGGATGTTGCATAAGGCAGGAAACCAGAGACCCCCAGTTGTTAGAGGCTGGGTTGTGTCTATTTGAATCAACCTGTTAAATGCCTTGTAACATATGCCCTCTCCTTTAGGACCAATGGTATTAGCAACAAGCTTCTCTATTGTGTTGTTTATTTCTGGGGGGTATAAATATGTGTGCTCTGACCCTGGGTTCCTAGTCTTTGTGCCGAATGCTGATTGACGAGGGGTTTCTTGCTGATGCCTAACATCTGGACCAGAGAGCGCTGCGTATGTATAATTGTACTTGGGTCTGTATAATCTCTTTGCGCTAAGATTATATGAGGATCATAGCGTGTAACTGCTGTACTTTTACTTGAATAATACTTTGTGCTTTGGAACCACAGATTCTAGGTCTGGAGTCTTTATTTACTGTATGACTGCGTACGCAAATTAGCGTCATCCTTAGAGGTTTATAGGTAGGATATTAGAAGGTATAGGCAGGGGTATATAGAGGTTCAAAGGCAGAATCCTTAGAGCATATGCAAATAAAACAAAGATGCCAGTTGGACACATGATCTAAATATGGGGAAGATGTACTAAGCCTTGGAGAGAGATAAGGTGGATGGAGATAAAGTACCAACCAATCAGCTCCTAACTGCCACTTTACAGGCTTGTTTTGTGTTTGAAAAATGACAGGAGCTGATTGGTTGGCACTTTATCTCGCTCAACTTCCACTTTCTCTCTTTCCAAAGCTTAGTGAATAGACTCCACCGACCATTATCTCTTAGAACACACTCCTGACATCTTCCTCTATGGAACTATAAAGTAGTCTGCATATAACAGTGATAGATGCATCTTCCAAAAGCGGAGGGTAGGTGTCATGCTTTCCATGGGCAGGGAGGATATGTAATCTATATAATAATGGTGATTTGTTCTGTCTCTCCTTTTCTGGCTAGTTCCATCTCCATCCCCACACCCCTGACTCCCATTGTAGTGATGGAGATGGAACTAGCCAGAAAAGGAGAGGAGGACTGGCATCGGGGTAAATATAGTGGGGCCAGGGCGGGTCAGGGTTTTACTGGTATATAATTATTCACATTGGCCCCAGTCCCACTGGAGCAGGCAGGACATACAAACTCCTGACAAATAGAGGCCTGGATGGAATCGAATACATGACAAGTTAAGGAGCAGAACAGTTTTTAACAGACACCAGGTTTAATTTGGGAGGGGGGGGTCAGCGCAGTCATCTAGATTGGGCACCCTGGGATGAATCCCAAAAGTCCATAAGTTATATAAATTTCTATACAAGCCTAGTTCCATTTCATACCAGAAATTCCCTTATTAAAGGCATCATACTATAATGTATCTAGTAGGCTTTATTGTGACCTTCTTCATTAGTTGCCGCTAAGGGCATAAGGTCAAGACTTTCAAATCAATTCAAGGATCCAACTCTGCCACCTCCATTTTGTTCTACTTCATATGAAGTTATACCTACACTGCAGCCAGCACAGTTGCCACAATACCCTGCAGCCCCGAGCAGACAATGCCTCATCAGATATTAAATTGCACCCTGTCCAATGTAAAAGGTCTGATCAGCAGCATGGCAGACAATGGGGGAGGGTGCAGGGATCAGGGGGTACGGGAGGTCCCTCTGCGTGTGGCAGCTGCTGGAAGATTAAGTTGCTTCCCTATCTTCAGCTCCGCCCCTTGACATCCCAGCAGCCACTGCAGCCTCCCTTGAACTGCGAACCGGCGCATGCGCAGAATGGACCTGGCTGCCGACTCCTCGCTTCCCAGAGAGGCTCGCAGCTGAAGACAGCATCACCAGTGACCTGGATACCGGATCACTTCGCCGGGATTGTATGTATACATGAATTGCTACTTAGCCAAGCTATATATCACATTGAACCAATGCGTTATGTAGTAAAAAGTAGAAATTAATATACACAAATCTACATGAACAGACCCCCTAATCAGCTGCCAGAAAATAGCTGCTGCTCCATGCTTCCAAGAGGCCAGACTGCAGAAGGGGCATGGCTACACCTCTGGTTGCCAAGCAACCTACCCAGGGGTGTATTAAGAGAGGAGGGGGCCCATGTGCATTCCCCGTCCGGGGCCCCCTCCACTCTCCCCGGTGGCCGCTAGCAAACTGACAACAGCAGTAGGCTCCGGGCACTAGTCTGTGCCTGGAATCTACTGCGCATGCGCAGGACACCGGGAAAATGTTGCAGCAGCCATTTTCCCGTCGATTTCCCTACTGTGCATGCGCATTCCGCAGCCAACGTGGGACTTCGGAGAGGTAAGTATAAAAAAGTATGGGTGTAGTGTGTCGATGTGGCCCCTCCCTGTACCGAGAGGTCCATGTGCACCGCACACCCTGCACCCATTATAAATACACCCCTGAACCGACCTACTACAGACCTCTCTCAGCCTGCAATGGCCAGGTAGGCTTTGGACTAACATGGAGGGAGGGCTCAAATCCCCAGAATGTGTAGTGTTGGGCTCTCTTCTGCTCCAGGGGCCAGACTGCAGCATTTACATGTAATAAAAAAAAATTGTCTGATCTCAGTGAGCCCCGTATGCAAACCAGACCCTCCTAGGCAATCTGGAGCCCTTACTGCCATACCCTCTGTACCCACTGATAGCCGTTCTTATCAGCACCTATATGAACTATATTAGCTGCAAGCATTTGTTCTGAGTTACTGAAAACATGTATTAACAATTGCTACAAATACGTACAATGTACAAACAAAGAATAGAATGCCGGCATAGACTCCAATCAGTTTAGATTGTTATTCCCTTCTATTGTAGTATTCTTAACAGGGAGGTGCACCCAGGAATACAATGAGATAATGTTGTGACAAATACAACTTGGACAGCATAGAGGCTATCTAACACCAAACTCTTGTGTGTTACAGCCACTGCTAACCAACAAATTACCTGTGCAAAATGGCACAGAAAAGCAAATTGAGGCAGCAACATTACGTTTTTATTCTCTAGATAAACAGAAAGCTTCCCAGCTCATGGGCTAGCATCTCTCAGTATTGGTGGCTATGTCAGATTTGTCAGTACCAAAGGCCCTGCATTATTGGCTGCTATTTCCTGCAGGTCTGGTTATGGAGATATCATTTTCCCCTCCACCTATCCAATACTGCCAAACTGCCCATAGAACACTTCACTGTTCTCTGCTTGTTATCATGACTAGCAAAATTATAATCCATATGGGCAGGTAAAATCCATTGTATTTAACAAAATACAATTCTGACAAGTAAACTCTCTTGTTAAGATAAACTTCTAAGCTGGTTTTGCTCACAATCACTCTAACGCTGTTGCCAGGTGCAAGACCGCCCGCTGGTAGATCTACTGTGCCTCGGGCCAAGGAACCATGACTGTGGGGTCTATTCATAGAGCAATGAAAAGTCCTGTTTAGTTGAAAACAGGGCTGCTCACTGCCTTCAGCAATTCACAGAGTGGGTTACCATGGAGAAGGTTATTCCTTCTCCAGCGGCACTCCCGCTTCGTGTATGAATTGCATCACCATACTTTTGTATGGTGAGTGCAATCCATAAAGGTACAGAATGCTCAGCTTTCCGTTCCTCTGCTGTATACAGATTCGTCAGGATGGTGTAATCTGTACCGCAAGCCAAACAGAGCAGGGAAGTTGCATACTTCCCTGCTGGCCGCCCCACACCCAGCGCTGTTACCCAGCGTCCATTGCAGCAGGTCTGTCCTAACCTGCTGCTATCAGACACCAGCGCATGCGCAGTGAGTAGGAAATATATCAGACTCCCGATATGTTTGTCTTCTCACTGCTTCCAGCCATTGTGGCGGAGGGGCCCATAGGCAAACACAGGGGGGGTTTCCGTCTGCCTGGAAACCCCCCTCCCCAGCACATACCATGACCACAGTAGAAATATTAATATAATAGAAATATTAGCACCACCTGTGGATCTTTTAACATGTATCAGCCAGTAATAAGTAACCTGTGCACCAACTAGGAGATCTGGAAAACATGCACTGTTAGGGATGCACTGCTATAGAGCCCAATATGTACATATATGTCCAGGGCAGTGCTAGGTTCTTCTGATGTTCCTCCAGGCTCCCGGATTTGCTCCAATGCCCTGGAATGGTGCCCACATCTAAAATAAAAACATTCAGCTCAGGCAGGATGGCTTACTGCCGCATCAAATGACTTACTGTGATCCTGTATATGCTGGAATTATGACACACAATACAGATTGTATGACGCATATTAAAGCTGGATAATTACTAATTTTGCCTTCTTCATGGACTGGCCACACTCGCACTAAAATGAAGCATTTGGAAACCCCCCTCTAGAAATCTTGCGTTTGCCAGTGGGGCCGGAATTCGCATGAAGATGTCGGACATGTAAGTGTACATGAATGGCTACTAAACATCACTGTATATTGCATCGATGTGGTGCTATATATAGTGATATTTTTCAGTAGCCACTTCCTGTTCTTCATGAATAGACCCCCATGTGTGTAGAGGTGTGGCCAATGAGAGTTTGTGAATACCAGGGTCCTTTTACATACTGCGACACCCACTGTGTTTAGGGACAGTCACACCGTCTTGGAGGGGTGGCTGCTACTATACAGCAGTGCCCACTCCCCTTTCAAACACAGGTGACAATGAGGTCTGTTTACTAAGCCATAGATGGAGATAAAGTGTATGGAAATAAAGTACCAACCAACCAGTTCCTAATTGTAAGTTTTTAAACACAGTCTGTGACATGTCAATTAGGAGCTGATTGGCTAGTACTTTATCTCCATTCACTTTATCTCTACCCAAGGATTATTAAATAGACTCCCAAGTTTGAAAATCAATAGACCAATACTACCCAGACATAGAAAACAGTGTTGCTCATAGCAGCCAATCAAATGATCAAATCAAATGATAATGTCCACTGAAACTGTTTTCCTAAGTGATAACAAACAGATAAGGATAAAACAACATGGATCACACTTACTTTAATGTGAAACTCCTGAATGTCTGGACTTTTTGCATCAACCATACAGGGGCTGCCTGAGAACCCCATTTGTTTTGAAACCAATAGGACACAAGATTTGCTCAGCCGTGTATTGTTTGTTACTAGAAATCTGTTAATGAATTCTTTACAGAATGTAAAACTATAAGCCAATGTATATTTTGAGGCTGATCGGTATGAATGGGTCCCGTCTAACTCTGAGTAAGGGCAAAAATATATGCATTAAGGGGTCTATTTACTAAGCAGTGTTAGGAGACAGAGTGAAAAGTAATAAAAAAGTGATAAGGTGCCAGCCAATCAGCTCCCAACTGTCGTTTTTCAAACACAGCCTGTGAGATGACAGTTGGGAGCTGATTGGCTGGCACCTTATCACTTTTTTATTACTTTTCACTCTGTCTCCTAACACTGCTTAGTAAATAGACCCCATAGTACCATACACACAATGCGGGTGCAATTCTGGCTGACTTGCTTTTACCACTACATCACCCTCTTCATTTTAAAGATATTAAGTACCAATATAACTAGAACTCTCCTGAGAATACCAAGTTTAACAGTCACCATGCATAAAACAATACAAATACTTATACAGTGACAGACGTCCAGGGAAGTATAGTTACACAGAATAATGTATAACTCATTTTGCAATTTTTTGGACTTATTCCATATTGTTAACCGACTTTACCTTAAAAGAAACTACATTGCTCTATAAACACTTCCACATCAATCATCATGTGTTTTTAAGATGACATTAGGTACAAACAGCCCGCTGGACGGGATGTGGCTTTGACTCATAGACACCAAGCAGGGCATAGGAAGGGCAGACTGCCTTCCTGGCTGGCAACTGAGCCACAGCCTAAACCAGGCCCATAATCCCGGGCCTGTCACTGAAGAACAGTATGGCACTGTGTGCCCGATTCTATGTGCCGCCGTGTCTGGGGATACTCAGAGCTGACTCTGGACTCCATCAACTGAAATCCATCAAAGGCCTGTTCAATTTTGAGTGCAATGTTTGTTCAGTCAACAGAAATGTGAGTTTATATAAAAACATCCATAGAGCCTATGAATGGGAACACTGAGCCCATAGAGGAATAATGGTATTTAGAGAAAAACACTGAAAATACCCTTCATGTGCCGATTATCAATTCTGCTTTTTTTTTTTTGGTAATCTTATTACTGTCAGATCTCTTTACTTTCAGTGGATGAAAGACTTATTTCTTAAATGCTGTTTAGAACACGGAAGATCATATTTTAAATAATACACTGTTTACTTTATATAAAGCCTTTCATTAAAACAATGCTGCCAATGATGTCAGGCAATTGTAATGTTTAATTAAAAACAAAAAAATAGAAGCTAATGAAACAAAAACGTTATAAGAGGTGTTAAAGCGGAAACTCATATTGCCAGCAGCTACAAAAGGTGATCTGCACTGCAAAAGGTATAATTAAACATAATAATAATAATAATAATAATAATAATAATAATAATAATAATAATAATAGTGTTTCAAAGATAATAAAAGATCCTGATGATGTGTTCCTTATCAACTAGTAAAAAATTTTTTATTTATACCTTGCACTAATCTGCTTTGTATCCTCACAATTTTAATTTTCCTTACAGCCTCATATTTACTCCGCTTTTTCCTGTATTTGATGTTGGGAGTGTTGTTACATAACATCTATTTTTAAAAATAATCATCCATGGTTATTATAAATTCTAATTATAAAAGTTTGAGGGGCCTATTCATCACCACTTAATTTTCACAAAAGCAGGTGGAAAAAGCACATTTTCACCTGCAATTGTAAAAATTAAGTTATCGGGCCATTCATCAAGAAGGTAAGACAGGAGATATCACAGACATCTCCTTCTCAGTGACGGTTCTAGGGGCGGACTAACAGGTCCGTCGCCCGGAGCGCCTGTCCCTAGAGGGCGCCACTGAGTCCCAGAGGGAAAAAAAAAAACAGCAAAAAAAAAACTGCACCGGTCGCCCCCCCCCCGCTAGGCATCGCAGGTAGGCTCCATTTGCCGTGCGCCCACTGAGATTTGTTACCAGCTGACACCCGGCTCCCTCCCTGCAGCGGCAGCCAAAAGCCTGAGCTCACTCCTGAGCTCCGGCCTCTGGCAGAGAGCACTACGGGAGGGACGTCATGACGTCTCTCCCATAGATCCGTGGAGCCGCGGTCGGACCGGACAGCAGCGGAAGCAGGAGAGGGGCTTAAGGTAAGTATTGTTTTTGTATTTTTTTATTTTTTTCAGAAGCACCAGCACTGGGGGCACGACTATAGGGGCATTACTACTGAGGGGATTACTATTGGGGGCATGGAATGACTATTGGGGGGCACGACTATAGGGGGTATTACTACTGGGGGGCACGACTATGAGGGGCATTACTAACAGGGGCAATTCTACTGGGGGTACTACTAATGGGGGCATTACTAATGGGGGCACTACTAATGGGGAGCATTACTACTGCGGGAACTACTATAGGGGGCATTACTAATGGGGGGATTACTACTGGGGAGCATTACTATAGGGGGCACTACTACTGGGGGCACTACTACTGGGGGCATTACTACTGTGGGCACTACTATAGGGGGCATTACTACTGTGGGCACAACTAATTGGGGCATTACCAATGGGAGCATTACTACTGGGGAGCATTACTACTGGGGGCACTACTATAGGGGGCATTACCACTGGGGGCACTACTAATGGGGGCACTGCATGGGGGGCACCACTACTGGGGCCATTGTGTAAGGGGCACCACTGCTGTGGGCATTGTATAAGGGGCACTACTACTGTGGGCATTGTATTAGGGGCACTACTACTGTGGGCCTTGTGTATAAGGGGACACTAATTTGGGCATTGTGTAAAAGGGGCACCATTGTGAATCATAACATGAATAAAGGACTTCTGTGTGGTGTCATTTGAATTGGGGATAATGTATTATAAAGGTAATTACGGCGTGTGGCATAATGTATTATACAGGGCATTACTGCATGTGGCATAATGTGTTATACAGGTTATTACTGCGTATAGCATAATGTGTTATAAAGGCCATTACTGCATGTGGCATAATGTGTTATAAAGGCCATTACTATGTGTTATAAAGGGTATTACTGTGTAAGACATACTGTGTAAGGCGTTTTACTGCGCATGGCAATTATTCGCCATGAGGGGAGAGCTTGGGGGAAGCCCAGCACCTCCGTAAGTGCTGGGCACGCCCCACAGTGTGATGAATTGGGGGAGTTCCGCAAGGACACGCCCCCTTTCCGGAAAGGCGCGTAGAGGAACGCCATCTAAAAAAAGTTATTTCTTTCTTTTTTTGGGGGGGGTGGGGGCGCAGCTGGGAACTTTCGCCCTGAGCTCCACAATGTCTAGAACCGGCCCTGCTCCTACTTACCTTCCTTTTTGCGGAATGGCCCACTGTCCCCATACACTTGTATGTGGACAGAATTTATCAAGCTCCGAAAATATTATATTGACTGCGGGAGCATTTGTCATCTTCAGATGGCGATTGCTCCTGCTCCGGGATCGCTACCTGCTCCTTCCGAAGGAGGTCCAGGATGCGATGAGGGATCCTTTCGGATCCCTCCGCCCCTGTCCGGCTCCTTCCGCTGGACGTCGGGGCTCTTGTGCACTGACCTGTAGGTTGCGTATGCGCAGTACTTCGGAAAGGAGCAGTGAAGCACTCGCACGGACAGCTGATTTTGCATCAGCTGTTACCGCTCTGGAGCAATGATGAATTGCTCCGGTAGTCGCAGCCAGTTAGAATGTTAATTATTGGGATCCGTTCGGACCCCGATAATTAACATCATGAATAGGCCCCTATATCTGTACATGTTGCTAATAAACTGAATGTCCTGCCAAATAACAAATAGTGATAATCGAGGCTATTTTTATGGAAAAATAGATTCAGGAACTGTGGGTGGAGCTACTGGGGGTTGACCTATACAAAAACAATTATATATATATTATATATATACACATATATATATTATATTATAATATACATATGTATAGTATTTAGAAAAGAAGGCACTCAAAAGGGACTTTAAAATAAAACTTATCTTATGGAAAATACATTTTGGACCAGGACATTACGTCATAGTTAATGAGAGGTTCAGTAACTGAGTTCCTGTTTGTTCCTGCTGAAAAACACCACTGGGATAATAATGCAGCTCTAGTCTCCAAAGGTGGGCCTAAATCCAGGTACACATTCATCCGTGGTATGATGTAGGCACGTGGGGAGATAGATGTGAATATAATCTATTGTCAAGGAAAGTTGTAAGGAACTAAGCCTTCATATTACATACAGTCCCCTTTTCAGAATATTTCCGAGAGCTATGGGAATCCGTGGTACAACTTTGAAACTTCCACTCGGCTGTAGGTTCAACAAACGCATAATCTGAACCCCTGCATATCTATTTATTTTTTCTTTATTTAATTTGTTATTTTACTTTGTTATTGTTTACAGTAAGATCTTGCAGCAAAAACAGTTTATTTGTCTTTGTGGCCACTTATAGCTTTTTTTGTCTTCCCTTTCTTGACACAAAAATACCGTAAAACCCAAAGCAAAGTCCCAGTAATTTGTATCTTCAATAGAATGGATTGGAAGATAAATGATCTTTATTTTACATTTAGAAGTAACTTGTTATTCTAGTATGAGGGATAAATTACCCGAATCTCATTTAAATGCATAAAACAATGCAGCACTTTATGGCTAAATACCTGTAAAAAGTAGAATTATATGGTTTTCTGATGCCTTTCATGTAAACACCATTACATCTTTACTATAAAAAAGGTTTCTTTAAATCCCGTCCTGTAATAGTGTCAGTGACAGGACTCAATTAGGTCCTCACATTAGCCAACACTGGTATTTTAAACCTTTAATAGAATTAAAGTAATTTAGAAATGACATAGTAGCTGATTCTAAGTATGAATGCGACATTCCATACCCTCCTGACAATTAGAGGGGTGGGTGACACTGTAGCACTGGGCTTGCTGGTATGAACTGGAATCTTGTTAATTAGTTATGTGGAAAGAATGAAAAACTTCATATTTCAGAAATATAAATATAGGTTGTTGTAATAGAGATGAGTGACAGATCTCACCCCATGTGTCCTTATCTGCCACAACATCTGAGCTGTCAGCTTTTACTGTAGTCAGTCATTATTGTCTTTTATATGTCTGCAACTGTTCTCCTTATCAGATGCTGTATTATCTTTATTAGATTATTGTGGTAACCAGACATGAACTAACCTGCTGCACTTTAATTCAACAATTGTGAACTTTGCATATATGCCAAACTTTTATACTAAAATGTTGTTTAACCCCTTCGCTACTGAGGTTTTTCTCACCCTTGTGCTGAGGTCATTTTTTTCACATTTGTGCTCATTACATTCCAACATCAATATCACTGACTTTTTTTTAATGCGGTAACCACATATATTATACCTTTGTTTTTTTTTCAAAAGACTGTTTGTATTATCAGAAAATGCCACCATTAGTCTGTTAAATCATTCTAACACGCCACAAATTGTTTAACCCAGATGGTCAAAAAAGTGTTTTTTTTATAAAAATTTCAGGAAAGGGAACCAAAAAGCAAACATAATTTATTTTTTTCGTCTTATAAACACCACAAACTAATTCTTTGTGGTTCCTGTTTTGCCACTAATTCTCCTTTGCAAAATAATGAAAAGCAGAATTATATGTGTAGGTTTTGAAAAAAATAAATAAAATCTGCACTTAAAATGAAAATATATATTTTTTTAATTTTCACTGTCTCAAATTTTTTTTTAAACAAATTTTCTTTATTGAAGCATTGACATAATTTCATAAAATAATAACATATCAAATATGACAATAAACAATATTAAGGGGCCTATTCTTCAACACTAAAATAACGTTTTTAAGGTCATTTTCCTTAAATACCATTATTTTAGTATTCATGAAGTATCTTAACACAGGAGATATCACTGATATCTCCTTGCTAAGTCCCCCTGCGTTAATTTCCACACTCCCCATACTAATGTATGGGCCCCTAAGGACCCCGTTCGGACCCCGATAATTAACATTCTAACTCGCCGCGGCCACCGGAGCAATTCGGCATTGCTACGGCGCAGTGGCAGCTGATGTGAAATCAGCTGCCCCCGCGAGCCGCTTCACTCCTCCTTTTCGGAGCAGTGAATCTTTTCACTGGTCCTGTCAGAGCAGTGATGGCGGTCCGCATGCGTGACCTACAGGTCACGCATGCGCACAAGAGCCCCGGCGTCCGGCGGAAGGAGCCGGACAGGGGCGGAGAGATTCAAAAGGATCCCTTCTCGCAACCCGGACCCTCTTCCCATAGGGAAGAGCGGGTAGCAATGCACAAGCGGAGGTATTCGTCATCTAAAGATGGCGAATGCTCCCGCAGTCAAGCTCCGAAAATATAATATTTTCAGAGCTTGATGAATTCTGTCCCCATACTAGTGTACTGGGACAGCGGGCCATTCCGCAAACAGAAGGTAAGTAGGAGATATCTGTGATATCTCCTGCTTCACCTACTTAATGAATGGC
This sequence comes from Taudactylus pleione, assembly GCA_031769625.1. Lineage (NCBI taxonomy): Eukaryota > Metazoa > Chordata > Amphibia > Anura > Myobatrachidae > Taudactylus > Taudactylus pleione. The sequence continues at coordinate 8,871,579 of JAUIMM010000104.1, read as the reverse complement.
CCGAATACTTAATTTTCACAATTGCAGGTGAAAATGTGCTTTTTCACCTGCTTTTGTGAAAATTAAGTGATGATGACTAGGCCCCCATGAAACAATACCATAATATCATATATTTACATAGATTGAGGAACACAAAAACTAAAATAACAGTAAGGCTAGTTAGATCAATCAGACTCGAATCTGCATACCAGTCGCACCTCAGGTAGAGATAAAATCAATGGATATCGAAGTGTCTTGAGAACACATATGTGTTTCATGCCACTCTGTACCTCGGAAGCATCTCCAGAGTTGTTCTCTTAGTGATGAGGAGAGGGTGTCACTATAACTCTCCCAAGTATTTTTTTTAAGGGAAGCTTCCTTCCTAAAAAAAAAAATAGAAACTAAAAAAATAATTATATATACAGTCTATTGGGACATGGACAGAATTTTCATATTTTGTCCTCTATTCACCACCACAATGGCTTTGAAATGAAACAAACAAGATGTGATTTAACTGCAGACTTTTAGATTTAAATCAGGTGAACAGTGTAGGAATTACAACGGTTTCTATATGTGCCTCACACTTTTTAAGGGGCCAAAAGTAATGGGACAAACTAAACAATCCTAAATCTAACTTTCACTTTTTAATACTTTGTTGCAAATCCTTTGCAGGCAATTACAGCCTGAAGTCTGGAACGCATAGACATCACCAGACGCTGGGTTCCATCCCTGGTGATGCTCTGCCAGGCCTCTACTGCAAATGTCTTCAGTTCCTGCTTGTTCTTGGGGCATTTTCCCTTCAGTTTTGTCTTCATCAAGTGAAATGCATGCTCAATCGGATTCAGGTCAGGGGATTGACTTGGCCATTGCATAACATTCCACTTTTTAGCCTTAAAAAACTCTTTGGTTGCTTTTGCAGTATGCTTCGGGTCATTGTCCAGCTGCACTGTGAAGTGCTGTCCAATGAGTTCTGAAGCATTTGACTGAATATGAGCATATAATATTGCCCGAAACACTTCAGAATTCATTCTGCTGCTTTTGTCAGCAGTCACATCATCAATAAATATAAGGGAACCAGTTCCATTGGCAGCCATACATGCCCACGCCATGACACTACCACCAACATGCTTCACTGATGAGGTGGTATGTTTTGTATCATGAGCAGTTCCTTTCCTTCTCTTCTCTTCCAATCACTCTGGTACAAGTTGATCTTTGTCTCATCTGTCAATAGGATGTTGTTCCAGAACTGTAATGGCTTTTTTAGATGTTGTTTGGCAAACTCTAATCTGGTCTTCCTGTTTTTGTGGCTCACCAATGGTTTGCATCTTGTGGTGAACCCTCTATATTCACTCTTGTGAAGTCTTCTCTTGATTGTTGACTTTGACACATATACATCTACCTCCTGGAGAGTGTTCTTGATTTGGCCAACTGTTGTGAAGGGGTTTTTCTTCACCAGGGAAATAATTCTTTTGTCATCCTCCACAGTTGTTTTCCGTGGTCTACCGGGTCTTTTGGTGTTGCTGAGCTCTCCGGTGCATTCTTTCTTTTTCAGAATGTTCCAAACAGTTGATTCGGCCACAACTAATGTTTTTGCTATCTCTCTGATGGGTTTGTTTTGATTTTTCAGCCTAATGATGGCTTGCTTCACTGATAGTGACAGCTCTTTGGATCTCATATTGAGAGTTGACAGCAACTGATTCCAAATGCAAATGTCACACCTAGAATCAACTCCAGACCTTTTACCTGCTTAATTGATAATGAAATAACGAGGGAATAGCCCACACCTGTCCATGAAATAGCTTTTGAGTTGATAGTCCCATTACTTTAAAGTGGAAGGCACATATTGAAACTGTTGTAATTCCTACACCGTTCACCCGATTTGGATGTAATTACCCTCAAATTAAATCTGAAAGTCTGCAGTTAAAGCACATCTTGTTTGTTTCATTTCAAAACCATTGTGGTGGTGAATAGAGGCCAAAATCTGAAAGTTCTGTCAATGTCCCAATATTTATGGACCTGACTGTATATAAAATACAGCGCTCCAGCACTCCTTCACTCAGTGTAAATGGGCATATAGCCCCAGCTTGCTCCGGTGCTCTCCAGGAGGACAGCACCCCCAATGCAATATGCAGACAATGTTCAGGCAGCACTCGGAGACTGGTAAAAAAAACGTACCCTCAACAGAGGGAATTTATTAGTGAGCTGACGTTCCGAGGTATTGTTCTCCTTCCTCAGGACAACATAGTCAGGACACTATGTTGTCCTGAGGAAGGGGAGCAATACCCAAAACGTCGGCTCACCAATAAATTCCCTCTGTTGAGGGTACGTTTTTTTACCAGTCTCCGAGTGCCGCCTGAACATTGTCTGTATATATATATAAATGGTGGGCTGATGAACCTGTAGGATACATTTCTTTGCTGTGGCAGATATCACTAATAGTAGTTTTCTGAACCCTCTTTGCCACTCTAATGCCATCGGGGAGGATACCAAATATGTCCCACTCCAGTGTTAAGGACAAATAATTAACCAAGTGGTGAGTGACATAATTCCTAACTTGAGTCCAAAACTGGCGTATCACCGGACATGTCCAAAGGCAATAAAATAAATTCACCTTAAAGATCCGCATCTGGGACAGGAATGATCCTCTGTCAATCCTATCAGGAATCTGTGCTAAATTGTGCTTCCCTGTCGTCCTTAGGTTCAGTTATGTTGTGGTGGACAGGTTTGCGCTTCTGTTTGTCCACATATTTACATTATATTGGCCATTAATAATTTGATTTGGTGCTGGACCACCAACCTGGCACCCCTGCAAGTGTCCCATGGCACCCCAGGGTGTCACGGCGCACAGTTTGGGAACCACTGGCATAGCCTCAAAATCATACTGTGCATCATAAAATTGCACCCAAGTTATAATATGCCACACATCTGTGCCACAATACATAATATGCCACACTTTTGTGTCCCCAATACATATGCCACACAGCTGTGCACCAAATGACTGTATGACACATAGCAGTGAATTATGCCACATAATGCCCCTAATACATATGCCACACATGTGCCCCAAATTCTTTATATGCCATACAGCTGTGCCCCTAATACATTATGCCACAAATCCATGCCTCAGTATATATTTATGCCACACATCTGTACCTCAATATATGTCAGCACTCATTAACCCCCCCCACACACATAGTCACACTCACCCTGCCAGCACTCATTAAACCCACACACATACACTAACCCTGTCTGCACTCATTAACACAGGCACAAGCACCCCACCCCAAGTGAGTGTGCAGCATCGGGGGCTAGGGGGGTTCCTGCGTCAGCCTTGGTCATCAGTAGTCTCGGCTGGGACTGAAAGTTACAGCCTTTTTTTCTTTTTCTTTTAATGGACAGGTCACCCCCTTAGCGCCTGACGTTATGTCGTTAGAGGCATGACATCATTACGTCGCGCAGAGGGGGCGAGACCGGCTGCACCAGTAAGTGCAGCACTGATTGGAGCATCTTGAGCGTACTCTAAACAGCAGTATAGACTGCAGGGTGCTCCGAAGCAGTGACTCTGGCTGCAGGCTGCTGTTCCAGTCACTCTGGTAGCCAGAAGCAAGAGCCGTGGGGTGGCAATGGTGCTGCCCACAGAGCCCTGCGGTCTCTGCAGCAGTTATGACCCTGATGGTATATTTTCCTTTTAGGAAGTTTAAAATAGAGATTTCATTCATCAATCAGGAACACTGTTCTAGCTTCTGTCACTATCAAAGACACTATCAAAGACATAACTACAGTATGTTCCTCTATAATTTTTTATTCAATTGATTGTCAGTTAACTGTATTATCTAAATGTTGTACAGAAACTGCTGAGTGTGTGATATAATAGTGCAGCATCTTTGGCTGATACTAGGAATAAAAAGATAATTAATATGAACTATACTGAACTCAGTGTAAATCCATAATTCTGTATTGTACAAGTGCACAGAGTGATGACTGGGTTAAAGAGGCCAGACTTTGACATTTAGAGGGAAGGCATGAGCTGAGTCAGTATTTATGCCACTGACACTCTCCCCTTTGTTACAGAAACGAGGTGTGTGTCTGCATCCAAGGTCCTGACATACAGCTGTGAATGGAGTACGAGGGCCGAGGGAAATGTTGACTCTACAGCTCTCTGTGAGCTACTTGTGTGGCTGGGATAGCCCATATTGTTCTCCCCAGTCATGGAAAAAGAAGAGGAAGATTGGCCAGAGGGTGGGACGGACACAAAGCACTGAGAAGTTCAAGAACTTCGGCAATAAGGCAGAGACAGTGCTAGGCAGGAATTGTGTCTGGGGGAACATGCAGGCTGTGCTGGGTGAAATACAGAATGTTGCTCTACATCTTACAGGTGATGTCCAATGTCACACTGTAAGGGCAGTCATGGAGCAAGTTAGCTATTTGATAAATCACCTGCCCACCAGTCAGCTTTAAAAGGTCAGATTTATTAAAGGATGAAAGTCCTAATACTGACAAAAATGAGTTTTCAGTGGTGTTTTTTCCCCCACTTTGCTCTATTTATCAAAGGGGCACTAACACTTGTCCCTTTGATAAATAGGGCAAAGGGGCAAGTGGTAAGAAGCTTTTGCTTAGGTGGTAAGATGATTTTGCTTAGGGAAGCCTATTCAGCAAGTATTGCTGCGATACCAGTTTTGTTATCGTCATATCAGGGTGGATATAACAGACGAAAGCATTGAAGAAATGCTTAACTGTTTTGGATTTTTTTTTTAACCTTTTTAAAATTGTATTTATTTTAAAATTTTCTTATTTTCTTTTTAGCCTATCTGAAACCCAAACTTACACAGATATTTATATAGTGCACACATATTCATTCCGCAGCGCTGTACAGAGAATTGGCTGTCAAACAGACCATCAGTAAATCTGTCAATCCTTTTCTTCTCTCTGCTGAAAAATTGATTGTTGGTCCGATGTTTTAAAGTGTTCTAAAGTCGGGTTTTTCGTAATTTTTCCGTCGGATTTGACTTTAGTAAATGTCCGGTTTGCAAAATTGACATAAAATCCTCTAAAAACAGCAAACGTCCTTTAGTAAATATCAGAGCCGTAATTAGACTTTTTGGTGCCCTGTGCCAGAGAGAGCATTGGTGCCCCCCCCATTTTTTAAATAGGGACATTAGATAGAGCAGCTGAAAAAGGGCCATGGCCTCATGGGGAGGGGTCAGGGAAGAGATAGGGGAGGCCAGGAGATGCTGGTGATAAAAGAAGGGGAAGCTACGTGAGAATTATAATAAACAGGAAAATTGATAGGCCCAAACAGTGCCCCCTGCCCTGCGAAGCCCTGTGCCATGGCACTGGTCACACTAGCCTACTACGCTAGTTATGACCCTGGTAAATATGCCCCTAGGGCTGAAGACCTACAGATGTGTCACCACTAAGGGGTCTATTTACTAAGCCGTGGATGGAGATAAAATGAATGGAGATAAGGTACCAGCCAACCAGCTCCTGTCATTTTTCAAACACAGCCTGTGACATGGCAGTTAGGAGCTGATTGGCTGGTACTTTAACTCTGTTCACTTTATCTGCATCCAAAGCTTAGTAAATAGACCACTTTATCTCCTTTCACTTTATCTTAATCCAAGGCTTAGTAAATAGACCCTTTAATGGTTGTCCATACACCACATGGCGCAATACACCCAGCGCGACTGTGGAACTCCGAGATGAGTATTGTACTGGGGTTGGGTACGCTGGCATCCCGTCAGGGTTAGGATACTGACACTTGTTGGTCAGTATCCTAATCCTCCCCTTCTCCCTACCCCTAAGCCTCAAACGCCTGTCTGAGTACTAGTCCTCTTCCTGCTTCCTCCATCCCCATGACTCCCGAGTCTCAGTCCATCACCCTGAATCACTAGAGTACAGTAAAACCCATCACACCACAAACCAATTAGTGTCAGGCCCAGGCGCACCCTAAAGATTCCCACACCTCAGGAGTGACGGCTGGAATGGGCTGAGCAAGAGGGACATCAACAAAACCTAATCAGAGAGGGAGAAAGCTTTGAAGACCTTTGCTATACGCCAATGAGCCAAATGACTCCTCCCTTTGGAAAACGAGCCCATTAGTAACTGGCTGTATGCTGCTGAGTTTCCCAAATACTGAACTACTGTACGTGATTTCATATGTTCAGTTGCTAAGTAAGGCAGATTAATAGTTCTTTTGAATATCTTGACTGTAAATCTAACATTTGCTGTGAATAAGTACGATTGTATCATTACTCTAATGCTTCACGCTCCACCTCTCACCTGTAAAATGTGTTCCCAGCTAATAACAAGGTTCAATCCTCTGGAATGTTCCTTTGCCCTGACAGCTGACATAAAGAATTTCAAGAATGTCTCAGTGGTGATGCCAGCCTCTGTATTTTTATTATATGCTAATTTGTTATACCAGCTTGTTTGGCTGAAGAATTTACATTGCTTGGCCTGCTACAGTACCTGTCTTTCTAACCTCAGGATAAAGACAGCAGGGCCGTAACTAGGGTGGTGCGACCAGTGCCATGGCACAGGGCTGGCGGCTCTGTGAGTTTTCCTGTTTATTATCATTCTCACTTGTAGCTTCCTCTTTTTTTATCCCCAGCATCTCCTGGCCTCCCCTATCTCTTCCCTGGCCCTTCCCCATGAGGGGGAACTATAGGTATAGGGAAGGGGGAAAGTGGAGACCCTAAGCACCGGCGCCAAAGTATTAGTCACAGAATGGTAGAAATTCTTCCACGATCTAGTATTGTATCAAACTATATAATACTGATATGATATAGCTACTGTGGAGGCGTTCCCATAAGAGTAAAGTATGTATGTAAGTGTAGGGAAAGAAAAGTACTCTCTATTTGTTGGGGCACAAGTTCTACCAAATGAATAATAAAATATAACTTTTATTGTATTTATTAAAAAGTAATCCCTAAAAAGACTTGGACAAAGACAGACGACAATTACACATGTAAGTGAGGCAGAGGTGGCCTCAAGTGAAGTAAAAACTCTAATTATGTATCTATGGATACCGCTGAGATCAATGAAGTAATTATATCAAGGTGAAAAAATGGTATCGGATTAAATACACTAAATTGAAAGGGGTATGATCCCTTAATGAAGTCTAGGTATATACACACACCGCAAATCAATAAAACACACAATACAATTAGTTCTATTACACTCTAAATTCAATAAATCCCTTATGTATGTACACAGATAAATTTACAATGATGGTTAATGGCAAAGCATGAAACAAGAAGGGAAGAATAATAGGTATTATTGATATTGACAAGACTGATGCTCCAAAAAGATTTCATGTAAGTCCCAAACTGGGTAAATCATAGCCAATGGTCCATAACATGTGGTATAACAGTATTATTGATATATACTCTGTCACAGTAAATACTGTACATTCAATCAATGTTGATGAGATTGATATTGAAGAGTTGTTACTATTCAGGTATCAGAGATAATAAAGAAAGAGATAGATACCTCCCATTAATGGCAAGGGGATAGGTGGCTGCTGTATCTCATGTACAGTTGTAGTGAATGAGACATGAGCAGACCCACCGCATATACCATGAGGGTATTATAAATAAAGTGACATCTGCTGTTCTCTCACTTCAACCACTGTGAGTCTGGTATCAGATGCAGGCTCACTAGTGAGAAATCGGGTGAGGAAATGAGAGTGTCTGAAAAATTGGAGCTCATTTGACGAAGCCTCATACTGGTGAAACGCGCGTCTTGACGGGGGTCCCCGGTGCGCACATGAGGACTCCATCCTGGGATACACCACTGCCGCAACACACTACTTACCATCAGGTACACTCTATTTCAGGGACTCGCTGTCTAGTTACGGCTCTAAAAGACAGGAATATAGGTTACAGAGCACAAGCCTGGGGATCGGGGGTTAAGTGGCCTAATGAAATAGCAAAATAATATTAAAGTGATGGGATATATTATCCAGAATGCTTGGATAGAAGCTTTTCCTGTAATTTGTAGCACCAGGCCTAAAATATTTTAAATAAATGTCAAATGTTTAGCATGGGGATCATTTATGGGTGTCAATGTGCCACAGTGGTTAGCCTTGAGACCTCAAAGTGCAGACAAGGAGTCAGCGCTGTTCGCGAAAAAAGTGATTCCATTGAATCGGGTGTAACATCAGGTACGATAAGTGGGCCCTTATTGCGCTGGATTGAATTGGCCCCTACAGCTTTTGAGGACCTTCCGAAGTCTTGTAATGTGCAATCACCTTCCCATAATGAGCTTTGAATTGGGAAAAATAAAAAAAATAAAAATCCATTGTACATGGGCCAAACATATAGAGTTATATGTAACTTGCATATGTGGCCCCTTGTTTCTGGAAGGGTGGATAAGTGCATTCACATGCAAGTACAGTAAGGGAATGGCATGAACATGCAAGCTCAACATGTGCCTTATCAGGGGTGATCCGCCCGATATTAGCGGATCCCCACCGATAATTGTAGCGTGTGTGCGGACAACCGAGTTTAAAATATAGATCGGGCGGGCATGCCGGATTGTCCAGCATGCAAGTCCGATGCGTTATTTTGTTAACTAAATGTCGAACACATCGGGCAGTGTATGCCCAGCCATGGCCAACTGACAGACATTTCCCCTATTCCTTCACAGGGAAGGAACGGGGAAATGTCTCCTCCCCGGGGGCAAAGAGCAGATATCGGGGCCAATACACTGTGAGATATCTCACAGTGTATGCCCGTGATATCTGCACGGTGACAGGCTGCCAGATAAAATGTCTGTCGGTCTGACAGGGATTTTATCTGGCCGTGTATGCCCAGCATTATAGGTGCGTCTTAGGGCTGGAAGTGTCTTTATGCAGGAGGCGTATCTTATGTATATCCACAACCTTGGTGCATATTTACATATTGATGATGAGGTCTTGACTGACATATATTGTATAGTAAAATAAGTCAAAATAAGTATACAAGTAAAAAAAAAAGTGTGTGCACTAATTTAAACCTTTAACCAGTCCCAGTGCTAGAATAACATCTGGACATTGGAGTGGTCTAGGCCACAGCCACTTGTTCCAGGCCCAGCTGTTCTGGCACTACAGATTTGAGCAAACAATGACTGCATGCAGAGTTGTCACTCCAGTGGTCCGGATCATGATAATTTCTACTACTAAGGACCCAAAAAGTTTAAAAGTCAGTTATTGGTGATAATCTATAATAATCTATAATTTATTGCCGATGGCGTCATTTTCGCCAGTTTCACTTATCCCCATATTCAATTACAAACACTTTTTCACAGGTGCGAAAAGACTTTGTAAAAAAAAACAGGGAAAACTTTTCACCACTGTTTAGGTGACGAAAAAAAATACAGAATTGGGATTTGGGATACAGAACAAAAAAAAATAGTCTGCAGCCTTTGGAATGACCCCTTAATGTAATCTGTGTAAAAAAAAAAAAAAAAAAACTTTCTTAGGACACCCCAAAAAAGGTACTTTCATTTTGGGGATGAAAAAAAAATGTTGGGGAACAAACTTAAAAACTAGCGAAATAGCCTCAGGGGGGGTCCCCATGTATGCGGCAGGTGTTTTCTAGAATGCGCGTGGTTGCAGCAGGTGCATTTTTGAAGAATTTAAAAAAATAATTTTAGGGACTTAAAAATATGCTTGCACCCATTCTCATATACCCCAAATTTGATGGGCATAGTTATTTGAAAAAAAAAAAAGATAAATGCTATTCTTCAGCACTTCTTCACAGGCACATTTATGCACCTGCCGCGGCTATTTAAAAACCCCAATTACCTTCAGCAGGCCAAATCGGGGGTACTCAGAGTGATACCCCATGTCTGACCATCTTGTAGGGGGTGATAGGCTGATTTCCCCTAAAGTGACAGGACTTTACGATACTTACCTTTCCGCCGGGTCCCATTTTCGCCGGATCCTAATTGAATACGGGGATAAGCGGGCACGCGCCGGATACTTTATCCCTGCAAAAAACGTCGATGAAGGCGAAAAGTCCGACTTTGGACTTTTCGCCTCAAATTGAATATGGCTCTATGACTCCAAAGCCCAGGGGGGGTCAGGAAGAGCTCATAGTGCCATTCAGCAAGGCCCGCTCAGTAGTAAGTGGCACATATATGAGGTGTCTGCAGTTCAGATGTAGAATTGTGTTTGTGTCTATTTTCTGGGGGTATTCTTGCACTCAATTCCAAATCAAGGCCAATGTGTCTGGGATTACCAGCTCGTTCTCTGTGCCACTGCCATGTGTAATGACGGCAGACGAGCTTCCCAGGGTTCTGGCTCTATGGCCCATTAAGTAAACAACAATATTTTTTTCTTTTATGCTACAAAATCATGAAAGATAATAAGACTCATTCACAAACCACAAACATGCAGATACTCCTCTCTTCTATTCTCGCCCAATTATCTGCTCAGCATAAGTACATTGCATGTTTTATCTTTAAACATTTTCGTGAAAACAGCATAGTCCTACATTAGCAGGTTAACAAAAATATAAAGGCAAAGTCCAACCAGCTGCCACTTTAAGACCGGCCCTTTGATTTAAATGCTTCCGTTTCTTCTCCTAGGTGGCGACACAGTTTTTTGCCCAACTTATTTCTTAATTTAATCATGTGGCTGAGGGGGCATTGGGATTGTTTTTATAGCATAAGGTCCCATTTGAAGAACAGCTAGAAATATGCTTTTCCCACAGATTGCAACTGGAGGTTTAATCTCATCAAAAGAGTAGCATAAAGCTTGGTTTACATCACTCCTGGGCAGTATCCTTATAACAAAGCAACAAATGCCCTCATTCAGAGCCGTACGCTCTAAGCAGAGCGCACGCTCTGAATGAGGGCCGTCCTCCATAACTATGGAGCGTCCTCCTGGACGCTCGTATAGCTGTGGGTCACCACCCACAGCCTATATGAGCGTGCAGTTTGATGGCCGCGATGGTCTTGACCATCGCGACCATCGAGACTGCGAGCCGGAGCCTGCGGTTGAGGTTTTCAACCGCAAGGCCCGGAGTGATTTTGGCTCTATCAGAGCCAAAAACACTCCCACTGACATCACTAGTGATGTCAGTGGGCCGGCTTCTGACGGTAGGCGTTCCCTTAGGAACGCCCCCGTCAGGGAGGCACGCCCCCGGCACGCCCACCAAAGGGGGCGTGCTGTCAATCAACATCGACAGCACGCCCCCTTTGATCAGACACAACGAGTGAAGGACTTTCCTTCGCTCGTCGCGTCTGGCGCATGCGCACGACGGTGCTCCCTCTGTCGTGCGCATGCTCAGTGCAGAACATCAACCCACTTGCGAGCGGACAGCCGCTTGCGAGTGGGTCTGAATCAGGCCCAATGTTTCAACTTCAATGCCAAACGTAGTGCATGTGTGCACATAGGACCTGATCCTGATTAGCATAAAAATCACAATTCCACACTCCTCCAGTCAAAGCAAGTCCTCTGGGACTGTCCCCCCCTGAGTCGTATGCACCGATGAGACAGAACCTCCCCACCAGCCGTGAGAGCAGCTGTCATCATTAGTAGTGAGTGACACTTAGAACTATCCCATGCTTGGTGCAGGAGATGCGACTGAAATTGATGTGTACTCTATATGCAAAGCTCAGAATAGGTCGCAACTATGACTACATGCCCACGGTAGGCACCAGTTGGGGGGAGGGTTAGGGTTAGGCACACCGGAGGGTAGGTTAGGGTTAGGCACCCCGCCGGGAAGGTTAGGTTTAGGGTGCAGGAAGGGGGGTTAGGTTTAGGCACCCCCGGGGGGGGACTTAGGCTTAGGCACCACCCCGGGTTCGGCACCCCTAAGGGAGGGTTAGGAGGGGAGAGGGGAGGGTGCTGGTACTTACCAGCCGGCGTTGGGATCTCCTCCTGTTGGGCTTCTCCTGTTGCTGATATTTCATACTGATCCCACACACAACACCCTGCACCCATACCGTATATTATTATTCCGCGTCGGCACTGCACAAATAAACAGGAAAATGGAGCAGCAGCCATTTTCCCATAGATTTGCACATGTGTAGTAGAGGAAATACCGGGAACATGTCACGGGCTCCATTTCCCTGGAGACCTGTGTACGCGCAGTAGAAGCGGGGCACCATGCCAGATTGTACTCACCTGCCACAGCCCCCTTCTCTCTTGAGCCGTGAACTTTACATTCTGAATGTTGGTTGCCATGATTGCACAGTTTTCTAAAAAACACAAGGGAGTAAATTTACTAAAGGTCGGTTTTGATTATTTGGGCGATTTTGCATCGTTTTTACAAAACGACCATTTACATAAGGCAAAACCAATGAAAAACTGACCAAAAAGCTGATTTTTATACATAGACAAGAAATTTAGGATCTGCAAATTTACTAATGGTTGGTTTTATAACCCCCCGCAAATGGACAGGAAACCTGCACAAACAACAGACCTGCCTATGACAGGCAAGTGGAGAATCACTGCACAAATCACTATGATGTGTGCAAGTTTCATCACTGTAACCAGCTGCGGACCTCTCAACCTGCGCTGGTATGGGAAAATAGGGGGAAAAATGGCGTGGGATTCCCCCTATTTTCCTATAATCAGGTAGTCTACAGCTGCCAGTGGACTATTAATGCCTGGGCATGCCAACATTTCGGAGCAGGCTGCCTGGGACTTGTAGTGCACCTGTAATTATTACCAGTTATTTATATAGTGCACACATATTTCGCAGTGTTGTGATGAACACTATTACTTACTATTTTATTACTATTAACCCCGCACCCATCGCCACCAGCCTAGGGCAGGTATTTCCTCAGAAGGAGGGACTCCATTTTATTTTTGGGGTTCCCACTTTTCGAGGAATTCCAGCCCTGGGCTGACCAGTTTGTGGCAGGTTAATGTGATGGCAGGAGAACCACACACTGTGTGTCTTCCTGCTATGGCATTAGCCCCCTGGCTGGTTCAACCCGGTACTGATTATTGGAAAATAGGGGGAACCCAAGGCCGCCCCCCCCCCCCCCCTATTTTCCAATATGAGCCCCACAGGAGGATTATGGATTTGGGGGATGGAACCCCACACAAAGCAAAGCCAGCATAGATCATTGTGATCTGTACAGTGCTTCTGTTTGGACGGGTTTGCTTTTTTTTTCCACTCATTAAGAGCTGCAAAAACATTAACATTGGGTTTCAGTTGAAGCTGATACCCGTCGGATGATAGTCAGATGTTCTACAGCAATTCAACATTGATAAAAGGTTGGTTTCGGTCTGTTTTGGTTTAAAACTAAAACTGACCTTTACAACATTTACCCCAAGATGCAGTTGCATTCGGACTTGCATGCAACTCAGAATTAGGGCCACAGTCCATACTTACCTAGGCACGCTCCAATACCAACTCCTTCCAATAGCATTGTAGCCATTGCAGACCCAAGTCATTTTGACCAGTACATTCATAAGCTTTCCATAAAATCAACCACATTTTGTACGAAAGTAGATGTATGACATCACAGAAGAGCCTTTGTGCAGTGGATATGCACTTTGTTAAAGTCTCTAAAACTATAAATATGATCAATAAAAATGAGAACATTGTCACATTTATCTCACAACATACATAGCTCAGGAATGCAATAAAATAATATGGTATGCTAATAGGTATAATGAAACAGCATAGTACATTCAGTTCTGAAAAAATATGTAACGTGCAAAGTGCCCTCACAAAAGGAAAACATATTGAAAATATATGTTAGTGGCACAGTATCCATTCTTTGTATCATATTAGGTTTCATATATAGGGGGAATTCAATTACAGTAGCTGCGGTAATTTACTTAGGCTTATTGATCCCCTGGGGCTATCCAGTTAGCCCCGAAGTCAGCCTGCAGCTCTGCACTTAAAGTGTATTCCTTTTTGGGTCTGAGATATATAATTAGCCTGTTATTGGGTGCAAACATTGGGTTAACACATGAGTCTGGGAATGTTTCCTGGATTCTATGTGTTAACGCCTGATAACAGATAGTTGATCGGGCGAGAAAAATGGGCTGTAATTGAATAGCCCCGTGTGTTAAAGCCCGAGGTTACCACCTTTATTCACCCCCGATAAATTATAAGGTCTAATTGAGTTCCGCTTTGTGAATGTAATGATGTCCTACGCTATGTAGATATCATGAGACTTTTTTTTTACATCTTTTTATCTCAACGCATCAGGCCATAACAGCAAGAAATTATATTCTATGATGCACAAAAGTAAGTAGCACAGACTGATTTATCGCACAGTAATTTCTTCCATATTTTGGGGGAGGATGGGATTTTGGAATTAAAGTTATGGCTGGAGGGAGGTGGGACGTTGGGGTGAAATGATATGATTTTTGACAGTGGGAGGGATGAAATGTTATGATTGGATGGAGGGATAAAACATTATGGCTGGAGGGGAATGGATGAATGTTATCAGCGGCATACATAGTGGTGTGCAAGTGGTGCCACTGTCCAGGGTACAAGACCAATGGGCAGCACTGTTGTTGCCCCATGGCACTTGTATTTGACTTGCAGGGTGCCTGCAGATTTACCAGAGAGCCACCTTGCTTGTCCTTAGGACATCACATGGAGTTCAGCTTCCTCGTTTCCGGAAGCATCCCTGTCCCCTCTTCATGATGTTACGACATCACATGTGTGGGAGTCAGAGCATGTCCAGGGCAGATTATCTGCCTGCTACAGCTCTGAATGAAATGGCCTTATGAGAGCTGGATGGAGGGAGGAAATATGGCTGGAGGAGGATGGGATGGAGAGATTAAATGTTATGGCTGGAGGGATGTGAGATGGAGGGATGACATTTTATGGCTGGAGCAGGATGGGATGGGGGGATGAAATGTTATGGCTGGAGGAAGGAGAGATGAAATGTTATGGCTGGAGGAGGGTGGGATGGAGGGATGAAATGTTATGGCAGGAAGAGTTAGGGGTGGAGAGATGAAATGTTATAGCAAGAAGAGGGATGGGTGGAGACATGCAATGTTATGGATGGAAGAGGTAGGGATGGAGAGATGAAATGCTATGGATGGAAGAGGGAGGAATGAAGGGATGAAATGTTATAGCTGGAGGAGTAAGAGATGGAGGAATGAAATACAATGGCTAGAGGTGGGTGGGTTGGAGGAATGAAATGTTATGGCTGGAGGGTGTGGGATGGAGGGATGAAATGCTATAGCTGGAAGAGGAAGGGATGGAGAGATGAAATGTTATGGCTGGAGGAGGAAGGGATGGAGGGATGAAATGTTAAAGTTGGAGGAGGGTGGGATGAAGGGATGAAATGTTACAGATGAAAGCGGTGTTGGTTGGAGAGATGAGAGATAACATGTTATGGCTGGAGGAAGGTGAGATGGAGGGATTAAATGATATGACTTAGGGGTTTGGGATGGAAATATAATCTTTTTTGCTTGGAAGAGGATGGAAAAGAAGGATGAAATGTTATGGCTGGAGAAGGATGGGTTGGAGGGATCAAATGTTATGGTTGGAAGAGAATGGGTTGGAGTGGTGAAATGTTATGGCTGGAGGAGATTGGAGTGGGTGGTTGAAATGTTATTGCTGTAGGAGGGTGGAGTGGAGGGATGAAATGTTATAGCTGGATGAGTAAGGGATGGAGGAATTAAATACAATGGCTAGAGGAGGGTGGGTTGGAGGAATGAAATGTTATGGCAGGAGGGGGGTGGGATGTAGGGATGAAATGCTATAGCTGGAGGATGATGGGTTGGAGGCAAAAATGTTATAGTTGGAGGAGGGTGGGATGGAGAGAAGAAATCTGATAGCTGGAGGATGATGGGTTGGAGAGAGAAATGTTATGGCTGGAGGAGGAAAGGATGGAGAGAAGAAATGTTATAGCTGGAGGAGGAAGGGAAGGAATGATGAAATGTTATGGCTGGAGGATGGAGGGATGAAATTTTATGGCTGGAGGAGGGTGGGATGGACAGATGAAATGTTATGGCTGGAGGAGGAAGGGAAGGAGGGAGGAAATGTTTTGGCTGGAGGATGGAGGGATGAAATGTTATGGCTGGAGGATGGAGGGAAGAAATGTTATGGCTGGAGGATGGAGGGATGAAATGTTATGGCTGGAGGATGGAGGGATGAAATGTTATGGCTGGAGGATGGAGGGATGAAATGTTATGGCTGGAGGATGGAGGGATGAAATGTTATGGCTGGAGGAGGGTGGGATGGAGAGATGAAATGGTATTGCTTGAGGAGCATGAGAAGAAGAGATGAAATGTTATGGCTGGAGGAGGGTGGGATGGATAGATGAAATGTTATGGCTGCAGGAGGAAGGGAAGGAGGGATGAAATGTTATGGCTGGAGGGGGGTGGGATGTAGGGATGAAATGCTATAGCTGGAGGATGATGGGTTGGAGGCAAAAATTTTATAGTTGGAGGAGGGTGGGATGGAGAGAAGAAATCTGATAGCTGGAGGATGATGGGTTGGAGAGAGAAATGTTATGGCTGGAGGGGTGTGGGATGGAGAGAAGAAATGCTATAGCTGGAGGAGGAAAGGATGGAGAGAAGAAATGTTATAGCTGGAGGAGGAAGGGAAGGAGTGATGAAATGTTATGGCTGGAGGATTTAGGGATGCAATGTTATGGCTGGAGGAGGGTGGGATGGACAGATGAAATGTTATGGCTGGAGGAGGGAGGGAAGGAGGGAGGAAATGTTTTGGCTGGAGGATGGAGGGATAAAATGTTATGGCTGGAGGATGGAGGGAAGAAATGTTATGGCTGGAGGATGGAGGGATGAAATGTTATGGCTGGAGGATGGAGGGATGAAATGTTATGGCTGGAGGATGGAGGGATAAAATGTTATGGCTGGAGGATGGAGGGATGAAATGTTATGGCTGGAGGAGGGTGGGATGGAGAGATGAAATGTTATGGCTGGAGGAGGAAGGGATGGAGGGATGAAATGTTATGGCTGGAGGAGGGTGGGATGGAGAGATGAAATGTTACGGCAGGAAGAGTTAGGGGTGGAGAGATGTAATGTTATAGCAGGAAGAGGGAGGGATGGAGAGATGAAATGCTATGGATGGAAGAGGGAGGGATGAAGGGATGAAATGCTATAGCTGGAGGAGTAAGAGATGGAGGAATGAAATACAATGGCTAGAGGTGGGTGGGTTGGAGGAATGAAATGTTATGGCTGGACGGTGTGGGATGGAGGGATGAAATGCTATAGCTGGAAGAGGAAGGGATGGAGAGATGAAATGTTATGGCTGGAGGAGGAAGGGATGGAGGGATGAAATGTTAAAGTTGGAGGAGGGTGGGATGAAGGGATGAAACGTTACAGATGAAAGCGGTGTTGGTTGGAGAGATGAGAGATAACATGTTATGGCTGGAGGAAGGTGAGATGGAGGGATTAAATGATATGACTTGGGGGATTGGGATGGAAATATAATCTTTTTTGCTTGGAAGAGGATGGAAAAGAAGGATGAAATGTTATGGCTGGAGAAGGATGGGTTGGAGGGATCAAATGTTATGGTTGGAAGAGAATGGGTTGGAGTGGTGAAATGTTATGGCTGGAGGAGATTGGGGTGGGTGGTTGAAATGTTATTGCTGTAGGAGGGTGGAGTGGAGGGATGAAATATTATAGCTGAAGGAGTAAGGGATGGAGGAATTAAATACAATGGCTAGAGGAGGGTGGGTTGGAGGAATGAAATGTTATGGCTGCAGGAGGAAGGGAAGGAGGGATGAAATGTTATGGCTGGAGGAGCATGAGAAGAAGAGATGAAATGTTATGGCTGGAGGGGGGTGGGATGTAGGGATGAAATGCTATAGCTGGAGGATGATGGGTTGGAGGCAAAAATGTTATAGTTGGAGGAGGGTGGGATGGAGAGAAGAAATCTGATGGCTGGAGGATGATGGGTTGGAGAGAGAAATGTTATGGCTGGAGGGGTGTGGGATGGAGAGAA
The DNA here is from genome assembly GCA_031769625.1 of Taudactylus pleione. Classification (NCBI taxonomy): domain Eukaryota; kingdom Metazoa; phylum Chordata; class Amphibia; order Anura; family Myobatrachidae; genus Taudactylus; species Taudactylus pleione. Next base: position 8,853,715 of record JAUIMM010000104.1, on the reverse strand, counting down.
GAAATGCTATAGCTGGAGGAGGAAAGGATGGAGAGAAGAAATGTTATAGCTGGAGGAGGAAGGGAAGGAGTGATGAAATGTTATGGCTGGAGGATTTAGGGATGAAATGTTATGGCTGGAGGAGGGTGGGATGGACAGATGAAATGTTATGGCTGGAGGAGGGAGGGAAGGAGGGAGGAAATGTTTTGGCTGGAGGATGGAGGGATAAAATGTTATGGCTGGAGGATGGAGGGAAGAAATGTTATGGCTGGAGGATGGAGGGATGAAATGTTATGGCTGGAGGATGGAGGGGTAAAATATTATGGCTGGAGGATAGAGGGATAAAATGTTATGGCTGGAGGAGGGTGGGATGGAGAGATGAAATGTTATGGCTGGAGGAGGAAGGGATGGAGGGATGAAATGTTATGGCTGGAGGACGGTGGGATTGAGAGATGAAATGTTATGGCTGGAGGATGGAGGGATGAAATGTTATGGCTGGAGGAGGGTGGGATGGAGAGATGAAATGGTATTGCTTGAGGAGCATGAGAAGAAGAGATGAAATGGTATTGCTTGAGGAGCATGAGAAGAGATGAAATGTTATGGCTGGAGGAGGGTGTGATGGACAGATGAAATGTTATGGCTGGAGGAGGAAGGGAAGGAGGGAAGAAATGTTATGGCTGGAGGATGGAGGGATGAAATGTTATGGCTGGAGGAGGGTGGGATGGAGAGATGAAATAGTATTGCTTGAGGAGCATGGGCTGAGGAGATGAAATGTTATGGCTGGAGGAGGATTCACAAGCAAGTACAAAGTTATAGGAAACAATGTTTATTTGTAGAGCGTTTCATTAACTACTCATTATTTATATATTACGTGTATATTATGTAATAATCATGCTCTTTATGTGAGAGTTGTATAATTTTTTTTGTTTGCTCCCTTTATATTTGTGTGAGGGCTAAAATGTCACTTCAATCCAAAATGGGCCCGACTAAAAAGGTTGGGAACCTCACAGAAATGTCTACAGTTGTCTTTTACTATTTATGTCCTTTTGCTTGATTATTTCCAAACACCCAGTAGGAGTTAATAATGTAGAAAGGCTTTAGGAGAGAAAGCAATGTGACGAAGAGAACATGTGTCAAGCTGAATGATTCCCAAGGGATCATAGTGATAGGATGTGACACTGTAACGTGACCACAACAAACAGGCCGTACGAGCTGTCAGGCTGAAGTGGCGGCACTTGTGAGAGAACGTAATACAGCTTTCCCGGCCCTCAGGTCTCTTTTATCAAAACTGGAGTGGAACAGACATCTGGAGACACCGAAAAGGAGGTGAGGGGTCTCTGAAACTCACTGATATTCAGGGGAAGGGGGGTTCATCCCCATATTCTGTGATAAACTATTTCCTACCAGTCTGTGGCACATTTTATTTGCCGTTTATTTGCTTGCACTATAATTATACCTTATGAACAGGTACATTTGTCTTTTACTGACAAATCATACCTGGAAAAATCTGCACAGTTCCTTTTTAAGAGATTTTATTTGAAATACTTTATTATAAATTATCCACCCTTTGTTGTCTATAAACCAAATTTTTTATAAATCTAAAAAAACTTTACATGTACAACTTTGAAGTAACAAATATGTCATATAGAGCAACTTACATTTTTGGTTAAAGTAGAACTTTTTGCCCATTCATTCTAGGAGGAGAGGTGTGTTGTATTGAAGTGCGATTATATTTTGCTTTACTAGATACTTACATATTGTTGTGGAAACATATTATTTCAGTCTACACCTAGCACATGCAATCTATTTACTAGAGGAATCTGCTCTCATTTCTTTGGTACTAATCATTATTGGATGAAGTTGGATCACATTATTTTTATTTATTACATGACAAATTTGATTGATTGCTTCTATTATTGGATGTTTTAATGCTGAGAATATTAAAGCTATTTATCTCTCTGCAGTGGTCTCTTTAACCATTTCTTAGTTTGGCGCATAGTCTTTTTTTCCACCTGTATTCCTGCACGTCGCTGCCTCTTGTTTGTAGCAATAATGACATTTCGAGTCTCCGTTTACCATTCTTTAAATGTCTCCCAGAATTCTCAGGCAGACACGTTGTCCCAGACTTTGCACTTTTGTTTAGCACAATTATCTCAGACCTCATTTGATCTGTGGCATTCTGATAGTTCCGCAGTGGAATGTTACTGTCAGGTCTCTAGGCGTTACAGTCCATTTTGGGAACGGGGGATAATAAAGAGTTCTGTTGAATAGAGGCAAGGGAGAAGTAAATCAATATGGTATTAATGAAAAGACAGCCTTCCTTTATTTTGTAAGGGTAGATGGTGACAGGATGGTCTCATGGGATGCCAGAAGGAGAGTGGTGGGCATTGAGATGGAAAGACACTGGGGCGTGTGAAATGGTGGAAAAGGGACATGTTTGTCCCGTAATGGATAAAGCCTCACAGATCATTTACAGACCTACTTTGTATTAGATCACAGCGTCCCTCACTGCTCAGTACCCTCCAGTCTGTCAGCACACAGCCTTATCACCAGCAAACTGCCCACACTCACATAGCTGCTCCTCATTATAAATATTATCAGGTGTTCTATAGGAACCAGGTGAGATTTCTGAGTGCTGAAAGCCAAACTACCGTCCACATTTATGTATGTTTCATGTACATTTCCACAGGTGGGAACACCTCACCTGGAGATTTCTGCATAGTAATATACTGACCAACCAGAGGCAGGGATATATCGCAGAGTCATTTACAGCACCTGGTGGAGGAGGACATATTAATATACATGCAACACCTGTCACTGTAAGCCCAATCACTACATGACGGTGTATATGACTGATAGCAACCCGTTCTTATAACATATAAGTGACCAATATAAAACACTGCGAAAATGCCATATACGAAATAGAGATGCGATCCCTGAATCTTCCATTACCAGATGGAAAGACAGATGAGGGCATAGGACAAACACTTTGCCTCACAATAATAATCTTATCTTTTGTTCTGATGGTTCCTGTAAATGTTTCCTATATCAGTGTGACAGTTACCAGCAGACTTTTCATGTAACATACATCAATAAGTTTTGTATTTAGCAAGCACTCCCTTTCCCCCTCAGGGGAGGAACAGCGATGCTGCTCCAGCCTCCCAGGCCCCCACTCTGCTGTGTAGGTGAAAAATACTCCTCTGGGGAGACTGGGGACCTCAGAATGTGGGTGTGAGGGTACCCTGGCATTTCCGGGCGCCTCTCACTTCCAGGCCCCGTAACAGCTGCACTCCCGGCTTAGACTGTTTGCGCTCCAACCAGACTGCAGATGGAGAGAATGTTTCCTGCTAAATATCTTACATTTATAGATAAGGATGGGTTGACGTGCGCTCCTGGGTAGTGTGTAGAGGGGGGCTCTTCTGTGGTTCTTCACACCCCACCACAGAACACCCACCATAATATACACTGACTACCCAACCCTTTCCCTACCACTCCCCTCTCCCCATATCCTCCTCCCCCCCTCTACACACTACCCAGGAGCGCACGTCAACCCATCCTTATCTAACTAACTTTAAGAAGGACTTGGTACTCCTACTCGCATGCTGCAGCACCAGCCCCAATCCCTCTCCTCCCCAGCCCAGACCTTCCTTACCACACACCCCCTTACCCCACTCCACCACGAAGCGCATCCTAACCAACCAACTTCCCATATCTTACATTTTTGTCTTCCCTTTGTCATTTATAGCCCCACTGTCCATCTGTTGGCGGAGGTGCATAGACTCTGGCACCCCTCACTTACTACCTAGTCTTAGCTAAGCCCTCCTTTTCTTAGAACACCATTAAAAAATTATACAGATAGAGATAGGTGCCCGCTCAGTGTTGGCTGGTCAGCTGAAGATACCTTATGTACCATCTGAGGATGCCTGGTTCCTTCGCAGTTCAGAAACAACCGGCAATATATAACAGTACCTATATTTTATATAAAAAATAGATATATCTGTATTTAAGGAACACACAGAAATGTTATAAAGTTCACAAAGCCAGGAGGTTCACTGAACCACTGCTTAACTCTAACTTTAGGAGACTATAATTATTGTCTTTCTGTCCCAGTCACCAAATCACACTGCCTTTACTTCTCTACAAGTGAGGCAAGGGCAAAGCTCAATATCCTCTTACTTTTGGGAAGTCTTCAAAAAAAGCAAGCCTACTTAAAATTGGATATCCACGCAGGCACAATCCTGGACCAGTCAAACAAATGTAGTGACTCCTAGACAGCGTGCCAAAAGTAGAGGGAAAAACAAGGACTACAGTAGGTTGTTAAGCTTCATCTTTTAAGCCAGGATCAGTTCCCACCATGTGTGGCTTCAATAGGTCTGAACCTACATTATGCTTCCCTGCTGTATTGGGTATCTGCATAAAAGAAGGCGGCTACTTAACCTCTCTAAAGTTCTTGGAAGGTAGCAGATAACCTCTAGAGAAGGGTTCCAGATAGTATGTATAAAGTTGGCCCAAAGGGCACCATTTGCTTGGTCATAAAGTATAATTCAATTAAATCAATGTAAACAAGACACATCCAACTTCAGAGATACATCCTTGAGTTTCTATAAATAGAGTTGGGAGTCACTAATCTAAACATCGCCTTGGACCCGATGAATGTATGAAGCTGCGGTCAATCTTGTGCTTGTAATATACCTCTGTATGGGGTCTATTTACATTGATGGCAGTGGAGGCATTTAGGCTACAACTGCTAACTCTACCTAAAAATGGCATCAGCTATCAGGGGTCAAGCTCCAAAAAGGTTGCTTTTTTCAGCTTGATAAATTGGTGAAGACACATTCCTCATTGAGGAGCAAAGGGGGTGCAATTGCTATGAGGCCAAGAGATTTCAGGGCCTGCCTCCAGGGCACACCTCCCTTGCACTCAGTTGACAGCAACCTCAGTGCCAAAGAGGATCAAATAGGATCAAGTGACACTGTATTGAGGAGCAAAGTAAACAGGAGTCCAATGTCTGGCATAATGTGAACTGAGGGCACTATATGGCATAATGTTAGCTGGAGGCATCACCCATATGAGTAATCCTCAGCCGGGGCCAGGAAATCTGCGTCGAAAGATACAGACCCTGGTCTGGTCACACCTACAAAACAGGGGTGACGTGCCCCCATTTATAGAACGGTCCCCATCATCTCCACCCTCCAAATGGCCGCGGCATGTTAATCATGCTGAGGCTCAGGGGCACTGTGAGCGAGATCGCAGATCAGGATCTACGCATGCGCAGTGTGACCTCATGGCGATACCGTGATACTCTGAATCAGGCCAATAATCCGCAGAGTGGTGTCTCTTTTGAAGCATTGCGGTCCTCAAAGATTTGTTATGTCCCTGGGCCAACCAGTTCTTTTCTATAAAGCTATGTTTCTGATATTTCTATTTATGTTTATTATGTAAACATATCATATGGTAGTAAGTCTTTGATCAGTGTAGGGTTATAGTAGGGCACCCTTAGCTAGTACCTTAATATTTTTTTCATTTGCAGAGAATCCCACATCCCTTCACACAGCAAAACCTGTCAGTACATTAGAGATCAAAACTGTGGCACACCTGCTCTGTATCCCATTCCTTCCTTCTGGCTTATCATTGTTACCTGCGTCCTTTTATCAGTAGACAATAAGATAAAACGTTATACTATACTAGCCAATGACTCAATCGCCTGATACCTGCCTTTTCTAGTAGGTTGTAGCCGAGCACAATACTGATCTCTGAAGACTTTAGCAAACTCACCTTATCAGCTGTATCCCTTTTGGAAGAACAGTACGACTTAATGGGTTCAATCAAATAGAACTGTACAAAAGAGTGCATCTTGCTCTGTAGAACTGTGCCCTTATTGCACCAAACACAATTATATCGTCACGCTCGTAGCACATTAAATTAACCTTTTGCTCACAGGATTTTGATTGCTTTTTTTATACAATATAACCTCTAGGACTAATTTAGGATTGCATTTAAAAATTGACCATCCTTTTTCCATAGCAAGGAACGAGTCTCTGGGAACTAACTAATCTTTCAGTTTTTGGAGCTTGATGAATAACCGACGGCCACATCAGGCCACTAATGGTGCTATTCGGCTTAATGAATAGGCCAGTGGTTCCCAAACTCGGTCCTCAAGGCAACGTAATTGTCCACATTGTAAGGTTACCCATACTTATGCACAGGTGACTTAAATAGTGCCTCAATCAGTTTGATTTTACAATGTGTGCACAAGTATGGATATCCTTAAAACCTTGTCTGTGACGGTGCCTTGAGAACTGTGTTTGGGAAACCCTGAAATAGGCCCTCTAGTGAGTAAATAGGCTGTATGTTCATGATTATTGTTTCAGCTGCTTAAACAGCTACCTTCACTCTGTGAGAATGAAAAGGGTGTACTTTAAGTTGTCTATTAAAGAAGGGTAACACGGTACTATATTTGTAATATCCATATACTAATACTGGGCTAAAAAGTATATTAAAATGTATTCACGGCAAGCAACCATGTGGTCCTAATTGTCATGAAAATACATTTGAGGTTTATCTGATGGATTATCTCTCAGACACGCTATTGTTATTTTTCTGTGATGTAATTTATACGTATTTATCCTTTGTATATCTCGCTACCTCAATTTCTTCTTTTACCCCCCTATATTGCAATAATCTAAGGAAGAGATTACTAGTAGAACTATAAATCCACTTGCTCTTTAGTATATCTCACACATTGTCCCCAGTGTACCTGCTTTGTGATCTTTAATTATTGCATGATCCAGCCGGGTAAACAGACAAATTACTTCTTAGTACATAAGAGAATTAGCGGGCTGCATTCTAAAAGTACGGCTTTAAGAAACCAAGACATTAGATTTAGATTCTCCTAAGACATTTGTACAAATACTATATCTTCTTACTGATTCACCATCTGTTTCCAGTGCTAGAAGATCTTACAATGTAAAGGCGAAGGGGAGACATATTACAATTCAGAGAAAGGGTGATCGTGTGTACAAATAATTCAGTGAGCTAAAAACAGAAAACATAGCAGTCTCAATTTTTTTCAATCAATGGCATAGTATTAGTATATAACATAACTTAAAGTGGGTTTAGTGCACTTAAATAATTTTGATTTATTACATATTTACCTTATCTCACAGGAATGTCTGGGAGACCCCCGATTTTCACTGGGCTATCCTGGACAGCCATCAGCATATCACCTACTTCCGGAGCAAAGAGGATGGTCTGAGAGTTCATGATGTGATTTGCTCTACATGCCATCTTCATGGCCCCACCGCCTGCTATACAGTGCAGCAAATTACAGCTTTGTACAGTGGGGGTAAGGCCACAATGATGCGATCATGGTGCCACCTCCTCTTGCACCCTTAATGTTGGCAAGTATGATCTATTGCTTTGACCATGCCCTTTAGGCCAGGCCCCGCACAACCATCCTTTATTGTTGTTCTTTGTTTACCAATACCCCCTCCCGCCACCCCCTGCTCAATATGATATTAATTTTATGATATGGTTAATGGTGGGGAAGGAATCATAGGGCTCTATTTAACATTTTCTCCTTTGGTCCAACAGTACAAAAGGTTTGGAATATTTATAGACACCAGAACCAGTAGAGCTCTCCACTGTTTTGTTTTGCGCAGAATTGAAGTGCCCACTCTATAGCCTACAATGGGGTCTTCCACAATTTAAAGAAGGCACAATAGTTTTGTAATGTCCGAACTGGGGAAAAGCAGGAAGAGGCCGTTCTCTTCCTGCTTTCTCCCAGAGCGTGTCATGGCGTCGGCTCCCTCGCAATCATATGGGAAAAAAAAAAAACTTGCTATTTTTGTCCTACTACATGGGCTATCCTGGCATATGGTTTTATAAAAATACCAACTAAAGTCACTGTTGAAAAATCGGTGACCTGTATATACTCCTGTCTACACTTTCTTTTTAAACAGATCCCTTAATTACTAATGTGACTGCCATCAATGTAGGGCAGCTTGTGGGAGTGTTCACCTATAGCTTGGATTTCCAGGAGACGAAAAGTATCCTATAGATTGTAAGCTTGCGAGCAGGGCCCTCTTACCTCTATGTCTGTCTGTTATTACCCTGTTTTGTTCTATAAATGTTTCCAATTGTAAAGCGCAACGAAATATGCTGCGCTATATAAGAAACTGTTAATAGATAAATAATCTAGTATCTATACCTTTTCTAATCTGGGCTGCAAAATACGACAATTTGGCCAGAATATTATACTGAGACACCAGCAGCAGCAGGTAAGCAAAGCAGCAAGAATTGTAGAGGAGAACCGCACAGTCTGCTAATGGTCTGATTCTGCTGGGACAGTCCTGATTTTTGTTTTGGGGACTGTTCTACATGATGCATGTCCTGATTGCACTGTATGTCCCACTTCCCCATGCTCTTCCCGTGAAGCTGAACCATGTGCACCATATCCAATTTTGTAGTGAGGTTAAGTATACCAGTATGATACCTGTTGCCCTGCTGAATACTAGGAGGATAAAATAGAGACAATGTCGGTGCATGTATACGGGCAGCATTGGAAATAGAGTGGTATGGTGGAAAGGTCTTGGGTAATGCCATGGCAAAGTTTTGTCATTTTCTCGCTACATATTACAACTGGTCATTTAAAATGCAGAGAAAATGGTCTGTAAGGCTGCATAACGTGGGGCGATAAACCGATGCTGGCCTCGCCATTTTTCTGCATTTGGGGATGAGCCTTACTGAGTCTGCAAAGAGGAAGCAAATAAAGGTTTTTCCAGTGCTAATGTCTGATTGGGGTCTCCAAGAAGGGGGACAGACCCCGGAGCTCCAGTGCACGGAATGAGCTGTCGTCCTTTACATTCCCCATCACATGCAGCAGCCATCAGAGACACAAACATCGCACCTGTATACACAGGCTTTTTACATAGCGTTATATTATTCAATGGGATGCCCAAACTGTGTGTGTCAGTTCTTGTCCATCCCTGACTGCCCTCTCACCTGTCCTACGTTACATGCTCATGAGTAGTGAGAAACAATGGCCAATATAACACATTCCTCAGAACTTTCTGGGTTTTTATGTCTTTCTAATGTCTGATGTTTGCCTGACTTTATTTCACTGTGTCTGGCAGCCCCCTCATTGCTATAATTACTGCTCTTACCTGTATATAACCTTAATACACAGAACTCTCTGTCCTGCATTCCTTTCTGAGGCTGGGCCCAGTTACATAATGTGTTTGCCAAATAGATAATGATTGGTAGCTCACTAACATTTACTAATGTTTAGCCATCGAAGTTCTCATACCTGCCTCACTGAGAAATGATGATTCAGAGGGGAGGGTTACTAGGGGCGCAGATGGTATACACTTCCATTACCTGAAGTATTACACAACAGGAAGGAAATCAGTAGATTAAACTCAGATCTCAGATCAATCTGTTAGTGTATATGAATATGAAGCCCTGCAATAGGGTGACAGAGTAACCTCAGGTACTTAGACCTATCAACTTACAATCTGGAGCTACTGTCGTGATAAGTGTGGTGCAATGCAAATGAAAATGTTAAGAACACTCTTCTGCGGCAAGATCCCATTAAGGCCCGTATTCAATTTGAGGCGAATATTCCCGGACTTTTCGCCTACCGGACTTTCCGTCTACATCGCGTGTTTTTAGAGAAAACACTTTCCGCGTGGGTGCCCGCTTTTTGCCATTTTCAATTTCAAAGGACGCGAAAAACAGCACCCGGCGAAACTTAAACAAGCGGAAAGTACTGTCAGATTTGGAGAAATCAGCCTGACACCCCACAAAAGATGCTCTGACATGGGGGTTCCCTATGCTACCCCCCAATTTGGCTTGCTGAAGGTATTTGGTGTTTTTAAATGGGCTCAATAGCTGCTAAATAGCGTTTTTGTATAAGTGGTGAAGAATAGTATTCTGGTGGTTTTTTTTGCAGAAAATAACTTATCCCAGCAAATTAGGGGTACTTGAAAATGGGGGTCAGCATATTTTAAAGTTGCTAAAGTTAAGTTGAAAAAATCGTGAAAAATCCACCTGCCGCAAGCACCTGCAATGAAAAAAACACCTGGGACATACTTGGGGACCCCCCCAGAGTCATGTTCGCTAGTTTTTATCTTTGTCCCCCCCCAATTTTTTTTTTGTCCCCAAATTCACAGTGATTTTTTGGGGTGTCCTTAAGTGTCTTTTAAATTTTTTTCACACAGTTTACCTTTGGGGGACTGTCTTAAGGCTGCACGGGGGTTCCCGCAACGTTGCACCCCAAAACCCCAATTCTGCACTTTTTTCCGCCTGCTATTCATAGGCGAAACTATTACATTGCATTGAGTCTTTCAAATTGAATACGGGGTCACATCAAAACAGGCGAAAATTACGTCATCGGCGAAAAGTTTTCAAAAAAAAAATGCGAAAACGGATTTTTGCTTCAAACTGAATACGGGCCTAAGTCTGCCTGGTTTTTCTTTTTGTTCTTTTAAAGCAGCAATTGCAATGCCTCTTACATTCCCCTACCTGGTGCCTCTCTCCTACCCTCTCCTCTCCTTTCTTTTCTTCTCCTCTCCCCTTTTCAGTACTGAGAATAAGGGGTATATTTACTTTTGAAAGTGAAGATGTTGCCCATAGCAACCAATCAGATTCTACTTATTTATCTAGCACCTTCTAGAAGATAATAGCTAGAATCTGATTGGTTGCTATTGGCACTTCTAAAAACCTGCACTTTAGTAAATATACCCGTAAAAGTCAGAAAAGAACCACTAGCTGTGCCTTCAGGTATTAGCAGATTATCCCTGCAACTAGTGTCTGCTTGGCATGCCTAGGACGAGATGCTTCCAGATGGGCACACTTGCAAAAGAGGCAGGACATGTTTATTATAAATGTTTTTTTTTGCATGAAAAGATCAGATGCCTGCTATACATTATTCACCAGACATATTTTACATATTTGTTACAATTGATCAGGTTTTGTCTTCTACACTAGCCATCATAATGGGCTCCATATTGTTTAGTTGCCACCAGAATACACAAGAGTAACCACTTTGTCCACAAGGCAACAGAGTTGTCTCAGGTTTGTATAGTTACCATTAAATGGAGCTGTGCTTTGAAAACAAGCCACCCCAATGAGGCGCCAGAAAGGCTAGGGTCCAGTTTATCCAGCTGTAGTTAGGGTGATTTTCTAGACCTACTGTATAAGTGGTCCTACCAAGACTATAACGGTAACTTCCTCATTCTTGTGTCCTGAGAAGCTTCTGACCACAGCCTACCAATGTGTGTAATATTGGACATGTCACAGAATTGCACAGGACATTAAAGGATTCAGTTTCTTAATTTTCACATAAGAAATGATTCTCAGAATTTCTGGGCATTGAGGCATATAATGAGGAAGCTGATGTAACATGTTGCACAGCAGGTCCATAAAACCCCATCCTGTGACATAATCTGGTTACTATAGGAAGGTGACAGCATGATTTGGCACAAAGTTATCATACATCGTCGTACCTACTGTATGTGAGCTCTGTTCAGCAGATGTAATGTCAATTGCAATTATTTATGTTTAATTAATATGTATTGACTGCTACCAACTCTGGAGGAAATCTATTGATCCTGTCTAGACAGTGCACAGAGCTCCATGCTGCTGGCATTGTTTATATTGCCACTAAGGCATTTCCTATAGCTGATGAAACTCTTACAAAAGTTCCCATCATAGAGCATTATGCAATCCGGTGGCATATCAGCATTGATAAATCAATAGTTCCCGCTGTTTGTGTGAACATTCTAATGTATGTTATGCATTAGACACTGCCCAGTAAGAGCATTGACTTTTTAAAGATAGTAACACTTATTTACAAAGCATAATTGCTTGTCAGACCATGCCTTGCTTACATGTCTATAAACATGTAAAAGGGAGACATTTGTAGTCTGATACACAGGAAAACGAGCATGGTGGAAAAGCAGGTATAAAATGTGTTGCAGCATATGCAAAGTTGCAACTATCTCCAGATGTGTGGGTTGGCAGCAGTAGCATATGTGCGCCACGTTTATATCCCATCACATGCACTCTTATATAACCATTTATTTTGCTTGCAAAATATGCAGTCATTATTAATTTGCAATTAAACTTAAATAACTTCTCTAATATGTCAGAAGTGAGTCGTAATCATCCAATCACGAGTGGTTCATTATTGCTGGTGACTGCCATTAAATCATTGTGTGTTTGCTCCTTCCCTTGACCACTCACAGTCAGAAGCCCCCAGGATTCCATCTACTTCAGCAGAAGAGGAGGAGTAACGTGAAGGAAGAAATTGAAGTGAGGTGCTGGGAGAAATGTCGATAGTGAAATGAACTGAGGTGAAGGTTATTGGTGAATAAATTAATTGAGGTGGAGGGAATAGGATCAAGTTACCCACTGTCCTATCTGTGCATAACATTTTGAGTCAAATGGTTGATGAAATGTGAGCAGTCCCAATAGTTTTATAAAGGTGTAACCCATGGTGGAGATTAGAGGGGTAGGGATGGATATCAGAAGCCAATGTCCACTTTATCTATCTCCAAGCTTTGATAAAACTCCCCCCCAAGGAGAGAGCTAAAGAGAGGAGTTTGGAAGCAATTGCAGAAAATAGGTCCAGGAATGGAAAATACATGGTTATATGGATATGAAATTTGTCATTTCTCAGGATTTAAAATGTTGGTTCATAGCCATTGATGTAGGTATGTAGGGATCGGTATGGAATACCGCAGACGCTGGAAGTCCGGCATTGAAGATCCCGACAGATAAGTATTTAAACTATTTATCAATCTAACCCCCCTAACCCTCCCTTAGGGGTGCCTAACCCTAACCCCACCAAGTACCTAAACCTAACCCCCCCTTCACCCTTCCACACACCCTAAAGCTAAGTAGTAGTAAAGGAGTCCCTAGCCTAACCCCCCCCCCCCCCCCCCGCGGCTGTCCGCGCCCGGTGCCTGGCTTACCTCGATCGGTATGCCGGGCGTCAGGCTCCCGGCGTAGGTAAAATGACAGGCGTCATTAGACCTCTGCGGGATTAGACAGTCGAGAAGCCAGCGCTCGGCATTTCGACCGTCGGCTTCCTGACTGCATCCCGGTAGGTATATATTAACCTTTGAAGATAGTAACAACACAACAAGTAAGTGCATGGCAGAGTCTGAGAGCAAGTACTTCAAAGGATGGGAACAAGGAGATGGGATTGGGGAAAAGATAGACTGAGGCCATTACACCAGAATCCCCTACCTATCAATCCTCAGGTCTGTGGGTGTGTTTGAAATGTATCCCAACATAATGCTCCATTAATGCTTGAAGGTATGTAGTCTTATAATAAGACTGACAGATGATACATGAACTATTTACCCAGAAATTTCCATTAGGTGTTAGAAAATGTGAGCCAGGGGCTGTTATAAATAGTTGATATCACTGAAAAATCCTATATTAGAACTTGCACCCACTTGCTGTACAGCATATTTTCTCACTCAGCTAATATGTAGGAAACATACATTAACTACTGATTCACTTGTCGATCATGTGAATGCAAATTTCATACTTAATTCATAGATATAAGTCACAAAGGAAAACCTCCCCTGAACAGATGTTTTTCTCAGTCCAGGAGTGGGACAGATATTGCTCTAACCGTTCACTGTGGCTAAACCAACCCTTCTCGAGGTATGTGTGACTTAGCCTCATGAAACCTCTATTGGTGGTGATCCCATCTCCCCATCTGACGTGAATGCTTAACATGGTTTTAGAGCTAATTGAAATAAAAGGATTTTCAAGTAAGATGCAATATCACATTCAATTATCTCATGTTTGTGTTTGATTTTCACGTATTTTATACCATTTATGCAGAAGTCTGGTTTATATAAAATACCATAGATAAAGTAGAAGTGGCCAATGCTTTGCGCCGCATGGAAGTTTGAATGTATTCCTAAATGGTCCTGTATTGTACACTAGTCACCAAAATGTGTTCTGCTTTCTAAACCAACTCAACAGAATGGACTCTGCTATGTTCACTGGGCTCCAGAAATGGTCTCAATTTTATATAGTAGTCATCAAAATGGGGCTCTGCCGTGCGCAGAGAAGTAACTAGACTTTTTGGTGCCCTGTGCCAGAAAGAGCATTGGCGCCCCTCTCATTTTTCAAAGAGACATAATGCACCCAAAAAAGGGCCATGGCTTCATGGGGAAGGCCAGGGAAGAGATAGGGGAGACCAGGAGATGCTGGGGATGATATAAGAGGAAGCTACAAGCAAGAATGATAATAAACAGAAATTTGACAGGCCCAAACAGCGCCCCCTGACCAGTGGTGCCCTGTGTGATGGCACCGGCCGCACTACCCTAGCTACGGCCCTGGCCGTGCATACTGGTCATCATCAGCAGGAGGCTTTGCTTTTTATTGGTCCCCAAAATGAGGATATTCTTGTTCCTGTTACTAGCATAAGGCTGCACTTTGTGTTTTGGTGGCCAAAATAGATATTTTTTATACTGCTCACAAGAATAGGGTTCTGCTTTGAAAACTATTCAATAGACTGGTACTCTGCTTTTTTGAATACTAGGCACCATAATAGGGTAATAATTTGTATAGCCACCAAAAGGGTAATAACTATAGCAGTAATTATTTGCAGGAGGGGAGTTGCAGATGTTTGTAACTTTGAAAGGCAAATTTAAGATTAGTATTGTTCTAAGGGTGAATGAAGTAATTATCTATAAATTACTAACTGTAATAAAGAAGAGACTTTGTAAAATATGGTTCTGGCAAGTAAGGGGTATATTTACTAAAGTGAGAGTTTTTAGAGTGGAGATGTTGCCCATAGCAACCAATGAGATTCTACTTAACATTTAACTAGCACCTTCTAGAATGTAATAGCTAGAACTCACTGGACCCCTGGTGTGCTTCATTTTTTGGGGGGTGACCGTGTGTCACGCCAGGACCATAACTAGCTATGGGCGACTGGTGCCGCCCCACCAAAATCAATGCAGCAGGGCCACCTTGTTTGCTGCCCTGAATGTCTTGAAGACTCTCTGTGCACCATTGCTGGGCATCCGGGTGCTGACGTGGCTCCTCCCCCTATGCGCAACATCATGACATCACGTACAAAGGGAGGAGGCCGGCAGCAGGTGGCTGTAGCGATAGTTTCGGTGTTGTGTCACTCCCCCATCCTCGTCACTATGAGGGCTTGCCCAGCACTCTGGGAGCTGCTGGGAAGCCCCCAGCCTCCCTCAGCACAGTGTGAATGACGTACGCATGCGCATTATCCATCACCTGCGCTATTCGGTGACACCGTCAGAGGGGGTGACACCAAAATAGCAGAGCAGCTCTGCAATTTTCTTGTCACCCCCTCGGATGGGGTCACCCGGTGCGGCCCACACCCCCGTAGTGATGCCATTGTCTTTAACTTATAGTACTTCATTCACTTGTGTTTCGCCTGTATAATATCAAATTGCAACTCTCTATTTTGATTATTTATTTGTAATTTGCATTTGGGCCACTTGAACTACTGCAGAAAATAAGATTCTCATTAGATTTACAATGCGATAAATACTGAAAATGTGACTGTAGCATTTATTAATAACAGTGCTAAGAAATTAGTCTTTCCTATGTATAAAATGCTTTGTTACATTATATTGTGTATGAATAAGTTAATGCCAAGGTTTCCAGTTTTAAGGATATCCAGACTTGAGTCCAGATGGTTACATCAAATTGAGAGGTGGATGTGACGCAGGCAGACAGGTAAGGTGGATGTGATACAGGCAGACAGGTGGTGGATGTGATACAGGCAGACAGGTAAGGTGGATGTGATACAGGCAGACAGGTAAGGTGGATGTGACACAGGCAGACAGGTAAGGTGGATGTGATACAGGCAGACAAGTAAGGTGGATGTGACTCAGACAGACAGGTAAGGTGGATGTGACACAGGCAGACAGGTAAGGTGGATATGATACAGGCAGACAGGTGGTGGATGTGATACAGGCAGACAGGTAAGGTGGATGTGATACAGGCAGACAGGTAAGGTGGATGTGACACAGACAGACAGGTAAGGTGGATGTGACACAAGCAGACAGGTAAGGTGGATGTGATACAGGCAGACAGGTAAGGTGGATGTGACTCAGACAGGTAAGGTGGATGTGACACAGGCAGACAGGTAAGGTGGATGTGACACAGACAGGTAAGGTGGATGTGACACAGGCAGACAGGTAAGGTGGATGTGACACAGGCAGACAGGTAAGGTGGATGTGACACAGGCAGACAGGTAAGGTGGATGTAATACAGGCAGACAGGTAAGGTGGATGTGACTCAGGCAGACAGGTAAGGTGGATGTGACGCGGGCAGACAGGTAAGGTGGATGTGACGCGGGCAGACAGGTAAGGTGGATGTAACGCAGGCAGACAGGTAAGGTGGATGTGACGCAGGCAGACAGGTAAGGTGGATGAGACACAGTCAGGCAGACAGGTAAGGTGGATGTGATACAGGCAGACAGGTAAGGTGGATGTGATACAGGCAGACAGGTAAGGTAGATGTGACACAGGCAGACAGGTAAGGTAGATGTGACACAGGCAGACAGGTAAGGTGGATGTGACGCAGGCAGACAGGTAAGGTGGATGTGACGCAGGCAGACAGGTAAGGTGGATGAGACACAGTCAGGCAGACAGGTAAGGTGGATGAGACACAGTCAGGCAGACAGGTAAGGTGGATGAGGCACAGTCAGGCAGACAGGTAAGGTGGATGTGACACAGGCAGACAGACAAGGTGGATGTGATACAGGCAGACAGGTAAGGTGGATGGGACACATTCAGGCAGACAGGTAAGGTAGATGTGATGCAGGCAGACAGGTAAGATGGATGTGACACAGGCAGAAAAGGTGGATGTGATGCAGGTAGACAAGGTGGATGTGACACAGGCAGACAGGTAAGGTGGATGTGACGCAGGCAGACAAGGTGGATGTAATGCAGGCAGACAGGTGGTGGATGTGACACAGGCAGACAGGTGGTGGATGTGACACAGGCAGACAGGTGGTGGATGTGATGCAGGCAGACAGGTAAGGTGGATTAGGTGGATGTGATGCAGGCAGACAGGTAAGGTGGATTAGGTGGATGTGATACAGGCAGACAGGTAAGGTGGAAGTGATACAGGCAGACAGGTAAGGTGGATGTGACGCAGGCAGACAGGTAAGGTGGATGTGATTGTGATACAGGCAGACAGGCAAGGTGGATGTGACACAGGCAGACAGGTGGTGAATGTGACGCAGGCAGACAGGTAAGGTGGATGTGATACAGGCAACTAGTTTATTAATGTAATACTCTACTTACTTAGGGTTGGGTATGGGATCACAGCGGTCGGGATGCCAGCGGTTAGAATACCGACAGCAGCATCTCAACATTCATAATCCCGACGCCCAAAGGGAAATTGCGTAACCCTCCCCCTGACCCTAACCCACTTTTCCTGTAGCCTAACCCTCCCCCTAGTGTCTAACCCTAGCCCCTAATCCTCCCCCTAACCCTAATACTTACCGTCGGGAATCAGGTTTTAGATATATCGATGGTTGAGCACAGGTGACTTAATCAATACCTCAGTAAATTTGATTCAACCACCTGTGCTCAACCATGGATATCTCTAAAACCTGAACTGTCGGGGAGCCTTGAGGATCACGTTTGGGAACCTCTGGGGTAAAGCTTGCCAGCCTCCTAAATAATAGCAATAAGACACGTCTGACACAAGCACTCACCTGTGGTGTCTTGATCTAACCGTGAGTTTCATAATCTGGATTAAGTGTCATAAACTGAAATAAAGTGACTGATTGGATGAACAAATACAATGTAGGTTGTAGATAAATACCATTGAAGTGGATATAATATTGCCATAAATATAATTTGGTAATCATAACAGGAGAAATAAACACACTGGCTGATATAATGGGGTAAATTAGGTGGGTTTTATAATAATGAACTGCAGTACTAATAATTAGGGATGTGCACCAGACCATTTTTGCCGGATTTGGATTTGGTTCTAATTTGTCGTCCGGCTTTGGATTTGGATTTGCCAAACTGCGGTGACTGGCTTTGGATTTGGATTTTTATTACAAAAATTGACAAAAAAAGCTAAAATCACATAAAATGGTCCTTTTTTTCTTCTCAGAGTATCATTAACCTCAATAACATTAATTTCCAGTCATTTATAGTCAATTTAGACTACCCCACAGCTTATAATATTGTTTTCAACATTATTGGCCAAAGGTTGCAGTGAGCTGACTGGTTACTAAGCGACAAAGCAGTGGCACAACGACACAGACACCACAGTATAAAGCACATCTGTGAAACATTGCCACACAGCAGTGGCAGAAATGAAAAGTAGTGCACCCACCCAGTGGGGTACGGCCAGCAGAATCTCAGTACTTGTTACATAGTGGGCTACGGCCCAAGGAGTCACAGTGCACAATCTTATTCACATTACACTGCACATAGGCCCTGATTCACATTACACCATAAAGTAGTGTCTCTTATTTATGTTACGACAGACAGTAGTGCCCCTTTTACACAATGCCCACAGTAGTGACCCTTTTACACAATGCCCACAGTAGTGACCCTTATACACAAAGCCCACAGTAGTAATGCCACTTATACAATGCCCCCAGCAGTGGTGTCCCTTACACAATGGCCCCAGTAGTGGTGCCCCCTATGCAGTCCCCATAGTAGTAGTTCCCCCTATGCAGTGCCCCCAGTAGTATGCCCCCCATTAGCATGCCCCCAGTAGCATGCCCCACAGTAGTAGTGCCCCCACTTAGCAGGCCCCCAGTAGTAATATGCCCCCCACTAGCAGGCCCCCAGTAGTAGTATACCCCCATTGATTGCCCCCTTACACACACGCATAAAAAAAAAAGAAAGCTTACCTGAATCCCCGCTCCCGCCGCCGTCCGCTCTGCTGTCACGCGACGAGGAGGGAGCCGGAAGACGGAGCTCATGAGTGAGCTCCAACCGGCTCCCTCCGTGCAGCAGCCAATGAGAGTCTGTGTGACTCTCATTGGCTGCTATTACAAACACACAGCTACCGCTGGCGGCTGTGTGTTTGATCTGTGTAGGGCAGACCGTTATCACAGCGTTCTGCCCAACACTAGAGGAGCCACTAGAGGAGCCCTGACGTCGGATTCTCTCACGAGAATCCGACATCAGGAGGCTGCAGCTCGGCCTCGAACGGGGATCTGAGTCAGGCGGGGAACACCCGAACAGCGTTCGGGTGGACTAGGATCCCCAATGTTCGGAGCTCATTTCTAGTAATAATACAGTTAGATATGCTAAACTTGAGATGGTGACTAAATGATTCAAACTGAAAGGTATAGTAATAGTTCTGATAGAACAGTGTGTAGCTAAGGGGTCATGGCCAGGGTGCAGGAGGAAAAGCATACATTGAGCAAGTAACAGTAGACAGGGTAAGCGGTGAGGATGAGTGCGTACTAGACAGGGACAAAAGTGTGAGGGAGAGAAGGGGGGGAAGAATTTAGCAGCTGCAGGGGATTGAGGTTGGATGTTGCAGGTAACAAATTGCCATGGGGCCCATTTATGAATGATCGTTTTGGCAATGTGATCAGGGCATGTCAGTAGCGCCTATGATCGCATTGCAAAATGCGATCATAATGGCCGGATGTATCATCCGGGACATGCATGGATACGGGCTCTGAAAGGAGCTCGCCACTGCAATGTCTCCGGAGAGATGCCAGCTAGTGCAGGGAGTGCTGCACATGCACAGCCGCCATAGCCGGGAAGGGTTCCGGTTGATCCCTCCGCCGGCTAATTATGTGCGGTGTAGCCCATAGGCTACAGTGGCTAATTCCATCTTCAGATGGCGTTTGCTGCGGTGGCCAATATCTGTAATGCAGAGCTGGCTTCTAAGGACTGCATCAGCATTGGAAGCGCTCTCTCTGCTAATAGATGAAACGCAAGAATGGGGTATATACTGTATTCTGTGTCGTGTCTGTGATGCTACTATTGGAAATTGCTGTAATAAGCATCAATAAAAATATTTTAAGATATATATTTAGGTAACAGATGTCAAAAGCGATAGTCCTGTGCTATGTTGCTTATTACACACGAGGGGTACCAAATGTACAAAATATTAGACTAACTATAAATAACTCAGAGAGAGAAAAGTCAATCACAGATGAGTAAAAAAAAATTATGTTTAATATCCAAGGGTTTTTTAAATAACTAATATTCAGCCAATCACATTGACACAAAACTGCAATTAATTTAGAATACAAATAAATTAAATTTTAAATATTACCTTTTTCTTTCAGTGCAAGATATACATTACAGTTACAATTTCCACAAAGTGACCAGTTGGTTTAAGATACAAAACAGATTTGAAAACATTTATTTTGTTGGTATTAATGGGGACAGAAGCATTTGTAAAACGGAGATTGTGGGTTATAGGTAAATAAATAAATAAAAATTAGTAGTACTTTATTTAACCAGAATTATGGCTCGTCACAGGATTTTAAATGCCATTGTATTAGTTCTTGCAGAAAAAAACAATCTGGTTCTAACATACGTATATATATCAATACAATTTTAGGAAAATCAATAGGTGCATGGGAGTCATTGGATTGAATAAGGTCAAAGATGTCTGGATCCATTGATAATATGGCCAGAAGTGGTGGAAAGTTATAATCCGAACTGGGTGACTTGAAGTTTGTATATTCTAACAATTTAATAATTTGATGACTGTTTTTCAAAATATGGTAATTGAAAACATGTGATTGCAATGTGCGCCATTAATGGAAATGTATCTAACACATATATATATATATATATATATACACACACATATATACATACACATATACAATATATATATATATATATATATATATATATATATATATACTGGGCATGAAGTCGCGGCACTCAGGGTACTTGAAAAAAAGTTTAATATGACATCTCAATAGTGCATTATTGAGATGTCATATTAAACTTTTTTTCAAGTACCCTGAGTGCCGCGACTTCATGCTCAGTACTTATCCATTTCTCGCGGGCACCGGGCCAAGCCATCTAACACCAGGGAGAGCCGGACCTATGGTGATTATATATATATATACACACAGTCTTGATGGGCGGCACACTCGTTATATATAGTATATTCGTGGTTGCCTTCTGTAAGGCGCCCCAGTCCGAAGCCCCAAAATGTAAACAGCAGATGCAGTGGCACTCAAACAGATAAAGGCTTTACAGCAGGTAAGTATCACTTACCTACTGTAAAGCCTTTATCTGTTCGAGTGCCGCTGCATCTGCTGTTTATATATATATATATATATATATATATATATATATATATATATTTATATATATACAGCCAATTTATTTTACATTTGAAAATTTTGAAAAATCGTTGAGTCTTCAGCCAGACCTATTACACACATTAAAAGCAGTGATTGTATTCATGAAAGCCTACAAATTCCTAGGAGCTAGTGGCACCACTGAGCATGCCACAGTCATGTTACTAGTCCCCAAAGGATGGAGAGGCTGAACACTTGGCAAAATGGCCGCCCTCACCACATTGACTGACTGACTTTAAATAAAAAAGAAACACAAAGCTGAGCAAGGCTGCTTCCACTGCTTGGCTTCTTTGTGTACATTATGCAACTTGACCATTGTTGTTTCACACCACAAAAAAACAACCTGTAGCAATAGCAAAATAGTCAGTAAATGATTTACACTGCACTGCAATTCAGATGGGAAACTGTTATAATGCTGCAGTTGCTACATTCTCGATGAAGAAATATAATAGTACACAAGTAAACACAAGAGATTTTTAGACAGGTTTTTAAAGGAAATGTCCACCCACATACAATTTTTGCTATTGGGCCCCCTCCCTCTTAATATAAGAACAGCAAGGGTCTGATGACAGTGACTCCTATGCTTCATGAAATGCTTACCTCCCTCCTCCAGACAAGGCCTAATAGCTAATTATCCTGCTGCGGTTTGCAGGTGGCTGATATTCATTGCTCTCTAGTAATAGGCGGCTCTCATGTATCCATAACACTGATTATTCAGTGCGCTCATCTCAGGGCAAACTTATCGGGATTGAGACCAGCAGCCGCTACATCCCATCGAGAGTATTTATCAGTCAGTGCTCTCTATGTTATGGGGGAGGTGTATCAAACCTTCGAAAAGAGAACAAGTGGAGGTATTGAGGATCTCATTTAATTGGGTGGCATCATGAAATAGCTTACAATGGCTTTGGACTACCTTCAGATATCTGACCCATATTGTATGATCATGGATGTGAACCAGGCAACATGTGTGTCTAATTTTTTGTGTGTCTTAACAACCCAATAAACTTGCTGACAAATAAGAGATGTAAATAAGTTTAAATAATCCCTCTAGATGTTTATTTAGTAACTACAGGCGAGAATACCTTCCAACATGGCCTATTACAGTGGGTACAAAATGGCTTCTTTTTCTTTCTTCAACAAGCAGGAAGGATTGTAGCCTGCCATTGTGTACCAAGTGAAATTGGCCATGTTGTAAGGTATATTAGGGTAGAACCTACACAGTTGAACATTCCATATATTTTATCCTGCTATCTTCACCCCTGGAATAGACCAGTGCAAAGTGCTAATGACTTGAAGGTGGAGCTGGGAAGTGTCTGGGGCACAGATAAATGGTTTTCAGGTTCACCATTTAATGTTCCAAATTCCCCACTGACTTGCTAAATACGCTAGAGATCAATAAAACACAGTCATGAGAATATAATTTTTCCCACCCGAATACAGAACCTCCTTTTGTGAGTTTTCATTGTAATTACTCATTATATTATTTATGGCCTCAATGTTTCAATCATAAGAAACGAAAACATTGCATTTTTCCTCATCCTCGTTATAGTTAATCAATTTTACCAGTTATATATCACTGAGCGGATCATCGCATCTCATCACCTACATCCAATGAAGGATGGGTGTTGTGGCCTAAGGCAACTCATTCTCTAGGAACTAGGCTGAGTATAGGTTGGGACAAACTGGCTCTTTTCACTGTGCGTAAATGATGGGTCCACTGAATGGAGTAATGCAGAACATAGTTCTACTTCATTTATTTGAAAAAAATTAACGGAACTGGGACATTAGCGGGAAAACTGTTTATTGGGTGATATTGGACGGCGTTGCACCGACGATTGATTTTTTTTTTTTAAATCAAATATATTCAAATAAATCAAATATATTCATAAGCACTGAAGAACCCAATGTTAATTTTTTTTCTTTAAACTTACAGAGACACAAAGCTAAGCTGGGGAATGTATGATGTTTAAAATAGAATTGTACTATTATCTGCTGCAGTAAATAAAAATATTTACCCTCAAGCACAATTATCTCTTTTTTTCAAACGAGGGATGATTTTTAAACAGTCTTTCCACTCAGGTCCAAAAATTACAAGGACACTGCCTACCTCCCATAAAACAGAACCGTGGTGGTTTGGAGATTGACACTTGCCTATTTGGGAGATATTCTGTCCTCTCAGTGCTCTGAGCACAAGAAAGTGAGGAGATCTGCGCCAGAAGCACTGAGGGATGATCAGTCGGGGATGATCTCACGTAGAGCTGTCATACACTGGATCCTATTGTATTGCTTTTCAGTTATGTGTGGAGATGTTCTATGTTATGGTCAGTTCTATCACTATTTCCTTTGCTATATTATACAGAGGCTTTTACACCTTCATGCTACACTGCAGCCTTCACACAATAAAGCACATGACTGGGGCCGTCATATTTACTGTACTATACACAGAAATCTCTTGCCCAACTCTCCCCAGAAGTATCTCTAGTGAGTTATATTCAGAGGATTTCAGCTTCAGTAGAATTAGAAATAACCCATTTTTCCCACAAAGGTGCAAATCTGCACTAGGACCTGATTCGGAGATGTACGTCAACCCGATGGTCTCCTATGTTTTTGTAACTGCGCCGGGGCAGATCGGGTCCTGCATCATCGGACCCAGTACGGCTGTAGACGATAAACGAGTGACAGTCTGCAGCCAACTTTGGGTGAGGAGGTGGTGGCGGCGGCAATCGTTCTACAAAATGGGGGCGTACGTCAGGGTCGGCTTCTTCCGACGCAGCTTCACTGGTCCCCAGAAGCGTGAAAACACTGGGGTTACTCAGATGACTGATGTTTAAGTAGTTGATCCGGTGGCTGTGTTTCCGGACACAGCATCGGACACGAGAGGCCGGCAGTGGGTGTCTTACTGACTTGAGACGCCTCCTGCGGCTTTTGTACATTGTAGCATAGCCGCTGCGTCTGTTTGCTACAGCAGCTCTGAATCAGGCCCTAAACAATAGCAACCAAACAGCACTATGTTATTATCTGTCTAGTGCAGTTCAGACAATAAAATAAAATGTTTAAGTGATGACGTTGCAGCAATGTAGGTGCAGATTTTTAGCTTTGAGGAATATTCATTAATAACCGTCAGTGTGTGATCTTTAGGACCAAATTAAATTAGAGGTTTACCTTAATGAAGGAAATCCACAAAATATGACACATTAGGGATACATGACGTAACACTGAGAAACTGCTGTAAACAACATTCCTATGACTCCTGGAGCCACATGTTTTATATCTGTGAGCTCTCCGTCCCATCTAGTACCTGAATAAGTTCAGCCGCAAGAGGTTTACGCTCACCTTTTGTCTAACAAGCACTGGTATTACAGAGCATGCTTAAACCTGCTTTACTGCAATGAGTGTGACTTCAGCAACATACAGTATCATCTCTCTGGAATGGAGGGGAAGACAACCTCAGGTAAGAACTGGACCAAGGAATGTAGACTGTGCACAGCTGTTGTTACACATTTGCAGACGATGGAGTGTCACCTCATGACCAAAGTTATCATCTATGTACACTGGAGCCCAGTAACGGAGACACAAAGTGATCCCTTCCTGCTATTCTACTGAGATTCTGAATGCAAAGAAGAAGTGATAAACCACCACAAAAACATGAAATGGGACGTGTCCATTGAAGGCGCGTCCATAGTGTGTGTGTGTACCAATCCTAGATGAGGAGTGGCCTGTACCACTGGCGACTCGTGAGTAGATATGTTGAAAGAAGGTTTCCAACTGGTCAATGCATACAGGTTTCCAGGGATGTTTTTGATGAAATATGGAGGGACACATCCCGCAGCTTGAACTAGGCTGAAAATAAGCTAAATGAAAAACCGCAAAGTTTGGGTATTTATGGAAAGCCTTCCAACGGGTTTAGCTAGAACTTCAGAACAAAGACAAATCGACTACAAGAGATTAATACTAATGCACTGTATAGGTAATTTGCACTTTAAACATAAAAAATAGCTTTCTCTTCTTCAAGGTCGAACGTGCCAAAAAATCAACTCCTACTCCTGCGGGTATCATCAGTCCCTAGATATAAATCTATGTATATTTTCTGAAATGCCAGCAGCATAGTATATAATAGAATGGTCCTTTGCAAGCGCAACACTTCTGAGTGTCTCAAATAATATAAAAGTATATATTAACCATCTTACCGGCAGATGGGCCTGCAATGCATTGACTTACTTGTTGAAGACCCATCTGACAGCAGTGTTAAAATAACACTCAATCAATCTGAACCAAAGTAGATGCTCCAGTAAAAAAAATTCAGCCCTTGTAGGGTCAGTTCTTTCTAAACTGGACGCCCTTAGTGATCCGTGCCGAGTGCTCAGAATCCAAATGTATCTGAAGTTCCAGTGTGAAGTCATTGCCCTTCTCATTACTTCACTGCTTCACATTGTGCAGGACAAGCTGTGTAGGGTTCCCATGTCTCGAGGATGGATTATGGACCCCAGAGTGTGTCCTGTTAAGAATGTCCTTCCCAGCTATAGGAGATGAGCAGGATGGGTTGGAAAAGTTGCTCTGTAGCTGGGAAAATGTCCTTATTGACTGCAGCTTCCTCAGACCACTAGAAAGCCAAAAACAGAAATAGAAAAATAAATGCATAGGAAGTTACAGACAATTAAGCAGCATATATTTGTTTACCTGTTTTGTCATCCCCCTAGAGTAGGAGGAATACAATTACATGGGTCGGCCAATTCAATTAGCGGGGCTTACACCGCACGTGAGACCACAGGGGTGCACTTTTCCTTGCAGGAAAAGTCCATGATCAAAGACACCCTCTGGGCTCTAACGCACGTGGAATCAATGGCTTAGCGTGAGTTAATCCCTGGTTTACCGCTCGGGGAAAATGCTATGTAATTGAATAGCTTTTCCCCGCAGCGCAATCCTGCGGCTAATGAATTTCACCACTTAATATTTAAATAACAATGGCCGGCTCCCACCTATTGTTCTATTTTTCCCAATTACAGTCATCTGAATGGAGTAATGCACAACAACTAATTCATTCCCCCCTCAGTATTTAAATAACATGGCTGAAACCCTTCCTGTTTACCTCTGTTGGGACAAACACTATGGTAGCTCCCTGTATAAATGAGAATCTTTGGATAACTTGTCATTTGTAATTTAAAAAGAACTTGAATAAAGTCAGTGCTCAGGGAAACGAGCATTATAGTGGGTAACACAATGGCACAGTGGTTAGTACTGCTGCCTCACATCGCTGGGGTCATGGGTTTGATATTAACTGGTCTCATTATATAAATAAACAGTAACAATGACAGAGAAAATACTTGGAATAATGTATGTTAATGGGGCTTTACAGCATACTGATTATACACATTGATAGCAATAGTGCCACAATATATCTAGAAAGTAAACTGTTTCCCCTGTTGAAGTACAGATAGTACATTAGTGGAAGTCTATAAAGTGCAAATATTCAGTAATATTAGATAAACTGATAACTACTTTGTGTAGGCAGCAGCAACTTATCTACTTTATATAGAAGTGCTTCTTCTCATTAAGGTGCCCCCGATATAGCTGGGTCTCACTCATTCACTTGCACCATGGGACCGAAGTAAGGAATATTGCTTGACTCCATGTAACCAAGTCACCTAAAGTAGGTCCACTATGTATATATTTATAGCGCTGTCCATTATAGGAAGAGGGTGCATTATGTGATAAGTGTGCTTATAGGCTTGATACAGATATAATGTATATAGGGCCTGATTCATTACGGATCACAATTGCAACAGCGCACGCAGATCGGCAAGATGGTGCATACTGCGCATGTGTACGCACCGCAAGTGCGCGTGCGTGAGTTAGCATTGCGATCGCACTGCTATCACTTACGCAGATACAAAGCCATTGCAGATCGAGGGACAGGACGTCAGTGTTTAGGGGTGGTGATGGGAGAGTGGTTGGAAAAACACAGGCGTTCCTGTCCGTTTGAACACTGTTTCCTGGGCATGCATAAATTAGCGACTGCGACGGCACACGCAGCTTCAGTATTCACTGCGTGTGACGACAGTTGCAATTTCTGAGTAAGGTCAGACCTGCTGCAATTCTGCATGAGGGTTCCATGTTACCGATGTATACGCAGGACTGCGAGGTCTTACGGATGTGTGAAAGTGGTAGTGGGCGTCTCTATGCCGGCTGACCAGCTGCAGACATTAGCATATTTTTGCTGCAGAACTGTGTGCGGAATCGCAGCTGCGATTGCAATAGCGATCCGTAGAGAATCAGGCCCATAGTACAGAACAGTCAGTAGTGGTCATGGAAGGAGGGTCTCAACCAGTATGGGGGCTTCCATACTGCTTACTGTTTCTGCTTGCTGCTCATACACACAGTTGTATCATAATGCTAGATAGAAAGATATACACGTGTACATAAATGTATGTTTGGAGAGAGGGAGAGACAGAACTGCAAATATTTACACACACTTTTTCTCTGATGTTCAAAAATGGCCTGATTATTAGCCTGTCTCTGGCTGCTAAGGCATGGGAAGAGTTGTCTCTGTGTCCAATCTTCTACATATCCCAAGTATCTCGTACCTTTGCACTGTAATGTCATTATGAACACAGGGCCTGATTCAGAGCCGGACGCTCTGACCAGAGTGCTCGCTCTGAATCAGGGCCCTCCTACCTCATTTTGGAGCGGCCTCATGGGCGCTCGCATAGCTGTGGGTGACCACCCACAGCTATAGCGAGCGTCCATGATGATGGTCGCGATGGTCAAGACCATCGCGACCATCGGGCTTGCGACGAGACCCTGAGGAGAGAGAGAGACAGAGGGGGGAGGAGAGAGAGAGAGAGAGGGGGGGGAAGGAGAGAAAGAGGGGGGGAGAGAGAGAGAGGGGGGTGGAGAGAGAGAGGGGGGGGAGAGAGAGAGAGGGGGGTGGAGGGATAGAGAGTTCAACTTGAAATGGAATGGGAATAAAACATGCAAACAGAACAAAACAAAATGTAAGCAACCAAGACAAGACTTAAACATAATAAAATAGGTGGTTTATCACATCCAAATATAATAATAGACACAAATATCATACAGAACTCCAAATAGGATGGCAGGGACAGCTACGGGACACCCAGAGAACACTAGAGAGCAGAAGTCTCCAGGTCTAGGGCATAGCAGATTTGCCAAAGAGACCAACTTAATCAAACTTTTTGCTTGGTGTACATAAAGCATTAATGAGAAATAGTAGAGCTTTCCAAACCAATCCAGACAGCAAGAGAAAGGGCCTGTGGAGCCATCCAACTCCTAGCAATATGCACCTTAACTAACATTAGGAGAATCAGATAGGCCTAGGCAAAAAATACAAATACTGGTGGCCCAAGAGGGGAATCCCAGTCTCACAAGCACAGCGTTCCACTGCAGACCAAAACTCTGACATGTGTGGACAAGACCAGAGCAGATGCTAGAAATCAGCGTCAGAAAATATAAAATTAGGACTGGAGGTAGAGGCCAACCGCATCAGCTTAGCCAGATGCCCCAGAGTCCAATAGACCCTATGCAAAATATAAAGTTGTATCTGCTGAAAACCAAGTACTAACCGTCAACCATCATCCGTCAAGGGTTCTAGGTCACCCAATGCAATCTGAGAGACTGTAACCCATCTTCCCCAAAGTGTAACATCAAATAAAAACATATAATCTACATACTGCACAGGTATTTCCTCTCAACCTGAGACAATAAGTTTACAGATAGCAGGAGACGTCGATGGTCCACGCTAATGGCTCAATGGCAAATAAAGAGAGAGAGAACGGACAACCCTGCCTAGTGCCCCTTCCCAAAGAAAAGGAGTCTGTTACAAAGCCATTGACACAAGCTCTGGCCACTGGATAGGAGTACAACAAGCGGATCCAGCCCATAAACCCGTCACCAACCCCAAAGCGGTAACAGCCCACAAATATGGCCACTCAAGCTGCATCAAAGCATCCTCCACACCATCATGGGCAAGCTTCAAATAGGAAAACAAATGCCTTAAGTTAATTGTAGTCAATGTACCTGGCATAAAACTAGTTTGATCTGGGTGGGTAATTTCCCAAAAAGTTTTGTTAAAACACAAAGCAAGAATCTTAGTCAAGATTTTAATATCAGTGGACAATAGAAATATATCGGATTATAGGAGTCCGGGTAAGATGGATCCTTACTGGGTTTCAGGATTATCACAATGAGAGCCTCCGCCATAGACAGGGGCCAACCTCTAATAGTGCAGCAAAGGCGTCCTACAGTTTAGGGACACAAAAGCCCAGGTGAGTTCTATAAAGCTCAAAAGGGAGCCCATCAACACCCGAAGCCTTATCCTAACCTTACTATCATCAGTCAATATGTGGGGGACAATCTGATCCAAGTAGCGGCCTAGATCTAGTAAAGAATAAATAGCCTGAGATGTATACGTCTTCCAAAAATAGTCACAAAACACTGCAGCAATAGACAGGGTAGAGGTATGAGTAGCACCACTTTCATCCAGCAATCTGTGCACAGTGGAGGAGGCAAAGTCGACTCAAGCCATGAATGCCATAAATTTGCTCGCCTTGTCCACTTGGGTGTGCCCGCGAGTGGATATGCACAATGCATTTGCACTCGCGCCTCCATAAGATTGCATGGTGCAATCGCAGTGCGCGCCATAGTGTACCGTATGCTGCTGCGGGTAGTCGAATGGTGCGATTCGCGTGCACGTTTGTAGCACGATCGGCAAAGACCCTATCGCATTGTATTATTATTGCCTTAATTTACAAAACGTTTATATTTTCTTCATTTACAAAGCATTGACATACTACATAACGCTGTACATTGAGGGTTTGTGATACAAATAAAAAACATACAATAACTTGAAATAGAATGTAAAGATGGTTCTGTACAAATGAGCTTACAACCTAAAGCTGGGTACACACTAGTCTATAAATTTTAGACGATTTTAGACGAGTCGTAACAACAAATCGTCCACATCGTCCAGTATGTACGCACTATCACGCGCTCCCGTGAGCGTGCGATTCAGTCGATGTTGATTGACAGCACGCCCCCTTTGGTGGGCGTGCCGGCGGCGTGGCTGCCAGACGGAGGCATTCCCATGGGAACGCCTACCGTCTGAAGCCAGCCCCACTGACATCACTAGTGATGTCAGTGGGAGTGATTTTGGCTCTGATAGAGCCAAAATCACTCCAGGGCTTGCGGCAGCGAGACCCTACCGCAGGGTCTCCGTCGCAAGCCCGATGGTCGCGATGGTCTTGACCATCGCGACCATCATCATGGACGCTCGCATAAGCTGTGGGTGGTAACCCACAGCTATGCGAGCGTCCATGAGGACGCTCCTAAAACAGGTAGGAGGGCCCTGATTCAGAGCGAGCGCTCTGGTCAGAGTGTTCAGCTCTGAATCAGGCCCAGTGTGTACTCACCACAGGAAGGCCAGGTGATATGTTAACGTTATATAGTTAATGTCCGAACGACGTTACACATATCGTTCGGTGTTGCTTGAAAGATTGCATAGTGTGTATGCACTATGGGCCTGATTCAGCAAGAATCCCAAATGCGATTATGCACGCAATCGGCCGGTTGTTGCGTTCTGCGCATGTGTATGCATCGCAGTGCGCGAACCAGTAACTGCAATCGGGTCTGCGATCGCAGTGACTACGCAGATCCATCGTAGAGTGATTGACAGGAAGTACCGTTTGTGGGAGGTTACGGGGTGGGTGGTTGGCGAAACGCAGGCGTGCCAGTGCGTTTGAACGCCGTTGCAGGGGCGTGCATAAATTAGGCACTGCTATGCCCCATACGCAGCTTGGGCTTTCACTGTGTGCAATTCGGTTAGCAATTTCTGAGTTAGGTCAGACCTTGTGCAAGTGTGCGTGAGGCTCCGATGGTACTCGATGTTACCGATGGTTTTGCAGTCTTGCTAAACATTAAAGATTTGTGTAAGGTAATGTGGGCATCCTTATATTGTGCTGCGATGGCATAGCGATCGCAGTGGATTAGTATATCTCTCCAGTGAGACTGTGTGCATAATCGCTATAGCAAACGCAGCTGCGATCCGTACTGAATCAGGCCCTATATCGCTTGTTCTGGAGTTCAAGGGAAATCGGGATGACCTTCGCATCAATTGCACATCGTCTAATGTGTACCCAGTTTACGAGGCATGGGGAACACCTAATACATAAGGCAGCAAGACAGCTTGGTTATGCATTGTTCTTCTGAGTGCCCTGGGTAATGGGGTACAGAGCTAGTGCTGTCCAGATTGAGGCTCAAGTAATTAATCTCTACAGAGCCATTGCCTTGGGGAAACCTATAGAGTAGAATACCACTTCCACACAGCCAAATGTAACAGTCCGAGCTCATGCAGAATATTAATCACCGGTCCATAGACTGGTATATATTATAGTATACTATTATAGTGTCTGCTGCCTCTCAATTACTTAAACAGCCATCTGTATTAGGGAAAGGATCACAAGAAAGGGAAAGGAGGTGGCAAAACCCATAACAACCAATAAGATTCTGTCAATTTCCAATAACAATTTGGATGAGGAAAACAAACATCTGATTGGTTGGAATTTGATATTTCACCCGTTTCCTATATTTTCAGAAATGCTCTTACATACAAATGTCTTGTATAACTTTTCTGAGTGATACTTTTAAAAAATGTTTTATTTCTTTTGGTCCAGCCACCATTTATGGTGGCCGATCTGTGAATTAGGAGCTAATGTTGAATTCTTTCATTCATGCATACAGTTAACATTGGAAAACAGCAGGTGTGACTTGGCTGAGCAGAGAAAAATATTCGACCTCTGATTTGAGCATACAACAGAACCTCAGGCTGGAGAGGTCTCCTTCCACGTCTTTCCACAAAACACAAAGTGACTCTGTGCACATCCCGGCCTCACAATGGCTGCGTTATTCTCATGCCGGCAGTTAAACGTTCCTCCAATGGATACTGGAACCTTTCAGTGCTGCTGTTCACTGATTTTAAACTATATCTGGCAGGCGGCCATGGATTTATGGCCTTGGTTTGCCCTTTTCACCCCCCGAAACCCTGAACCTCCCTGGTTTCCAAGCTTCATGCTATAGAACATGCTGTTTCCACTTTATAACCTGGGACGGATGTCCTGCTGGTTGTCTATAAAATGAGCATAGGCGGAAAACCAGCTCCGCAAACAGTGGCAGATAGTTGAGAACTCCATGAAACTAAAAAGTATGTTGAGTTTCTTTACGATGCTACAGGATATTTCTGCAAAGTATAATAACTGAGGACCACTGCCTATACCGGATATCCAAAATAATCGGTGATAACCGACAGGCTGAGTAGCTAATATCTGATTACCTCACATCTTTCATTTACTGCCTATGTCAAATATTTACAACACTTGAAAATGTAATGGGAATATAAGATATGTGTGACCGTGCAGTATGGCTCCATGTCCCCCTAGTTACCTGTCTCTGTTTTGCAGCAGGAAGCTCCCCCTTTGAAGAGGCCGCCCGGTTTCTCATGCCAGCATAGAGCACCCCGACACCACTCGCACTGTTTTCTCCATCTGCAACAGCTGCAAAAAAACAAGAGATACTTATGGACACAGGGCAACTGCGAAACCCACAGCTACAGCCAGATTAATGAATGCAGAGCTAGCACTGGCTGGTATAGATTCTACACATAAGTGGGGATTTAGGGATGGGTGCAAGTGCTTTTCTGCTGCATAAAAATGTGTCCACGTGGGTGCTGAGCTGTATGTGTCTATCACTTGCGTCAGGGCGCCAGATGAAGGGAGTACATGGCGATGGTAGTATAGTAGAGCGTGCAGGCAGAAGTTATGCACTCCCCTTTAAGATGCTTCTGATTTTGGGTTACACGTATCTGTAACATACATTCCTTGTTACCAAACATAGATGGCGTTTGTTCAGTTTGCTGATGATGACTGAGACATATTTGCTCCAGACGCATCTATGTATTAAATGTGTGTAATACAAAATATATGGAAATGAAAGATATGCAGACGTATATTTGCACATGGACAACTTGTACAAATCAACCCCAGTAAATGTTATTCCTCACGCGTGCATCTGTTTTAATCCATGGTAGTATATTATCCCCTATGTCTACAATATCATCATTAAATGAACCTTTCAGGTATACAGACAGATATCTGGACAACATATAAACATGTTACATTCACTGTATGTTACATATTTCCTTCTAAATTCACCTTTTCACATGAATCTAGCCAACTTCTGGGCAGGTATAAATATATGTTATAGCAGAGATGTGAATGACTGCATATTGCCATTAGACTTTCTACTCAGCCTTGGAGAGAGATAAAGTAACAACCAATCAGCTCCTAACAGTCATTTTTCAAACACAACATGTAACATGACAGTTAGGAGCTGATTGTTTGGTACTTTATCTTTCTCCACTTTATTACTCTCCAGGGCTTAGTACATCTGCCTCTCTGTCTGTAGTATAAGGTTAGCATGTTCACATGTGCTGTCTCACTGAGTTATAGGATAAAAGGGAGTTTTCCTGCAGCAAGTACAGTAACGCAGCTTTGCCACACGTTCAGGAGGCCTAATGCTGACGTTGAGGTAACATTCTTACTTACTGCATTAATATGCAGACCACAATGAGCAGAGCTGTGGCCGCCACTGACACCGCCACCAGTGTGGTGATGGTTTGCTTCTTCTGATTTGCGGCAACAACAGCTAGGAGGTCGGCATGCTCACAGCGTGTACCAACGTAGCCTTGCAGGCATCTGCGGAGACAGAATAAAATGCATGCGATTACCAGCAGTGCAGACAGCAAGGATTAGGAATGAGTGTGCTTTATGAAGCTATCGCCACTGAGAAGACCAGCAGTGTTGCACTCATGCCTCAGTGATTTTATGATGCTCTATAATTCTTCCCTGTGGGAAACAGCACTTATAAACCTGTACTACTCTGTGATATCATACACCTTTGTCCGGGGGCAGTGCATGCAGATGTTAAGGTGTAAGTTTGCTTTCCATGCTGTAGCATCCTTTCTAAAACATAAAAAAATTAAATTGCATTAAATATAAAAAAGCTTCTGTACTCCACTAAAGATCACTGGGCCTGATTCAGCTCGCTCTGAATCAGGGCCGGGTTTTTTTTTTTTTGAACGGCCTCCTGGCCGCTCGCATAGCTGTGGGTGACCACCCACAGCTACAGCGAGCGGCCATGTTGATGCTCGCGGTGGTCAAGACCACCACGGCCATCGGGCTTGCGACGAGACCCTTGTGGTAGGATCTTGTGGCCGCAAGCCCCAGAGAGCTTTCGGCTCTAACAGAGCCGGAAGCTCTCACACTGACATCACTGGTGATGTCAGTGGGGCCGCCCCCAAACAGCAAGCGTTCCGTTGGGAATGCCTCCGTTTGGCCGGCCACCCCCCGGCCCGCCCACCAAAGGGGGCGAGCTGTCACTCAACATCGACAGCTCACCCCCTTTGGTGCAAAACCCAAAGCGTCGGAGTGCCCGTCGCTATCCAGGTCTCGCGCATGCGCACAACGGAGCCGTCTCCGTCATGCGCATGCGCTCTGGGCCACCATCGACCCGGTTGCCAGCGCTCAGCGCTTGTGACCAGGTCTGAATCAGGCCCACAGTCTTTCCTCTAGTTAGGCAATAATACAGATGTGTCCTCATACACTATTGCCATGTCCTTTCCTTTTTTTGCCTAAAAATGCGTCTTAGTTGAAATTGGATGTGACAAACTGCTTCACGAACCTGCACTTATTAATATGATATGCAATACTTGTATATCTGTGTGCGAATGAGTCTGAATCTGTATACGAAGTGCTACGGTGCAGCAGCATTTTTTCACGCCAAGTTCCGTTGTGCTTCGTATGAAGTCAGACACACACAGATATATAAGTGTTGCATATCAAATTAATCAGTGCAGTCACATGAAGCGGTTTGTCTCGTCCAATTTCAACAGAGACGCATCACTTGCGTCAGGCGTCTTGTGCATTAGAGTATTGAGGCTAGGTGTATGAGGACACATCTGCAATCACAGATCCTGGGATTACCCCTGTATTTACTTATGGACTTGACATAATATCAACACCCTGAAGCCCTCCTGTGGCATTTGTGACTCCTTCTCTAGGCTGAAATACTAAATTCATATTTAACGGTCAACAGAAATGTCATAATGTTGAGTAAGTTCAGTTAAGTGTAGAATTAAAGGGAAATGTGTAATATTGATATTACAGAATCATTTTTCTTACTGAGACCTGAAGCTTGAGACATATGTGCACCACCGGTCGGCCTGGCAGCTTTTTCCTATCTTTCAACAATTCCATCACAGATTTTTGTCAGTAACTCAAAATAAAGTAAGAAGGACTGTGCAGTGGATTTTTATATAACATCATATCAATGTACTGTATAATGCATAGTTGGAACTTTAAAATAAAACAAACCAAACCAAACCACCAATTAAATGCGTCCTGCTGAAATAGCGAAAAGTATCAATTTGAGTTACCATAAAAATTTAATTTTAATCCTGTTAAAGATTTGGGCATCCTCCCAGTATGTTTTTATAGTATAATAAAACATGGAAAACTGATCCCAATTCACTGATGCTGATACATAAAATAGAGACATGGGGCGGGATGTACTAAGCATCGCAAAGGCGATGCAGTACATCCCCCCTGTTTTTGGGTACATACCGCGGTTGATTACAGCGGTATGTACCTAGAATATCACAAAGCACAGCTCTCCCAATAAGAGAGGTCCTTTGTGATGGCTCCGGAAAGAGGGACTTCCGGTTTATCACCCAGAAGTCCCTCTGGCGTCCTTCTGCGCATGTGCAGAAGGGCACGGGCAGCGAGAAGTGATGCAAGGGATCTGATCGGATCCCTCCCAAGGAGGAGCGTCCCGATAAAAAGCCCATAGGCTTCTATTGGGTATGCCACCGGGATGATGCTTTGTACATATGGGGTTTTACCGCATTTTCCCCTTTAGTACATCCCGCCAATGGTGATGACCAAAATGGGCCTAGCACTCCTTATCCTGTATTAGTCATACTTGCCTACATTTTGTTTCTACTCTCCCAGAGAAGGCCGAAGAGGAGATGCAGCTGGCCACTTCGGAGGGTGGGGCCAGGCCAGGCGCTCACACTAAGCCCCATCCCTGTTGCTGCAAAATGCTGCAAATCGGAAATTCGTGAGTAAGGGGTGGGGTTAAAATTATGCAATTCCTGTCATTTTAGCCCCACTCCCTCCATATGGAGCCATGATTCCCGGTATTACCTCTCCATCCTGCCCACTTGTCTAGGAAGTGGGTGGGATGTGGGAGATCCATCCACTCTCCCGGTGGTGTGGGGGACTACCTGAAAAATTGTGAGGCTCCAGCAATCTTTGGGAGAGTAGGTAAGTATGGTATTAGTGCTGCCTGAATTTAGTCCAATTTGCCATCAGATAAACAAGAACCTTGCTTAAGCGGACTGTGGAGGCTAATGCGTGCTGATTTTTAGCTTCACATTATCCTATGCTTCCTTTTTCACACTATCGAAGTCATTATATTATGGTGAAGAAAAAAAAATATATTTTGCTTTATAATAATGTGGGTTTGGGCAGTGTTCTATTCAATTCAACTTTATCTCATTTTTTTTTTCTGCTGTTGTGGAACTACATGTCCCAGCATACACAGTCAGCCGCTGACTGGAAGGATATGCAGGAGATATTTCTTGCCAGTGCCTACTGGGATATGTTGTTTAACAACTGCTGGGAGTAATTTGTCAATGATTGTGCAGCTTGGTGGCATAGTGGTTAGAATTGTTGCTTCACAGCACTGAGGTCGTGAGTTCTATTACCATTCGTGGCCCATCCACGTGGAGTTTTAATGTAAAAAACATCCAAAAACATACTGGTAGGTTAACTGGAATCTGACAATTATTGGTGACACAAAATAAACGATAATAATAGTTTAAGTAAAAACAGCTCAGGAATTGGAGCTGCTCACATTTCAGCTTCACATCCAACTTTCTGCTTGTCAAACATGCAGCCAATTCATTCATTACTTTAGGCAAAATAAGCGGATCTTTAGGGGAGAATAAGGTGCTGTATTGTCGTACAGTAAAGAATGTCCCCTAGTGAGCTGGTCTGAATTGCCCTCTATGAATGAAAACAACAGTTACACATATAGGGACTGATTCTGAGTTGGTTGCAAGTGACTTTGTATCTGGAAAAAAAAACATGTTGTAAAGGATGTGCAGGCTCGGTTCTACTCGGTTCCGTTCGTTTTTTTTTCCCGAATCTTATTGGGTTTCAGCTGTCACGAGTTTTGGATAGCCAATAAGATTCGGTAAAAAAAACCGAACGTTGGTGCAAATCCATTTATTTTTTATTCCATGCAGAATTTTCTGGGAGCCCCCCCGCACCCCCAGAAGAGTATCCGGATCTCCTGCATACTGCCTACTTCCTAGTGAAGTGGGCAGGATGGGGAGATAATTGCCGGGAATCGCGGCTCCGTATGGAAGGGGCGGGGCTAAATGATGCAAAATGTCATAATTTCGCCCCGCCTCCTCCTTGCGCTACCGCGATTTGCGCCAGTTTGATGTAACGTTAGTGGGGCCTAATGACATAGGAACCCCTAAAGTGGCCAGTGGTGTCTGCTCTCCGGGCTTCTCCTGGGGAGCAGATAATAAAAGTCGGTAAGTATGGTTAGGAGTCTCTGGACACACCCCTCTCACACCTAAATCCTCTGTTACACTGGCTACAAAGGTGCAAAGTTACTTGCTTTTTTTGCTATGCTCAAAATTCAAAATCAGCCTCATGTTCATTCACAAACAGTAACTACAAGAATGTTAGTAACAGAATGAGAAACCGTTGGTGACTTACACACAGGCTGGTTCTGCCTCCTGCACTAGAAACCTGCACGTTCCGTGGAAGCAGTAATCACTGTGAGCATCTGGGCAGTCTAGAAAGTGAGATCTTACTGCTGCTGCTACTGGAGGATCTGCAAATAGAAAGATTGCACTTAGAAAACGATCCATTGACTATGGTGCATTAGATACACAATATATAAGATAATGCACTCCTTATTGTCTTATAGAAGGATGATAGATCCTTCTGACTTTGCTGGACTGCTTTGATGGTTAGAACTAATTGCATCCTGAGATAGCGTTGTTATTTGTACCGTAAGCAGCAAAATCTAAGCTTTTCTGCACATGATCAATTGACTCAATCCTGTGAAACAGTGACACAGGCCCTTTTTTCGGTGTACACAGTCGCCTGAGTTTAGGCTTAATCGCCGCTTCATAAATAGACACAGTAGTGTGATAATCTAGTGTTCATTCTAGCACCCTGCACC
The DNA here is from genome assembly GCA_031769625.1 of Taudactylus pleione. NCBI lineage: Eukaryota > Metazoa > Chordata > Amphibia > Anura > Myobatrachidae > Taudactylus > Taudactylus pleione. The sequence goes on along the minus strand of JAUIMM010000104.1, from coordinate 8,815,068 downwards.
TCTCACACCCCATATATAGTTCCTCTTTCCTGCCTGGGGTGTCGCTCTCTGCTCTGGTGCTGCTAGCATACTCACGTCTGTACCTTGGCAGTTTGTTGCAATAGCAGAGTGTGCTAGAAGTACCAGAGCAGAGAGAGACATCCCAGAGCAGAGAGCGACACTGCAAAGAGGAACTGCATGGGTTGTGATAGGTGCAGGGTGTTAGAATGTACACTATAAATCATTGTGACAAGCAGGCTAAACACAAACTGGGCTGCTCTCCATATATTTATCAGTGCCACTGACCATTGAAGAGTACAAGCATGTAGAAGAGACCAGCACATCACTACAGTCTTTAGTGAGGAATGAACACACAGGCTTCTTTGCAGTCTCTTGGGCTGAATCTGAATCGGACGCAAAGTGGCTGTAGTTACTGACAACCACAGGAGCCATATTTATTACCTCATGGTAATGAGAGAATCCATAGGGCTAAGGTGGGGGATTTGTGCGCCTGTAAGTGGAAACCTGTGTCGCCCATTCATTTTATGACGGCTGCTGCATTAGTATCAGCACTTGCACTAGCTCCATACTAACAGGCTTCCTGTGCTCACATAGTGGCCGCCCGAAACGGCCAATTTCATGGCACGATCCAGACAAATTCCATAACACTCAGAACAGGACGAACATACACAAAAGTGTCTAAATTCGTATGTGCGCTGTATGCAAACACCCACAGGTCACAAAGAGTGATTTCATTGCATGCAATTAAATATATTGTCCTATATTAACATATTAATGCATCTTAACACAATTCTCTATACAAAAAGAATCATTTTGAGAGGAACATTAAAGCAAGAATCAAAGGGATTTTTCACCTTACAAAAGATTTAAAAGTTTAGATCCATCCAAGGCGAAATCAGTGACCAAATGTAAGGACCTCCGTAGATCAGACGCCTATGTGAGGTTGACAGAGGAGGGACTTTGACAACCCTGAACAAAATTTCCCGCCGGGACCGTTACACACATCAGGGGACCTGCTCATTTACTAAATCTTGGACTGGTATATAAATGTATTTTCAATAAAGTTCACCTAATTTCAGCAACTAAATATTAATCTTTTCTATATACACAATCTTTTCTATGCTTTTTAGCACTAACATTAGACAGTTGTAAATTTCTCTGGCCGTCGGTTACAGCACAGAACTGCTGTGCCTTCTGCACCAACCAGTGCAGAGTTCTGTGATTTCTTTCTCAAGAACAAGGGAAATAATCAGCCCCTCCTGGTTATATAAAGACATGACTGTAAAGCACAGAAATGACGTACATTGTATTTAGTAAAATTTGCCTAAGAAAATGTCAATTGATGTAAGTTATCTGAAGGTGCACAGTAATGAAAACTATTAAACAGGTTTTATTTTTACTGGAAAAGTTGTAATATTAGATTACATTTAATTTTACACAGCAATAAGCACTAGGCCGATGACAATTTCCCCTCCCTGTATATGACAGACGTATGATATGGCAGTATTTACATGCAGCAGCCTGTCACATACAGTGATTCTCATGTATTCTAATGAGCCAGTAACATAGTGGTTAATTTGTTATCAATTGCCATCATTAAATATCATTGTCTGCTCTAGGCATCAGTATCTGCATGTCATTGTAATGTCTCATTAGAACAAGACTGGGGGGGATTTCTCCAACAATGATGCTCGCAACAATATCCGTAATTTGACGGGTTAACTTGCCCTGCCTGCGGTGATCATGGCCATGACTGTGTGGTTATATTGGAATTTGCTAAACAGCTTAAAAAATCCCTGGGCTAAAGGGAGCTGATAAGTAATCGTTTTATATGCTCAGGGAGCAGCTGGGAAATTATACAAAGACCTGTGTTGTTTTCTCAAAATAACATTCCCAGCTTCTCATAGAATACGGAGAAGGCACTAACAGACTCAGCGATACTAACAGGAATGGGTATCTCAGGATCAGATAGAAAGCAGTAAGCTGAACTGCCGGCCACAAATCTTGCCAACATTAAGAATCGTTTGACTATGCAATTTTTTCACCCCTGCCAGCTCATTTAAAAAATCTTGTCCTGTAGAACAAAAGTAGGTGTGTTGTGAGCCTGACTCCCACTTGGCAAGGCAGGCCTCAATCGGCACCCACAGTGCAAATGCTTGCAGTCCTGTAGGCGCCCATGTATCCATGCAAATTTCTGCAAAATTGGGCACACTTCTGCGTAAGTTGGTGCGTGATGTTACATAAAGCTGCAGGGATGTAGATTTTACTGTCAAAAATGAGCCTTACTTATTGTTACATTGCATCGTCACTGCGTACACACATAGTGGTGTGTACCCAGCATAAGACACATTATAGTCACCCCCAGGGGAAGATGTATTAAACTTTGGAGAGAGATAAAGTACCAGTCAGCTTCTAACTGTCACTTTACAGGCTGTGTTTGAAAAATGACAGTTAGAAGCTGATTGGTTGATATTTTATCTTTCTCCAAGGTTTGATACATCTCCCCACCAGTCCTTTTAGTTGTACATGTAGCACAATTTATTATTTAAAACTGTTTCAGAAAAGGTTCTCAGAGCAGTGGTCTCCAACCCATAGCTCGTGAGCAACTGGTAGCTCGCAGTCATAATTTTGGTAGTTTGCCTAGCTGCAGTACTGCAGAGTCAGCTAGGAGTCAACGTGGAAGTGGAAGTGACCTCTGATGCACGCTTCCCTGTGGCATCAACGCCATAGCTGGAGCCACGGGGAACGTGTCAAGTGATTGCCTTAGTGGCTACAGCAATCGCCTGAGGAGCTTCCCCGTGGTTCCTCCAATGGCGTCTACGTCACGGCAGAGCGGCACAATATGTGACGAACACAGCAAGTGACTCCTGCCTATCTTACATTTTATTTACACATTGCAACAATATCACTGTTTTAATGAAATGCATTGTTGTTTTCTATTAAACATTTTAATGAAATGACCTCGAATTGTTTGGTTATTAGCCAGATTTTATTTCTATCACTTTAGTAGCTCTTCAGGTTTCATTTTTCTCAAGTAGCTCACACCCCAATTAAGGTTGTCAACCACTGCTTTAAAGCATACTTGCCAACATTCTAGCTGCCCCCTTCGCGAGGGGTTAGTCTGGGTGGCACAGCGGGAGGTTGTGACGTGGCACCATGTCAAGATTACCGGCATTGTGAAGCAGGGGGCAGGGCCATGATGATGCAGTTCAGCACAAATCGCTTCATCAGCCCTCTCCCCCTCCGGCTGCGGGGGTGTGTGTGGGTGCGGGGGGGTCCGAGGGAATGTGAGCGGGAGGTGGCCGGCTGGGAGGCTTGCCCACTTTTCCGGGAGCATACGCAGGAATGCTTTAAAGGTGTAATCAAAACAATATAGGGCAAACTGGGGTGATTTCTTCCTTCTCTAAACTGACCAGAACTTGCTCTACACCTGTGTTTGAGTCTAGATATTCAGGAGGATTAAATAATGTCAATTAATTTTTACATGAAGATGGGTGCCTATTTTGGGATGAAATAAATAAATATGACATGTTTAGATGTATTGTTCCTTTTAGCCAAGCGATTGCACTTTTATCTCATCCTCTTTGCAGTGTGTTGGAACAAGGTCCTGGCCTGCTGACTAGGCCACCTACTAGGTGCATTGTCTCCCTGCCTCTTCTCTCCTCACCTTCATTCCAACAATGAGCCATCCCTGAACTTTCTGTAACCACCTGTTTACACCTGCTTTGAACTTTATCACAGATGTCTGTCTCTTTGAAGTCCTCCCTCTTTACTCAGTAACCGCACTTATCAATATACAAGAATGGACTTAACCTCTGCACCGCCACGGTGATATCCATACAGTTCAGACACGTCCTGGTTCTTACAGTACAGTCCTGATTTTTGCAACACTGGAATTTTTTTTTTACCGTCTTAATTTCCAAGACAAAATGTTCCGTATGGAGCCTGGGGGGAATGGGAGATGATAACCTGTAACGGTTTTATCATATCTATCCCGTAAAAATATTAGAGAATCAGAAATCAAAGGCTAGAAAAAAGGGCTGCTTGTTTATCAATAAAACCTTTAAGTTCCAGGACTGCCCTTTCAGAGGTTACTCTGCGGCACTGGATGCCCCCAAACCTTAAAAAGACCTATTTATTGCCCTGCCAGCAGACATATTTGCAAAGGAATCTTCCAAAAGACACAACCTAATTTACAACATCACGCTGAGCAAACAAGCGGCACTGTTAATGAAACGCTCTTTGAACCCTTTGGAAAAGAATTCAGCTACAAACAAGAATACACGCCTCCCTTGTTTCACCTTAATGCAGGGACTGAGAAAAGGCAGGAAATTTCACATTTATAGCACCCCCACCCTCTCTAGGGAAGCCACGGCACGAATAAAGAGGTTTATGCACTTTTTATTTCAATTTTTTTTTGGTAGTTGCATATTTATTAAAGAGGAGGTAGTATGTAAGAAAGGAAAAAAAACTTCTTTTTAAGCAGGCGCCATGAAATCGGAAACATAGGACGGTTGGGAGTTTCAGGTTACAGCTACTGACTTGTGAATTGAAGTTTATGAATGAAGTCTGTGATAGTAGTATGTATGTGTGAGGGCATGTCACCTGTGATTATACGGCACAGTGAAAAATGATAGAATACATTATTTATTCCACTAGATTCCTACTGCCCGTGGCTGCAGACCTAGATAATTATACTAGCGTTATGTTTTCCCTGCCAGAGCCTTGGCAGCAATATCTCGGCATATTGTATGTCAAATAACATACACATAAAAGGTAGGAACAGAAGCTGAGGGGTCAGACTGGTTTGGATGAGAGAAACACCAACAGAAGCCGGGGCAACCTGTGGTCTCACAGAGGTCAGACATGCTGGAAGAAATAAGCAACTTAAAATAAACTGTTTTTATTTACCATTGTGTCCTTTTAAACTGCTAATGACACGGGGAGGGTGCTGCTAGTTTGGGATTAGATACATAACGGCCGAGGAGTCAATGTTTTATTTCAATATGAATAAATTGACATTAATGCTGTAAACCTCATTAGTACAGGATATATATTAAATAAATAATAAGTTTTGAAGTTGAGAACAGGTCATATGGGGTCATGCAGGGGTGGGCCTCGTTTGCTGTGTGCTTCTGTACATGTGTCAGGTGTGCTTTGTCAAAGACAAATAGCACATTTTGTGATTTCCTGGTTATGGGTTATATGTTGCCCATAGCAACCAATCAGATTCTACTTAACATATAACTAGCACCTTATAGAAGATAATAGCTAGAATCTGATTGGTTGCTATGGGCAACATCTCCACTTCTAGAAACTCTCACTTTAGTAAATTTACTCCCTATGTGTCAGTTTCTACTAATTAATTGGGGTCATACACACACACACACACAATAAAAGAAAATAACACATATATCCTCTAAACAGAATCTAGTTATCACTGTTCCAGAATGGATATTTTTATCTTTACACTTTTAGGGGTCTATGTACTAAGAATTGGAAAGAGCTAAAGTGGGTGGAGATAAAGTACCAACCAATCAGCTCCTGTTACTTTACCGGCTGTGTTTGAAAAATGACAGGAGCTGATTGGTTGGTACTTTATCTCTGTCCACTTTCTCTGTCTCCAATTCTTAGTACATAGACCCCTTATTCTTGTTACATGGCTGCTCACCTACTATCATACGCACACCGAGGGCCTGATGACGGATCTCTGTGGCACCAATGCGAGTCGGACGGAACTTGGCTGGAACTCTCTTTTTGTGAAAGTGGGCATTTCAGAGTGTGAGCTGGGATTGTATGTAAAGCCCTGTGTGAATCTGTGTGTATGGAGAAGGGAAGCATGTTTCTGACTTATCTCTTGCATCCAGCATGGGGCTGGCACAAGTGATGATACTAATGATGACATTTATGGGCACATGAAAATAATGGTAGCATCATATTTGCAGCGATAGTAAAACAACTAAAAAGACTTGAAGATTATGTCATACAGGCAATCACGGTTTGCATTGGTCTGAATTGCCACCCTAGTGCATTATTCAGCATTGGTGGCATTTGGTTAACATTGTGAATGGATATATGTTGCTGTTATTATGTTCTATTCTAGGTATAATGGCCCACCTTCATTTATATTGCAATTTTTATAAATGGTCTTGAAACATTTTGCTGCTGAGCCAGTGCTCTCAGACTCGTTGTGAGTAATTTAGTTTAGGTTATGTATTGACGGACCCTGGAGGGCTACACTCTCCATTATGTCACATTTTATTGAATTTTATAATATGCTAAATTTTTCTGTTTTATATGCAGGTTCAACAACAATCGTCTCTTACTTCCCAGAGAATAATAGATGGTGGGAAATGCGTCTAATCTTTAGGGGATTGTCCCTAGAAAGTAGAGTCAGTAGGCACATATGCCAGACATCTGGGTGTTTTAGTTGAATTGGGGCAGGTATTTACATTATGGGAAGAATTTTCCCTGCAGTCATCCAGCACAGCCTATTTATGTAGTGGGGCAGCTGGGGCTGTTTGGTAGTAGGGTTTAAAAGCACTAAGGGGTCTATTTACTAAGCAGTGTTATGAGACAGAGTGAAAAGTGATAAGTCTGTGATAAGTGCCAGCCAATCAGCTCCCAACTGCCATCTCACAGGCTGTGTTTGAAAAATGACAGTTGGGAGCTGATTGGCTGGCACCTTATCACAGACTTATCACTTTACACTCTGTCTCCTAATACTGCTTAGTAAATAGACCCACAAGTGTTAAAGGCACAAAGTGTGATAACATAACAGTTACCCTGCATGAATATGGACTAATCATCTGTTTATTTCATTTCATCCCTCAGGTATGTGATATTTCATCTTTCATCCTGCCTACTGCATATATACTCTGCATAGACCTTCATGCAGTCATGTGCAGTTTTAAATGTATGTGATATTTAATCTCTTGCATAGATTTGTTTTTACATGTATTGTTCAGTGAAGCATAGTTTATGGTATATATCTGGCCTGATTTTTGCTCCAACTCAGAGCAAGTTATCTCCTTTGATCAGCAGACTAATTGAGTCAGATGTAGCCTGTCTTAATCAAGGATACCACTCCTTTATATTCAGTATAGGGGCAGCTGGGTTTAAAAGCACCAAGGGCTCTATTTATTACAATCCGCATATTGAATGCAGATTGTAGTGTGATATTAATGACTGAGTTCGCATTGCGAATTCAGGCAATATCAAAGGGATTTACTACAAACCCCTTGCAGGGACAGAGCTTGCGATAAAGCTCTGTCCCTGTGAATCCACTTCGGAGCCTTATCACGGTATTTTCGCACAAAATACCGTGATTAAGTGCCCATGCATGCGCCGACCGGTCGCTGCTGCTACCCCCGGTGCTAATCCCTTTTTCACCCTTTTTCACTTTATTTTAGTCAAAATAATGTTAATAAATAGAGCCCCATGTGTTAAAGGCACAAAGTAACAGTTACTCAAACAGTTGAACAAACTTTGACAAACATCTAAGGTATTTCAGATTAAAAAACGGATTTCCTTAAAATTTGTCTAATAGTAACAAACCTAATACTCACCATGTACTACACATTTCTTTTCATCAAAACTATTCTTTATATTTTCTCTAAGGATATAACATCCTTAACTTGCCCTCTATCTCACCTCTCTGTGCTCATTGCAGCCGTATTGATTCACTCCCCTCCTCTTAAAAGTCATGTGCTTTCTTTTCATCATACATTGACTATTACACCCTCATTGTGTCACTATAAAAAACTTTTACACACCTCCTACAACTATATCTACTTCTCTATCCTTCTGCTCTTATTATCTGGTGACATAGCACCAAATCCAGGCCCCACACACACAGCGGTTTTACTGTGGAATAAATATCCTGCAAAGCCCACGTGTCCCCCATCACCCTCCAAATCAATAAATGTGCCTTATGGAATCCACACTCTATCACAACTTACCATTATTTTACATCTGAACATCTCTTTACAACAACTACTTTCACCAATTTCTACATTTACCTGAGACTGCTGGTTCAGACCTTAACCATACAGTAACAACCATGGCTTTCCACAGACACCTACAAAAACTGTCACGTAAAGTAGAATGTCAGAGGTGTAAATCTTACTCCATCTTACTTGCTCACATAATGTAAAACAGGAATCCACCCATCTGTCATCCTAACCCTCTGTCCCATGCTCATTGTCTACCCCATCTGTGTCACCCCTGTCTGTGTGCCCTCCCCCTTTAGAATGTAAGCTCTCACGAGCAGGGACCTCTTCCCTCATGTGCTTCTCCTTCCTTTACTTACAGTACCTTGCAAAAATATTCACCCCTCTTTGCATTTTTCATGTTTTGTTGCCTCACAACCTGGAATTAAAATGGATTGATTGAAGGTGTGCATCATTTCATTCACAGAACATGTCTACAACTTTGAAGTTGTGTTTTTTTTTTTATATTGTGAATCCAACAACATTTAGGAGAACATAACAGAAAACTTCAGTGTGCACAACTATTCACCCTCTTAAAGTCAGTACTTTGTCGAGCCACCTTTTGCGGCAATTACAGCTGCAAGTTGCTTCGGATAATTCTCTATGAGCTTGCCACATCTTGCCCCTGGGATTTTTGCCCATTCCTCAAGGCAAAACTGCTCCAGCTCCTTCATGTTGGAAGGTTTCTGCTTGTGAACAGCAATCTTCAAGTCTGACCACAGATTCTCAATTGAATTGATATCTGGGCTTTGGCTAGGCCATTCCAACACATTTAAATGTTTCCCCTTAAACCACTCGAGTGTTGCTTTAGCAGTATGCTTCGGGTCATTGTCCTGCTGGAAGGTGAACCTCCGTCCCAGTCTCAAATCACAGGCAGACTGAAACAGGTTTTGCTCAAGAATATCCCTATATTTAGTACCATCCATCTTTCCCTTGACTCAAAACAGTTTCCCAGTCCCTGCTGCTGAAAAACATCCCCACAGCATGATGCTGCCACCACCATGTTTCACTGTGGGGATGGTGTTCTTGGGGTGATGGGATGTGTTGGGTTTGCACCAGTGGTGGCCGAAAAGTTCAATTTTAGTCTCATCTGACCAGAGCAACTTCCTCCATACAATTGCGGAGTCACCCTCATGCCTTTTGGCAAACTCAAATTGTGTCTTCTTATTTTTATCACTAAGTAATGGCTTTTTCTGGCCACTTTTCCATAAAGCCCAGCTCTATGGAGTGTACGGCTTATTGTGGTCACATGCACAGATACACCAGTCTCTGCTGTGGAACTCTGCAGCTCCTTCAGGGATACCTTTGGTCTCTGCGCTGCCTCTCTGATTAATGCCCTCCTTGCCCGGTCTGTGAGTTTTGGTGGGTGGCCCTTTCTTGGCAGGTTTGTTGTTGTTGTTCTTTCCATTTGATGATGATGGATATAATGGTGCTCTGGGGGATCATCAAAGATTTGGATATTTTTTTTATAACCCAACCCAGAATTGTACATGTAAACAACTTTGTCCCTGACTTGTTTGGAGAGCTCCTTGGTCTTCATGGTGTGATGCCTCTTGCTTAGTGGTGTTGCAGCCTCTGGGGCCTTTCAGAAAAGGTGTGTTTATATTTATACTGACAGATTATGTGACACTTAGATTTCACACAGGCGGACTTCATTTCACAAATTATGTGACTTCTGAAGGTAATTGATTGCACCAGAACTTTCGAGGGGCTTTATAGCAAAGGGGATGATTACATATGCACATGCCAATTTTCCGAATTGTATTTATAAAGATTCTTTTTTATATATATTCTTCTCATTTCATTTCACCAAATTAGACTATTTTGTGCAGATCCATCTCATAAAATTTATATATATATATATATATATATATATATATATATAAAACACAGGTTGTAATGTAACAAAAAAGGGAAAAAGCCAAGGGGGTGAATACTTTTGCAAGGCACTGTATATTGTTATCTACTCTATACTCCTTATAACAGCACCTAACCCTTGACTTTTGCCATCCTGCTACTGTTGCAGCAATGTTTATATACCATGTACTTGTCCTGCAATGTCTTATACTGTATGTCAGTGTTTTCTTGTTCTGTTCAACTTCTTTTATGTACTGTTTCTGTACTTTGTTTTTGTACTTGTTAGGCGCTGCGGAACCGTTGTGGTGCCATATAAAGGATGATAATAATAATAATAATAATAATAATAATAATAGTGTATATGTACAGACAGATAGACCTGAAAAGCTCAATAGGTCCTTTCTGCCATTGACAACATACACTTACATTACCAATTGGTCAGGAATAGCAGCAAGGATGGAAAGATACTCTGGAAAGGCCACAATATGTCCTGGTGACAGCAACTTTGAGACAATGCTAATGAATCAGGAAAGAGCATATACAGAACGGTGCCAAAGCTCAATGAGCACCTTCTGTTGACACTGTACAAGACATCCTCCCCGGGCTTCAAAGCTGTGCGGCTCATTCCCTTTATTGTTATCCTGAGACAACAATTCGCCTGAGTGCTGGATAACGTCTGGAAGAATTACCCTTAGCGCTGAAGACTCGGACAGTGAGAGAAATGAAAGTCACATTTTATCTCTCTACAAGCTTTGATAAATCTCCCCCTAAGTGCCGATACTTTGTTGCAACTCTTTTTAGAAGTGACATAATCAAAGTACAATTATGGGCAGCTGTCTTTAACAATTTTCGAAAGCTTTTTATCCACATGGCCGATCTATGTAATGATTGGTAAGTGCATACATACTTACCAGTTGTTCGGCCGATGAGTCTTCTCTGACATCACAACTGGCCGGACATTTAAATTTGCCCGCCCACTTGAGATGTCAGTCACCGGCGGGTCCCTGCAGCAACTCTATGGCGGTAAGCGCGTCGCCCGCACACACAGCCAGACGTGCCGATATATCTGCAAGATAAATCAGTGTTGGTTGTGTTGCAGGGCAGATGTGATATGTCTGTGAACAACATCGTTTAGAGACATCATCTGTACACACCCATCGGGCACTACAGATATATATCGCCTGTTCAGTGAAACAAGGGGTGATAATTCTGTCAGTGTGTACCCAGCATAAAGATTATGCGTGCCACAGGTGATATTCAACAGATGGTTCAAAGGCTTTACTTATGACTCTGCAAGTTTATCTTTACAGAATGGATATATGTTGAACTATTACAACATACAAACTATTTAAATTAATTCAGCTGTATTTTTTGGAACCATGTTTATCATTTGGATTGTAAAAGTGCAGAACTATTGGAGCACATATACACTATCCCAAATGACTCAGCTATTTTAATAACAGTGGATTCATGTTTGATCCGATTGTTTTTTTTTTCCTTTTATTTTTTTTAATTTGTATTTATTTTTATTTATGTATTTATATGTATACTGTTACTACTGATTGTGTAATGGTCTTATTAAGACTTTAGGTGCAACTATTCAACAATAATTAGACATGTTACAATATTGGGGCCTATTCATTAAACGTAAAAATTCAATGGAGATAATTAGCTTTAGAACTCTCATGGAGTTCTAGCTAATTATAGGTGGAATTCATCATTCCACCTCTCCATAAGTATCTATTCCGAAAAGCTGTCATTTTTGCGATGACAGCTTTTCGGGAAATAGATACTTTTCCCTGCCTACACTACCTTATCGCATCTGGAAACAGTGCTGCGCATGCGCTGTTACATCTGTAAAACCAGCGCATGCGCAGCACTGCCTACAGATGCGGTAAGTTTCGTACCCCCCCTCCCCCCCCCCCCCCCTCCCCGCTCACCTCCCCCCCCCCCCGACTTACCTGTCCGCGCAGCAGCCTCCGGCTCTGTCCTGCTGGTCTGTCATGTGGTTTCCCTGCAGACCACATGACAGATTATAAAAAAAATAATTTTTTTTTTCTTTTTCTAAACTTTCTTGTGCTCTGCTGGGGAGCACACATGACAGACCAGCCTCCGGAGCCTGAGGACAGAGCAGAGCGCCGGAGGGACTCGTCGGGGGACCTGCACACGCTGATACAGGTAAGTGGATTCTGCTATTCGCCACCTCACAGTGGCGAATAGTAACTGCATCAAATTCCGAAAATTGATAATTTTCGGAATTTGATGAATACCATAATTTCCACATCCCCATATTAATGTATGGGGAGTGTGGAAATGAACGCAGGGGGACTTAGCAAGGAGATATCTGTGATATCTCCTGTGTTAAGTATGTTCATGAATACCAAAATAACGTTATTTAAGGAAAATGTCCTTAAAAACTTTATTTTAGTGTTGATGAATAGGCCCCATTGTCTGGTACAAGCTGTACCAATTTTTTTCTTGTTGCATTTCACTGTATTTATTACTATTTGTTAAGAAATAAAAAAAATTAAATAAAAATAAATTTGTTTAGTATTTTAGCACGGCTACAGCAACATTTATATTTATATTCTTTTGGTAGTAAGTACGAACGCAGGGATGTCTCAATTCCTTTTTCTTGTGCCTTCTTTGCATTGGCATACCTATAATGGGTGCACACGGGGCCCTGGGTTTAGGGGAGCCCACGCCGCACACCCTGCACCTATGTTTAATACTTACCACTCAGTCCCGCATCGGTGCTGCAGCAGCAGCCAAACCACCAGGAAAATGGAGATTTGCGCATGCGCAGTAGAGAAGTCTCTGGGATCCTGGTTCGGGCTCCATGTTACCGGAGACCAGCGCATGCGCAACAGACTCTGGCACAATGCCAGAGTCTCCTGCGCCGCAGAGGAGGGGGCCTGTACGGAGTCTGCACACAGGTTCCCTCCTCTCTTAAACTGCACCAGCTTCTTTGTAAGAAATAGCTTTAGTTAAAGTGAGACTTCAAAGCATACTTGCCTACTTTTCCAAAATTGCCGGGAGCCTTCCGAAAATCGGGTGTCGCTCCCAACCCCCGGAAGAGTGGGCAAGTCTCCCGGCCATCGCCACCCGCCCGCACTCCCCGCCGGCTTCTGGCCGGTCCGGGGGGAGTTGATGACGCGATTCACACTGAATCGTGTCATCGTGGCCCCGTCCCCAGCTACACAATGCTGGTAATCTCGGTATTGTGTATTGGGGGCGGGGCATTGATCGTGTGGCCCCGCCTCCGGTCCCACCATCAAAATCGTGTCACGTCCCCCGCTGTGCCGAGCTGGCTGCCTCCTCCCAGAAGAGACAGCCAGATTGTCGGCAAGCCTGCTTCAAAGTGTACAATGAACTGCAAATAGTTGGACCAGCCATTTTGTAGGCCAAATATTCAAGAGATTGCAGACTATCAATTCAATAATATTACCTAGAAATAGGCAGATCAGATTCACACCACAAAATGGGTCAGAAGTACATATAAACTCTAAAAACGATTAAATGCGTGCCTACAATAGATTTATTGTTTATTACATTTTATAGTAATATATTCGGATTTTGCCTAAATTTGTATAGCAATATTTAAATGAGCTCATGTTTGTATGGCTTGTTATTCTACACCCTGGTGCAATATTTACAATACATGCACCGTTTGTACACTTTGTTCCTACTTAAGACAGACTTCTTTACTTTGATGTAAGACAATTACATCATGATTTTCTGCTTGCGGCTACATCAAATAGGACCAGGGTCATAAATCACCTCTCAGGTTGTATGAACAGCACACAGCACCTCGGAGCTGCCAGCTATTTTCAATGGAGAGCAATAGTTGAGTGAACTCATGTTCACAGAAGGTGACTGCAGTAAAATATCCACTGTTACCTTCTAGATCAGGGGTCTTCAAACTTGGCCCTCCAGCTGCTGTGGAACTACACATCCCAGCATGCACTGCCACCTTTTTGATATAACAGCATGCTAAAACTATGTGCAGTGCATGCTGGGATGTGTAGTTCCACAGCATCTGGAGGGCCAAGTTTGAAGACCCCTGTTCTAGATGCTGCAGAGTGAGAACATATTCTCTGGGAATACATTTGCCTATGACAATGTGCCTCTTTATTAAATCCATCACAAGTACAAATCCCACTTCTCACTCTTCTCTTTCCGTAGAACCATTTCTATTTCAGCAAATTGAACCAGGAAGTGAGAGTGTATAAAGCGATTGGGACCAAGCACAAAGCCATTCCGTCTTCAGCCTGATTGTATTTCCATGGGACCATCGATGAGTCATATATCGGGTAGAGCACTGAGGCATAACATTTTTAACTGCTTTTTGTAAGTATAAATGTAATGCAAGATTGGCATCATGGACAACGTTTTCAAATCATTTACAGGGACACACACAGTACTGTTGTGTTGTTGCATCTAAGCACATCACCTTCCAGCACTACAGGTCCTATAATTATTTGTCAATACTGAAAATATGGACATTTTCGAGTACAATTTTTTTTATAAAAGCTCGGACTGTCCCTGGAAATTATGGACCTATCTCTAGTATATTTACAAAAGCGAATCTACCGAATATGGCACAGGGGCTTATTAACCAGGCCATCGATAATAAAGTATCCAACTCTCAGCTGTCCCTGCGATCCTTATTACCGCTAGATTAGTAGAGGTAAAACTGAGCACCGACAGTCTGACTCAGCAGTGCTAGTGCGCATGTGTGAACTTGGGTTCAGAAATGGACACAAAGAACCCGGTGTCCGGCGGAAGCAGCCGAACAGGGATGGAGGGATGCAAATTGATACCTCTTCGCAACACGGACTCTGTCTCATAGGGAAGGAGTGGGGTCTGGGAATCAGCGACATCTGAAAATGATGAAGGTTTCCGCTGTGAATCTCAGAAAATTTAGCATTACTAGAGCTTGATGAATTTAGTTGCCCAGATCGGGACTGAAAGGTAATTAGGAGATGGGATGCGGTTAATATCCCTGCGATCGGGATGCCGACTGCTGAAATCCCGTCGCTGGAATCCCGATCAATGGCAGAACACCCGCTACGGAATCCCAACATGACTGGGGATGTCGACGTCGGAATCCCGGCAGCTGGCATTCTGATCGTAAGGAGACCGGGGCAAGGTAAGTATTAGCTGTGAGGGGGGGGAGGGCTTAGGCACCCCAGGGGGACTTAGGGTTAGGCTCCAGTCAGGGGGACTTAGGGTTAGGCTCCAGTCAGGGGGACTTAGGGTTAAGCTGCGGGAGGGGGGAGGTTAGGGCTATTCTCCAGTCAGGGGGGGTTAGGTACAGATACCACTAGAGGGACGGTTAGGGTTAGGCACTAAGGGGGAGGGTTAGGCATAGGTACTTGCCGGGAGGGTTAGGGTGCGGGGTAGGGAGGGTTAGCATTAGGGTACAAAAAAGGGGAGTTAGGGGGTAAATAGGACAGGGGAACAGTACTCACCATTACACTGTCGGGATTACAACCATCAGGATGCTGCTATCACTGTACTGACAGCCGGCATCTCCTCAGTCGGTATTTCATACCGATTCCTTAGGAGATATCCGTGTTATCTCCTGTGTTACATTTATAATGAATGTCCCTGATACTTAATTTTAATTTTCACCTAATTCTGTAGAAGGTAAGGATAATGAATAGACCCTATAATTCACTAATAGTGTATACTGCATTCATGGCATACAAACTGATTGGACGATTAGCACTGCTGCGCAATCAGAGCTGTAGAGATGTAGGCAGCGGTAAAGCACAAACCCTCCTTTTCCAGGGCAGGAACATTACAGACCTCCAGAGGGCTGGATTATCCAGTGCTGGCTACTGCCTAGTGCCCTGTAGACACTGTAGGGCCTGCAATACTCTATTTATTATGTGCTCTTTATTTGACAAACAAAGGAGGGAAGGGGGCCTCAAACCAGTATTTTGGGGTTGGGTACGGGATCCCAGCAGTAAGGATGCCAATGGTAGAATCCCGTCAGATTTCTGCAAGTATGATCACCCTTACCCTAACCATAATCCACCCCCTAACCCTAATACTTACCTCCGCAATCTATCGGGAATTCTGACTTTCAGGATGCCGGTGTCGGTATTGTCACCATTGGCATCCTGACTGTCGAGATGCTGACTACATCCCATATGTTGTGGGGTTCTAGACCTTCACCTTTCTTTCACTGTACAGTTACATCCCCTACTGTGCATCTACAATTAGGAGATATGCCTTTACATAAATGGAGCCTAGAAATCTTCAGATTGAGCTTTCAGTTTAAAATTATAAGGTTGATGGGGTCTATTTACTAAGCCTTGTAGAGAGATAAAGTACCAACCAACCAGCTCCTAACTGTCATTTTTCAAACACAGCCTGTGATATGGCAGGAGCTAATTGGTTGATACTTATCTTTCTCCACTTTATCTCTCTCACTGTCTAAGAAATGACAGTTAGAAACGATTTGGTTGCTATGGGCGACTTCACTATTTTATCTCTCTCCACGGCTTGATACATCTCCCCCTCAGTAACTGATACATTTCCCATGCACAGTATACCATAACTATGCCAAATAAAGTCATCATATATAATGATGAAATAGCTTCTAATATACTAAAAGACAAGACTAGATAACTGCTTTGCAAACCAAACCTGCAAATATCTCCTGACCAATCATTAAAAGACCATTACACTTTAAATATAAGTTACATATTTACCACCTGCCCCTTACTTCCAGGGACAGTCCAAAGATTACTCATTCACAATGAGATTGATTAAATACATAGTAACAATTCAATTGTCCAGTATCCAGAAGGCAGATCTCACCCCCTATGCTCTATATACATTTACATAATTGAAGTGAAGTATTTAAACACAATACAATGCAATTGTATTCATGGGATGTGTTGCGGGCATGATTCCCTATTTCTATACAGTGTGTTGTGTACATAATGTACCAGCCCAGTTTCTCTGCAAATTGTATTAATGTTGGCAAACCTGCAACTACTTTATACAATGAAAACTTGCAGAACTATATATATATGTAAAAAAATTATTAGGGTTCAGTAAAAAAAAAAAAAAAAAGAAAAGAAAATGATGTAGCTAGGCTAACCACTCATTAGAATTGCTGCCTGTTGAGCACACAAAATGATCTGTGACCAGCATGGCCATGTTTACAGGATTGCAGGAGGTGGGACATGAGCCTAGTAGGATCATCAGCAAGCCAACCATATTTTCCTTTCTACCCCAAAAGATCTGATTTTATTTTATTGTATTCATAGATATGGAGCAACATCAAAGCCAATATGTACAAAAAGTACCAGACTGGGTGACACAATATTTGCATGTATGCCATTTTCCAGGGCTGCCGTCACCAGAAGATGAACTCATAATTACTACACCGTGGTTTGTGAATACAGGATGCAGGATGACCACTGTATAATGCCATATAGAGTAACTGAAATACTATTAAGAGTGTAGTTCAGGTCACAGGTTGAAGACAGAGTATGAGCATTTCTGCTTCCAGATACTGTAGCTTGATAGAATATATATATATATAAATCCCCCACATACTTTACACCAACAGTCTTATACAGAACATTGGAAATCCCCGTCATCTATAAACCCACTACCCACTCCTGTGTCTCTTAAATCCTCAGACATCATTTTCCCTGAAAGTACTAACTGCACTTCCACCTCCCAATCAGTTTAGCCAGAGGATTACCAGGGATAAGAAAGACTATATAAGAGGGAGAAAAGAGACAGGCACATTCATATTACAGAGGAAACTATAATTAGACGAAATAAAAGCTGATTCATTAGTAAGAAACTGTTCATATGCCATTAGGTAGAAGTTCCTTAACTTGGAAATTATTAAAAGGGAAAAAATTTCTGAAGCTTAAAATAGAGACACTTCCTTGCAGCTACATTTTGTGCCTCATGCCTCAATTTAATCACTAGTTCCTTGTGAATCGATAGACTGTGTACTATTGGCTCAGCAAACAAAATGGCCACCACAATGTTCAGACACCACAATCTGCCAGCCTAGTAGGATAGGAGCCTCAATTCACTACCCTGGGCTTTTGGGGTACCCTGTTCAAATTCCCCTCCCCACATTGTGACACTGCCCTAGCCCTCGCACAGACCATTGCACTCATCTGCTGATATGCTCTGCTGCTGTGAGCATACCAATGGTCTGATTGGCTGGAGGATGTTCTATTCCTACTTTAAGGCTGGAGATGTGCAGGAAATGAAGATTGGCAACAAATAGGTGCTTTGATCTGAATTAAATGCACCTTATAAAATAATGAATAAAACATTCATAGACATGTTCATATATACTTTGGCAGACTTTCAGAAGTTATCTGGATGCACTGCTTTATATACGCAGCTAGAATAGGGAAAAAGCAGCTCTTGCCTTTAGCATTCATGAATTTGCATCTTCAACTGGGGCCAAAAAGACGGATGACTGGGAAAAAAGGTATTGGTAGCTGAGAGCAGGTATTTATCAGATTGTTACCTCCTTCCTCTTGTCTACTCTGACCCCATCCACTTCTACAGCACATCTATGTTAACTGGTGCTGCCTGCTCTTTCTGACACCTGTTGTACACCCTGCCTATTATGTTGTATGCACAGCTCTGTGCTTTCTGTAAGTCCACTACTTTGCCTGTTTGTATCTCTTTGTTATGTAATGTTCTTACTCACTGTATTGGGATGGGATTTTTTTTTTAATGAAATAATAATAATAATTCATATTATACAGTACTAAAATATATAACAATACACATGGATGCTTTTATAAGTATAGAAGCCAAAAGGATACTTTAGGAGCCAACAGCCATATATCAGAAGAACCAAAAGAGGTATAATTGAGAAGGAAAGGGGGTAGCTGGTTTTGCGTCTAGAAGAGGGAGAGTAGAAAACTGTAATCATACTTTATTGTTCTTTCAAGGCAGAATAAAATGTATTTCTTCAATAAGTTGCTTTTAGATACATGAGCATAAAAACCCTATCATAATGATTTACATTGAAATTTCAAAAATAAAACTACTGATGTAGTTGATTAATTAAGGATATAAGTGTCTGGTATACAGCCAATGTGCTAATAATACTCAGAATGCCTTCCCCAGTAATAGGGTTAGGCAGCCTATGGCTCTACGTGACCCTGCACTACAACTCCTAGTTGCTCTGTTTATTTATTCTTAAGTCTCAAGTTTCTTAATGGAGCCCAAACTAGTGCCCTTCTGGCAGGATCCATGTGCACTTTGCCCACCTATGTATGTGGGGAATTTGGGAAGCTGTTGCTTTTTGTTTGCAATATCATCTGGCACAATTAGATTGTAGACCGGGCATGATGACCGTCATTGTTAGATGTATGTTCGGCCAGTCATGATCATCCCCTGAACGTTCCTGATCAGATCATAATCACAATGGTTTGTCTTTGGTTTGCCCACATGAGGTGGAATTAGATGTAAATAAGGGAGAGATGTATCAAACCTTGGAGAGAGATAAAGTGGAAAGAGATTAAGGGATTATTTACTAAGCCTTGGATGGAGATAAAGTGGATGGAGATAAAGTACCAGCCAACCAGCTCCTAACTGTCATTTTTCAAACATGGGCCCGTATTCAATTAGTTTCGCGTACGCGATAAAGTTTTGTATGCCGGACTTTTTGCCTACATCACGTATTTTAGCATCGGAAACTTATCGTGCGCGTACCTGTGATTCTAAAAGACACGAAAGCGCAACCCGGTGAATGCAAACCAGGCGAAAAGTGCTGTTAGAATTGGGGAGATCAGTCTTACACCCCCTAAAAGATGCACTAACATTGGGGATCAATGTACATGACCCCAAATAGTCCTAATAAAGCTATTTGGGGTACTTAAGGTGTGTCAATTTTTTATAATTAGCGTCTTTGTACAAGTGGTGAAGAATAGCATAAAGCAGTTTTTTTTGGGTGAAAATAAGTAGTCCTGTCAAATTTGGAGTACTTGAAAATAGGTGCAAGAGAAGGAGAAACGCTGTCCAGGTAGATGACAGGATCAGCTGCTCTGACCGTAAGGAACAGCACGGTTACAGCGTAGGGAAGCGTAAAATGCAGCAGAAAGAAAACACCTGATAATCTTGTGCCTGGGGAAGGGCTGGAGACTTGTCTAGTTAAACACACGTGAAGGAACTCACATGAGAGTGTGCCTTTCAACTGAGCTGCCAGTATTTGCTCTGTGAATTCGCAGGTGGCAGCTCCACCATTAACCCTCTCAGGGATGAACACTGCACTAAAGCTGTTTAGTTATTAGGGAAAGGGAGCAAAACAGATTATTATGCAGAAGATGTATCAAATCTTTAAAGAGGACAGGTGGAGAACCGTAACAACCTATCAGCTTCTAGTAATCATTTCACAGATGGCACTAGATAAATGATAGCTAAAAGCTGATTGGCTGCACATATTAAGGAGGCTGCTGTGAAGCTGGAAGTTATGAGGTCAGTTGGCCTGAGCATAGAATAGCTGGATCTACTCAAATGTGGCCACATAGGCCAATATTTACCTCTGAACCTGCTATGAAGGTCGAGCATCATGATGGCCCATGAATAACCACCATACTGTAATTCCATTCTGACCTCTACTGCAACACATTTAGGGGCCCATTCATCAATGAATTTTATCATACACAACGAGTTTTAAAATTTGTTGCGTATGATAATGGTGCTCCAGCCAATCAGCTCCTATCTGTCATCTGTTTGAAAAAATGAAAGTCGGGAGCTGATTGGCGAATTTATGACATTTGTGTAAGGTATGCAGTCTATACATTCTGGCATAAGAGCATAAAGTTCCTAGTGTTCTAGTTACATGTGATACAATTCCACAGTCTCTATTCAACACTCTTCTTTGATGACATAATAGTAGACAGGTGTTATCTCAGCACTCGGGACAGAGGACTCGATTCAGACCCGCTCGCTAGATGTGTTCGCACGCAGCAAAAGTATGCAAATCCGCGATCGCACGGCAAGGCAATACCACGTCCACTATGTCTTAGCGTGCGATCGCTCTGTGTATGCAGACGCACACCAGCCTGTCTTAAGACACCCACATTCCCATGTCATGTCCAGGAAGTGCATGCAACCATCGGTAACATCGAGTACCATCGGAAGCGATCACAGCACTTGTGGCTGACCATACCCTACCGCAAGCACTGCGAGTGATTCAGTGTGATTTACAACCATGTGATGTGTACTATGACGCTGCGTCTTAATTATACACGCCTCTGAAATGGCGTTGGGACGCCCAGGCACGCCTGCGTTCGCACCACCACTCCCCTGTTTTCATGGACCATCCCCTGTCACCACCCACAAATGGCTTGTCCTGTCACGCTAGCGAGCTTTCTATGCGCAGCGAGCGAACGCTTCCCGATGCACGGACTAGTTCGCGCACTGCGATGCCTATGCATGCGCAGATTGCAAACAATCGGCTGGCTGCGTGCGAACGCAGCCTAGCAAGCGGGTCTGAATCGGGTCCAGAGTCCTGCACCTGTAGCAGTGGACAAAAGGATATTTCTCCGGCATCACACGTGGTCCACAGCCTAAAGAGGCACTGTACATTACATCTGTGACAAGGGGGAGGAACTGAATGGCATGATTATACCTGCAAACCTTGTAACTATGTGTTATGAGCCTGATTCAGAGGGGATGGGTACGGGATTCCGGCTGTGAAAATCCCGAGGGTTAGACTCACTCAGGAAGTGGATGTTTGCATGATCTGTGTCTGATGCTGCCTATGTGTACGCAGTTGGGCACAGCTGCAATGGCTCCGATGGGCATATTTTCACAAATCCTCACCTGCGAAAATTGCAGCTGTGGAGGCATTAACGTACATTAACGTACAACTCTTTATGAGGCCCTGTGTGTTTAAAAAAACAGGCACCAGGTAAGCACAAGACTGGCAGGTTATGCGGATTACTGGGTGAGAAGAGCAGTGAACTGTCAGAGTTTTGACATTAGTTAATGTAAGTGATGAGATGGTTCCTGTTCAGCAGATCCGCAGGTAGCCTGAAGATGGTAGCGCTATGCACAAAGACCGCCTGTGTTCTGCAGGGCACAAAACACCTTTTGCAGAAGGAAATCAAACAACCCGCCACTGAGATTTAATAGACTGTCTGTTATATCAGTGAACTGATTTTCACTTAATGCACACATAATGATCGTCTACAATGTCAGTAGTCAGCAATTTGAATCGCCTAGTAGTACAGGCTGCTTGCTGCAACACTGTGTTAACATAGACAACAGATAACTCACTGAAACATCATAACACACCACATAACGTTCTTACATTTAAATTTACTTTAGAAAGCACACCAAGGGGTAAATGCAATGGCGAGTTGTGGCAAGTGCCAAGATTTCAGTGATTTAGATGCAAGATTTAAAGCAGCAATTTTTGGTTCTGCCTTTGAAAAAAATGGTCACTTTAAATCTCGCGGCTATATCGACGAAATATCGTCACTTGCCGCAAACTTGCAGGCTAAAGCCTCAGGCCCCTAGCCTCTTGCCTAAAGGACTGTAGTGTACACAAGTTTCATGCTCTGATTGTATTGAAATAATCAATAGTTTCCCCCCCCCCCCCCCCCCGAGTATATACAATTCCCCTTAGCTCAAGGTCACTCTGTTCACACTAATAGACTAGGGCAGTGGTTCCCAAACTTTTTTCAGTCACGGCGCCCTAGAATATCAGCATTGTTTTCACTGCACCCCTAAGCCAAAAGTTTGTTATTGAGAAATTCAGAAAAAAAAAGTAAAGTAGTGAAGTATATTGTGCTTTCCTGTCATCCTTATGTTCAGTTCTGTGGTAGACAGGTTTGAGCTTCTGTTTATCCACATATTTATATTACATTGACCATAAATAATATGACTTAGTGCTGGACTACCATACTGAGGCACCCTTGCAAGTGTCACAAGGCACCCCAGGGTGCCACAGCGCACAGTTTAGGAACCACTGGACTAATGCAAACTAGACTTTCTTTTGTAATATGTATTCTTAGAATGCAGAAATAAGACTATAGATATATTTCTAAAGTTACTTACCACTCAAAGCGGTTGTTGCGTTTTCCAATGCATGGCAAGCAGCACAAAATAACCCTAAGACATAAAACAAAACCATATATTAATTATCATAGACATATAATCCATATATACACAGCCAAGAATTCTTGAAATGAACTGTAAAAACATTAATTACTGCATGCAATCTATCAGGGTTAAAGAAATAACGTGGACTCTATACTACTGCTGCCGCCAAACATTCATAATTGTTAATAAAACAAACAGAGATTTCCTATGAGTCATAAGGAAACATTAGTTTCATTGGTGCCACGGTCAGAAAGCACTGCTGTTCCTTTCTCATTGCCAACCTATCTTATTTAAAGCTCAATATGCATGCAACATTGTCCATTGTTCTGTATGCTGGGTGCAATTTATGTTCATACTTGTCATGTGTGTTCTGTTCTGTACTCCACCAGGGCCACTAATTCTCAAGGCCATGGCCCCACTAGGATATTATCATTTCTGACGTCCTATGTGTACCAAGTCTGCAACATATATGACTATACCTCCAATCATTTTGATCAGTGGCGTAGCTTCATCCCAAGTGCCCGGAGGCAAGATAAATGTTGGTGCTCTCCCCTCCAAATTAAAATTAACCCCCCCCAGCACCTATGCCAGCCCCAGCTGCCGACGTCCCCCTGTGCAGTTTCCCCAGTAGTGGTTCCCCTGTGCAGTGCCCTCTGTAGAGGTCCCCCTATGCAGTGCCCGCCTATGTAGTGCCCCCCAGTAATGGTCCCCCTATGCAGTACCTCCAATAGTTGTCTCCTCCTATGCAGTGCTCCCAGTAGTAAGGGCCCCTGTAGTGCCCCCCAGTTGTAGTGCTCCCAATAGTGCCCCCAGTAGTAAGCCCCCTGTAATGCCCCCAGTAGTAAGCCCCCTGTAGTGCCCCCAGTAGTAAGCCCCAGTAGTGACCCCAGTAGTAAGCCCCTGTAGTGACCCCAGTAGTATGTCCCCTGTAATGCCCCCAGTAGTAAGCCCCTTGTAATGCCCCCAGTAGTAAGCCCCCTGTAGTGCCCCCAGTAATGCCACCTGTAGTACCCTCAGTAGTAAGCCCCCTGTAATGCCCCCAGTAGTAAGCCCCCTGTAGGGCCCCCAGTAGTAAGCCCCTGTAGTGCCCCCAGTAATGCCCCCTCTAGTAAGCCCCCTGTAGTGCGCACACACACACACACACAAAAAAAATACTTACCTTAATCCTCGCTCCAGTGCTGCTGCCGTCCATCCCCAGCGCCCGCTCCTCGGAACTATGGGAGTGACGTCATGACGTTACTCCCATAGTGCATTGCGGGACACGGAAGCCGGAGCTCAGGAGTGAGCTCCGGCTGCCGCTGGCACCGGGGGGAGGGAGGGAAGAAGCAGCGGGCGCCCGCCGGTAACACACTCAGCGGGCGCCCGGCAAATGGAGGGTGCACCACCCGTAGTTATGCCACTGGAGGTAGATCGCCGATCCTCGGCGCTCTTTCTCCATGCAGCTCCTCAGCAGTGCCCGGAACTGCCAGGGGACAATGGAGCCAGGTGCCCCCTTCAGGGCTGGCGCCCGGCGGCAAATGACTCCATTGTCTCCGGGAGTTCCGCCACTGATTTTGATTATTATATATTAGATATAAAAGGGCACATAACTGCCAGAAACATTAGCGCAAGAGATAGAGAAAGAGAGAGAGAGATAATGGAATAGTATAATGTTGCTGTGAGCGATAATTAGTAATCCACTTCAAAGTACTGTACTACTGTACAGTCTCTGGAATCTGGATGGCAGCTGTCAGTTACACTAGCGATAGATAATTTAAAAAATCAGTTTAAAATGGGAGGGACTGCATGGGATAGAGAGAGGCAATCCCAAATAGATAAAGTACTGGTTATGCTGGGATTAAGTTAAAGCCGCACTCACTCTTTTGTAGAATAATCATAAGCATTATAAATGGGATTCTCTCAGTGGGATTCCCTTCAGTGCTGCCAGACAATTGTTTCCAGAACTCAGGCTATAAGGATTCCTGTTCATGAGTAAAATGAAGATATCCACATAGATCAAGTGATGTTAGAAGTAATACACTGTACAGTACATTGGATCCATGTATCGTGAGCATATGAGCAATAATGACTGCTCCCCACCACAGCAGGGAAAGACTAGACTGAATGGGCAATAGTCTGCTCAGTTCAAACACATCCTAAGCATCAGACAAAAGAGTGAGTGCAATTCTGATTTGTAGCTAATCCCACTAGACTGATCCATTACAGTATTGCTTCTCTTTATCTCCACTCAGCGTCTCCCATTTTAGGACCCCATTTAACAATGAAGGCAAATACCGGTGGAGTTTTTCATTTAGTATCACTGTGATACTAAGGAAAAATGTACTGGTATTTACCAATACTTACCCCTCCGACGAAGTCTTCCTCCTCGGCGAGGTCCTCTGCTGCCAGCAACGGGGCTCGTTGTAATGCGCATTCGCGACAGTCCATCTGCGCATGACACGGGGACCCAGAGCAGTGCCTGTAAGGCTTTGCTGAAGCGGGAAAGGCACCGCCAGGTCTCCATTGCCGGCAATGGGGAGCGCTTTGCTCTCGCCATCTAAAAGATAGTGAGAGTGATGCTTAACAAACAGCAGTAATCTTAGATTACCGCTGTTTGTTAAATCCAGAAAGGGTGGCATTACCCTTAGCGCTAAAGGGCTTATGCTTCATTGTTAAATAGGAGCCTTAATTTGCTATTAAAAAGATGAAGGAGCCTATTTATTAAAACAACACCTATTGCAGTGATAAGTGTAAAACTGCTTTTCATTGTGATTTATTAATGAATATTATATTGCCATGCCAGATAAAGGAGTGATAAGTGTTACTTATTACACAGGAGGTCCATGTTCTGTGGCATGCGCACAGGACCGCTGGAAATCCAGTTTGAACCTCCAGTTCCACTGCTTACAAAAAAAAAAATGAAAAGAATAAAAGCTATGAAAAAAATTAAAAAGTCACCTAGAACTTTTAGCTAAAAATGTATCAGTAAACATAATATATAAGTTACTGTATATTACATCTACCATCCACTACACATTGCAATAGTTCTATCCATTCCACAATATATATATATTTAAGTGGCAAATTATTTTTTTTCAATGTTGTTCTCGTATAATATAGGTTTTGGTGTAAACAAAAAATTGCACTGTAATTTGTTCTAAAAAGTAAAGGCCCCCGTACAACAACAATCTGAAAACCACAATTTAACAATTTGAAGATTTGTTGCCAGATTTTAGGATTTTCCAATCTAGCAATCTGCACCCATACATTACAGATCTTTTTCAGTGATTTGAAGATCATTTTCAGCAAACACATATTTGTTAATCTTGAAAGGCCCATCATTTTATTAGTAACGGTCTGCAAATCTGCTGATCATCTTCATACACTAGCAATCTACAGCCCCAATCCTTCTGTGAAATCCAACATATTGGACAATCTGATTTAACAATTCCAATCACTTTTTGGTTGCAATCTGCAATCTGTGAAGCCCATACATTGCAGATTTTTATACACAATCGATTGCAAATTGCAGAATTGCCACAATCGTTTGCTGATGTATGGGGGCCTCAAGAGAAGAGACACCGTACAGCTGTCTGACATTAAGAAGTTGGATGTATGAATTTTGTTTCATATAGAGGTTTGTTTGACACAGCAAACTTCCGGCACCAGTTTGAAAGCAATGTCACATCACTGCTCTGCACTGTTGGGTGACCTTGCTCCTTTCACTATCCAACTCCAGATTCTCACCATGTATGTTCTCATATCATAACAATTCCCCCGTTACATGTGGCCCTATCTTTACATAATCATACTGATGGCCAGGCCGCTGGAGCTCACAGGAGCACTGCTACTGACATTACTCAAAACTGCTAGTGATGTGGCACCGACCATAACCCTGACTGTGCACATATCAGCCAGTTACAGTAATGCCAACGTTACAAGGTTTTCCTGTGCTCCTCAATGGGGTGCGATAGAACACTTGCGATGCCGATGGCTGCAGTTTGCCATTCCAGAATGACAAGTCACGTCCATCACGCTGAATTAAATCCACCTCTTAGTTTGAATTGCTTCAAACATTCCGATCATCCGATTGGCTACAATTCGTACTAACGCCACCCAGACCAACACTGGACACATGCAGACACGAAGAGATGAAGGCTAAAAACTAAAGGGTGTTGTGACCCAAGTTTCAAACATCCTCAGGAAAAAACATTTCCAGTATTACTTGTGGATTTGACAAGTAAATAACTAACCCATGGTCAAGTACACATGCCGTACAATGAATGGTCAATTCATTTCAATAGACTGAACAATTGAAAGTTGTAGTTTGTTTGATCATTGTTACATACTGTGCTGTATAACAATCAGGTTTTCCATTTAAGTTTTAATTTTATCTTTGGCTTAGATTTACGTAAATAATCATGTCATTAAAATATAATGTATCCACAGATATAAACAAAATAGGATCTATTAACATTTATGCTCGCATATCAAACAGAGCGAGGAGAAAGTAAATGTTTATAAGTCCCCTTATAATATTATATGTACTGCTGTCTTAGGTGGGAAGTCAGGTAAGGACAATAGAAATGTAAGTTCTGATCCGAGACACACAGACATTAAAACGGCAGCAGTTTGATCTCTCTCCAAGAAATATATTTGAATGTTTCCCCTTAAGGTGAGGAAAATTCCCAGCTAGCAAATTAATCCCATTTTTAACCCTGATTTAACCCTATAACCCTGTTGACTGCAACCTAGTTTACACAAGTACAGAAGGAAAGTAACATTTCTATATGTGACATTGTAGGATCTAAAATAATAACCTCAGTCATAACAAGAATAAAACTAATATTGATAAAGAACTGGATGGTTCGAATGAAAGCAGTCATTGATAAATATCGACTTTGTATTTGCTGTTATCTGTCGCTGCTCTCTCTTATTTTCAGATTATATGGGCAGATGTTAATTTACCCAAGAGGCTCTTTGAAAACCCCTTACAATCGTACATCTATTGCTCTAAATCCAAACAAACCTAATGGAAAACCAGTAGAGATCCGGGCGCTGTAACCTAATGGCAGAGATCACACTGAGGGACATTTACTGTACAAACTGCAGTTCTAATGTAACTGAAAAAACTGCAATTACTATGTTTAATTATTTTTCTTCTTCTTCCACAGACTATATAAATACACAGAAGACGGAAAGTTAGTCTAGTAAACCGTTTAATAGTCTCCTTCAAAGTGAACATGTAGCTTAATGTGTTCATTTTTTTTTTCTTATTCAGGTAAAACTAGCTCCATGCAGTGATCATTTTTCTTCCACCATCTCCTTCAGCTAATTATACAGCCACTATTAGCCAAGCCAAACAAGCAGAGGAGAAAGGTCCTCGTTTGCTTGGGCTACATGTAACTGCTGGAGAAGTCACTTGGGGCTTCTGTCTCCGCCTTTGAAGTGGTTTGCGTCTATCTTGTGCCAAGTTACTAAGCAATGTGTCTTCCTGACGGTTGTGTTTAGAGTGCAAGCTCTGTGCAGTAGCTATGTAACGTTCAGTGTATGAAGAAGTGTCAGCTAATATTATTTAGGTTTTATTATGTAACTATTTTCCTGGAAGGGAACAACCTACCTTATTCAATTCAGAGTCCGCTGAGTGAGCAGCTTTATAGGCTAGCAATAAGTCATTAGTTGACTATTAAAAGTAAAGTCACGTTTAACACTTTTGCTGTCAGAGAGGTGGTATCACATTGATTTGGTAAGCAAGAAAAAAACCCTGTCCTTGACAGCATTGCAATATAAGAGCGTATTAGTTATATTGTAATGTGGAAATATTTACCAATTATTCTTATGGAGTACCATTCACAGGGGAATTTTAATGATACATATGTGTCATTGGTCTCACGGGGGGGAGATTTATCAAATCTTGGAGAGAGATAAAGTGGATAGAGATACCAACCAATCAGCTTCTAACTGTCGTTTTATAGGCTGTGCTGGAAAAATGACAGGGGGCATTTCAATTGTTTTGGGTGCTGGTAGCTCCTGTCTAAACTGCCCAGGAGCTATTCAATTGTTTTAGGTGCCCAGCCCCGATGCTGCACTTATCGCAGATTTCTGCTTGCACCCTCCTGAGAGTGGATTTCTGCTTGCACAAAGTAGTGCTTTGGGGCTGGGCGTGATTGCTGGGCGTGTCTTAACTGCAGCGCACCTGGCATTTAGCACAGAAGTAACCCGTGCATTTGGGCACGAGAATACGTCCGTTGCAACCTGCGCAGGGCTGGTAGCGTTAACAATTGAATAGTTTGTCACTTTAGACGGGAGCTATGAGCGTCTAAAGCAATTGAATCGTCCCCTTAGAAGCTGATTGGTTGCTATGAGCAACTTCTCCACCTTAACTTTCTCCAAGATCTTATAAATCTCTCCCCTTAGTTTAATGTATGCAAATTTAACATTAACTTGTCCACTACTGAATGACAGCTTGCCAGAATTACATGACAGGTAAGACCCCTGCCGACCTATCTTTCCTAGTCCCAATAAGTTTCCAAGCCAAAATTTCTTTACTAATAAGACCTTTTATGGCAGCGCCAATTAATGGGACCAGGTATTTTAAATGGCAGAACTGTTAATCCTAAAGACAAAAAAAAGAATACCCTTTAGTCCTCCTCTTTTTCCATTGCTCCCTTTTTTATATGCATTTCTTTTTTTTCCCTCCTGCCCTGTAAACTCCAACCTCTGGTTTCCTTCCTAATTCTTATTTCAAAGTTGAAACCTCTTATGGCAGCCACTGTTGGGTAACGAGCTGTTCTGTGCCATTAGGTGAGCGTAAGCATCCTCCTGTCTAAGCTGTCATCTAATATGTTCTGAAATAAAGAAAAAAACTTGTAGTCTACACTATTATTATTTATATGTATCCTTTATATATATGGGACCATAAGGGTTCCGCAGTGCCTTACAAAGTACATGAACAAATAAGCACACAAGAAAACAGTTATTAACAGTACAAAACAATGCAGGACAAGGACATGGTTTCTAAATATCGTTGCATTAGCGATCACACTTAAATAAGCAGGAGGGCTTCAGCAATCAAGTGTTAGGTGCTGTTGTGGGGAGTTAGGAATAAATTATAGTATGAGTAAGGGAAGGAGAAGCACATGAGGAAAGAGGGCCCTGCTCGTGAGAGATACATTCCAAAGGGACAGACACACAGGTGACTCAGAGGGGAAAGACAGTGAGGAAGGTGCATGGAGCGTGGGTTAGAGGAGAGCTGGAAAGCTTTGATAAAGAAAAGGGTCTTGATAGTCTGTTTGAAGATTGGTAGAGAGGTGGAGAGGATGCTAGAGGGAGAGAATTCCACTATAAACAACAAATACGGCATTTTACTTAGTATTAGATGTAAGTATCTATGAAGGGCAGCACATGTGCCCTTCGACACGGTATGCGTTCGGCATCCCGGCGGTCGGGATGCCGACGCTTAGAATACCGGCGCCAGAATACCGACGCCGGTCAGAATCCCGGCCGCCGGGATGCCGAAGGTAAGTAACGAGGTTGGGGGGAGGGTTAGGGTTAGGTTTAGGCACTAGGGGGAGGGTTAGGTTTAGGGAGGGGGAGGTTAGGTTCAGGCACCAAGGGGGGAGGTTAGGGTTAGGCACCAGGGTAGGGAGAGGGGGAGGGTTAGCATGCAGAGCAAAAAGTGTTGGTATGTTAACCCTGTCGGGATCCCGGTGTCAAAATTCTGAACGCCAGGATCCCGACTGTCGGTATTTTATACCGATACCTGGACACAGCTTACAACCCTCTACCCCCATACTTTTTACTCTAGACACTACCCAGCCATTATCACCTGTCACAGTAACTGGGAAGGTTCCCTAATATTATTTCCAGGCAAGGAGATATTCCCATTGCATTCCAGAGCAGACATGTAGGTGAGTGACAACGAAACTGTCTTATAATTTGCATATATAAAATCACGTCTTGCTAACCAGCCTGATAGATTACATTCCAGAGACTCAATTCAGATCCCATCAAAGGTAGCAATTATTTGACAATTCTCACGTGCAGCTGAACACAACCATCTGTGACATCAGAACCGCTGTTTAAAAGAAAACTTAAGATGTACACAGGCAAAAATCAGACACTTACCTAACAAATGTATTCTTTTAAAACCAGTTAGATGATGTCACGATAGAGGCTGGAAGCACATGAAGGAATGCCAATGGTCAAGATCACACTGACTTGGAATGGTTTCCATTCAACTGGTTCAGCTGGTCACTTACCTATCCCTAGTAGAAAACTGATATGTTTTATGGCTCAGGATGACTTGTGTTCTCTTTGTGCATGTATGGGTCATGCAAAAGAGATTTGTGACCCATAGCAAGCACAATGCCTTTATGCAGGTACCTAATGGCATGATATAAGCTGGTAAAAAACACAAGGTCAAAGCTAGGTGATACCGGATCTCAAATAATAGCCGGCTGGTAACAAGCTCATTGGATATCATGTCACTGACCCCACTGTAACTTATGATCAATGCATTGAATGGAGGAAGACACGTGTGGAAAACTGCAATCAATGTAAAAGTGCGAATAGGCTGGCAATAGAAGCAATGGGTTCAATTGCTAAACCAATTCAAATGCATTGTACCATACGTGCTTACACTCCGGGAATGTCCAGGAGACTCCTGCATCCAATCCACTTCTTCATCTCATATGCATAACCCTGTCCTCTGCATGATTCTGCGTTCCATGGCATTGGGACTTACAATGATGCAGTTCATCCTATCCCCATAGAGGCCGCCTGCATCTCCCCTCCAGGAACTCTCACGTGGGGAACAAATAAAAAGTAGGTAATTACGACTGTACTAGTATAAAATGCCAATAAACACATATAAAGCTTAATGAGAATTGGGTGTTTATAAACCTGCGTAAACGTTTTACCAGAAATGTTTCTAACATGCTGCTGGATTGCGAACCCTGGATGACTCTCCTGAAAACCAGCCTTATAAAAAAAACATCTATTTTGTAGCAGATTTGGGTAAACAGGAATGTTTTTTTATGAACCCTGTCTGAAAAAGGGAACTGTGTATGCCGAAAGTTGCAATTTCCATGGAATTAGTGAGCCATTAAAGCTGCACTACCATCAAAGTGGCAGAACACTTAAGTTAATTTCAAATTTCCACTTTAAAATGACTGCAGAAGGGGGTGTGAGAATAAGGACCAATCAGAAGATGCATTCTCTGCAAAGTGGCATGTTAGTAATAGATGGCAATGTAGCTTTAAATGATATCATATATACTATATATCATACTATATCATATAGTTTGTGGGGTTTTTTAACAACTGTCCTTGGACATGTCAGCATTTTTCAGTATTGACCAATTGCACAATACACTTCACCTTTTCCAACATGTAAGGTGCAATACTCATTTGTCTGTTCTTACTCTACAAGGCTTCATAATTTAGAAGTTAATGTACTTCAAGTTAAGAAAGAGCATTAGAAACACGTTATATCATTTTATTATTTTTGTTTTGCTTGTATAGCGCCCCTAATCCCTGCCATATTGCAAATTACAGTCTATGGGCCTGATTCAGAGCCGCTCGTAAGCGGCCGCTCGTTCGCTCCGAGCGATGTTTGCCCAACTGCGCATGCGTACGGATCGTTATACGCATGCGCGAACCAGTCAGTGCGGTCGAAATTCATGTGCTCGCAAAATAGCGAATGCCTGATAATTTGAGTGACAGAAAGAGGCGTATGTGGGTGGTAACAGGGGAAGGTGCTTGAAAACGGGGAGTGGAGATCCGAATGCAGGCGTGCTTAAAGGTCAAAACGGGTGTTTTATGGGTGTGCATAATTAAAACAGCAGCGTCATTGACCACGTCACTGGGTTATTTTATAGCCAGAACTGCTCGCAAAATTGTGGTAGCAAAAACCAACCACAATAGTGAGCAGGTCATACGCTGGCCGATGTACTCGATTAATCTAATAAATAGCGGACATGACGTAGAATGCGAGCGGCCAGGGGGCGTAGTTTCCCAAAAAACGACCACAAGTTTTGTTCGCTCGTTCAGACCTAGAGGCGTGAACAGACCGCAAAGAGCGAACGGTTCATTTGAATAGCCACCCCTATTTTCTGGACGAGCAAGCGCTAATTGCGTCCGGCTCTGAATCAGGCCCTATATTCCCTACCACACTCATATACTAGGATGTAAAATCAATTTCTGTCACAATTCTATTAACGATCTGTTTTTTTGGACTGAGGAAAACACATAGTAATAAGTCTACATAGATAGTGCCATGGTTGTACGTGAATACATTGCCCCAGCAATGCTAACCACTGTGCCAACCAGTCTAATCAAGACAATATGAACACTGCAGTGCTCCAAAGTCCACCAGGACAGCATCAGTGACGCACTTAGGTGCATTAACTCAAAGTTTCCCTGGAAATTATTTAAAAATGCTGGCAGCTATGCTTTTTATTTTCTATCGGATTAAACAGTAACTCATTTATGATAGGCTCCCTGACGTAAATCACTGAGGATGGTGCATGGTGTCAGATCTTCTGCCGCCTCTAGTACAGCCACATGCTGTGTTCACGGTCTGTGGTAGAAGCCCAAAGGCCGCAGACTGGAAGAAAAGTGATGCACGGCACTTAGCAAACACACCAGCATAAAGGTCAAATTCAACCAGGGTTCCTCTGTAAACACAAGTGTCCTGACATTAATCTGACACTAGACCACTTCTATGACTGGCCAGGCTGACTTTTGGTCACCTGCTGCGCTCATTGCTAAAGAGCTTACTTTGTCTAGCACCTCTGATGACACCTCCATATGATGAATTATTCTGTGCTGTAAGGTGTGGAGCCTGGATATGGAATAACAGACAGACCACGGCCACCTGTGACTCAGTCCAGATACACCGCCTCCTGCTCCCATTCCCAAAGAGGGGAGTAGTCACTAATCATTGTCTCCGCTACCGACTCCCAGCTCCCAGCCATGTGCAGCAAGGAGAAACTGTGCTGGTATCATAAGAATGTGGAGTGATAGGTGTGAGACTTCTCATCCAGCACAGCATGTTAGAAAGTGAGCCAACAGCTAATCGTTAAAGACTGAGTGTGTGTATACATACATTATATATATATATATATATATATATATAAAAATCAGTTATGTATATAGCACATACATATATTACGCAGTGCTTTACAGAGAATATTTCATTCATTCACACCAGTCGTTTCCCCAGTGGAGCTTGCAATCTATGGCCCTCATTCAGAGCCGTACGCTCTGAGCAGAGCGCACGCTCTGAGTGAGGGCCGCCCTCCATAAAAATGGAGCGTCCTCCTGGACGCTCATATAGCTGTGGGTCACCACCCACAGCCTATACGAGCGTGCAGTTTGATGGCTGCGATGGTCGTGACCATCGCGACCATCGAAACTGCGAGCCGGAGCCTGCGGTTGAGGTTTTCAACCGCAAGCCCCGGAGTGATTTTGGCTCTATCAGAGCCAAAATCACTCCCACTTACATCACTAGTGATGTCAGTGGGCCGGCTTCTGACGGGAGGCGAGGCACGCCCCCGGCACGCCCTCCAAAGGGGGCGTGCTGTCAATCAACATCGACAGCACGCCCCCTTTGATCAGACACAACGAGCGAAGGACTTTCCTTCGCTCGTCGCGTCTGGCGTAAGCGCACGACGGAGCTCCCTCCGTCGTGCGCATGCTCAGTGCAGAACATCGACCCACTTGCGAGCGGACAGCCGCTCGCGAGTGGGTCTGAATCAGGGCCTATATTCCCTATCACATGTACAGCATGCATGGTCAATGGTTAGCATGAGTTCAATTCCCATCATGGTGCATATCTGTGGGGTTTGTATGCTTTTTCTGTGTCTGCAGTGTGCGTG
Source organism: Taudactylus pleione (assembly GCA_031769625.1). Classification (NCBI taxonomy): domain Eukaryota; kingdom Metazoa; phylum Chordata; class Amphibia; order Anura; family Myobatrachidae; genus Taudactylus; species Taudactylus pleione. Next base: position 8,780,235 of record JAUIMM010000104.1, on the reverse strand, counting down.
TGAGTGCTTGTATGTTGAGGAATTTAGAGTGTAAGCCCCCAATGGGGCAGGTACAAAAATTAATAACATATGTTCTATGGGCCTGATTCACCAGTTCACGCTAGTGTACTGCTGAACGCATGTTCCTGATGGTTGGGAACTGCGCAGGCGTCTGACCCGTACTGCACATGCGCATTACGGGTACTGCGTGAACACATGTAGTGCGGCAGCAGACTGTCAGCGATTGACAGTCTGCTGCCGTTTGTGGGCTGCGGGAGGGGGCTGCGACGGCCTCCGTTGACCTACCATTATGTTTTTGGAGTGTGGAAGGAAGCCATTGGCCCCAGAGGAAGCCCACACAAACATGGGTGAACATACAAACTCCACACAGATAGTGCCTTGGTCAGGAGCTGAACTCATAACCTCAGGGCCATGAGGTGGTAACCATTACGGCAATCATGCTGCCACATTATCACCACTTACCATGTCCAGCTGAATGCTTCAATAGTCTAAATTATGTATGTTTAAAGAGTTTGAGCTGTAAACGATATAACGACCTGCAATATTTGCAATGGATGTTCGCTGTCATAATGAGATACATCTGAGCGCCTAGACTACAATGTCATAAAGATTGGCTCATCTCATAAACTGGCTTCCTGCTACGTATGTAGGCAATTGATGCATTATAAGGGACTTACATAAATGTTACATTGGGTGACTCAGAAAACTGCAAATATTCCACAAAAGCTGTGATTTATTATAGTATAAGGCCTCGCATACATAGACGCTGTAAACAGATGTTCTTAAAGCGTGTTAAATGCACTTTAACAGCTGATGGTCAAAAAATCCCCATTAATGTTAATGAATAAAGCTGTACACACAGACTCTAAGCGTGCGCATTGCCTCAATCCCAATGTTGTGTTCAGCGATGGCGAGCAGTACTTAGTACACCATGCTGGAGGACACGCATGGAGCACGGTTAGAAACGAGGAGAAAGGAAGAAGATTTGTCTTCGTTAGTAATAGGCGTTGTTATTCAACGCCCATGTGTACAAGGTCTTAAAATCTATTTAGTTATCTCTATAATGTAGTTCTTCTTTTACAGTTTTCAGTCACTTGAATTTAATATACATGCCATTATCAGTAGTTGTCCCGTGCTTGCATATTATCTGGTGCTACACATAGTATAGGCTCTTTCAGATTTTACTGGGCCTGTCTCATAAAACCCTGCCTTTTGCATGTGTACGTCACATATTTTATGCAAACTTTTAACATAAAAAATAAAAAAAAGAATCTCCCATAAACTTTAAACAGTCATCCACTGCAGATTTACCAAGCCCAGGTGGGAAATGTTAAGCTTGTGATCCTTGTATAAGCTTCCAGATTTCTAACTTATGTTGAGTACACAATATAAGATTTTGCCCAACGATGCTCATGACTATACCGAATCAGACCGAGCAACACTATCCCAAAAACAGCCAATATACATCGTACACACTACCCAATGTTCAACTAGTTCCAAACGATCCTTTCGATTCCAAATCATCTAGTCTCCGCAGGGGAATGCTAATTAATTAGCAGACATCGGGCCAAGGTCTGTACACACTGCAATTTCTAAATGATACGAAAAACAACGGGACCGACATATTGTGTGCAGTCACCCTGGCAGAGGGTGACTAAGTACAGTCAGGGTGGCAGAGGCGCTATGCTGGTGACTGCTGCCGGGCACAGACACACACTAGCCGCTTCTGGCATTCCATTTCATAAGTGTCAAAACCTGTTTTGGATGAGATGCCCTTTTGATATAGGTGATCAGGGACTTGTAATAACTATTGATTGCTAAATATGTTTGCTTAAACTGCATGTTATAGATATTGCATCGTTTTAGAGGTCACTAGGATGCTCTCTGAATTGTTACCAGTGTTCTCTCTGTATTGTATTCCAGGCATTAAAACACTCACTATATTGTATAGCAGCCAGTGGATGGCACTCTGTATTGTATGCCAGTTACTCAGATGATCTCTGTATTATACGGTTGTGTCACTGTAACGCTCCCTGTAGTAGATGGCAGTTACTAGGTTGCTCTCTGTATTGAATGGCAGACTAGGATGCTCTTTATATTTTTATTAGAATGCTCTATGTAATGTTTTTCCAGGCATTAAAATGTTCTTTGTATTGTATGGTGGTCACTGGAAAGCACTCTGTATAGTATGGTGGTCACGGTGATGCTGTGTTTATTATATGGCAGTCACCGGGATGCTCTCTGTTTTGTATGATGGTCACCTGAAGGCTCTCTGTATAGAGTGGAAGTCACTAGAATACTTTCTGTATTGTGTGGCAGTCACTGGGAAGCTTTGTATAGTGGACACTGTGATGCTGTCTGGCAGTCAATTAGCTGTTCCCCGTATTGTATGAGGATCACTGGTATGATCTCTGTATTGTATGGTGGTCACTCTAATGATCTTTGTATTGAATGGTGGTCACTGTAATGTATTGAAGTCCAGCTCTCCTAGTATTTGTTTGAGGTGTTGATTTGCATTGATTGCTCCAATCAAATTTCACAAGGGCTACTGAAGTTCACAGGTTTGTGAATACGAACGTAAATATTAGGGTAGGTGCTACAAGTGTATTAACTTAGGGCAGCCAGAACCCTTATTCGGGCCCTGGCCCACACCATCTCTGACATCACCAATCTTCAGGTTGCATGTGAACAGGTATGTCACAAGCACTGTAACCAAATGTTTCACACACAAACGTGGCACATATAATACCAGCAGACATACTTCCACAGAGACAGTAAGCCTTGATGTTCGTATCATGAGAACGCAGAACAACTGCTAGACAAAACACAATGAGGTGAGCCTTTTATGTACATTTAAATAGTTTAATACCATTTCTTTGTACTAAGGGCCTGATTCACTACGGATCGCAATATAGCGTACGCACACAGTTCAACTGCGAAAGTGTGCTAAGCCATGCTGCCGCAGCACTCCATAAGAACGCCCACTTCTCCTACACGCACATACGTAATGGTTAGCAAGACTGCGAAAACATTGGTACAATTGTGTACCATCGGACCCATACGCACAGTTAAGGCAGGTCAGACCTCACTCAGGAATTGCTAACTTCAGCGCACGCTATGAGGCTTCAGGCTGTGTAGGGTATCGCAGTGGATAATTTATGCACGCCCATGCAACAGCATTGAAACGCACTGGCACGCCTGCGTTTACCCGACCACCTCCGTCATCTCCCACAAACGGCACTTCCTGTCAATCGCTCTGCGTGGCCTCTGTGATCGCAGTCCCGATCGCAACTGCTAGTTCGCGCACTGCGATGCATGCGCACAACACAACAATCGGCCGATTGCGTACGTATTAGCAACTGCGATCCAAGCTGAATCAGGCCCTAAGTTCATTGGTGTCTCTGGAAGCAGCAAAAGGTAAGTGGTTAATTTTTGTCTGTCCTTAAGTCCTGAATGATTGCTGGTTTTAATATCGCCAAATTAAAAAACAAACAAGAGAGAGCCTGCCACACCTCTTGTGTCATCCTTTCTCTGAGTCACACGTAGAAGGGACCAAGGAATAATGATTGTAATGTTTCCCAGGACAGAGAAACAGTGGGCTGATATAGCCTTTAACAGCCCAGGAAAAGGGGTCTACTTCATACAATGTACTAATAGTCTGAGTTGTAGGACTATTGGGCCACATAGATGTAGGGTGTGGAGTCAGTTCTGTGACAATATACACATGACAATATGTTATCTTTACTCATCTGGGAAGTACAAAAAAACATCACTCACTTTATAATCATTTAAAAACAAATTGTTGGATTTTCAGGTGGAGTTTCATTATCCATTTAAAGAAGGAGCACGACAGGACAGCTAGTGAAGTAAGCTGTGATTACAAGCTATTACACTAGCAATTATTAACAAGTAATATGGATCTGTTATTAAAGCGAGACAATCTCCTGCGCACTGGCTAAACTCATCTCTCATAGTATTATACCTGTGTGCAAAAGCAATTTCTGTTCAAAAAGGGCATTGGCTGTTATCAATTCAAGCTTAGAAGTTAGTGGAGGCATAAACCAGGTAACTGCTCAGAAGCATTTACTGTAGGTGAGAACTAAGGACAGAATTATCTGTACAGCATGCGTAGGGTGGAGTTATTGGGAGGGCTATTTGGACTAGTTTGGGAGGAGTAAAAAGAGTTTATTTTAAGTCCGAAGTGGGGCAGGAATTGTTATTTATAGCCTTACATACATACTTAACAATACAATGATATACACCCAGTGCACGAGGTACCACTATTAATTTGTAATACTAAGATCATATTACCAGTGCCATTAAATTAAAAACAGGATTTCCATTGCTCTTGTTCAAGAAGAGTCCTGGTACTTCTAAAATGCAATGATGAAATGTCCATGTATATTATATATGGGACATGTTCAGTATCCACACAAAGGGGATGCTGGTGCTTCGAATATCGACGGGGGTATCCCGGTGGTAAGTAGCAGGGTTGTGGTTGGGTTAGGCACTAGGGGGTGGGTAAGGGTTAGGCACTAGGGGGAGGTTAGGTTCAGGCCTGGGGAAAGAGGGTTAGGGTAGGGAGAGGGTTGGGATACCTATGGACAAGTATCCTAACCCTGTAGGGATTTTGACCGTTAGGATCCCGAGAACCGGCATCCCGTACCCATCCCATATATCTATCTATCTATCTATCTATCTATCTATCTATCTATCTATCTATTAGTCAAGGTGATATTTGCAGCAACCTTTTTTCTGCACATTCCTATTATCATGACAAATATATATTGGTCTTGATATCAGGTAAATGTAAAAAAAAGTTTTAAGCACATAAAATGTATTTTATCTTTGAAAATTGTATGTTATTAGCATTAGAGACAAAGTCGCAGGAAAACCCATAGGGAGTATATTTACTAAAGTGCAGGTTTACAGAAGTGGAGGTATTGACCATAGCAACCAATCAGAATCTACTTATCATTTATCTAGCACCTTCTAGAAGATAATAGCTAGAATCTGATTGGTTTCTATGAACAACAACTCCACGTCTAAAAGCCCTCACTTTAGCAAATATGCCCCTTAGATGGTTATTTGACTATAACGCTCAGCATGCCTATCACTGCTTGGCATGACTGGGAACCGAAGTTACTACAACAGCACAAATTGTACTGGGTTCAATTAGCTGCGAACTATCCGCACATTTATCTCCCTATTACAGTAGGCAGACTCTGCTCCCACCGCCACAGACTATGAAGCATAATCTGCCATCTGAAGTTCCGGCAGCTTTCGCAGTTAATTGAATCTTCCCCAATATATACATTCAGTTCAGTTCCCTGTTGTCACAGAAATGCCAGTCCAGGGGATAAGGCTAGGCACACACTTGTACAATCATACTTTTGATGCAGTTTTACATTTCATTACACTTATGTTCGGAAGCCCCAATCAAAGCGGCGATTCATGCGTGCACACCTTTACAATCTAACTCGCCATCCAGGAAACTCATCCGTCTAAATGATCTGGGTAGAAGCATTGGACGGAGCAGAGGGCAGCCCATAAACACTGCACTTTTTGTTTGATGTGCCATCGAATCTGATTCAAATTAAACTGCACATAAAGCCTGATCTTTCGATGCGACCAGTTTTCTTCCGAGAAATCATGAAGGTGAGTACACACTCTTAAGATATTGCATGAACGGGTCAGGAATAGAAAGAGCGGCCTGACCATTTTATAGGTGTGCACCCAGCCTAAGACAACACTGAGTCATCTGAGAGACCCATCTTGGCAAATGAAGGCAGCAGACTTCCGAAGAGAGAGAGAAGGAGGTGATGCAGGTAGGGGGTTAGCATTGGTTACATATGAAGAATTGCCATTTAGGCAATGGGTGTTAGATACAGCAGGCAGATTAGTGAGTGGCAGATTTTGGAAGGCATTTAGAATTGCTGCAGCAGAGATAGATCTGACCTGATTACAAAAGGGACAAGGATCAAATGGTTTTACAGCAAGTAGGGGAAAGGTGGAACCCAGTTGCCCTTATCTAAGTGTATCTAACACTCTCCTGTCCTGCCTACAGTGTATACGCTCTATGTAACGATTTACCCACCATCTGCCCTATTATTAGCATTATTATTATTACTATTAACATTTACTTATAGCATGTCAGCATATTCTGTTGTGCTTTACAATAGGGCTATGCGCTTATCGGAGGTTATCACAAGGTGCAAATTAGAGACACAGTTGGGGTTCCCAGCAAAAATAGAAAGTGCCCACAACATTTACAGTAGGTGCCAGCATTAAGGACTAATATTGTGGTAAATACCAGATTTCTAGGGTGTGCCATCTATTCTTCATGTGCCCAAATACGCTGAACCTGTAAAAAGTGCTTGCATCTAATAATGCATTCCTTGCTACACAGTACAGGTAATGTTGCTCTCCATCCGGAAGGAACTATAAGTCCCAGAATGTGCTGCCAGCTTACATGCATGTAAAAATTCCTGCATTTCACAAGTTACTTCTTAGTGTAGAACAGAGGTATGAATATTGCAGCTAAACGCTGGAAGGGCATGCTGGGACTTGTAGTTTAACACCAGCTGGAGAAGTAATATTGCCTACAAGTGACATAAAATTAGGGGCATTTGGTACAAAAGTGGTGAGACCATATATATAACCGATTGCATCACTGCTCGTGATTATAACATTGTTCAGAGTATTATCATAGTATAAACATTACTCATGTAGTTTAATCCATCAATAAACTCAAATAGTTGTCTGAGTCCTATATTTCTCATCTTCTGACCAGCACATGGGCCAGTATGACTGGGATACAGCTCAATATTCACAAATCCCCTGTACCAGAGTCCGCCCCCGTAATGTATCTAGTGTAAACAAAATCAATTACTGTCATTAAACAACTAGGGAAAATCACCACAACTGGCACATAATGGACACTGTCTAATTAATGACATGGTACCGGAATGTTAAAAAAAAAAAAATAATAATAATCAAATTTTATTTTAAAAAGTTACAAAATTCTATCTACAGAAGGGTGTGAACGTTTTCTGATCTCTCTGGTTTACTTACACCTGTAAGATTAATGCAATTTTTTTTTTTTTACAGACAAAATTTACAGACAGCAGCAATGATCTCTATACTATGAGGATATGACAAACTCCATTAAAAGGGATGCTGCCGCTTAGTGATCTTAATAAGAACATTTCATCAATCTTCTATACCATATATAAGATGTGACCTGACATACCTAATATGAGCAACATAGTGTACCCTGCAGGTGACATTCTCCTGGGTAGCCGGTGGCAGAGGCTGGCAGCAGGCAGGTCCCTGATTGAGGTGACTCCTTGCAGAGTTTTCGGTGTGACTCCGCAGGCAGAGACTGGCTGACACACCGTCACACCTTCTTCTCACGGAGTTAAAGTGACAGCCAAGTCAGTCACTGGCTCCTTTTGCCCCCATGGGCCAACCTGTCCAAAGCATGTGGGTTGTGAGGGTACACACACAACAAACGCATAGTACACAGTATCTCACTTCCCGTGCAGGATTGTTACAGTGTATTTCCCCGCTGAGAGATTCCCATTCTGTAATGTGGCAGGTGTCTTATATCCAGGAGCAGCTCCACATAGAGAACTATAGTGTCAGCACAGCACTGAGTATACTATAGTGCACAGAATCCAGGTGTCACGCCTATAACTATATATTCATTTATATATATCCTCCCCGCCTGTGACACAGCCCTGTTGGATGTATCCTTCTCAAGGGAACAGCCTGGGGATCCTGGTCTCTGTCCTGGTTCCTGGTAATAAGACGTGTTCGAGGAGCAGCCTGTCCTGTGGTCGGGCTGAGTGCTCAGGCACTGTGCTGTAAGTGTACTAAGGTGAGGGATCCTGAGACTGGCTGAGAGATTAGGCAGAGTTCCCTGCCTGTCCCTCCCACTCTCCAGCTACAGGCTCCTGATCTGCATGTCACTCATTTATAGTATTACTCACTGCACCTCCACCACCCTATCAGGAATCCACAGACATACTGTACTCCCGTCCAAGTACCACAATCACCACTATAGCCACCTGCCACAGAGTCTTATTAGTAAAATACAATGACAGTCCGGTACCCTCCAAAGTACTCACACTTTAGTGAGGAAATACATTATCCGCAAAGATCGCAGCACTTCTGGCAAGAAGATGAAACAGAGGGCCTGATTCAAACCCGCTCGCGAGCGCTGAGCGCTCGCAAGCAGGTCGATGTTGGCCCAGTGTGCATGCGCACGACGGAAGCAGCTCCGTCGTGCACATGCGCGTGACCCGGATAGCGACGGGCAAGCCGTCGCTCCGGGTCTCGCTACAAAGGGGGCGTGCTGTCAATGTTGAGTGACAGCACGCATTCTTTGGTGCGCATGCCGGGGGGCGTGGCTGCCCAGATGGAGGCGTTCCCATGGGAACGCCTACCGTCTAGGGCCGGCCCCACTGACATCACAAGTGATGTCAGTGGGAGTACTCTCGGCTGTGATAGAGCCAAAAGCACTCCAGGGCTTGCGGCAACGAGACCCTACCACAAGGGTCTCGTCGCAAGCCCGATGGTCGCGACGGTCTTGACCATCGCGACCATCTTCCTGGCCGCTCGCTATAGCTGTGGGTGGTCACCCACAGCTATACGAGCGGCCAGGAGGCCACTGTAAAAATTAAGAGGGGCGGCCCTGATTCAGAGCGAGCGCTCTGTCAGAGCGTCCGGCTCTGAATCAGGGCCAGAGGCAGTAGCTGACCGACGTTTCAACGTTATTGTAACACACACACACACACACACACATATATACGAGGTCTGTCTAAAAATTTTGGTGAATGGACTGATATATCTGTATGCAACGCTTGCAACAAGGTCGCTCATGCGCGCTGACATGAATGGACATGTTTGGACCTACCCCCAGTCGGGGTTTGCCCGAGGCTGCCAACGCACTGCCATTGCGTTCATTTCAACAGAGTGTCCCGAGCAGTGTGCGTTGAACAGCAATGGAGCTCGTCTTCCACAGATTCCTTGCCACTGCGAAAGCGTGCAAACAAATCGTACACACATTTTCCACTAACAGCATCCTGCCCGTACACTTTCACCAACATTTTGTGTCTCTGTTGCCGATTTACCCAATTTGAAGCAGAACTTAATGTTGTGTCGTTGCTCCATTGCTGTTCGATGCACACTTTTTAGACAGACCTCGTATGAGTGTGCGTATGGGATGTAGTTATCAGACCGGCGGACGGCATGCCGCCCGTCTGAATCCGACACGGGACTTAAGATAGGCATCAAAATACTGATGCCTATCTTAATCCCGATGTCGGAATCCAGAAGGACGGCAGCCCGACAAGGAAAGTCCAGGACGCCCTTAGCGTTAGGCGCAGGGGGGGGTGTTAGGTGTAGGCAGTGTAGCGGCATTAGGGTTAGGTTTGTGGGGTGGAAATTACCAGGGCGTAAAGGAACGCGTTTGGATGAAGGAAGACTGCTTTTCAAATCCTCTACTTTGCATATTGCCATCTATAACAGAGATCCAGGTTGGAAGTTTGCAGTGTGATTGCTATTTCATCATTCCGCTACATTGCGGCAATTACAAGCGGATACAGAGCTCAGCTTATCATCACCCACCCGCTCTCGACCAGCACGGAGAGGAGAAACGGGAGTTCTGGTTGCTACACGTGTCTGACGGACACCGCTCCCCACCGGGTGGAGACGTTGGTCTCATCAGGCGGGGTAAATGGCACTGTTGACACCCAGCACAGACTTGGGAGTGTCTGGCAGGGAGCCGCTATATTGCACCTGGCATCGACAGTGGGTGGTGGAATAGTCTTTTGTTGCAGCGCACGTGATGTCATGGCATCATGCATGCCGCACCACTGAAAGACCAATTAGAGGAACCGCGGCAGGAGCAGCCAGAAGACATAGAATAAAGTAAGTAAGTGTGGGCGCTGGAGGGACGGAAGGGACTGGATAGACACAAAGGGTTTGAGGCTCGTCCAGCTCCGCATACACTGGTAAACCGTATCTGCAAAGTGAATGACTTAACTAAATAGAACTTCTACTCAGCTGCATCACAACTTCATGATATCATGTACACTGGGCCACAGTATCAGCCTGAATTACTAAGCTAGGCGTTTTTTCTCCAAAATGGTGACTGTTGGGCAAAGTGAGCCGGATTCTGTGGGGTAAATTGAGCCAGTGCTTTAGCTTACCCCACTATCAAGCACTTGTGAAAATGCAATCCCTTCCATGTTTATCTTCCCAATTCCAAGGGTTAGATACAAAGACCACTTAATCACATGAGCACCTCCAGGATTAATTGGTACCATCACCAGATCTGGCTTGATTAATGAAGAAACGTTTGCTGAGTTTCGTGAACATCTGGGTCAGCACACCAACTGCTCCTCTGAGAGTCCCATGCTGCTAATCCTTTATGTGTGTCGAGGGAAAGTGGAGGGGCCGATGGGCTTCATTACGTGATCGTGTCATCATGGTCCTGCTCCACAATGCCGTGGTTACCGGCATTGTGAAGCAGGGAAGGGCGGGTAGGCGGGGGAATGGCACGTTTCAGCTTAGCTGGGTAAGTGGGTGGCTTGTGGGTGGATGGCGCCCAGCTCAGGAGACTTGCCTACTGCTGGGTGGATGGAGGCTGGGAGCACCACCCAATTTTCGGGAGCCTCATGGCATTTCAGGGAGATTAGGCAAATATGAGCTACCTCAACCTGAAAAGGCTGGTGGGGAAACGGTAAGCAGGGAGCAACACTTCCTATTACCCTGCAACCTTCATGGGTAGAATGTTGTATAGTCGTTGAAATGCCGAACTGATGGTGTATGAAAATTGCTTCACTGTTTGAATTATAAACTTTATTTGGTTCGTTTTATAAGGTTTAAAGTAGAGATGTGCGGGTTCAGTTTTATTCGGTTCTTATCGCCAAATTATCGCAATAATAATCTGGGGAAAATTAAGCTACAAGACCAATGTTTTTTTGAGAAGTCATAGTCACAGCCCCTATGATAATGCATTCTTATCATTTTTCTTATCATTTTCGATTGACATGAGACATCCTGAAATAAAGGTGGATTTTGTTTTACTTCTGTCTCATTTTTCCTTGCCTAGGGGACAGCATAAGTAAAAATTGTCTCATCTTACACCACTCTCCCCTAAGCTTTAGGCATGACTGGGAGCCATAGTACATCAGCACAAATTAGCAAAAAACTTTAGGCGCGCACATCCCCCCAGATAGAAAATACGCGCCAGGAATTTAATATTACAAGGTTTTATTAAAGCAGGTCTGTAAAATGATAAAACATTAGTGACTGGGGGCCTATTCATCAACACTAATATAACGGTTTTAAGGACATTTTCCTTAATTACCGTTTTTTTAATATTCATTAACACACTTAACACAGGAGATATCACTGATATCTCCTGGTTAAGTCCATCTGCGTTAATTTCCACACTCCCTATACATTAGTACATTAGTATGGGGATGTAGAAATTAGTCTATTTATCAAATTCTGAAAAAAATTTATTTTCGGAATTTGATGGTGTTACTATACGCCACTCTCAGGTGGCGTATAGCGGGTTATACTTACCTGCTTACAGCGTGAGCAGGTCCTCCTCTGGCTCCCTCCGTCACTCCCTGGTCCCGGCTGCTGCTCTGACACAGACTGTGTTCTCCCGGCAGAACACAGTAAAGTTTAAAAAAAATATATATTCAGCCCGCCCAGGTCGGGATCTGCGGCTGCAGCCTGTGACTGGCGGCCAGGTAGGTGGGGGACAGAATTACCGCAGCTGTAGGTAGTGCTGAACATGCGCTGGTTTTACGGATGTAACGGCTAATGCGCAGCACAGATTACAGCTGCGGTATGTTAGTGTAGAGAGGGAAAAGTATCTATTTTCTGAAAAGCTGTCATCGCAAATATGACAGCTTTTCGGAATAGATACTTATGGAGAGGAGGGATGATGAATTCCTCTGGTAATTAGGTAGAACTCCATGCAAGTTTTAAACCTAATTACCTCCATCGATTTTTTAATAATGATGAATAGGCCCCTGAGTCAGTTGCAATTCAAACGCAATGCCAATGTAGCGATTATTTGCAACTGTTCTGATAGCTCCTACGGCACCTTGTTACATAGAGTGTATGCACAAAGAACAGCACCTGTCCTTTGTGCATACAAAATGATGGGCATTCCTGTGTGGTGGCTAGTAGTGGCCCATTCAGTAGGCGTGGTATGGGAATGTCGCGGCGTGTCAATGCAAGTGGCGGTGTTCACAGGAAACTGCACCTGTCATAGGGCTATTGCAATTTTTCGATGGTGCGTCTGATGCCGGCGTATAAGGATGCATCAATCGGTATTACAGCGTGCATGGACGCTAGAAGTTGGCGTCTCGGTCCTTGCACATTTGGCTGCACGGATGTACAGAAGGGGAGGAGTTTGCAGCGACATTTGCATAAACTCGCAGATGGGCGACTGCCACTACTACATGCTGCTTTTGCGCGTGACTCACAATCAGGTCCGCAGTGTGATAATACCAAGAATACCTGAACACTGTAACCCAGGTATACACAATGCAATTCACCTTATCTAGAGCCTAGTGACACTTCTCCTTCTATGCTAAAATAACGAGCTTTATCAAAATACACAAGTGATGAACATAATAGTTAATATGGAAAGTAAATTTCAATTATATTATAATGGATTCCAGGATGACAGCATTACAAAGCACATATTTCACAATATATTTTGATACATACAATAAACATTAAGGGGTATACTTACTATAGTGCGGGTTTTTAGAAGTGGAGATGTTGCCAATAGCAACCAATCAGATTCTACTTAACATTTATCTATCACTTTCTAGAAGATAATAACTAGAATCTGATTGGTTGCTATGGGCAACATCTCCACTTCTAAAAACCCCCACTTTAGTAAATATAGCGCTAAGAGGAGGGTTGATTTAGGGCCTAATTCGGTGTTGGATGCAGTGCTGATGTTAGCGCAGTTGAGCGACTGTTTGCTATTGTGCATCCACAAAAAGTCTAGGAAACCAATGCCGATACTTTGCAAAAGATGTCCACGGACATGTGCTGGGACATATTTACTTGTGTTGTTTATAACCATGTATAATATTTTGTATTATGTGTGTTTTATTTGTCTATGTATTGCAGGTTTGTTTGCTGTGTTTTTGCTTCTATAACTAAAAATAATAATAATAATAATAATAATAATAAAAAAGTCTAGGAAAGCCTTACTGCGCATGCATGAACCTAGGCGTGTGACGGCATACGCAGTCACATATGACATCGCTAAGATTACAGACGGCACTTATGACCCATGATCGTTTCAGGATGGAGACTGGGAGATGGCCTGAAGTGGATGCAAAAAGAGGCATTTTCAGAGGCCTGTTATAGGACTGTATTGGGCGTGTAGGTGCATGCGGCTGCGGTCTCTTTCGCAGTACCGCAGCCACGGTCATATTTTGAGAAAGTTAAAAGGAAGAGTTTGTGCTGCCCAGGGGTTGCCCGAGGAGAAGATGGTCTGACCGATAGTGCATCGATGGTGCAGTGGTCGGATCCACCAGCGGACTTGAGGATTGCTCAGATATGCAAAGCGGGCACTTACTCAGTCCATCACACGTTACTGCACAAAGGGGAATGCTTAAACTGGCATTTGCATATTTTCATGTGAACAAATCCATGCCAAACGTGCATATGTACACGCCCCAAATGACATCATATAAGGGCATGGTCTATGGAAGGGGCGCCAACCGTTACCAGGTGTCAACCATTACCGGCAAAGGGGCGCCAACCATTAACGGCACAAGCGCAGCCCCACCTGGAGCTGGCCCTGTAACTGCAAATCAGCCCAATAAAATACATAGACTTGATTTATATAATTAATTGATATACTAGAAACAGTGTGTTAAAACATGATGTACTATATGAGCAACATTTATATAGGAAGAGAGGTCTATGTCAGGATAAAATCACTCCATACTTGCCTACTTTTTTTAAATGTCCGATAGACTCATGAATTTTGGGGAGTGTAAACCACTCTCCCTGCATATTATCCATTCCCACAGTAAAGTGGGTGGTCTGCTGATTTGATGATGGGAAATTGCATCACTGTGGCTTCCCCCCCCCCACGCTGCATTGTACAATGGTGGGTATGGCTGCAACGCTATTTACGGCACCAAGCACCCCTTGCCTCCCACCAGGACCATCCATTCCAGGATCTCCAAGAGGACCTTTGGAAAATATCAATCAATCTATTTATCATTATAATATAGCTATTTCAGATTACAATAAAATATATCTGGGGGAAGACTTAACAAATAGATAAACTGAGACCAAAATAAAACTGGGTAAAGTGTACACTCAACATTAATATAAGGACAAAGTAATACAATGTTCTTCATCCCAAGGAAAAAGTGTAAAAAGGAACAATAAATAGCAAAATATCTACAAGACCAGTATTGAGTAGAGCTGGATGCAGGCAAAATACAACAGATTCCCATGACAAAGTAAGAATTATGCTCAGCTGGCATACTGTATAACAGACTCACTAAAGGGGTTATGTAATCCTTTCTGTATTTAACCAACAGTGGTAATCTAACACTACATTGCCGGCAATGGGGACCCAGCAGCAGCCCTTCCGGCTTCAGCGAAGCCTTCAAAGCACTGCCGCGTTCCCCCCAGGATAATCAGTCATGCACATGGGCAGACTGACCGTCATACATACGCATGACAGAGTAGCCCGTTTCTGGCAGCGTTAGGGTGCCAGTAGGTGAGCGGAGGACCTCGCCAACAAGGAGGATGTCGCTGGACCTGGCCGGTGAGGTAAGTAATGCAAAATACCAGTGGCATATTCGACTGTATCACTGCAATACTAAACGAAATATGCTGCTGGTGTTTAGATGAGTTGCTAAATGGGACCCTTAGTTCTCTCCTGGATGTCGGAATTGTTGGCACAAACTGATTGGGTGACCAGACATATGGAATTAGGGATCAATGGGGGAAAGGAAGATGAAATCCTCCCGCAATAAGCAGTCTCACTACACAGTGTATAAATGACATTACAGATGCCTGTGTTACTTTCCTGAAAAGTAATTGACTGTATAAATTCACCTCAAATATAAGCTCAAAACAAATGATTGCTTAGTAGATGATGGGTGTTGTAATTCAACAACTGCTGAAGAGTCACTTGTTGCCAAACCTACATTCCATAGTTTTCAGGTATCTCAAATAAAAATATGTACTGTATTTTTTTTTTCAGCAATACATCATATGCCTTCCTTAATGTTTTGGTTACTTATATGTAGTCTAAACAGTACACACAATTTATTCTGGAACTAAATATCAACCCCCCCCCCTCAAGTTCTTATATGTCTGCTTTATTATATGCCTTCCTACTTATTGCATTTATAATCATTTTCGACAAACAATCATATTGTAGTTATATTACTGTAAATTACCTGCTTCCACTATGCAGTACGGTTAGGCTGTAGGGGAAGATTTATTTTTGTAGCTAAGATTCCCCCTAGTGGTTTATTGCAGGTAATACACCCACAGAGAGGAGCACTAAAGAAAAAAAAAACCCTGAATCTTTAATAGAGGACTCAATCCAACGGCAACGGCACCGCATCT
Organism: Taudactylus pleione; assembly: GCA_031769625.1. Classification (NCBI taxonomy): domain Eukaryota; kingdom Metazoa; phylum Chordata; class Amphibia; order Anura; family Myobatrachidae; genus Taudactylus; species Taudactylus pleione. The sequence goes on along the minus strand of JAUIMM010000104.1, from coordinate 8,764,578 downwards.
CGCACTCCTCGCGGCCCGCTCCGAGCCCAAATTCACATAATTGTACTGGGAGCCCTATGCAGCTGCGAGCACTTTTATGCGAATTCGGGCTGCCGTAAGGTGTGGCCACTGCAGCGATGAGTCGCATCCATTAGTACAGTGGTTCTCAAACTTGGTCCTCAGGACCCAACACAGGTCACATTTTCCAGGTCTCCTGGTAGGTGCACAGGTGTATTCATTACTGGCTGACACGTTAAAAGATCCACAGATGGAGCTAATTATTTCACTTGTGATTCTGTGAGGAGACCTGGAAAACATGCACTGTTTGGGGTCCTGAGGACCGAGTTTGAGAACCTGTGCACTAGTACATTGCATGTAATTGGATTGACCCCTAAATGTACAGAGCTTAGATTTGTATTGTGGAACAATTTTATGGTATATATAAAATATCGCCCAGAAAACAATTAAATGTACGTGTCTGGGTGAACTTTCAATGAAATAGCACTTAGGGCCTGATTCAGAGCCAGACGCTCTGAACGAGCGTCCGCTCTGAATCAGGGCATTTTTTTTTTGGGTGCGTCCTCCTGGACGCTCGCATAGCTGTGGGTTACCACCCACAGCTTATGCGAGCGTCCATGATGATGCTCGCGATGATCAAGACCATCGCGACCATCGGGCTTGCGACGAGACCCTGCTGTAGGGTCTCGCTGCCAAAAGCCCTGGAGTGATTTTGGCTCTATCAGAACCAAAATCACTCCCACTGACATCACTAGTGATCAGTGGGGCCGGACCCAGACGGTAGGCGTTCCCATGGGAACGCCTCCGTCTGGGCAGCCTCGCGCCGGCACGCCCACCAAAGGGGGCGTGCTGTCAATCAACATCGACAGCACGCCCCCTTTGGTGCGAGACCCGAGCGACGGCTTCCCCGTTGCTCGCCGGGTCTCGCGCATGCGCACAATGGAGCGACCTCCGTCGTGCGCATGCGCATTTGGGTACCATCGACCCGCTTGTGAGCGTCCTGCGCTCGTGAGCGGGTCTGAATGAGACCCTGAATCCATCTCTCCTTATAAATGAATTATACTGTTTTTGATTGTTATTAAATTCATATCACAGAGAAGCGCACTGTCTATTTAATTGAATGTGAAAGTGAATGTGTAATGTGTGTACTTTCAATGTTAGACCAACAATGATGCTTTTGGGACTCACACTCCTGTCACAAAATAGGATAAAGCACTGGTCTGCTGTGCTCTCTGCATTGGATATTGCACTGGAGAGCAGATTTGAGTCGTCTGCAAGGGCAAAAACAGAGTTTCGTAACTAGGGTCTTTGGATCCCAGGGCAAGATGAAGAATGGTGCCCCCAAACACAACTGTGTACACATGCCAAAAGCGCGTGTGCAAAAAAATGGCCGTAGCCACGTGGCACAAAGGGAGTGGCCACTGGAAAATGGGGGCGTTTCAACATGACACGACAACTGTTTCTCGTCACTCTGGGAACATTCCTTTCCATTCCATATACACTCCAGCCCCATCCTCTCCTTCAACACCCTTCTCCTTCCCTCACATTCCAGCCCCATCCTCTCCTCCAACACCCTGCTCCTTCCCTCACACTCCAGCCCCATCCTCTCCTCCAACACCCTGCTCCTTCCCTCACACTCCAGCCCCATCCTCTCCTCCAACAGCCTGCTCCTTCCCTCACACTCCAGCCCCATCCTCTCCTCCAACACCCTGCTCCTTCCCTCACACTCCAGCCCCATCCTCTCCTCCAACACCCTGCTCCTTCCCTCACACTCCAGCCCCATCCTCTCCTCCAACACCCTGCTCCTTCCCTCACACTCCAGTACCATCCTCTCCTCCAACACCCTGCTCCTTCCCTCACACTCCAGCCCCATCCTCTCCTCCAACATCCTGCTCCTTCCCTCACACTCCAGCCCCATCCTCTCCTCCAACACCCTGCTCCTTCCCTCACACTCCAGCCCCATCCTCTCCTCCAACACCCTGCTCCTTCCCTCACACTCCAGCCCCATCCTCTCCTCCAACACCCTGCTCCTTCCCTCACACTCCAGCCCCATCCTCTCCTCCAACACCCTGCTCCTTCCCTCACACTGGCCCCTCCTCTCCTCCAACACCCTGCTCCTTCCCTCACACTCCAGCCCCATCCTCTAATCCGACACCCTGCTCCTTCCCTCACACTGGCCTCTCCTCGCCATCATTCTCACTACTTTACAGTCACAGAGAAAAACTTTCTATTCTTCTTTAGAACAGATAGGATTATTTAAAAAAAAATAAAGAGAAAAAAAAACACCTGTATGTGGGTCTCAGACGCCCAGGGCACGTGACTGCTCAACCAGCTTACGTTACACCACTGGGCAAAAAAATAAAATAACCCCACCCACTGGTAGAAAGCCATAGGAGAAAGAAGCGCTGCTTGTAGTGTATATGCAGCATATATCAGTGGCGGGGAAGTCTGTGTATGGAACCTGCGCCCGGCGCCAGCAGCTGAACTCACCGGCAAAGGTACTCAAGGTGTGCTGGTAACATGTAGGTTGGTAATCAGCAGCTGCCATCAGAATGGAGATAGCTCCATGTGTAAGGTGTTTGTCTGCGATGTCAGAGGTGACAGTATGACAGTATTTTGAAATGTGTGCGCCAGATGGAGGGGGAGTGGGCAAGGGAGGAGATAGGGGCAGCCGGGAGATTCTGGGACAAAAGAAAAAGAAGCTACAAGTGAGAATATTTATAAACAGAGAATTGACAGACCTGAGCAGCGCCCCCCCCTGCCCTACGATGCCCTGTGCCATGGCACATGACGCACCAGCCTAGTTACGACCTTGCGTATGCACAAGTCATTAAACAAAAGTTACCTAGGTGGAGATCACAGTTAAAAATTGGGAAGTTATCTGTAGGTGGAAATCACTGTTAAAGTTTGGAACCAGTTTCAATGTGCTACTGAAAATCCTTAGCCAGCGCACAGAATGGGGGCGATGAGGTAACAATTTTTGAAGACTGAATACTGAATAACAAACTTTATGTCACTCATTCAGTGTTTTAGATGTCACTTACAGCCTGGCACCACAGATGACCGCATAAAAGGAAATAGTGAAGTACCTCTAATAAAACCGGGTATAAGTGATTTCCCCAATTTTGTACCCACAAAAACTTCAGGCATGCCTTGGGGTGTTTCCCAGAACTAAAAATGAGAGAAATCACAATTTATTTGTATCACAATAAAAACAAAATAAAACTCATGTTACATGCAGGAGAAACACAATCCAACTAGAAAATCACTGAGAGAGGAATATACTGTGCACACAAAGTATTTTCCTGCAGTCCCTGGGTGACAGTCCCTTGGTGACAGTCCTTATGCCTTTGCACGTGTTGATGGTGTTATTCAGTTTGATAGAACAGGTTTTCCTCCTCCTCCTCCATTTCAAAGTTCAAACTTATTTTTCAAAGTGTGAAAACATACTCAGTATTAATACATGACCAAATAATTGTAATCATTTGTGAGGGCAAAATTTGGGAAACTCACCCAGATTTATTAGCAGTACTTCACTATTGTTTTTTTTTTTTAACATTCTGTTTGTACAAAGTAAATAATTTATTTTGGACAATTGGTCACTGCATGTTTGCATGCTTACTAAAGGTGGATTTAAAAAAGTGTAAACCCACAGATATTAATATTTTTATTTCCCTCATCTATGCATGGGTTTATAAACATCTAACACTAGATCGATCCTTCCTTCCTTCCTTCCTTCCTTCCTTCCTTCCTTCCTTCCTTCCTTCCTTCCTTCCTTCCTTCCTTCCTTCCTTCCTTCCTTCCTTCCTTCCTTCCTTCCTTCCTTCCTTCCTTCCTTCCTTCCCTCCCTTCCCTCCCTTCCCCCCACAGCCATACCCTAACCCTCCACCTAGTGCCTAACCCTCCTGGGGGGTACCTAACCCTAACCTCCCCCCTAGTGCCTAACCCTAACCCCCCATCCCCCTAGCCTAACCCTAACCTTACCTAAGGTCCCCCCGGGGGTCCGTAAACCTAACCCCCCCCATCCCCGGGCTAAGTGTACACTTACCCGGCAGAGAGGACAATCAGTCCGGCGTCCTCGGCATTCTGGCATCGGGATTAACATAGGCGTCGGTATTTCGACGCCTATGTTAAGTCCCTTGCTGGGATTACTCTGTAAGGTCGGCCATGCGGCCGCCGGTCTCGTAATTACATCCCAATAAAACATACCTGCACCGCACGGCAGATCGGTGGTCTCCTCTCTGCGACCCGATCAGCTGATGCGGAAAAAAGGACAAACTGCGCTCTAATATTAATGTAGTGATAAGTGGTATACACAAATATATATTTATCCCTACATTAATATTAGAGCGCAGTTTCTCCTTTTTTCCGCATATGAATAAAGATAGAAACAAGAGATAAAAAAAGACTCTGCAACGGTGGCCATCCTCTCTCAGATATGAAGAACTAAGATAGTGTGGATTATCTAACCAGTGCTATCATACATTCATGAATTGAAAGGGATATAACATCAGGAGAGTAGAGCATATTTGACACCCTCCTTATTAGAGCTAATTGGTGGAGGTTATATAAATAAACCATACCTTATCTCACTTAACTATAAGCCAGAGCGATTGGGACTGATGTCCGAATAAGGGTATTAGAATTAGTGGTGGGACATGGTTAGTCCACTCTCCTTAACAAATCCCATATAATGCCCAATCGCGGCTGTTTCTTGGATATAATATGATTGAGGGATTAAATTATATGTGAAAAGAGGAGTAATATATACAGTATTTGTGACCCAGGTGCATTGGGTTTGTATATATACAAACACTAACTGATTATTATCCATAAGCGTATAACATTATCTGTAAGTAAGAGACAGGCTCACAATAATTTATCATGGATATAATTTATTCTTAACCATAAATTAAGGATCAATATATCGGAGACAATGATGAAGACAAAACCTTTTTGTACTTTGTTGAATAAAATCATACAATAAGTATCTGAATTATTTATATTTATAAAATCCTGAGGTGAGGATGATACAAGAAGTCAATTAGTGATTACTTCAAACACTAGATTCTACAGTCATAATTTTATATCACATTATTCAGTGTCCAATTGGACAATAGTTATCACAATTTATTTTTTGTTTCGCCTTCATATTAAATAAGAGAATAAAAGTGAAGTTTTAAAAGGAATGTATTGCCAAAATTAGGTGGACCATGTGGAATTCTAATAACTATATAATCTGAGTGTGCCCAGTATATGAATACTTTTTCTTTCTTGTTTGTATGTATTAATATTTATTCTTTGGAGCACCTCCCCTTACTATAATATATAACAATATTTTGAAAAGAAGATAAGAGGGGAATATATTGAGGGTATTATTAGTTCCTGTGCGGATAACGTTTAGGGCGTACCCAGGTAATTAGTATCAGCTCATCCACCCTTTTAGAAATTAACTTAAAAAAATATGCATATTTTCTAACATTAGTTTAAGTTAGGAACTGGAAGAGTGGAACTGCAGCTGGCAGCTTAGGCAGCATGACTAGGCACATATGTGGTTATATTATTATTTACTGCTTATTAATAAAGAAGGTTTTTATGTTTGGAATGTTGGGCACCAAACAATTATTAATTACGGTAAGCAAAAACTGCAGGAAGTCAAGAAAGGTATGTAGTTGCTTTTAGATTAAAGTTGTCCGAAGCTGGAATTGATCTATGAAAACATAAGCGTAATAACAAATGTATCATACGCAACGAGTTTTAAAACTCGTTGCATATGATTATGGTGCTCCAGCCAATCAGCTCCCAACTGTAATTTTTCAAACAGATGACAGTTGGGAGCTGATTGTCTGGATCACCAATATCATAAGCAAAAAGTTTTGAAACTTGTTGCATATGATAAAACTTGTTGATAAATAAGGCTCTTAGAAAGGCTTTTGTGAGTTTCCCAGAGGATCGGAGGATTTTAGTGGATTCTCTTTAAGTATTGATAAAATCTGCATCTTATACTTCATATCTCTGTTAGATTTTATTCTGTTGATTCGTAACACAAATTATTTATCAGTTGTCCATTCCTCCATAGTTTGCCTTGATTTCCCAGAACCTGACAGAATTTCTTATCAAATATAAGAAGTGATATAGAAACAATAATATTTTTGGAAAAGTACTTTAACTTTCTATTTGCATCAGAAGCACTTTAGACCAAATACAACTTCAATACTGATAACTCATTTCCCAGTGGGTCAAGAATGACTCAAATGGAAATATCGAATTTTCATTATGACATTAAAATTGTACTGCATTGATGGTTCCCACATTCCAAGCTCACATAGTCACTGCCTCAGACCTACATATGACCTGGCAGTAGGTTTCTTTCCCAACATTTGCTTAAAGACTGCAAACATTAATAACAATTTCTCATTCAATATTCCACTGTAGAAATTACTAATACAAGTATGTGACCCCTTATCATCTTATCTTATGGCAACTTCACTAAATTGTGGGTCACTGACATATTTCTAATTTTAAAGGTTTTTATAAGGTATCTAATAATGGAGTAGTAGACTGTATTTCATTACTCTTTATTACTTATCTATTCTTATTATCGTATATTAGTAAGGAACCATAGTGCTCCAAAGCACTATATAGTGGAGGGTGGGCAATAAGCAGCCCTCCAGCTGCTGTTGAACTACACATCCCAGCAAGTCCTGCAACAGTTTTAGCACGGTCAAATAGCAAATCTATGGCAGGGCATGCTGGAATATGTAGTTCTACAAAAGCTGGGGGACGCTTATTGCTCATCCCTCAGCATACAAAGACAGGGATATATAGACAAAAATGTTATGAGAAAATAAATATTATAGAAAGTTCTGCTTGTGCCAGTTTAAAGTTGAAAGGGTAAAAGGCAGAATTGGGAGTAAGGGCGTGCACTCGTGGCAATGACTCATCTTGGCATTCTGTGCTGCACAGTCCCCTCTTTCCTGCTTAAAAATTCTCCTCATCTCTGCTTCTGCTTTACACAGAGGGCCTGATTCAGAGCCGGACGCTCTGACAGAGCGCTCACTCTGAATCAGGGCCGTCCTGGCCGCTCGCATAGCTGTGGGTGACCACCCACAGCTATAGCGAGCGGCCAGGAAGATGGACGCGATGGTCAAGACCATCGCAACCATCGGGCTTGCGACGAGACCCTTGCGGTAGGGTCTCGTTGCCGCAAGCCCTGGAATGCTTTCGGCTCAAACAGAGCCGAAGGCACTCCCACTGACATCACAAGTGATATCTGTGGGGCCTGCCCCAGACGGTAGACGTTCCGTCTGGACAGCCACGCCCCTGGCACGCCCACCAAAGGGGGCGTGCTGTCACTCAACATCGACAGCATGCCCCCTTTGGTACGAGACCCGGAGCGACGGTTTGCCCGTCGCTATCCGGGTCTCGCGCATGCACACTGGGCTGCCATCGACCCGCTTGCGAGCGCTCAGTGCTCGCGAGCGGGTCTGAATCAGGCCCAGAGCTCTGTTATTGATATAATGATCGCCTAAGGTTTATCCCGTCTCCAATATGCGCAGTGGGAGCCAGAGCACCTGCCACAGATGCTGATCCCCCTCCCCACAATGGCTGTCATTGCAGTGACAGGACAGAGCAGTCAGTGAGGGAGGAGAACCACACAGCGCTAGGAATAACGGGGTAAGTATATAGTGGGGATGCGGCGGAAAGGATCGGGGAGGGGGCGGGGCTGGGATGGGAGAGATGGGCTGGGAAGTAGTAGGGGGAGGAGCGAGTTGCCACGACATATGCCAGGTCCCTTTGTTAGTATGTATGAACTAATATGGCAAAAAATATGGCATTACACTGCACTAAAAATATTAGTGAATAAAGGACTAATGGTAGATCATTTCCTGTGTGCTTTTGCACTACTCATGCGCCAGAATCAAGTAAGGGTGATTTACAGTAGTACGCATTTCAGTTGCACCTTCTCTGACTGAATGAGTATAACTGGGCTGTAACAGGCGATGTCTAGTGAGGGTGTGCTGGCAGAATAATTGGCTGTACAGAGTTGTTTACAGAAGAGTAAATAATCTACTTTCAGATGTATCTTTTGCACCTAGCATAGGGTTGGTGAAAGTATGCACTGAGGATAAAGATGACGGGTATCACACCAAACGTACAGACAAGGGTGGCTGCATCTGAAGATGCATACATCAGTCTGCATTAGGGGTGTGCACCGGCCACTTTTCGTGTTTTGTGTTTTGGTTTTGGATCTGGATCTTTCTTCGTGTTTTGGATCTGGATTGGTTTTGCCAAAACCACCCTTCCGTGTTTTGGGTTCTGGGTTTTGTGTTTTGGATCTGTATTTTTTTTTAAAAAAAGCATAAAAGCAGCTAAAATCACAGAATTTGTAGGTTTTTCTGCTCCTATGCTATTATTAACCTCAATAACCTTAATTTCCACTCATTTCCAGTCTATTCTGAACACCTCACACCTCACAATAGTGTTTTTATGTCCAAAAGGTTGCACCGAGGTAGCTGGATGACTATGCTAAGCGACACGAGTGGGCGGCACAAACACGTGACCCATCTAGGCGTGATACTGCAGTGGCAGACAGGATGGCAGTTTGAAAAACTAGGCCCCAAACTGTACATAATGCAAAGAAAAAAAAGAGGTGCAAGATGGAATTGTCCTTGGGCCCTCCCACCCACCCTTATGTTGTATAAACAGGACATGCACACTTTAACAAACCAATCATTTCAGCGCCAGGGTCTGCCACACAACTGTGGCTGAAATGATTGGTTCGTTTGGGCCCCCACAAAACAAGCTGGCAATTAATGTGTCCCTGCACAAACTGGCTCTACGGAGGCAAGATGTCATCCTCATCCTCCTCATCCACCGATTCCTCACCCTCTTCAGTGTGTACATCCTCATCCTCACAAAGTATTAACTCATCCCCACTTGAATCCACCACCACAGGTCCCTCTGTACGTTCTGGAGGCTGGTCTCCCTGGAAGAGCTGATAATTCATTTTGATGAACATCATCTTCTCCACATTCTGTGGAAGCAACCTCCTACGCCTTTCGCTGACAAGGTTCCCGGCTGCACTAAACACTCTTTCGGAGTACACACTGGAGGGGGGGCAACTCAGGTAAAATAGAGCCAGTTTGTACAGGGGCCTCCAAATTGCCTCTTTTTCCTGCCAGTACAGGTATGGACTGTCTGACATGCCTACTTGGATGCTGTCACCGATGTAATCCTCCACCATTCTGTCAATGGTGACAGTATCATATGCAGTGACAGTAGACATGTCAGAAATTGTTGCCAGGTCCTTCAGTCCGGACCAGATGTCCAAACTTGGTCCTGCCTGCCCTGCATCACCGCCAGCGGGTTGCTTAGGATACCTAAGTTTTTTCCTGGCAGCCCCAGTTGCGGGAGAAAATGAAGAAGGAGCTGTTGACGTGTCACGTTCCGCTTCAGCTGACAGTGTGTTCACCAGCAGGTCTTTGCACCTCTGCAGGCTTGTGTCGGCCGGAAAGAGAGACACCACATAGGCTTTAAACCTAGGATCGAGCACGGTGGCCAAAATGTAGTGGTCTGATTTCAACAGATTGACCACCCTGGAATCCTGGCAAAGTGAATGAAGGGCTTCATCCACAAGTCCCACATGCTGAGCGGAATCGCTCCGTCTTAGCTCCTCCTTCACTTTCTCCAGCTGCTTCTGCAAAAGCCTGATGAGGGGAATGACCTGACTCAAGCTGGCAGTGTCTGAACTGACTTCACGTGTGGCAAGTTCGAAGGGCTGGAGAACCTTGCACAACATGGAAATCATTCTCCACTGCGCTTGAGTCAGGTGCATACCCCCTCCTTTGCCTATGTCATAGGTGGATGTATAGGCTTGAATGGCCTTTTGCTGCTCCTCCATCCTCTGAAGCATATAGAGGGTTGAGTTCCACCGCGTCACAACCTCTTGCTTCAGGTGATGGTGGGGCAGGTTCAAGAGTGTTTGCTGGCGCTCCAGTCTTCGGCACGCAGTCGCTTAATGGCGAAAGTGGCCTGAAATTTTTCGGGCCACCCAAAGTGTCTCCTGCACGCCCCTGTCGCTTTTCAGAAAATTCTGCACCACCAAGTTTATTGTATGAGCAAAACATGGGACGTGCTGGAATTTGCCCAGATGTAATGCCCGCACAATATTGGTGGCGTTGTCAGATATCACAAATCCCCAGGAGAGTCTAAGTGGGGTAAGCCACTGGGCGATGATTTCCCTCAGTTTCTCTAAGAGGTTGTTGGCGGTGTGCCTCTTACTGAAACCGGTGATACACAGCGTAGCCTGCCTTGGAACGAGCTGGCGTTTCAGAGATGCTGCGACTGGTGACGCTGCTGCTGTTGCTGCGTAAGGTGATACATCTACCCAGTGGGCTGTCACAGTCATATAGTCCTTAGTCTGCCCTGTTCCACTTGTCCACATGTCCGTGGTTAAGTGGACATTGGGTACAACGGCATTTTTCAGGACACTGAGGACACTTTTTCTGACGTTTCTGTACAGTCTCGGTATCGCCTGCCTAGTGAAGTGGAATCTAGATGGGATTTGGAACCGGGAACACACTACCTCCAGCAATTGTCTAAATCCCACTGCACTAATGGCGGATACCGGATGCACGTCTAACACCAACATAGCAGTCAAGGCCTCAGTTATCCGTTTTGCTTCAGGATGACTGCTGTCGTACCTCATCCTCCTCGCTAAGGACTGTTGGAGGGTCAATTGTTTAGTAAAAGTAGTGGTGTTCCTACTTCCTCTCTGGGATGATGAACGACTCCCAGCAACAGCAACAGCAGCAGCGGCAGCAGGAGGCGTAGCAATGCAGGATCCTCCGGAGGAATCCGGGATAGGAGGGTCAGTCATGCCAGTGACATGGCCTGCAGGACTACTTCCGATCCTGACTAAGGAGGAAATTGACGAGGAGGGAGTTGACGGTGTGGTTTGCAGGCGCTTGGATACAACAGGACAACGGGATTTAGGTGTCCCTGGACTGCTTACGGTCTTAGCCAAAGTTTCTGAACTTGACAGTAACTTATTATGAACGCGCTGCAGGTGCCGTATAAGGAAGGATGTTCCTAGGTGGTTAACATCCCTACCCCTACTTATTTCACCTTTACATAAGGTACATATGGCAAGACAGTTGTTGTCCGGATTTGGATAGAAATATTGCCAGACCAAAGAGGTGGAATGTTTGGTCTTCTGCCCAGGCATGACCGTGATGGGCTTTTTCATCCCACGGACAACAACTGTCTCCCCCGGAGCCTGATTTAAACAAACCACATCACCATCAGAATACTCCTCGCCAACTTCCTCCTCAGCGCCAGCTACACCAGTATCCTCATCCTGTTGTACTTCAACAGTGACATCTTCAATTTGCATATCAGCAAGTGGACTGTGGGTGCTCCTTTCAGCATTTGCAGTGGGCGTGCAAATGGTGGAAAGAGCCACCTCTTCCCGTCCAGTGCTGGGAAGGTCAGGCATCTCAACCACCACCACACTTGGACTCTCCTTGGGGATTTGTGATATCTTCTTAGAAAGCACAGTTCTTCGCTGTGCTTTTGCCAGCTTAACTCTTTTGATTTTTTTAGTGGGAGGAGGGCTTCCATCGTCATGTGAAGCTGAACCACTAGTCATGAACATACTAGGGATCGACCTTAGCCGTTGTCGTAAATGGCATATTGGCAAGATTACGTTTCTCTTCAGCTGATTTTTTGTTTTTCAAGGTCATTTTCCTGAACTTTGTCATTTGGGATTGTATGTGCCCTCTATTATGACATTGGGCATCGGCCTTGGCAGACGACGTTAATGGCATGTTATCGTCTATGTCATGACTAGTGGCAGCAGCTTCAGCACTAGGAGGAAGTGGTTCTTGATCTTTCTCTATTTTATTTTTATCGGAGAAAGTTTGGTCCTCCATTTATGTTATATCGATTTGATATATACGTGCGGCTAAACACAGAAAATATTTCTTTATTTTTGCTGGAGAGTAGTGCACTTTGTGGGTTACACCAGCCTTTAAGAAATGAGCCAGCCGGCTCTTTACTTATGGGACACAGGTGCACGCTTGGCGCTGCTCCTTTGTTGATGCACGTGCGGCTACTGCGCACACAATTCACAAACACAGAAAATTATTTTTTTTTTGGTTTGGACTGGAGTGTACTTTGGGGGTTACAGCACCCTTTAACGGTCAAGCCAGCCGGCCCTTTACTTATGACACAGGCGCACGCTTGGCACTACTTTGTTGATGCACGTGCGGCTACTGCGCACACAATTCACAAACACACAAAAAATATTATTTTTTTGGCTTGAACTGGAGTGTACTTTGGGGGTTACAGCACCCTTTAACGGTCAAGCCAGCCGGCCCTTTACTTATGACACAGGCGCACGCTTGGCACTACTTTCTTGATGCACATGCGGCTACTGCGCACACAATTCACAAACACAGAAAATATATATTTTTTTGGTTTGGACTGGAGTGTACTTTGGGGGTTACAGCACCCTTTAACGGTCAAGCCAGCCGGCCCTTTACTTATGACACAGGCGCACGCTTGGCACTACTTTGTTGATGCACATGCGGCTACTGCGCACACAATTCACAAACACAGAAAATATATATTTTTTTGGTTTGGACTGGAGTGTACTTTGGGGGTTACAGCACCCTTTAACGGTCAAGCCAGCCGGCCCTTTACTTATGACACAGGCGCACGCTTGGCACTACTTTCTTGATGCACGTGCGGCTACTGCGCACACAATTCACAAACACACAAAAAATATTATTTTTTTGGTTTGAACTGGCGTGTACTTTGGGGGTTACAGCACCCTTTAACGGTCAAGCCAGCCGGCCCTTTACTTATGACACAGGCGCACGCTTGGCACTACTTTGTTGATGCACATGCGGCTACTGCGCACACAATTCACAAACACAGAAAATATATATTTTTTTGGTTTGGACTGGAGTGTACTTTGGGGGTTACAGCACCCTTTAACGGTCAAGCCAGCCGGCCCTTTACTTATGACAAAGGCGCACGCTTGGCACTACTTTGTTGATGCACGTGCGGCTACTGCGCACACAATTCACAAACCCGGAAATTATTTTTTTTTTGGTTTGGACTGGAGTGTACTTTGGGGGTTACAGCACCCTTTAATGGTCAAGCCAGCCGGCCCTTTACTTATGACACAGGCGCACGCTTGGCACTACTTTGTTGATGCACGTGCGGCTTCTGCGCACACAATTCACAAACACAGAAAATAATTTTTTTTTTGGTTTGGACTGGAGTGTACTTTGGGGGTTACAGCACCCTTTAACGGTCAAGCCAGCCGGCCCTTTACTTATGACACAGGCGCACGCTTGGCACTACTTTGTTGATGCACGTGCGGCTACTGCGCACACAATTCACAAACACAGAAAATTATTTTTTTTTTGGTTTGGACTGGAGTGTACTTTGGGGGTTACAGCACCCTTTAACGGTCAAGCCAGCCGGCCCTTTACTTATGACACAGGCGCACGCTTGGCACTACTTTGTTGATGCACGTGCGGCTACTGCGCACACAATTCACAAACACACAAAAAATATTATTTTTTTAGCACTTGGGGGGAGCACCCCTGATGGACAGAGCACCCACTGGACAACACTACAGCACCCCTTTAGGACTGAGACACTGCACAGGACTTTGGAGTGGACACAGCCCCTATGGAGAACTGACTGCACAACACAGTCCAGCCAGCCCCTATGGACTTTGAAGTAGTGGACACAGCCCCTATTAACAACAGCAGCACAGCACAACACAGCCAGCCCCTATGGACTTTGAAGTAGTGGACAACAGCAGCACAGCGCAGCACAGCACAGCACAGCACAACACTACTCTGCACTACACTACACTACACAGCCCAGCCAGCCCTAACTCCCACCCTCCCTCTTCACTGTCCACAGCCGAGTGAGAAAATGGCGCCGACGCGGGTACCTTATATAGGTTCCAAAACCCGCGAGACTCGGAAGGCGGGATGATGACGTTTTGCCTCGATTTCAGATCCGTCAGGCGGGAAAAGTCGAGCCTGACTCGGATCTGCCTCGGATCGGGGGGGGCTCGGGGGGGTTCGGATTTCAGAAATCCGTACCCGCTCACCCCTAGTCTGCATATAGGCAAATATATACATTTAGTTTAGAGAACACAATGCACGAGCAGTTATGGCCACCTTGTATTAAACTCTATGCCGGTCTCTATGAATATATTCCAAAAGAAAGGAATACTAGGTGGTAAGCTCATGCAAAGGAGGGATTTCTGGTGGACCACAACAGGAGCCAAAAAAGGATTAAGGATGCCGACAGGTAACGATGATCAGAAGTACACTAACTGGCAAAGACTCTGGCCGGGATATATTAAAGGAAAAATGCGGTAAAAAGCCAGCTTTTGGGGTTTTTATTTTACCTAATTTTCATATGGACTAAGCCCCGGCCGCCCGATTTTTCATGCGGAGGGTAACGACAGCGGAGGATAATGCCTATGGGCTTCTTACCATATCCCGCTCCCCGCCGCCCCACAGTCACCCAGGACTTCTCATGCCGGCCCCCCCTCACCTCAGCCTCCTAGGTACTACTCCTGGGCCCCTTCCCTCCTTCTCCTCTTCTTCTTCTGGGTGTAGGGAGGTTGAGGATGAGCCCGGGACTTCCTGCAGAGGTCTCCAGCAGGAAGCTCCCAGGGCTATGAGAAGGAGGAGACCCGCGGAGACCCCCTCACTCAGCGGCAGCAGCTTCGCAAAGGGCAGCTCTTATCGCAAGAGCTGTCCTTTGCGATACTAATTGCATATGTTAGTATATATGCGATTAGTATCGGTGCGGTGACTGGAGGGATGTACACCACACGATTAGTACATCCCACACTCTGTCTCACTTATATTAAACCACATGACAGACCAGCAGGACGGAGCCGGAGGCTGCTGCGTGGACAGGTAAGTCGGGGGGGGGGGGGGGGTGAGCGGAGGGGGGAGGTGGATTGTTGTCGGGGGGGGGTACAAAAACTTAACGCATCTGTAGGCAGTGCTGCGCATGCGCTGGTTTTACAGATGTAACAGCGCATGCGCAGCACTGTTTCCAGATGCGATAAGGTAGTGTAGGCAGGGAGAAGTATCTATTTCCCAAAAAGCTGTCATCGCAAAAATGACAGCTTTTCGGAATAGATACTTATGGAGAGGTGGAATTATGAATTCCAGCTACAATTAGCTAGAACTCCATGAGAGTTCTAAAGCTAATTATCTCCAGAGAATTTTTAGGTTTAATGAATAGGCCCCTGAGTGTGATATGTGGAAAGAGATGCAAAGTCGATCTATCCACAAGAAGTGGATTAAAGCTATTGGAGAAGAGACAAAGGGGTACATTTACTAAAGGTACAATAATGTGTTTTTGGTCAATTTTGCAAACCAACCAAAACCGCATATTTACTAAAGGCAAAACTGACGGAAAACCTACCAAAAACCCAACTTTAGTACATTTTAGAGCATCGGACCAACAATCAATAATTTACCTAGACAACTATAGAAACGGGAGATTTACTAATGGTCGGTTTTGAAACCAATTAATACCAGACGGCAAAATGGCAGGAAACCTGTCCAAACAATAGACCTGCCTGTGGCAGGCAAGTTTGGGAGAAGAACGGCGCAGGTCAGTATGATTTGTGCAGGCTTCTTAGGAGTAAAATGATAGAAATAGTTAAAAGTTTTAAAAAAATGTGTGGGGTCCCACCTAAAACCATAACCAAATCCCGGACCTCTCAGCTTGTTCTGGTACTGGAAAATGGGGGAGGGACCGGAGTCGCCCCCCCCATTTTCCAATAACCAGCAGCAGGTTGAACCAGCCGGGAGTTTACATTATAGCAGGAAGATACACAGCATGGGGTCCCCCTGCCATTACATATTCCCCTTGTGGTGGTGGGTGCATGGTTAATGGTATCAAAATGAGAAAATAATATTGTTCTTTACAGTGGGACTACAGATCCCACAAAGCTTGCCCTGGCATGTTGGCACTTTTAGAACAAGTGCAGCAAGACCGGACATAAAGGGACCGCTGGCACCGGTAGTCCACCTGTAAAGAAAACATTTAAATAATGACAGTACTCGCATACTGAATGTGGAAGTCCTTTATTAACGTAGATATGCTGCAAATCAGGTAAGACTCATGGGAGCCCATTTATCAATGATCGCATTTGCAATGCGATAAGGGCATGCCAGTAACGCCCATGATCGCATTGGAAAATGTGATCCTATCGGCCAGATGTATCATCGAGGACATGCAGCTAATTATTCATGGTGTAGCCCATAGGCTACAGTGGCTAACGTCACCTTAAGATGGCGTTATCTGCGGGAGCCAATATCTGGAATGAATCGCATTGCGGATATTGGTAAATTTGGCAGCATAGCATCCCCCATAGAAACCTATGGGGAGGTGGCAGCCAGTGGTAACGGAGGGATCACAGCAGATATCGGAGATACCTACTGTGGTGCCTTCTTAATACACTCTGGGGATACTTAATATTTGAGGTAAACCCCACAAAATGGGTGTTTTCGGGGATTATATCTCAAATACACTTTGATAAATGGGCCCCATGGACTCTGGAGTGCAGAACAACACCTTTACTTAGTTTCGCATCAGGCACTCAACTAACAAACATGAAACTCCCTCCTGGCATGCATAGCCCCAGAGAAAGTCTCATCCTGCAGGGTCCTAGCAGGATACATATCTACATCCTTCCTTTCAGAAAGATGGTGAAAAATGGTAAATCAATAAAAGGAGAATAACAAAGAGAGAGAAGATGGGTGAGGGGAGTTATATGACATAGGGCCTGATTCAGAGCCGTTCGCTATTTGCGGTCGTTCGTTCAAAAACAAGGGGTGGCTATTCAAATGATCCGTTCGCAAATTGCAGTCTGTTCACACCTCTAAGTCTGAACGAGCGTGCAAAACATACGCTCGTTTATTTGTTAAAAACGCCCCCTGGCCGCTCGCACCATACGTCATGTCCGCTATTTATTAGATTAATCGAGTACATCGAACAGCGTATGAACTGCTCGCTATTCTTGTGGTTGGTTTTTTCAACCGCTATTTTGCGAGCAGTTCTGAGTTAAAAAAAACCAAGTGACGTGGTCAATGACGCTGCTGTATTAATTATGCACTCCCTTAAAATGCCCGTTTTGACCTTTAAGCACGCCTGCGTTCGAATTCCACTCCCCCGTTTACAAGCACCTTCCCCTGTTACCACCCACATACGCCTCATTCTGTCACTCAAAATAGCAGGCACTCGCTATATAGCGTACAAACGATTTTCGGCCGCACTGACTGGTTCGCGCATGCGTACTAAAAACCGTACACATGCGCAGATGTGCGAACATTGCTCAGAACGAGCGTATGGCAGCTAGCGAGCGGCTCTGAATGAGGGCCTTAGTCCTGAAGTCGGGTATTAGGCTTGCATACACATCCCAACTTGGCGGTATACAGGTGTTGCATGTGCACCTGATCATTGCGAGTGATAGCTGGAGGTGCCATTGAGTCAGATGTTGATTAACTATCACCTGAGGAAGACATAGGATCTGACAACCTGGAGCTTTGTGTGATGGGAGGAGGGTCTGTGCCGTCCACTGTTACACTGGGCTCAGACTCAACAGGCGGCGATAATTACGCTCATACACCGTTCCATCTGCCTGAACAACATAGCTGTTGGGTCGGTCGGCTTCCTGTACAGTAGCAAGATTGTCTTATCCTCGAGTGGTCTGTGGGCCTGATTCAGAGCCGGACGCAATTAGCGCTCGCTCGTCCAGAAATAGGGGTGACTATTCAAATCAACCGTTCGCTCTTTGCGGTCTGTTCACGCCTCTAGGTCTGAACGAGCGAACCAAACTTGCGGTCGTTTTTTTAAAAAATACTCCCCCTGGCCGCTCGCATCCTACGTCATGTCCGCTATTTATTAGATTAATCGAGTACATCAACCAGGGTATGAACTACTCGCTATTCTTGTGGTTGTTTTTTGCTACCACAATTTTGCGAGCAGTTCTGGCTATAAAATAACCCAGTGACGTGGTCAATGACGCTGCTGTATTAATTATGCACACCCTTAAAACGCCCGTTTTGACCTTTAAGCACGCCTGCGTTCGGATCTCCACTCCCCGTTTTCAAGCACCTTCCCCCATTACCACCCACATACGCCTCTTTCTGTCACTCAAATTATCAGGCATTCGCTATTTTTCGAGCACATGAATTTCGACCGCACTGACTGGTTCGCGCATGCGTATAACGATCCGTACGCATGCGCAGTTGGGCAAACTTCGCTTGGAGCGAACGAGCGGCCGCTTACGAGCGGCTCTGAATCAGGCCCTGTGTTCGAACAGCTTGTCCTGGAACAAATTGAGGGAGAGCATGTGCTGTACGGTCATAATTCCTTTTATTAGACATGCGCTTAGAAGCCATTGCTGCCTGCACTTGTGTCTGTAATTGAGGTTGTAATTGCTGTTAAGTAATTGGGATGTGGGTTCTGGTGCAATGTGATAATAACGGTTGGGCAGGGGATGGTATTCCATCCCATGTTACGTTACGTAGTTTTAAGAGTGCCAAACAGTGGCAAAAGCAGGATTTATAAGGGGGGGGGGGGGGTTTCTATATATACAGTAAATAAAGTAAACATACACACACATAGCATGCACACAAAAGCATGTGTAAATACACAGCATACACACACATAGCATACATACACACACACACACACAGAACTTATAGGCATACTCACGCACAGCATACACACAGACACACACATAAGCATACTTACATACACACACAAGCATACATACACACACACAGGAATTATAAACAATAAGGTATAGCGCTCAGCCTTATTTGTAGATGGTGTGTTGTTTGATTAATGATATAACTTTCTGGAAGTAATCCTTCTGATCAAACCAGGGACAGAAAATACCTATATATATTATCCAAAATCTAATCCAATGACGATGTCATATACACGGAAATTAAAGCAATACATTTACTTGTTAAAAATGACACAAATGAAGCAATACATATGACAGTTGTGGAGTCTTAATCACAAATATAAATAAATTGATGTAGTACCGATGATTGGTACGATAACCATGAATTAGTCCAAGAGTAGTATACTCTGACTTGTAAGATAATCGAAACTGACTGCTTGATGTCATATAATGTCAGGTGCCGTAGTCTCACAGAGCTGGGGCAGGGGCGTATCTACCCATTGGCCAGGATGGCACTCGCCAGGGGCGCCGACCAAAGGGGGGGTGCCACCCGGCAGTGCCACCAGTAGCCAAGGGATGGACAAGTCCCTCGGCCCCACAAGTGTAGGACAGACCACAGTGATAGCGGTCTGCCCTACACAGTTTACAAACAGGCAGCCGCCAGCGGCGGCTGCGTGTTTGTAATAGCAGCCAGCTAATGAGAGTCTGCCTGACTCTCATTAGCTGCTGCGTTGTCCGCGGAGGGAGCCGGCTGGAGCTCACTAATGAGCTCCGTCGTTCCGGCTCCCTCTGCAGCATGTGATGGGAGAGACTGTCTCTCCCATGCAGGATAAGAGCGGGCGGGACTATGCGGACAGCGGCGGTCGCGTCAGGAGCGAGGATCAGGTAAGTTTTTTTTTCTCTCTTTGTGTGTGTGTGTGTAGGGGGGGGCACTGAAATAGGGGGTGACCGCTTTGTATAGGGGTGGCCACTACTGGGGGCACTCTATAGGGGAGGCCACTACAGGGGGCACTCTATAGGGGTGGCCACTACTGGGGGCACTGAAATAAGGGGTGGCTGCTACTGGGGGCACTTTATGGGGGGGTGCCTGCTACTGGGGGCTCTGTGTATGGGTGGCCACTACTGGGGACAATTTAGGGGGGTGGCCACTACTGGGGGCACTGTATAGGGGTGGCCACTACTGGGGGCACTGTATAGGGGTGGCCACTACTGGGGGCACTGTATAGGGGTGGCCACTACTGGGGGTAATTTAGGGGGTTGGCACTGTATAGGGGGGACACTCTACTGGAGGCACTGTATAGGGGGGCTACTAATGGGGGCAATGCAGCATAGGGGGATTGCTACTGGAGGGTTACTACTGGGGGCACTGCATAGGGGAGGCGCCAGTCCATTACATTGCCAGGGGCGCTTGGATCCCTAGATACACCCCTGAGCTGGGGTACTGTGACAGTCATGAGGGTCTCCTGGCTAACCTTGCTGCCCTTCGGACGGGGCACTCAGTTAAGTGTCTGCTCCCAGACACACACCGGTACCCGTGCTCGGAGGGGGCTGGTCAGTGCCTGGAGAGGGAATGTTCCGGCTGGGGCTCAATGGAAGCTGCAGCTGGGCACCCCCTCTAAGGGAGACTCACCTCTTAGCTGTGCATCAAACGTCTGCTCCTCTCTCGTGCCGGGCCTTACATTGATGTTTCTTCCTGAGTTGCTGAGTCTTCGCGTCACATGATCGCGGCTGTAATCCGGAGTAGATTATGTTGTGGAACGTAAACATCCAGTGTTCCTTGTAGTTTATGATTTGTATGTAGTAATTGCTCCAACGTGTTTCAGCCTATAGTGGCCTTCTTCTTGGAGGTAGTGTGGAGTATCCTTGTCTGTAGACTCTGTGGGGTCTATTTGCTAAGCAGTGTTAGGAGCCAGAGTGAAAAGTGATAAGAAAGTGATAAGGTGCCAGCCAATAAGCTCCCAAGTGTCATCTCACAGGCTGTGTTTGAAAAATGACAGTTGGGAGCTGATTGGCTGGCACCTTATCACTTTCTTATCACTTTTCACTCTGTCTCCTAACACTGCTTAGTGAATAGACCCCTATATGAAGTAGCAGGTGGTAGCCAATAATGTAAATTCATCCTGTGGGTTTGCTCGATTGGCTATTAGGTTTTCCAGAGTTTATTTGTCCTCTAACATGTCAATCACTGTGGTCTATATTGATCTTCTCTTTTGCGTGTAATATATCGTCCTTACAATGGTAATATAACAATGGGTCATGCTACACGCATGCATATTAAGGAATATGGTTATTGGCTATACTTCAGAATGCACATGCGTCATAAATTTATATTTATAATTTATATTCATTAAATGATTCTAACTCCCGGCATATGTATTAGTTCATAATGTAACTGGAGTTTAACTGATAATTCTAATTCTATGTCACTGTGTAAATAACAATGGAACATCTCTAGTTCATCTAATGATTTAACTACGTTATGAGGTAATTGAGGCTTTATATATGAATTGTTTGGTGTATAAGGACAGCTTAGGAATTGTTCGGTGCATAACGACAGTCCATAGTTACCAATATGGTAATTAACATAATGGTTGAGACATTAATGTGCTATTGCAAAGTTATGAATGAAGTTCATGTATCTGGGAGGGTACTTGGTTTGTCTGTACCTGATCTACTTGTTGGTTTATTTGTATCTGATACAATTGCTGGTGACTGGTATCTAGTAAATTGTAACACAATCATTAATTAAATGTTTGGGGTTTCTTATGTGTTGCCTATATTCCAATGGTAGGAGGATTGTATAAGAACTTGTGTTGTTCTAAAAACTGATGTTGTCTGTGGGAGAATTCATTTACATATTATTGATTTTATTTCATTGTATTAATTGAAACCAATGGGTGCGAAGGTTTTGAGTTCATACATCCATCTTAATTCAGATTCCATTAATTCTTAATTCCATCAATCCCCAACCAAAAGATTTTTTTCTCTCTTTTTAAACTAATCATATAGTGGACACATTCTCCAACGTCCAGTCATCTTTTCACAGCATCACTCACCCACAGTCAAGCGGGACGCTGCAAACTATTCAGGACTTGTTCCAGTGTTCCCCATTTTGTGACATAGGCCCTCATTCAGAGCCACTCGCTAGCGGCAGTACGCTCGTTCCGAGCGATGCTCGCACATCTGCGCATGCGTACGGTTTTTAGTACGCATGCGCGAACCAGTCAGTGCGGCCGAAAATCGTTGGTACGCAATATAGCGAGGGCCTGCTATTTTGAGTGACAGAATGAGGCGTATGTGGGTGGTAACAGGGGAAGGTGCTTGAAAACGGGGAGTGGAGATCCGAACGCAGGCGTGCTTAAAGGTCAAAACGGGCGTTTTAAGGGAGTGCATAATTAATACAGCAGCGTCATTGACCACGTCACTTGTTTTTTTTTAACTCAGAACTGCTCGCAAAATAGCGGTTGAAAACACCAACCACAAGAATAACGAGCAGTTCATACGCTGTACGATGTACTCGATTAATCTAATAAATAGCGGACATGACGTATGGTGCGTGCGGCCAGGGGGCGTTTTTATCAAATAAACGAGCGTATGTTTTGCTCGCTCGTTCAGACTTAGAGGTGGGAACAGACTGCAATTTGCGAACGGATCATTTGAATAGCCACCCCTTATTTTTGAACGAACGACCACAAATAGCGAACGGCTCTGAATCATTCCCATAATCTGTTAGACTGCAGCACCTGACATTATATCACATTAAGCAGTCAGATTTGATTATCTTACAAGTCAGCCTTTTTGGTCTTCTAGGAGCGTGAGGATGACGTCACACCACGCTCCCACGGCTGGCACAAAGGAGCCTGGAGTCTGGGCGCACTTCACCTGTCGGCAGCAGCTAGATGCCCTTCAAGGAGTAGCACTGGCTTGATTCACCGCCGGGTGCCAGCCCTCCTCGGCTCCTGCTTCCTCCTTAATGAAAATCAGAGCAACAGCGGCGGAGGCAGGTTAATGATGTAGGGAGAGAGGTGGGGAGTTTGTTACTGAAGCAGGGAGTACTGGCGGTGGGGTGCGGGGTTGTTAAAGATGCAGGGAGTAGTGGGGGTGTTAGTGGTGCTGGGAGTAGTGGGGTTGTTGTTAGTGATGCTTGGAGTAGTGGGGGGGTTGTGATGCAGGGAGTAGTGGGGGAGTTAGTGATGTAGGGAGTAGTGGGGGTGTTAGTGGTGCTGGGAGTAGCGGGGGTGTTGTTAGTGATTCTGGGAGTAATGGGGGTGTTAGTGAGTCTGGGAGTAGTAAGGGTGTTGTTAGTGATTCTGGGAGTAGTGGGGGTGTTAGTGGTGCTGGAAGTAGCGGGGGTGTTGTTAGTGATTCTGGGAGTAGTAGGGGTGTTAGTGGTGCAGGGAGTAGTGGGCGTGTTAGTGATGCAGGGAGTAGTGGGGGTGTTAGTGGTGCTGGGAGTAGTGGGGTTGTTGTTAGTGGTGCTGGGAGTAGTGGGTGTGTTGTTAGTGGTGCTGGGAGTAGTGGGGGTGTTGTTAGTGGTGCTGGGAGTAGTGGGGTTGTTGTTAGTGGTGCTGGGAGTAGTGGGTGTGTTGTTAGTGGTGCTGGGAGTAGTGGGGGGGTTATTAGTGATGCAGGGAGTAGTGGGGGGTTATTAGTGATGCAGGGAGTAGCGGGGGGTTATTAATGATGCAGGGAGTAGTGGGGGTGTTAGTGGTGCTGGGAGTAGTGGGGGTGTTAATAGTGCTGGGAGTAGTGGGGGTGTTAATAGTGCTGGGAGTAGTGGGGGTGTTAATGGTGCTGGGAGTAGTGGGGGTGTAGTGAGTCTGGGAGTAGTATGAGTAGTAGGGGTGTTGTTAGTGTTTCTGGGAGTAGTGTGGATGTTAGTGGTGCTGGGAGTAGTGGGGGTGTTGTTAGTGATTCTGGGAGTAGTGGGGGTGTTAGTGGTGCTGGGAGTAGTGGGAGTGTTAGTGATTCTGGGAGTAGTAGGGGTGTTAGTGATGCAGGGAGTAGTGGGGGTGTTAGTGATGGAGGGAGTAGTGAGGGTGTTAGTGGTGCTGGGAGTAGTGGGGTTGTTGATAGTGGTGCTGGGAGTAGTGGATGTGTTAGTGGTGCTGGGAGTGGTGGGGGTGTTGTTAGTGATGCAGGGAGTAGTGGGAGGGTTATTAGTGATGCAGGGAGTAGTGGGGGGTTATTAGTGATGCAGAGAGTAGTGGGGGGGTTATTAGTGATGCAGAGAGTAGTGGGGGTTATTAGTGATGCAGGGAGTAGCGGGGGTTATTAGTGATGCAGGGAGTAGTGGGGGTTATTAGTGATGCAGAGAGTAGTTGGGGGTTGTTAGTGATGCAGGGAGTAGTGGGGGGTTACTAGTGATGCAGGGAGTAGTGGGGGGTTATTAGTGATGCAGGGAGTAGTGGGGCGGTTATTAGTGATGCAGGGAGTAGTGGGAGGCTATTAGTGATGCAGGGAGAAGAGGGCCGGTTATTAGTGATGCAGGGAGTAGTGGGAGGCTATTAGTGATGCAGGGAGTAGTGGGGGGTTATTAGTGATGCAGGGAGTAGTGGGGCGGTTATTAGTGATGCAGGGAGTAGTGGGAGGCTATTAGTGATGCAGGGAGTAGAGGGCCGGTTATTAGTGATGCAGGGAGTAGTGGGAGGCTATTAGTGATGCAGGGAGTAGTGGGGGGTATTAGTGATGCAGGGAGTAGTGGGGGGTATTAGTGATGCAGGGAGTAGTGGGAGGCTATTATGATGCAGGGAGTAGTGGGGGGGTATTAGTGATGCAGGGAGTAGGGGTATTTTTTAGAGAGGGTGGGAGTAGTGGAAACAGCAGAGGTTGTTAGTGATGCTGTCAGTTTGGAGTGTGTCCATCATGCGAAAGATCTGATGCCAGGTTGCCAGCTGATTACTGGCGCACCGACAGACATCCATGGATGGAGAAACAGCGGCACCACGCCATCGGCATTGCAAATCTGGCGCTGTCTGCAAGCCAAATAGAACTTGCAGACTGGCAGCCAATCAGGAGCCGCCGCAGCTCCTGATTGGCTCGCAGACAGCATCTGACTTGAAATGACGGCAGCGTGGTGCCGCTGTCTCGGCATGGATGTCTTCCAGGTAGGGCACTAAATACACATGGAGATGAATCTCCTTTCATCATGTAATCTCTCATCATGAGATTGAGGCTGCTGAAGAGACACAAGGGGGAGGTAAGAGGCTGCAGGGGGGTTTTACTGTTGTGCATAATATTATAAGGGGCATTACTATGTGGAATAATGTGTAAGGGGCATTTATTACTGGGTCGCATAATTTGTACTACAAATTTTGTAAAGGACAATACTGTGTGGCTTTACTTTTAAAGGGCATTACTGTGGTGTGCAGCATAATGTGTATAAGGGGCACTGCTGTGTGGCATAATGTGTTATAAGGGGCACTACTATTGTGTGGCATAATGTGTATAAGGGGTACGACGGTGTGGTACACTACACTGATGAAAAAGGGGTGTGTCTTAAGGCCACACCCCCTTTTGAGTGGTCACACCTCCAGCGCACGCATACGTGCTATCTTAGATTTTCTATACCCCTACTACAAAATTCCCACTTCGACCACTGTGTATTATATATATATATATATATATATATATATATATATATATAATATATATATATATATATATATAACATGCTGGATAAATAAGTAGAATCCTATTGGTTGCTATGGACAACATTGCCACTTCTAAAAATCTGCACTTTAGTAAATATATCTCTAGCTATCCGTCATTGCATGGACTGCTAAGATGAACAAGGCTTGGTTAGAGGAAGCATTCATGCAAAGTCAAGTTGATAATTCTTGGACTCCAAATATAAAGAGAAATAATGTACATTATCTGCCCATTTTTCTCTGTATATGATCTAATGGTAGCTCTCAAGGAAGAACAAGAACGCATAAGGTTTAGTGACAGCACAGATGATGTAATGGTTAGCGTTACTGACACACAACACTGAGGTCGTGGGTTTAAGTCTCACCAAGGCTCTACCTGTGTGGAGTTTGTATATTCTCCCTGTGCTTGCGTGGGTTCACTCCGGTTTCCTCCCATACTCCAAAAATATACTGGCTGGTTAATTGGCCCCCAACAAAAAATTAACTCTAGTGTGTATGTGGTAGGGAACATAGGGCTTGATTCAGAGCCAGCGGCCTATCGATGGTCGCGATTATCGGGCCTGCATGGAGACCCTGTGGTAGGGTCTCAGCTCTTGCAAGCCCAAGTGGATTTCCTGCGCTCGCGAGCAGGTCTGACTCAGGCCGATAGATTAACAAAAAATGGCAGCTGCTCAATCAATCTAGCAGCACTAATCAGGTGCATGAAAGGGAGGGGTCATACTAAGTGGAAAAAGGAGGGGGGTTTAACCACCTATTGTTCCTCAGCACACTGAATAGTACCTGCAACAATATATATAGCTGCTAGGCCACGTCATGGCTTCTCTGTCACTAGCAGTCCCTAACACTAAGGGGTTCACATCTGGGGCGCAGTGCACCCCGAAAAACGTCCAGCCCAGGACCCCCCCAGGGCATCACACGAAAAATGGAAAAAAAGTGCAGTGTAAAGTATAGGTGTGTAAGACTAATTAATGTGTATTGCAACTAATATCTCTGATTTTCTATGACCATATAGTTTTCATATATTGTTGCAAGTACTATTCAGTGTGCTGAGGAACAATAGGTGGTTAAACCCCCCTTCTTTTTCAGGCCGATAGATTGTAAGCTCCCACTGGGGCAGGGACTGAAGTGAATGGCCAAATATTCTCTGTGTAGTGCTGCGGAATATGTGTGCACTATATAAATAACTGGTAATAATAATAACTTAAGAAACTTTGGTCCTGATCCAGAGATGTTTGCAAACCTGATGGATTGCATACAACTCCGATGTCTGAAGATCTGCACAGGATCTGTACTGCACATGTGCAGACCTCCTTCTGTGAGCTCTTTTGCAGTGCCTGGACGCATGGTCGTTTGGGGGCTGAACAGGGGTGTCTCGTCACCATTTCCTGGGCATGCTGACGCCAGTGGCTGTGTCCTTGTATGCAGCTTCACTGGCTTCAGCTGTGTGACTACACCAGACATCCTGAGTAAACTCAAGGTTACTTAGATGACCGATGGCTACACAGAGTGATCTGGTGTGCAGCAGAGGACCACAGAAGCCATCGGGAGGCGTCAATTTGCACAAGATGACTCCTGCAGCATTAGCATATTAATTTATAGCACAGTAGGTTCATACAAAGATGCAGCTACTGTAAATTAGTGTACAACTCTGAATCAGGCCCTTTGAACGACTTTGGAGATGTGACATACTACCTGGACATTCAGAGTCAGAGAGCGGAATTGCCTAAACATGCTGAATTCACTGCAATTCTCAATCAGTTTGAAATGACAGAAACCAAATGCGCATCACAACTGTTGGATAAGACTTCATGAAGTTAGAGGCAATGGGACATTCCCATAGACATGTGAGTAGGCCTTGCCAAAGAGATTTGAAGTAAAAAATTTGAATACAGTCATATATGTCATACATTATCTGAAACTGACTCAAGACATGAACCTGAAGATATCATCACCACATACCAGAGGCCATTGGTCAGTGTTGGAGCTGGTGATGCAATCAAT
Organism: Taudactylus pleione; assembly: GCA_031769625.1. NCBI lineage: Eukaryota > Metazoa > Chordata > Amphibia > Anura > Myobatrachidae > Taudactylus > Taudactylus pleione. The sequence continues at coordinate 8,737,167 of JAUIMM010000104.1, read as the reverse complement.
AAGTAGTTACATGTTTAAGCTTGGGGATAGCCCGCATCTTCATCCAGCAGAACAGTGGTCTCCATTGCATTACCATCTACAGAGGCAGAATGTCTATCAGTAGCTTATGTTGGCCAATAGGTGATTTGATTGTCATCTGTTTGCTGATCTCAGAAAGCCAACAACTCAACAAACAATGATATACGATGTCAACCGAGGGCATAGGAAGCTTTCAATAGAAAGATCACCATCACCTATGGGACCTAGGACCAGGATTAATTAAGTGTGGAAGCTGCCATAACCTTCTACAAGTGTTGACTCCAAGAAAATTGGTGACTCAATATTGCCTGGTTCCCTTTGGGCCTGTAGCCACTGAGCCCCCTGCAATTGCTGTAGTTCTACTATTGCCTGGAACCTGTTACATTACATATTGAATATGTCAATGTATCAATGTATTCTACTGTATTATTACATTACATTATCACTGTCAAACGACTAACCTAGAACTATCCATTGCAATAAGTAATTACATGCTCATATAACCAGCATAGGGAATTAAATTATAATATGAATTAATCACACTAGTTAGTGTTAACGCTTTGATAACAGAGGATAATGCTATAGACTAGTAACATTAAGTTTCCCGCTGATCATGTTTCTGTAAGTAAAGACATCCTTTTAGCACCTGAACACAGGTGAGAAGCCACAAGGTCGCCCTCTGACCCTTTCACTGTGAGAACTAGTACCAGTTACTTTGCCGGCTAAACAAAGTTATCACTTGTCATTGTCCCTTCCGTCACATTAAGGCGAGGCCGATGTTTCCCCTTGAAATTGAATCTCCTGAGAACCCTTTTGATCAAGACAATAGCTTGTCCTTTCTCATTCAAGTGGGCCTCTCAGCTGCTAGAAAGGGATACTGTGCCTCCAAACAAATAATCGTGTCCAGTGTCGCATTCTTGTCCCAAAGTGCCTTTCTTGTCCCCACAAACCATACCCATTTCACAAACCCACAAGTCTTTCTTTAGATAAGTGTCTGATTTCATGTCCATGGCCTATTAAAAATATCCACCACTGATTACGATGGATCGCAGTCACGCATTCCTAACACAAGGTGTGGAATTAAAGGAATATCCAGGTTTTATTACCAGCCTCACGTGCTCCTGTTTAGCAAAAGAAAATTAGAGAATAGCAGCCTCCCCTTGGATAATCTCTTATTCAGCAGCATCAGGAGCCTCTATCTTTTGATTCCCACAGTTGCAGCTCAAAATGAGCAGTTCGGTATAGATTGCTCTGAAGGCAACACTCCTCTCTGACAGCTTTTGAACACAGTTCAAAAAGGTCACCAAAAATGTGTTTTATGCATATGCTTCTGTTTCTACAGGAAGGGCGTAGAGTAGAGGGAATGGGTTAGAAATCCCGGCAGTCGGGATGCCTGCTGTCAATATACTGACAGTGGCATCCCGATGTTTAGAATCCCGACAAGGGTCGGGTAAGTATAGTAATCCTTCTACCTCTAACCCTCTGTTCCTACATCCTAACACTAACCCTCCTCTCACTTCATTCTAACTCTAACCCTCCCCGTTAGTGACTAAACCTAACCTCCCTCAGTGGTACCAAACCCTAACCTACCCCCGGGGGTACCTAACCTCCCCCTACCCTAGCCTAACCCTAACCACCCCTGTGATGGCTACACCTAACCTCCCCCCCCTGCGGCTAAGTCCTAACCAGCCTCGCTATACTTACGTTCGCCATCCCAGCTGTCGGAATTCCGGCGTCGGCATGTCACCTACTGTCGGTAACACTGGCCGGGTAGTGGCATTCCGGCGCTGGGATTTCATCAGTCGGGATGCCGGGTGTAGATATATTATCTACATCCCGTGTAGAGGAATGCATCAAGAGATGGTGATATTGCAAAAGTAAGCATACACTTGTATGATAAGAGGAGCTGGCTAATACTTGTTGCATGTATTCCTAGCTAAAACCAGGTGCCTCATACAGTCTACATAATGGAATTTCAAGTTGTGGAGGGAGATACTTAAATGGGCTTCAGTAATTGGGGGGAGTACACATTATACAGATTAGCAGGGGGAGCAGATAAACCAAAAAAAGACTTCTTTTTATGTATTCAGGATTTCCATGGTCTGGACATAAGCCTATGGTGGAACACTTTGGTATCTCCAGATATATTTTATGTTTGGAAACATTTTTGGGCGCAGTTTTACCAGTATCATAATAACATCATTCCCATGTTCCATATAATAGTCACACACGTAATAAAGACAGTCCTGAGGACACTTTACTTTCATTTCAAAGAACGATTGGCATAGTGGTTAGCATTACTGCTTCACAGCACTGAGGTCCTGGGTTCAATTTCTGACCAAGGCATTATATTTGTGGAGTCCGTTTGTTCTCCTCGTGTTTTTGTCAGTTTAATCGGGGTACACCAGTTCCTCTCACAATCCTATGTGAATCCATGTGATAGGGAATATAGATTGTGAGCTCCACTAGGGCAGGGACTGATGTGACTCACGGAAGTTTTATCTTTAAAGTGCTGCTTCATATGTGTGCTCTATATAAATAATTATTAATAAATAAAAATAAAATAAATTAAGGGATATGAGGGGATTCAGGTACTTATTTATTTATTAATTAACTTTTACTTATATAGCGCCTGCATATTCCGTTATACTTAACCACTGGGATAAGTAAAAGCTATAATTTATGTGAAATACACCCAAAACTGCAGCCAGTGCAACAAACTAGGAAGTATCAACTATCTTCCAAAATTGACAATGAAAAATACAAATATTGTATGAACCACTAAGCACTACCTTGAGTTGCAAAATAATGTTATGAACAACTAAACACATACAAGTGAGGTGCTTGAATGTAATAAGAGACAGGGGCAGAACTATGGGAGACAATGGAGGCGCCTGGGCACCTCCTCCATTGCCCACAATATATTCACCCCACTTAGGGCTGTAAATATGTACCCAGAGTGTACCGTGGTAGCTCTAGCCGCGGACCCGAGCTTAAGTGCGGATGCAGATCTTCCAGGAGCTGGATGTCAAAAGGGATGCACCAGACGGAGCTGCAGGTAAGAGGGCATGGGAGGCGGGGGCGTGTTACACCAGTGACTGAGTCTGGGGGCAGATCTTTGCTGGAGCAACTTCCCGGCATGTGAAGCAGTCGGTAGTAGACTGGGCATTTTGTGATTTGTAGTTCCACCACAGTAGCAGTTTTACTGTATCTTGACTCGAACTCAGTCATCGAAGCCCCCACATCAGGTGGTTTTCCCCTCTATCTGTGGTATTAGGAGGGCTCCCACTCACATGATGACCAGGAGGACTCTGAGCCTCATGCTGATTGCACTATAAAGGTCACTACCTTATCTGTGATTAATGCACAGCTGTATATACCCGAAAAAGGGGAGGGGGGGATATCCTGCAAATTTATTTTAGTAAATAGGCCTAATAGTAACAAATTCACATATTCTATATTAGTTTTTTTGTGCATATGGATAGATAGATAGATTATGAGATAGTTAGATATACACTATATTTATTTTCATTTTCCCTTTTCTTTATAGGGGGGGCACCAAATTATAACTTGCCTCCGGGCGTCTGGGATGAACTTGCACCACAAATAAGAGATCAGCGAAAAAAAACAACCATCGCCATAAACCATGGTAAAGACAAGACATAAAAAGAACTTCCCCTATGAATTCACTTTGCCCATAGTGACATGTGTAGTCCTACTTTTTCAGTCAAGAAATTTGATTAGGTTCCGGAAATTCCACTCAGTGGGGTGACAGGTACATCAATCCTGTTTCCTCTTAATAAATGATCTAAATATCAGGCTCAAAACAGGAAAGATAATAAGCCCTATTATAGGGCAACACCTTGAAGTAAGAATGTATTTATACAATGCACTCACATTGAGTAGATAGAAAGCATGTAAACCATCAATGAGTGGGAGTCCCCTAGATACACTTGCTTCAATGGTTAATTGCTCACTTCTGCCCAGATAGTCTTGGCTAGCAATGAAGACATCCCTGAAGCAGTCCCATAAGCATCAATACAATACGACAGCAGTGTCACAGAGGTTCTTTGTCATTGTGTCATAAAACCGGAAGTCCTTGTATCGCAAAAGGCAACTCTTATCGGAAAGATATCCTTTGCGCATTTCTAGATACATACCTCCGTTATTATTGCTGGTATGTACTGTACCTGATAAGTGGCTGGATCTATCGCATCCAAAATGCGATGCGTAGTACATCCCGCCGTGGGTAGTGACAGACAGACAAAAAGGTAAGAGGGCCCTGCTCGCAAGCTTACAATCTATGATTACCTAGGCTATTACACACCTTACTCTGGATACGCATGAAGTACCTACCCAATTTGACTTGGATGCTGATAGGAGTGTTTGGTTCCCCATACTGGAAATGGAAATCTCAAACATTAACTGGCAAATGTCTTGGAGTCCACCATTATATCATTAATAGGAAGAATAATGAAAAGACACTTTGGGAAGAAATGACAGTGTCCAAATATGTTCATGAGCCATATCATATTTAGTAGTGTTGTACTTGCTGTACTGAGAGTGTGCAATTCTTCAAAAGCAAAATGTACCCAATATATTGTATTCAGGTGAGGGTAGTTCTGTGGCATCTACAACTAAAAGACAGCATCATTTTATTTATTATATGACTGTCATAGAATAAGCTTCACTGGTTTAACTTCTACATTGAACAGCATTACTGACCACTGGCAAGGAAGGGGTTAGTTCTTGCATAGAGGAATAAGGCGTCTGCTTCTTTCAGTTGTAAACCTTGGAAATTCCTCTGGCAGAGGACACACTGAGCTCTATGTTTCTTATCTACCATCAGAGGTCTGGGGGTCACCCAGTCAATGTTCATGGAATTGTGGCTGAACACTGTGAATGAAAGGTTTCCTGATGAAGTCACTATTGAAATGACAATAAAACCATAACAGTGTTCCTGGCTCCCACTCATTCCCTGTCACTTAATTGGAGCTAACAAAAGTTCAACTCTAGGCAACAATGCAGTGGCCTCAGACCAAACTCAGTACCCACTTATTCAGCTACCCAAGTGATATAATGAACGAGCAAAAGTTCTGGAACATTGGGTGACATTTCTAATAACAGTTAAGGTGCCCACACACACAGTGATATTTTACCCGATCTGGCTGATTCCGACGCATTGGAACGACAGACCGTGTAAAATATGCCAAAATCGTGAGGAAATCGTGAGTCCCCACTCACGATCACGATGCGATGCGCATCCCCGCTGGTCGTGCATCACATCGTCGGATCTGCCGTGTAGTAGGGCAGATCTGCCAATCTAGGATACAATACACAGTGAAAAGTCTGCATGCAGGAGAGATCGTTTGAAGATTGGACACCAAATTGTGTGCAGATCATGTGGAGATCTTGTGCAGAGCTGCTGGGGAGAGGGTCAAGGGAAATCGTACATAAATGTTACACATTTGTTGATCGTGTGCACATCTGTATGTGTGTGGGCACCTTTACACTGAAATACTATGCAAAATAGTTTGCTATATATTAGGGGTGAGCGGGTTCGGATTTCTGAAATCCGAACCCCCCCGAGCCCCCCCGATCCGAGGCCGATCCGAGTCAGGCTCGACTTTTCCCGCCTGACTCGGATCTCAAATCGAGGCAAAACGTCATCATCCCGCCTTCCGGGTCTCGCGGGTTTTGGATCCTATATAAGGTACCCGCGTCCGCGCCATTTTCTCACTCGGCTGTGGACAGTGAAGAGGAAGGGTGGGAGTTAGGGCTGGCTGGGCTGTGTAGTGTAGTGTAGTGCAGAGTAGTGTTGTGCTGTGCTGTGCTGTGCTGCGCTGTGCTGCTGTTGTCCACTACTTCAAAGTCCATAGGGGCTGGCTGTGTTGTGCTGTGCTGCTGTTGTTAATAGGGGCTGTGTCCACTACTTTAAAGTCCATAGGGGCTGGCTGGACTGTGTTGTGCAGTCAGTTCTCCATAGGGGCTGTGTCCACTCCAAAGTCCTGTGCAGTGTCCCAGTCCTAAAGGGGTGCTGTAGTGTTGTCCAGGGGGTGCTCTGTCCATCAGGGGTGCTCCCCCCAAGTGCTAAAAAAATAATATTTTTTGTGTGTTTGTGAATTGTGTGCGCAGTAGCCGCACGTGCATCAACAAAGTAGTGCCAAGCGTGCGCCTATGTCATAAGTAAAGGGCCGGCTGGCTTGACCGTTAAAGGGAGCTGTAACCCCCAAAGTACACTCCAGTCCAAACCAAAAAAAAATTATTTTCTGTGTTTGTGAATTGTGTGCGCAGTAGCCGCACGTGCATCAACAAAGTAGTGCCAAGCGTGCACCTGTGTCATAAGTAAAGGGCCGGCTGGCTTGACCGTTAAAGGATGCTGTAACCCCCAAAGTACACTCCAGTCCAAACCAAAAAAAATATTTTCTGTGTTTGTGACTTGTGTGCACTGTGGCTGCACGTGCATCAACAAAGGAGCAGCACCAAGCGTGCGCCTGTGTCCCATAAGTAAAGAGCCGGCTGGCTCATTTCTTAAAGGGTGGTGTAACCCACAAAGTGCACTACTCTCCAGCAAAAATAAAAAAATATTTTCTGTGTTTGTGTGCGCTTTAGCCGCACGTATATATCAATATAACATAAATGGAGGACCAAACTTTCTCCAATAAAAATAAAATAGGGAAAGATCAAGAACCACTTCCTCCTAGTGCTGTTGCTGCTGCTGGGAGTTGTTCATCATCCCAGAGAGGAAGTAGGAACATCACTACTTTTACTAAACAATTGACCCTCTAACAGTCCCTAGCAATGAAGATGAAGTACGACAGCAGTCATCCTGAAGCAAAACGTATAACTGAGGCCTTGACTGCTATGTTGGTGTTAGACGTGCGTCCGGTATCCGCCATTAGTGCAGTGGGATTTAGACAATTGATGGAGGTAGTGTGTCCCCGGTTCCAAATCCCGTCTAGATTCCACCTGCATCCTCAAAGCAGCAGCGACAAGCGTGCGTCTGTCTGTTAAAGGGTGGTGTAACCCTCAAAGTGCACTCCACAAACAATAAAAATCTTCTTCTTTTTTTTTCTGTCTTTGTGAAATGTGTGGGCTGTAGCCGCACTTGCATCCTTAAAGCAGCAGCGACAAGCGTGCGTCTGTCTGTTAAAGGGTGGTGACACCCTCAAAGTGTGCTACACAAACAATAAATATATTCTTCTTTTTTCTGTCTTTGTGAATTGTGTGGGCTGTAGCCGCACTTGCATCCTCAAAGCAGCAGCGACAAGCATGCGTCTGTCTGTTAAAGGGTGGTGTAACTCTCAAAGTGCTCCAAAAAATAAAAAACTATTTTTTTAATGTGTTTGTGACTTGTGTGCGATGTAGCCGCACTTGCATCCTCAAAGCAGCAGTGACAAGCGTGCGTCTGTCTGTTAAAGGGTAGTGACACCCTCAAAGTGTGCTACACAAACAATAAAAATATTCTTCTTTTTTCTGTCTTTGTGAATTGTGTGGGCTGTAGCCGCACTTGCATCCTCAAAGCAGCAGCGACAAGCGTGCGTCTGTCTGTTAAAGGGTGGTGACACCCTCAAAGTGTGCTACACAAACAATAAAAATATTCTTCTTTTTTCTGTCTTTGTGAATTGTGTGGGCTGTAGCCGCACTTGCATCCTCAAAGCAGCAGTGACAAGCGTGCGTCTGTCTGTTAAAGGGTGGTGACACCCTCAAAGTGTGCTACACAAACAATAAAAATATTCTTCTTTTTTCTGTCTTTGTGAATTGTGTGGGCTGTAGCCGCACTTGCATCCTCAAAGCAGCAGCGACAAGCGTGCATCTGTCTGTTAAAGGGTGGTGACACCCTCAAAGTGTGCTACACAAACAATAAAAATATTCTTCTTTTTTCTGTCTTTGTGAATTGTGTGGGCTGTAGCCGCACTTGCATCCTCAAAGCAGCAGCGACAAGCATGCGTCTGTCTGTTAAAGGGTGGTGTAACTCTCAAAGTGCTCCAAAAAATAAAAAACTATTTTTTTAATGTGTTTGTGACTTGTGTGCGATGTAGCCGCACTTGCATCCTCAAAGCAGCAGTGACAAGCGTGCGTCTGTCTGTTAAAGGGTAGTGACACCCTCAAAGTGTGCTACACAAACAATAAAAATATTCTTCTTTTTTCTGTCTTTGTGAATTGTGTGGGCTGTAGCCGCACTTGCATCCTCAAAGCAGCAGCGACAAGCGTGCGTCTGTCTGTTAAAGGGTGGTGACACCCTCAAAGTGTGCTACACAAACAATAAAAATATTCTTCTTTTTTCTGTCTTTGTGAATTGTGTGGGCTGTAGCCGCACTTGCATCCTCAAAGCAGCAGTGACAAGCGTGCGTCTGTCTGTTAAAGGGTGGTGACACCCTCAAAGTGTGCTACACAAACAATAAAAATATTCTTCTTTTTTCTGTCTTTGTGAATTGTGTGGGCTGTAGCCGCACTTGCATCCTCAAAGCAGCAGCGACAAGCGTGCATCTGTCTGTTAAAGGGTGGTGACACCCTCAAAGTGTGCTACACAAACAATAAAAATATTCTTCTTTTTTCTGTCTTTGTGAATTGTGTGGGCTGTAGCCGCACTTGCATCCTCAAAGCAGCAGCGACAAGCGTGCGTCTGTCTGTTAAAGGGTGGTGTAACCCTCAAACTGCTCCAAAAAATAAAAAACAATTTTTTAAATGTGTTTGTGACTTGTGTGCGATGTAGCCGCACGTGCATCAACATAGTAGCAGCGCCAAACGTGCGCCTGTGTCATAAGTCAAGGGCTGGTTTGGACATCTGGTCCAGACTGAAGGACGTGCCAACAATTTCTGACAAGTCTACTGTCACTGCATATGATACTGTCCTCAATGCAGCAGTGACAAGCGTGCATCTGTCTGTTAAAGGGTGGTGACACCCTCAAAGTGTGCTACACAAACAATAAAAATATTGTTCTTTTTTCTGTCTTTGTGAATTGTGTGGGCTGTAGCCGCACTTGCATCCTCAAAGCAGCAGCGACAAGCGTGCATCTGTCTGTTAAAGGGTGGTGACACCCTCAAAGTGTGCTACACAAACAATAAAAATATTCTTTTTTTTTCTGTCTTCGTGAATTGTGTGGGCTGTAGCCGCACTTGCATCCTCAAAGCAGCAGCGACAAGCATGCGTCTGTCTGTTAAAGGGTGGTGTAACCCTCAAAGTGCGCTCCACAAACAATAAAAATATTCTTCTTTTTTTTTCTGTCTTTGTGAATTGTGTGGGCTGTAGCCCAACTTTCATCCTCAAAGCAGCAGCGACAAGCGTGCGTCTGTCTGTTAAAGGATTACATCGGTGACAGCATCCAAGTAGGCATGTCAGACAGTCCGTACCTGTACTGGAAGGAAAAAGAAGCAATTTGGAGGTCCCTGTACAAACTGGCTCTATTTTACCTTTACCTGAGTTGCCCCCCCTCCAGTGTGTACTCCGAAAGAGTGTTTAGTGCAGCCGGGAACCTTGTCAGCGAAAGGCATAGGAGGTTGCTTCCACAAAATGTGGAGAAGATGATGTTCATAAAATGAATTATCAACTCTTCCAGGGAGACCAGCCTCCAGAACGTACAGAGGGACCTGTGGTTGTGGATTCCAGCGGGGACGAATTAATACTCTGTGAGGATGAGGATGTACACAACACTGAAGAAGGTGAGGAATCGGTGGATGAGGAGGATGAGGACGACATCTTGCCTCCATAGAGCCAGTTTGTGCAGGGACAGATTAATTGCCAGCTTGTTTTGTGGGGGCCCAAACGAACCAATCATTTCAGCCACAGTCGTGTGGCAGACCCTGGCGCTGAAATGTTTGGTTTGTTAAAGTGTGCATGTCCTGTTTATACAACATAAGGGTGGGTGGGAGGGCCCAAGGACAATTCCATCTTGCACCTCTTTTTTTTCTTTGAATTATGTATAGTTTGGGGCCTAGTTTTTCAAACTGCCATCCTGTCTGCCACTGCAGTGCCACTCCTAGATGGACCACGTGTTTGTGCCGCCCACTCGTATCTCTTAGCATAGTCATCCAGCTACCTCGGTGCAACCTTTTGGATATAAAAACACTATTGTGAGGTGTTCAGTGTTCAGAATAGACTGGAAATGAGTGGAAATTAAAAAATATTTTCTGTGTTTGTGAATTGTGTGCGCAGTAGCCGCACGTGCATCAACAAAGTAGTGCCAAGCGTGCGCCTGTGTCATAAGTAAAGGGCCGGCTGGCTTGACCGTTAAAATGTGCTGTAACCCCCAAAGTACACTCCAAACCAAATAAAAAAATATTTTCTGTGTTTGTGAATTGTGTGCGCAGTAGCCGCAAGTGCATCAGCAAAGTAGTGCGAAGCGTGCGCCTGTGTCATAAGTAAAGGGCCAGCTAGCTTGACCGTTAAAGGGTGCTGTAACCCCCAAAGTACACTCCAAACCCCCAAAAAAATATTTTTTGTGTTTGTGAATTGTGTGCAGTAGCCGCACGTGCATCAACAAAGTAGTGCCAAGCGTGCGCCTGTGTCCCATAAGTAAAAGGCCGACTGGCTTGTCCGTTAAAGGGTGCTATAACCCCCAAAGGGCACTCCAAACAAAATAAAAAAATATATTTTTTTGTGTTTGTGAATTGTGTGCACAGTAGCCGCACGTGCATCAACAAAGTAGTGCCAAGCGTGCGCCTATGTCCCATAAATAAAGGGCCGGCTGGATTGACCGCTAAAGGGTGCTGTAACCCCCAAAGGGCACTCCAAACAAAATCAATTTTTTTTTTCTGTGTTTGTGAATTGTGTGCACTGTGGCTGCACGTGCATCAACGAAGGAGCAGCGCCAAGCGTGCACCTGTGCCTCATAAGTAAAAGGCCGGCTGGCTTGTCCGTTAAAGGGTGCTGTGACCCCCAAAGGGCACTCCAAACAAAATTAAAAAAATATTTTCTGTGTTTGTGAATTGTGTGGGCTGTAGCTGCACGTGCATCAACAAAGGAGCAGCGCCAAGCGTGCACCTGTGTCCCATAAGTAAAGGGCCAGCTGGCTCATTTCTTAAAGGGTGGTGTAACCCACAAAGTGCACTAGTCTCCAACAAAAATAAAAAATTATTTTCTGTGTTTGTGTGCGCTTTAGCCGCACGTATATATCAATATAACATAAATGGAGGACCAAACTTTCTCCGATAAAAATAAAATAGGGAAAGATCAAGAACCACTTCCTCCTAGTGCTGAAGCTGCTGCCACTAGTCATGACATAGACGATAACATGCCATCAACGTCGTCTGCCAAGGCCGATGCCCAATGTCATAGTAGAGGGTACATACAATCCCAAATGACAAAGTTCAGGAAAATGACCTTGAAAAAAACATTTAAATCATGTGAAGAGAAACGTAAACTTGCCAATATGCCATTTACGACACGGAGTGGCAAGGAACGGCTAAGGTCTTTCCCTGTGTTCATGACTAGTGGTTCAGCTTCACATGACGATGGAAGCCCTCCTCCCGCTAAAAAAATCAAACGAGTTAAGCTGGCAAAAGCACAGCGAAGAACTGTGCATTCTAAGAAGATTTCACAAATCCCCAAGGAGAGTCCAAGTGTGGTGGCGGTTGCAATGCCTGACCTTCCCAGCACTGGACGGGAAGAGGTGGCTCTTTCCACCATTTGCACACCCCCTGCAAGTGCTGAAAGGAGCACCCACAGTCCACTTGCTGATATGCAAATTGAAGATGTCACTGTTGAAGTACAACAGGATGAGGATACTGGTGTAGCTGGCACTGAGGAGGAAGTTGGCGAGGAGGATTCTGATGGTGATGTGGTTTGTTTAAATCAGGCTCCGGGGGAGACAGTTGTTGTCCGTGGGATGAAAAAGCCCATCACGGTCATGCCTGGGCAGAAGACCAAACATTCCACCTCTTTGGTCTGGCAATGTTTCTATCCAAATCCGGAAAACAACTGTCTTGCCATATGTACCATATGTAAAGGTGAAATAAGTAGGGGTAGGGACGTTAACCACCTAGGAACATCCTCCCTTATACGGCACCTGCAGCGCGTTCATAAAAAGTTACTGTCAAGTTCAGAAACTTTGGCTAAGACCGTAAGCAGTCCAGGGACACCTAAATCCCTTTTTCCTGTTTTATCCAAGGAATCGGTGGATGAGGAGGATGAGGACGACATCTTGCCTCCGTAGAGCCAGTTTGTGCAGGGACACATTAATTGCCAGCTTGTTTTGTGGGGGCCCAAACGAACCAATCATTTCAGCCACAGTCATGTGGAAGACCCTGGCGCTGAAATGATTGGTTTGTTAAAGTGTGCATGTCCTATTTATACAACATAAGGGTGGGTGGGCACAAGGACAATTCTATCTTGCACCTCTTTTTTTTCTTTGCATTATGTACTGTTTGGGGCCTAGTTTTTCAAACTGCCATCCTGTCTGCCACTGCAGTGTCACTCCTAGATGGGCCACGTGTTTGTGCCGCCCACTCGTGTCGCTTAGCATAGTCATCCAGCTACCTCGGTGCAATCTTTTGGCCATAAAAACAATATTGTGAGGCGTGAGGTGTTCAGAATAGACTGGAAATGAGTGGAAATGAAAGTTATTGAGGTTAATAATTGCATAGGAGCAGAAAAACCCACAAATTCTGTGATTTAAGCTGTTTTTATGCTTTTTAAAAAAAAAATACAGATCCAAAACACAAAACCCAGAACCCAAAACACGGAAGGGTGGTTTTGGCAAAACCAATCCAGATCCAAAACACGAAGAAAGATCCAGATCCAAAACACGAAAAGTGGCCGGTGCACACCCCTAATATATATATATATTATGGCAGTTTCTAGGGTCTGAGGCTCCCAGTCTAAATGCGCACCTCCCAGATACAAATAAAAGGTGAGTATATTTAACTGCTATGTAATGATGTGCTGGGCATATATGCTAGAGTAGGGACCTGCAGAAAAAGAAGGGGTCCCTTGACGCTGGGCTGCAGGCTTATATGCTTTGATCAAACCATAACAAAATCCTCTTGGTTTTATTTGCTGCACACACATAGATTTGTAGTATATTATTGTAGTATATTATTGTTAGCGCTGATACCAAAAGCTTTTCTGTCTTGTATACATTTATGGCATTAATAGTGCCACGCTGCTGGTACCATGTATGATATGGGTAAAACCGAGCGCGGGCTTATTTCTTTTCTGTTTTATATATATATATTAATATATATATATATATATATATATAATGTCACAAGACGGGAAGAAACACATCCAGTAGTACGGTAAAACAGTGGACCGTTTGTTCACTGCAGCTTAACAGACACTTCACAGCCAACATTAAGTCAGGTTTGCCACTCTGGCTTACAGACAGCATGTATACTATCTGTGGACCTTCCAGGACCTGGCACCCTAATGCTAACCACAACCCCTGGCCTATCGCCTGCCCATCCTGTCCGGCATCAAGACCACTGTGCTTTGCTTCCAGCAAAGCATTAAGCCCAGCTCACAAGTGGTGCTGATAGCTTGGATGGGAATCCCAGCACACTGCAAAACATGGACTGGACCTGACAACCAGCATACACCCAGGTAATCAAGTGGTGAGTATTGCCTCTGTCTTGAGGCACCGTGGCCTCCCTGCCACAATATACAGTATATACACTACCGTTCAAAAGTTTGGGGTCACCCAGACAATGTCGTGTTTTACATGAAAACTGACTTTTTAAAAAATATATATTTTTATTATGACTGTTTAGCACAAAAATAAAAATATTGTATAATTTTGCACAATTCTACATAACAGATATCATTGTACAACATATAACATAGTTTTGATACCATAAAAAATTCCAACGATATAACATAACACATATCTCTGATATTATAGAAACTGAAAAATTATCAGATTTCAATAAATGAATCTTGTCCCCACTACATCAATATTGGTGAGTCATTATCCACCATTCTTAGTTCGAACGATGATGTAGGAGAAAAACACTTGTGGAGCAGCTGCCTTGTACTCAGTGGCAGAGTGGTTCCATAGCTCTCCCACATCTCAAAAAAACCTACCAACCCTGGTCTCCCTCTCCAAGGATGCCTCTATCCAGTCCATCCTGAAAAGATAGAACAACTTCTCTCGAAACAGAGCAAGGAAGGGTTTCCAGCTGAATCCACATCTGAAGAATAGTTTTCCTTGCTGCAGCACTAATTGCCAAAAGAAGTTTCCGCCCTCCCCTAGATACCCTTTGATCTGCTCGCAATATGCCCAATATGGCCCACTCCGCAGTAAAGGGTAAAAAGTTCACTAGGTGTTCAATTGCAAACTTTCTGACACCCAACCAGAAGATTCTTACTAAGGGGCATGCCCAGAGACAGTGAAATATATCTGCATTTTCTTCCTGGCATCTATAACATCTGTGCGAAGAGGAAGACCCCATCAAAAAACTTCACCCCACGCTTCCTGAAGCACCTCCCACAAGCTAGAATGGCTTGATGGGCACTTCTTGCGTACCATACGGAAAGCTGCTCCCACAACAGCTCAATGGGGTTGAGATCTGGTGACTGCGCCCGCCACTCCATAACAAACAGAATACCAGCTGCCTGCTTCTTCCCTAAATAGTTCTTGCATAATTTGGAGGTGTGCTTTGGGTCATTGTCCTATTGGAGGTGGAAATTGGCTCCAATCAAGCGCTGTCCACAAGGTATGCCATGGCATTGCAAGATGGAGTGATAGCCTTCCTTATTCAAAATCCCTTTTACCTTGTACAAATCTCCCACTTTACCAGCACCAAAGCAGCCCCAGACCATCACATTACCTCCACCATGCTTGACAGATGCGTCTCACAAATGTTCTTCTGTGTGATCCAAACACCTCAAACTTCGATTCATCTGTCCACAACACTTTTTTCCAATCTTCCTCTGTCCAATGTCTGTGTTCTTTTGCCCATACTAATCTTTCCCTTTTATTGGCCAGTCTTAGATACGGCTTTTCTTTGCCACTCTGCCTAGAAGGCCAGCATCCCGGAGTCGCCTCTTCACTGTAGATGTTGACACTGGCGTTTTGCGGGTACCATTTAATGAAGCTGCCAGTTGAGGACTTGTGAGGCATCTATTTCTCAAACTAGAGACTCTAATGTATTTGTCTTCTTGCACAGTTGTGCACCGGGGCCTCCCACTTCTCTTTCTACTCTGGTTAGAGCCTGTTTGTGCTGTTCTCTGAAGGGAGTAGTACACACCGTTGTAGGAAATGTTCAGTTTCTTGGCAATTTCTCGCATTGAATAGCCTTCATTTCTAAGAACAAGAATAGCCTGTCGAGTATCACATGAAAATTCTCTTTTTCTGGCTATTTGGAGAGTATAATTAAACCCACAAATGTGATGCTCCAGATACTCAGCTAGCTCAAAGTAAGGCTAGTTTTATAGCTTCTCTAACGAGCAAACCCGTTTTCAGCTGTGCTAACATAATTGCACAAGGGTTTTCAAGGGTTTTCTAATCATCCATTAGTCTTCTAACGCGCTTAGCAAACACAATGTACCATTAGAACACTGCAGTGATGGTTGCTGGAAATGGGCCTCTATACACCTATGTAGATATTAATTTAAAAACCAGACGTTTGCAGCTAGTATAGTCATTTACCACATTAACAATGTATAGAGTGTATTTCTGATTAATTTAATGATATCTTCATTGAAAAAAACAGTGCTTTTCTTTCAAAAATAAAGAAATTTCTAAGTGACCCCAAACTCTTGAACGGTTGTGTATATTGCAATATCTTCTCTCTCTCTCTCTCTCTCTCTCTCTCTCTCTCTCTCTCTCTCTATATATATATATATATAATAAAGTCCCTGGTTTAGGGGTGTGACTGTTTGTTCAGGCTAATCTCTTGAACCATTAGACAGATTTTGATGGGGTTTTCATTATTCTATACAGCATCGGCTGAGGAATGTCTAGGTGTATGAACCATTCATCTGTTACAAAAGGGAGCCAACCAGATACATTTAGTAAAGCAAAGTCACAGACAAAAAATCTTGCACCAAACTGCTGTATAGGAGCTAGCCAGGGTGCTGATACAGCAAGACAACATCTGAAACTGAGGCTTGCAATGAAGCAAGTCACAGAAAAAATGTTGTGCTGTGTGACTGACTGCTGCTGCAGGGCCGAGGGCTGGACAGGACTGGAGCAGAAATCTGTAAAGCAATACTGAGCAGGTTTTCTGGATAGCACTGGAGCAAAATGCTGTGAATTAGTACTTATCAGGTAAATGAACAGGTGCAGAATGCAAAACAGAACCTGGGGCCAAGGTGCTAGCCTCTGGGAGAGTTACTGGTGATACAGGGAGACCAGGAGCACAAAGCACACAATCAAGTAACATGAAAGGGAAACCAAAAGTATACCAGCTGCAGCACAGGGATATGACACGATGATCTGTCCCAGATGGAACTGGGGAGCAGGTTTAAATAGGACAGTCACAGGTGCAGCCTATAGCTGCTGAATCAGATGATCAATAGGCTGTAGGAATGCCAAACAGAAAATTGGATCAGACTGGCTGGAACATAGCAGAGGAACACCACTGGTGGGACAGTGGTACTGTATTGGATTGTGTCACCACCCACCTAAACAATAACTGTACTTGCACCCTATGTGCATTTGGGTGAGCCCCTAAGCCTCTAGGCCCCATAGCAATGGCACTTCCTGCACCCGCTGTAGTAACACCTATGGTATCTGCTGAGATTACATCTTACAATGTGAGGAATGCTTATTAAAATGTAAATGTTATATGAAAATTATAGATAGACAAATAGATTAATGCAGACAGGATGTGATTTTCTCCTCAGTATGCTGATCATGTGACATGCTTAGATCATAAACAGTCTTTGTGATGTCACAGGTTTAGTAGAAAGCTTGTCCACATTTTACATATAGTGCCCCCAGTTCATATTATGCCACATTGTAGTCAGCAATATGTCACTTTGTACTGTCTCCAGTACACTTGCCACACAATTCCCCCACTTCACATTATTTAACACAGTGTTTAATGGGCAATTCCAGGCATGTGGTAGACAGCTTAAGGGACCTATATGCATCTGAGTCAGGCCCCAGAGGTGGGCCTCCTAAGCCTTTATGCCCCAGAGTAGGGGTGTGCACCGGCCACTTTTCGTGTTTTGTGTTTTGGTTTTGGATCTGGATCTTTCTTCGTGTTTTGGATCTGGATTGGTTTTGCCAAAACCACCCTTCTGTGTTTTGGGTTCTGGGTTTTGGATCTGTATTTTTTTGAAAAAAAGCATAAAAACAGCTAAAATCACAGAATTTGTAGGTTTTTTTTTACTCCTATGCTATTATTAACCTCAATAACCTTAATTTCCACTCATTTCCAGTCTATTCTGAACACCTCACACCTCACAATAGTGTTTTTATGTCCAAAAGGTTGCACCGAGGTAGCTGGATGACTATGCTAAGCGACATGAGTGGGCGGCACAAACACGTGACCCATCTAGGCGTGATACTGCAGTGGCAGACAGGATGGCAGTTTGAAAAACTAGGCCCCAAACTGTACATAATGCAAAGAAAAAAAAGAGGTGCAAGATAGAATTGTCCTTGGGCCCTCCCACCCACCCTTATGTTGTATAAACAGGACATGCACACTTTAACAAACCAATCATTTCAGCGCCAGGGTCTGCCACACAACTGTGGCTGAAATGATTGGTTCGTTTGGGCCCCCACAAAACAAGCTGGCAATTAATCTGTCCCTGCACAAACTGGCTCTACGGAGGCAAGATGTCATCCTCATCCTCCTCATCCACCGATTCCTCACCCTCTTCAGTGTGTACATCCTCATCCTCACAAAGTATTAACTCATCCCCACTTGAATCCACCACCACAGGTCCCTCTGTACGTTCTGGAGGCTGGTCTCCCTGGAAGAGCTGATAATTCATTTTGATGAACATCATCTTCTCCACATTCTGTGGAAGCAACCTCCTACGCCTTTCGCTGACAAGGTTCCCGGCTGCACTAAACACTCTTTCGGAGTACACACTGGAGGGGGGGCAACTCAGGTAAAATAGAGCCAGTTTGTACAGGGGCCTCCAAATTGCCTCTTTTTCCTGCCAGTACAGGTATGGACTGTCTGACATGCCTACTTGGATGCTGTCACCGATGTAATCCTCCACCATTCTGTCAATGGTGACAGTATCATATGCAGTGACAGTAGACATGTCAGAAATTGTTGCCAGGTCCTTCAGTCCGGACCAGATGTCCAAACTTGGTCCTGCCTGCCCTGCATCACCGCCAGCGGGTTGCTTAGGATACCTAAGTTTTTTCCTGGCAGCCCCAGTTGCGGGAGAAAATGAAGAAGGAGCTGTTGACGTGTCACGTTCCACTTCAGCTGACAGTGTGTTCACCAGCAGGTCTTTGCACCTCTGCAGGCTTGTGTCAGCCGGAAAGAGAGACACCACATAGGCTTTAAACCTAGGATCGAGCACGGTGGCCAAAATGTAGTGGTCTAATTTCAACAGATTGACCACCCTGGAATCCTGGCAAAGCGAATGAAGGGCTTCATCCACAAGTCCCACATGCCCAGCGGAATCGCTCCGTCTTAGCTCCTCCTTCACATTCTCCAGCTGCTTCTGCAAAAGCCTGATGAGGGGAATGACCTGACTCAAGCTGGCAGTGTCTGAACTGACTTCACGTGTGGCAAGTTCGAAGGGCTGGAGAACCTTGCACAACACGGAAATCATTCTCCACTGTGCTTGAGTCAGGTGCATACCCCCTCCTTTGCCTATGTCATAGGTGGATGTATAGGCTTGAATGGCCTTTTGCTGCTCCTCCATCCTCTGAAGCATATAGAGGGTTGAGTTCCACCGCGTCACAACCTCTTGCTTCAGGTGATGGCGGGGCAGGTTCAAGAGTGTTTGCTGGCGCTCCAGTCTTCGGCACGCAGTCGCTTAATGGCGAAAGTGGACAGAAATTTTTCGGGCCACCCAAAGCGTCTCCTGCATGCCCCTGTCGCTTTTCAGAAAATTCTGCACCACCAAGTTTATTGTGTGAGCAAAACATGGGGCGTGCTGGAATTTGCCCAGATGTAATGCCCGCACAATATTGGTGGCGTTGTCAGATATCACAAATCCCCAGGAGAGTCTAAGTGGGGTAAGCCACTGGGCGATGATTTCCCTCAGTTTCTCTAAGAGGTTGTCGGCGGTGTGCCTCTTACTGAAACCGGTGATACACAGCGTAGCCTGCCTTGGAACGAGCTGGCGTTTCTGAGATGCTGCGACAGGTGACGCTGCTGCTGTTGCTGCGTAAGGTGATACATCTACCCAGTGGGCTGTCACAGTCATATAGTCCTTAGTCTGCCCTGTTCCACTTGTCCACATGTCCGTGGTTAAGTGGACATTGGGTACAACCGCATTTTTCAGGACACTGAGGACACTTTTTCTGACGTTTCTGTACAGTCTCGGTATCGCCTGCCTAGTGAAGTGGAATCTAGACGGGATTTTGAACCGGGGACACACTACCTCCATCAATTGTCTAAATCCCACTGCACTAATGGCGGATACCGGACACACGTCTATCACCAACATAGCAGTCAAGGCCTCAGTTATACGTTTTGCTTCAGGATGACTGCTGTCGTACTTCATCCTCCTCGCTAAGGACTGTTGGAGAGTCAATTGTTTAGTAAAAGTAGTGGTGTTCCTACTTCCTCTCTGGGATGATGAACGACTCCCAGCAGCAGCAACAGCAGCAGCGGCAGCAGGAGGCGTAGCAATGCAGGATCCTCCGGAGGAATCCCGGATAGGAGAGTCAGTCATGCCAGTGACATGGCCTGCAGGACTACTTCCGATCCTGACTAAGGAGGAAATTGACGAGGAGGGAGTTGACGGTGTGGTTTGCAGGCGCTTGGATACAACAGGACAACGGGATTTAGGTGTCCCTGGACTGCTTACGGTCTTAGCCAAAGTTTCTGAACTTGACAGTAACTTTTTATGAACGCGCTGCAGGTGCCGTATAAGGGAGGATGTTCCTAGGTGGTTAACGTCCCTACCCCTACTTATTCCACCTTTACATAAGGTACATATGGCAAGACAGTTGTTGTCCGGATTTGGATAGAAATATTGCCAGACCAAAGAGGTGGAATGTTTGGTCTTCTGCCCAGGCATGACCGTGATGGGCTTTTTCATCCCACGGACAACAACTGTCTCCCCCGGAGCCTGATTTAAACAAACCACATCACCATCAGAATCCTCCTCGCCAACTTCCTCCTCAGCGCCAGCTACACCAGTATCCTCATCCTGTTGTACTTCAACAGTGACATCTTCAATTTGCATATCAGCAAGTGGACTGTGGGTGCTCCTTTCAGCACTTGCAGGGGGCGTGCAAATGGTGGAAAGAGCCACCTCTTCCCGTCCAGTGCTGGGAAGGTCAGGCATCGCAACCACCACCACACTTGGACTCTCCTTGGGGATTTGTGATATCTTCTTAGAAAGCACAGTTCTTCGCTGTGCTTTTGCCAGCTTAACTCTTTTGATTTTTTTAGTGGGAGGAGGGCTTCCATCGTCATGTGAAGCTGAACCACTACTCATGAACATACTAGGGATCGACCTTAGCCGTTCCTTGCCACTCCGTGTCGTAAATGGCATATTGGCAAGTTTACGTTTCTCTTCAGCTGATTTAAATGTTTTTTTCAAGGTCAATTTCCTGAACTTTGTCATTTGGGATTGTATGTGCCCTATATTATGACATTGGGCATCGGCCTTGGCAGACGACGTTGATGGCATGTTATCGTCTATGTCATGACTAGTGGCAGCAGCTTCAGCACTAGGAGGAAGTGGTTCTTGATCTTTCTCTATTTTATTTTTATCGGAGAAAGTTTGGTCCTCCATTTATGTTATATCGATTTGATATATACGTGCGGCTAAACACAGAAAATATGTTTTTATTTTTGCTGGAGAGTAGTGCACTTTGTGGGTTACACCAGCCTTTAAGAAATGAGCCAGCCGGCCCTTTACTTATGGGACACAGGCGCACGCTTGGCGCTGCTCCTTTGTTGATGCACGTGCGGCTACTGCGCACACAATTCACAAACACAGAAAATAATTTTTTTTTTGGTTTGGACTGGAGTGTACTTTGGGGGTTACAGCACCCTTTAACGGTCAAGCCAGCCGGCCCTTTACTTATGACACAGGCGCACGCTTGGCACTACTTTGTTGATGCACGTGCGGCTACTGCGCACACAAATCACAAACACAGAAAATATTTTTTTTTTGGTTTGAAGTGTACTTTGGGGGTTACAGCACCCTTTAACGGTCAAGCCAGCCGGCCCTTTACTTATGACACAGGCGCACGCTTGGCACTACTTTGTTGATGCACGTGCGGCTACTGCGCACACAATTCACAAACACAGAAAATATTTTTTTTTTGGTTTGGAGTGTACTTTGGGGGTTACAGCACCCTTTAACGGTCAAGCCAGCCGGCCCTTTATTTATGACACAGGCGCACGCTTGGCACTACTTTGTTGATGCACGTGCAGCTACTGCGCACACAATTCACAAACACAGAAAATAATTTTTTTTTTGGTTTGGACTGGAGTGTACTTTGGGGGTTACAGCACACTTTAACGGTCAAGCCAGCCGGCCCTTTACTTATGACACAGGCGCACGCTTGGCACTACTTTGTTGATGCACGTGCGGCTACTGTGCACACAATTCACAAACACAGAAAATAATTTTTTGGGGGGTTTGGACTGGAGTGTACTTTGGGGGTTACAGCACCCTTTAACGGTCAAGCCAGCCGGCCCTTTACTTATGACACAGGCGCACGCTTGGCACTACTTTGTTGATGCACGTGCGGCTACTGCGCACACAATTCACAAACACAGAAAATATATATTTTTTGGTTTGGAGTGTACTTTGGGGGTTACAGCACCCTTTAACGGTCAAGCCAGCCGGCCCTTTACTTATGACACAGGCGCACGCTTGGCACTACTTTGTTGATGCACGTGGGGCTACTGCGCACACAATTCACAAACACAGAAATAATGATTTTTTTGGTTTGGACTGGAGTGTACTTTGGGGGTTACAGCACCCTTTAAAGGTCAAGCCAGCCGGCCCTTTACTTATGACACAGACGCACGCTTGGCACTACTTTGTTGATGCACGTGCGGCTACTGCGCACACAATTCACAAACACACGAAAAATATTATTTTTTTAGCACTTGGGGGGAGCACCCCTGATGGACAGAGCACCCCCTGGACAACACTACAGCACCCCTTTAGGACTGGGACACTGCACAGGACTTTGGAGTGGACACAGCCCCTATGGAGAACTGACTGCACAACACAGTCCAGCCAGCCCCTATGGACTTTGAAGTAGTGGACACAGCCCCTATTAACAACAGCAGCACAGCACAACACAGCCAGCCCCTATGGACTTTGAAGTAGTGGACAACAGCAGCACAGCACAACACTACTCTGCACTACACTACACTACACTACACAGCCCAGCCAGCCCTAACTCCCACCCTCCCTCTTCACTGTCCACAGCCGAGTGAGAAAATGGCGCCAATGCGGGTACCTTATATAGGATCCAAAACCCGCGAGACTCGGAAGGCGGGATGATGACGTTTTGCCTCGATTTCAGATCCGAGTCAGGCGGGAAAAGTCGAGCCTGACTCGGATCTGCCTCGGATCGGGGGGGCTCGGGGGGGTTCGGATTTCAGAAATCCGAACCCGCTCACCCCTACCCCAGAGGTGGGCCTCCTAAGCCTTTATGCTCCAGAGGTGGGCCTCCTAAGCCTTTATGCCCCAGAGGTGGGCCTCCTAAGCCTTTATGCCCCAGAGGTGGGCCTCCTAAGCCTTTATGCCCCAGAGGTGGGCCTCCTAAGCCTTTATGCCCCAGAGGTGGGCCTCCTAAGCCTTTATGCCCCAGAGGTGGGCCTCCTAAGCCTTTATGCCCCAGAGGTGGGCCTCCTAAAGGGGCACATCCACTAGACGATCTACTCCCTGTCCAATCTCTAAACGATTTTCCCTTGACTTTTCCCTTGAAATTTTATCTTTCAGTCTGAACGATTTGCAAACGATTTGCAAGCTATCTTTAATAGATCAAGTGAAATTGACCTGCATGTTCAGTTGACTGACAAGACGATCAAACGACCAGCGGGAGCGCGCATCGTTGATCGTTAACGACCAAACACTGCACGATTTATAAACGATTTTTAAAAGATTGAACAATAACGACGTCGTTCTCGTTCAATCGCCTGCTAAAATTGTGTAGTGGATGCCCCCCTTAAGCCTTTATGCCCCATAGCAATGGCACTACCTGTCCATTTTGTTAATGCTAGTTTAGACAAGAGCTATCAAAATGATGTTGCTTTCAAAAACAAAAATAGGTAGATGGCTTTCAATCTGACACATTACTTGTATGTGAGACTCAGAGCCGTAACTAGACTTTTTGGTGCCCTGTGCCAGAAAGAGCATTGGTGCTCCCCTCATTTTTCAAAGGGACATAATTCACCCATAAAAGGGGAATGGCCTCATGGGGAACGACCAGGGAAGAGATAGGGGAGGCCAGGAGATGCCGGGGATGAAATAAGAGGAAGCTACAAGCAAGAATGATAATAAACAGAAATTTGACAGGCCCAAACAGCGCCCCCCTGACCTGTGGTGCCCTGTGCGATGGCACCAGCCGCACTACCCTAGCTACGGCCCTGGTGAGACTCTTCGATGTTGTGGAACTACAAAGTACAGAATGTCCTGCCAGAGAGCAAGCTTGAACTTCTAGTTCCAAAATAGCTGGAGAGCCATAGGTTGCACTGGTATACAGGCATATAATACAGTTATAGTCCCCTTAAGAGATGGGACTCTACTCATGCACTTTAGAACATTCTATAATGTTTGGTACCGTTGCACAAAAGCAAGCATGTACTGTAATATCACAACAGGACAAAGTGATTGTGGACTTTTGCAGTTAGGAAATGATTCTTAGTGTTTTATTTTATCACTAGTCATAGACATTCTATAATTTATGGTCAGCACAGATGTACAATGGTTAACATTGCTACCTCACTGTGCTGAAATGGGTTCATTTCTGTTCAGCACACTATAGTGCTGATTCTCGCGAGCACAATGGCTGTAGTTGCAGGCAGCCTGTTTTACTACTTGATACTAATGCAGGTACAGTATATCCTTTTAACTACTGCAGGGATTGGTGTGTGCAAGCGGAAACCCATGCCACCCATTAATTTTACGCAGGCAGCCACTACCGTCATAATTAGCATCTGCACTTGCACCAGTCCCATGCTAGGTGCAAGAGACCTGTCAAAAACAGACTTTCCTTCCTGTACACACACAGCTTCCTGCCCTGAAACGCCCTATATCATGAAAAGAAAGATCAGGCCAAGTTGCATCCAACCCAATGGCATATGCAACAATGAGTAAAGTCTCTTCTGCACAAGCACTCTATGCAAAAACGTACCGTTAGTTTCTGTGAAGCGAGATCTGTGTGACTCAAAGTCAGCGCAATGTCTACCAAACTAGAACTAACAGAACACTGCAATCATTGGCGTTATGTCTTCAGTATGATTCTTACATTGGCCTAGGTTTTTAATTTTTATGTCACCAAAGTATTCATAACATACATGTACAGTATGTGTGCGTTTGTTAATGTGACAATTAGGGGTGTGCACCGGCCACTTTTCGTGTTTTGTGTTTTGGTTTTGGATCTGGATCTTTCTTCGTGTTTTGGATCTGGATTGGTTTTGCCAAAACCACCCTTCCGTGTTTTGGGTTCTGGGTTTTGTGTTTTGGATCTGTATTTTTTTGAAAAAAAGCATAAAAACAGCTAAAATCACAGAATTTGTAGGTTTTTCTGCTCCTATGCTATTATTAACCTCAATAACCTTAATTTCCACTCATTTCCAGTCTATTCTGAATACCTCACACCTCACAATAGTATTTTTATGTCCAAAAGGTTGCACCGAGGTAGCTGGATGACTATGCTAAGCGACACGAGTGGGCGGCACAAACACGTGACCCATCTAGGCGTGAAACTGCAGTGGCAGACAGGATGGCATTGAAAAACTAGGCCCCAAACTGTACATAATGCAAAGAAAAAAAAGAGGTGCAAGATGGAATTGTCCTTGGGCCCTCCCACCCACCCTTATGTTGTATAAACAGGACATGCACACTTTAACAAACCAATCATTTCAGCGCCAGGGTCTGCCACACAACTGTGGCTGAAATGATTGGTTCGTTTGGGCCCCCACAAAACAAGCTGGCAATTAATCTGTCCCTGCACAAACTGGCTCTACGGAGGCAAGAAGTCGTCCTCATCCTCCTCATCCACAGATTCCTCACCCTCTTCAGTGTTATGTACATCCTCATCCTCACAGAGTATTAATTCGTCCCTGCTGGAACCACAGGTCCCTCTGTACGTTCTGGAGGCTGGTCTCCCTGGAAGAGTTGATCATTCATTTTATGAACATCATCTTCTCCACATTTTGTGGAAGCAACCTCCTACGCCTTTCGCTAACAAGGTTCCCGGCTGCACTAAACACTCTTTCGGAGTACACACTGGAGGGGGGGCAACTCAGGTAAAATAGAGCCAGTTTGTACAGGGGCCTCCAAATTGCTTCTTTTTCCTGCCAGTACAGGTACGGACTGTCTGACATGCCTACTTGGATGCTGTCACCGATGTAATCCTTTAACAGACAGACGCACGCTTGTCGCTGCTGCTTTGAGGATTCAAGTGCGGCTACAGCCCACACAATTCACAAAGACAGAAAAAAAAAAAGAATATTTTTATTGTTTGTGGAGCACACTTTGAGGGTTACACCACCCTCTAACAGACAGACGCACGCTTGTCGCTGCTGCTTTGAGGATGCAAGTGCGGCTACAGCCCACACAATTCACAAAGACAGAAAAAAGAAGAAGAATATTTTTATTCTTTGTGTAGCACACTTTGAGGGTGTCACCACCCTTTAACAGACAGACGCACGCTTGTCGCTGCTGCTTTAAGGATGCAGGTGCGGCTACAGCCCACACATTTCACAAAGACCGAAAAAAAAAGAACAATATTTTAATTGTTTGTGTAGCACACTTTGAGGGTGTCACCACCCTTTAACAGACAGACGCACGCTTGTCGCTGCTGCTTTAAGGATGCAGGTGCGGCTACAGCCCACACAATTCACAAAGACAGAAAAAAGAAGAATATTTTTATTGTTTGTGTAGCACACTTTGAGGGTGTCACCACCCTTTAACAGACAGACGCACGCTTGTCGCTGCTGCTTTAAGGATGCAGGTGCGGCTACAGCCCACACATTTCACAAAGACCGAAAAAAAAGAACAATATTTTAATTGTTTGTGTAGAACACTTTGAGGGTGTCACCACCCTTTAACAGACAGACGCACGCTTGTCGCTGCTGCTTTAAGGATGCAGGTGCGGCTACAGCCCACACAATTCACAAAGACAGAAAAAATAACAATATTTTAATTGTTTGTGTAGCACACTTTGAGGGTGTCACCACCCTTTAACAGACAGACGCACGCTTGTCGCTGCTGCTTTGAGGATGCAAGTGTGGCTACATCGCACACAAGTCACAAACACATTAAAAAAATTTTTTTGATTTTTTGGAGCACTTTGAGAGTTACAACACCCTTTAACAGACAGACGCACGCTTGTCGCTGCTGCTTTGAGGATGCAAGTGCGGCTACAGCCCACACAATTCACAAAGACAGAAAAAAAAAGAACAATATTTTAATTGTTTGTGTAGCACACTTTGAGGGTGTCACCACCCTTTAACAGACAGACGCACGCTTGTCGCTGCTGCTTTAAGGATGCAGGTGCGGCTACAGCCCACACAATTCACAAAGACAGAAAAAAGAAGAATATTTTTATTGTTTGTGTAGCACACTTTGAGGGTGTCACCACCCTTTAACAGACAGACGCACGCTTGTCGCTGCTGCTTTGAGGATGCAAGTGCGGCTACATCGCACACAAGTCACAAACACATAAAAAAAATAGTTTTTTATTTTTTGGAGCACTTTGAGAGTTACACCACCCTTTAACAGACAGACGCACGCTTGTCGCTGCTGCTTTAAGGATGCAGGTGCGGCTACAGCCCACACATTTCACAAAGACCGAAAAAAAAGAACAATATTTTAATTGTTTGTGTAGAACACTTTGAGGGTGTCACCACCCTTTAACAGACAGACGCACGCTTGTCGCTGCTGCTTTAAGGATGCAGGTGCGGCTACAGCCCACACATTTCACAAAGACAGAAAAAAAAAGAACAATATTTTAATTGTTTGTGTAGAACACTTTGAGGGTGTCACCACCCTTTAACAGACAGACGCACGCTTGTCGCTGCTGCTTTGAGGATGCAGGTGGAATCTAGACGGGATTTGGAACCGAGGACACACTACCTCCATCAATTGTCTAAATCCCACTGCACTAATGTCGGATACCGGACGCACGTCTAACACCAACATAGCAGTCAAGGCCTCAGTTATACGTTTTGCTTCAGGATGACTGCTGTCGTACTTCATCCTCATCGCTAGGGACTGTTGGAGGGTCAATTGTTTAGTAAAAGTAGTGATGTTCCTACTTCCTCTCTGGGATGATGAACAACTCCCAGCAGCAGCAACAGCACTAGTAGGAAGTGGTTCTTGATCTTTCCCTATTTTATTTTTATCAGAGAAAGTTTGGTCCTCCATTTATGTTATATTGATATATATACGTGCGGCTAAAGCGCACACAAACACAGAAAATATTTTTTTATTTTTGCTGGAGAGTAGTGCACTTTGTGGGTTACACCACCCTTTAAGAAATGAGCCAGCCGGCTCTTTACTTATGGGACACAGGCGCACGCTTGGCGCTGCTCCTTTGTTGATGCACGTGCAGCCACAGTGCACACAAGTCACAAACACAGAAAATATATATTTTTTTGGTTTGGAGTGTACTTTGGGGGTTACAGAACCCTTTAACGGTCAAGCCAGCCGGCCCTTTACTTATGACACAGGCGCACGCTTGGCACTACTTTGTTGATGCACATGCGGCTACTGCGCACACAATTCACAAACACAGAAAATAATTTTTTTTTTGGTTTGGACTGGAGTGTACTTTCGGGGGTTACAGCACCCTTTAACGGTCAAGCCAGCCGGCCCTTTACTTATGACACAGGCGCACACTTGGCACTACTTTGTTGATGCACGTGCGGCTACTGCGCACACAATTCACAAACACAGAAAATAATTTTTTTTCGGTTTGGACTGGAGTGTACTTTGGGGGTTACAGCACCCTTTAACGGTCAAGCCAGCCGGCCCTTTACTTATGACACAGGCGCACGCTTGGCACTACTTTGTTGATGCACGTGCGGCTACTGCGCACACAATTCACAAACACAGGAAATAATTTTTTTTTTGGTTTGGACTGGAGTGTACTTTCGGGGGTTACAGCACCCTTTAACGGTCAAGCCAGCCGGCCCTTTACTTATGACACAGGCGCACGCTTGGCACTACTTTGTTGATGCACGTGCGGCTACTGCGCACACAATTCACAAACACAGAAAATAATTTTTTTTTTGGTTTGGACTGGAGTGTACTTTGGGGGTTACAGCACCCTTTAACGGTCAAGCCAGCCGGCCCTTTACTTATGACACAGGCGCACGCTTGGCACTACTTTGTTGATGCACATGCGGCTACTGCGCACACAATTCACAAACACAGAAAATAATTTTTTTTTTGGTTTGGACTGGAGTGTACTTTGGGGGTTACAGCACCCTTTAACGGTCAAGCCAGCCGGCCCTTTACTTATGACACAGGCGCTCGTTTGGCACTACTTTGTTGATGCACGTGCGGCTACTGCGCACACAATTCACAAACACAGAAAATAATTTTTTTTTTGGTTTGGACTGGAGTGTACTTTCGGGGGTTACAGCACCCTTAACGGTCAAGCCAGCCGGCCCTTTACTTATGACACAGGCGCACGCTTGGCACTACTTTGTTGATGCACGTGCGGCTACTGCGCACACAATTCACAAACACAGAAAATAATTTTTTTTTGGTTTGGACTGGAGTGTACTTTCGGGGGTTACAGCACCCTTTAACGGTCAAGCCAGCCGGCCCCTTACTTATGACACAGGCGCACGCTTGGCACTACTTTGTTGATGCACGTGCGGCTACTGCGCACACAATTCACAAACACAGAAAATATATTATTTTTTTAGCACTTGGGGGGAGCACCCCTGATGGACAGAGCACCCCCTGGACAACACTACAGCACCTCTTTAGGACTGGGACACTGCACAGGACTTTGGAGTGGACACAGCCCCTATGGAGAACTGACTGCACAACACAGTCCAGCCAGCCCCTATGGACTTTGAAGTAGTGGACACAGCCCCTATTAACAACAGCAGCACAGCACAACACAGCCAGCCCCTATGGACTTTGAAGTAGTGGACAACAGCAGCACTACACTACACTACACTACACAGCCCTAACTCCCACCCTCCCTCTTCACTGTCCACAGCCGAGTGAGAAAATGGCGCCGACGTGGGTACCTTATATAGGATCCAAAACCCGCGAGACTCGGAAGGCGGGATGATGACGTTTTGCCTCGATTTCAGATCCGAGTCAGGCGGGAAAAGTCGAGCCTGATTCGGATCGGACTCGGATCGGGGGGGCTCGGGGGGGTTCGGATTTCAGAAATCCGAACCCGCTCACCCCTAGTGACAATGCATATCTGGTTGAATAGATAATATTTAATTAGCAGCTGAGGAAGCAATGGACACTTATCTGACATTTGCATGTAACTGATTGTCCAATATACCAGTATTCTATAGATAGCATTTCCAATAAAAAAGAATACTAAGAACATTGTGGGATGCCATGTGGATGAATCAGCATCACAAGAAATGTTAAGTATAACAGAACACAATTATAACTTATTAACAGGAGCACAATTCTCTCCATGGATAGTGACATCAAATAAAACCTCTAGATGTATATATTGTAACTAAAACTGTAGGAGAATTTAAAAACAAACACCATTCAAAAATAAGTTTTCTTAATTAAAATAATTGTGCAGAGTTCTAATGGAATAGCTGATGAGACTTGAATTAAAGTCACACATCCACTTAAAGACATGAAAACGACAGCATGATCACGACATTGTAATCGTGCAGTCGTTTGCCAGTCTGTGATGTGCCTACACTGATCGAGCAGTTGTTCAGTGTAGACACATCAATCATCTGCAAACATGTTGAACCAGGTTGTCCAGCATGTTTGCCTTAAGATAGATGTCTAAACGACCAGCGGGAGCATGCATCGCTGGTCATTTTAGAATTTTTTTTAAATGATGCACAAACGATTTGCTAACGATGATTGAACGATATCGTTATCGTTCAGTCGCTCAATTTAATTGTCTAGTGGATTTGTGCCTTAAGACTTCGGCCTGAAATTGCCTGTTGAAAACAAAGAAATAAACATTGCCTTCTGGAGGGTTGGATGCATTTCAAGTAAAACACAGACATTCAATGCATTCAAATAAATTATGCAATTACATGTGTATGTTGATCTGCCGGTATATTGGGACATATGTTACTCACATAGATGCATCTGCTGCATGAAGTTATGCTTTTAGTGTGTAATCATGTGGCAGATATATATGCCAGTCATCATCATCAAATTAATCCTTCAGATATGTAGGGTCTGTGCTATATATTAATCACTAAGATGCTCTCTGTATTGTATATTGGTATTTTGTATATTGGTACCTAGAAGGCTCTATATTTTGAATAGTGGTCATGAGCATGCTCTTTGTATTGCATGTCAGTAAGCAAAATGCTGTCTGTGTTGTATATACAGACCACTATAATGCTCTATGTTTTGTATATTGGTCATGAGAATGCTCTCAGTATTGTATATTGGTCAGCAGAATGCTCTCTGTATTGCATATTGGTTACTATGATGCTCTCTGTTTTATATATTGCTCACTAGAATACTCTATGTGTTCTTTATGAGAAGGGTTAGGGAGGACTCTAAAGGAGTGTCTTCCTAAATGTCATTAAAACCACACCTACATTGAAATAAGCCATGCTCACATTTGAATAGAAAACACCCACTTGTACATTTAATAGAGTGCTTTCTAAAACAAAATAGTGCTTGCAACCACCAATGATATGGTATTTCCCTGCTCTATATATTTACATTTAATAAGCTCACTGTATAGTTATAATGGTTTTGTGATCATGCACAACATACAGGGGCATATCTATAATGGGTGCAGGGTGTGCGGGGCACATGGGGCCGGCGCTGTAAAAACTTCTGGAAAATGTCCGCAGCGGCCATTTTCTCATCATTTGTGCATGCGCAGTACAGGGTAAATGGCCACTGTGGCCATTTTCTCGGTGACCTGTGCATGCGCTATAGACTCTGGGCACACTCTAGTGCCCAGAGTCTATAACTCTGGCTCTGGCCGCACACAGCTCAGAGCGCTGTCGGCTGCCAAACGGAGAGGAGGGGGCCCGTGACGGAGACTGCACACAGGCCCCCTCCTCACTAGAAACGTCCCTGACAACATACCTATATAACAGATATCACATGCCACCGGTTTCATTGGTTAGAACTAGAGATGAGCGGGTTCGGTTTTCAGAGATCCGAACCCACCTGAATTTTGTAGATCCGAGTCAAATCCAAGCAGGCTCGGATGTTCCCGCCTTACTCGGATCTCTCAAATCGAGGCAAAACCATAGAGACAAAATCTCGCTGCTTGCGATCCATTCTGGGCTGGTGTTGTTGTGCTGTCTGCTGTGTCCATCTGGGGTGTTGCTGATCCATCTGGGCTGGTGTTATCTGCTGCGTCCATCTGGGCCGAAGTTCTGGACCCCCCCAAAAAATTTTAATTATTTTTTTTGTCTAATATATATTTATTTGTGTGCGTGTTAGGCTTAACCGCACAAGATCTAGCAAGTTGGCAACACAACCTAGTGCTGCCTGATTCCAGTCATCATCAATCTGTGCTCTGGGCCCAAGTTCTGGAGCTGGAAAAAAAATAAAAACATATTCTTTTTTTTCAAATAATTGTATGTGTGTCTGTGCGTGTTAGGCTTAGCCACACAAGATCTAGCAAGTCGGCAACGCAACCTAGTGCTGCCCGACTCCAGTCATCGTCAATCTGTGCTCTGGGCCCAAGTTCTGGAGCTGGAAAAAAAACAAAAACATATTGTCTTTTTTTTCAAATAATTGTCTGTGTGTCTGTGCGTGTTAGGCTTAGCCACACAAGATCTAGCAAGGCGGCAACGAAACCTAGTGCTGCCCGACTCCAGTCATCGTCAATCTGTGCTCTGGGCCCAAGTTCTGGAGCTGGAAAAAAAATAAAAACATATTGTCTTTTATTTCAAATAATTGTATGTGTGTCTGTGCGTGTTAGGCTTAGCTGCACAAGATCTAGCAAGTCGGCAACGCAACCTAGTGCTGCCCGACTCCAGTCATCATCAATCTGTGCTCTGGGCTCAAGTTCCGGAGCTGGGAAAAAAATAAAAACATATTGTCTTTTTTTTCAAATAATTGTCTGTATGTCTGTGCGTGTTAGGCTTAGCCACACAAGATCTAGCAAGTCGGCAACGCAACCTAGTGCTGCCCAACTCCAGTCATCATCAATCTGTGCTCTGGGCCCAAGTTGTGGACCGGCAAAAAAAAAAACAGTGTATTTTTTTGTCAGTTTTATTTCTGTGTGCGCACGACTGCACGTGTGTGAATTTTGTAACCACACCTTGGCTACACCATTGGTGCTTGTGGCACTGCTTCAAGAGCACAGAATATATGGAGGACTGTCACATGACAGGAGAACAAGGCCAAGAACCATATGTTGTAGCTGCCGCCAGCAGTGCAAGGCCATCAACTTCCTCGTCCTCTATGAAGGCCCATGCCCAGGGCTTAAGTCACGCCATCGATATCGTAAAGCTACTTTTACCAACATTTGTGTGCCCTCTGTAAATGTGGGGAAGGGCAGTCAACATCTTGCAGATGTAGTCAGTGAGGATGCTTATGTGGAATTGCATATGGAGGAGGAGGATATTTTGGTAGTTGAATGTGCTAAGGATGATGAGGATGTTGATGATGAAGATGTTGGTGATGAGGATGTTGATGCCGAGGATGTCCTTTGTGTAAGTAAGGCAACAGCTGTTGCCCATGGATTGAAAAAGCCAAAGCCCATTGTTGTCATGCCGGGGCAAAAGACAAAAAAATCCACTTCTCACGTGTGGAATTATTTCCACCCCAATCCGGACAACAGCTGTCAAGCCGTATGTAACCATTGCAAAACAAGAGTGAGTAGAGGGAGCGACCGAAACCACTCCTCCTTGTTACGTCACTTGGAGCGCATTCATCGAATATCAATTTTATTAAGTCCAAAACTCAAAACATAACAAGTCCAGTGTCACCTACCTGCTCCCTCTCTGTGGGATCCAAGCGCCTTCGATCTCCAACATCAACACCTGCATCATCATCAACATCCTCATTCGTGATCGGAAGTAATTTAAAAAAACAATTGACTATTAAACAGTCCTTTCATAGAGGAAGTAAGTATAACAGCTGTCACCCAGTTTCACAGCGGATCACTGTCGCCATGACGGCTGTGCTAGTATTAGATGGTGAAATAATAAAAAATGAGTGTGGAGGAAGTGCAAAAGGAGAATGAGGGGGAAATTTGTGTCCTATCTGACACTAATGTGGATGTTGATGATAAGGATGTGGTTTGCGTAAATCAGCCACCAGTGGCAGCAGTTCTTGCTAATGATAAAGAGAAAGCCAGAAAAGCAACGTCTTGGGTGTGGAATTATTTTAATCTAAATTCTGACAACAGTTGTGAAGGCATATGTTCCATTTGTAAAGCCAAAGTTAGCAGAGGAAGGGACGTTAACCATCTAAGCAGCTCCTCCCATTTACGTAATTTGCAGCGAGTTCATGTAATTCGTTTAACAAAATTATAATTTGTAAATTAATAACAAGCAGTCCAGTATCAGCTACCAGCAGTTTCGACCAGCACATGCAATCTCCACCACCAACACCCTCATCATCAACCTCCTCCTTAATAATTGAAGGTAGTCCTTACAAAAAATGTTTTGTGGGGGCCCAAACAAACCAAGGAGTTCAGCCATGAAAGTGTCAGTCCTAGTGGCTAAAGTGCTTGATTTGTTAAACTGTGCATGTCCTTTTTAATATCCCACATAAGAGCGGGTGAGAGGGACAATTCCATCTTACACCTCTTTCCTTTACATTTGGCACAATTTGGGGCATTGCCGACTGACATTATTATAGTTTATTACACTGCCATCCTGTCTGCCACTGCTGTGTGGCGATGTTTCATAGATGTCTGACTGCTGTGCATTTGTGCCGCTGCTCTGTTGCTTACTATAGCCAGCCAGCTCGCTGCAGTCTTTGGCTTGTATTGGTGAAAAATAGTGAAATCAATATTGTGAGCTGTGAGGTGGTTAAAAATGCCTAGAAATGCCTGAAAATTATTGTTATTAAGCTTAATAATACTGGAGGAACAAAAACACGCCCAAATTATGTGGTATTAGCTGTTTATATAATTTTTTGGAAAAAATACAGAGCCAAAACCTAAAAACTAGAGATGAGCGGGTTCGGATCTCAGAGATCCGAACCCACCCGAATTTTAAGGATCTCCCTGCCTGCCCCGTATCCCTGACCCGAGGCATAACCTCGCGACCCCTCTGTCGAGTCGCGAGGTTTTGTCTTGAGCGGGCTTAAAGCTGATTGGTTGAGAGAGCCGTCTGTCACGGCTCTCAGCCAAACAGCGTTAAGCTAATTGAAAACAGCAGAAAAGAGGAAAAGGAGATGGCGCCGCCATCCCCGACCACCTGACACCGCCTTTAGCCCCCGCTGCCGACACCCCTGGCACCCCAACTGGCAGCATCCCCCGCTGCTGACACCACTGCTGCCGACACTCCTGCACTGCTGTCCGAAGTACTGAGGACACCGTTAGCGACATCCCCACACTGCCGACACTCCCACACTGAGGACACCACCAGCACCCCTGCACTGCCGACACAGTCAGCAAACCTGCACTGAGGACTCCACTGGCACCCCCGCTCTGCCGACACAGCCGGTACCCTTCACTGAGAACACTGCCAGCACTGCCATTCCATGTACCGAGAACACCGCCAGCAACCCCCGCACTGCCGACACAGACATCAAACCTGCAATGAGGACACCGCTGGCACCCCCGCACTGCCAACACAGCCAGCAAACCTGCACTAAAGACACCGCTGGCACCCCCGCACTGCCGATACAGCCAGAAAACCTGCACTAAAGACATCGCTGGCACCCCTGCACTGCTGACACAGCCAGCAAACCTGCACTAAGATACCGCTGGCACCCCCGCACTGCCGACACAGCCAGCAAACCTGCACTAAAGACTCCGCTGGCACCCCCGCACTGCCGACATCAACGGTATCCTTCACTGAGGACACTGCCAGCACCGCAGCACTGCCATTCCATGTACTGAGGACACCGTCAGCAACCCTGCTCTGCCGACACTGCTGTCACAGTAAGTGCACTATTGGTGTATCCAACCCAAACTGTATAACACACTGTATCCATGTTGGAAATTAGAAACTGAACTGCCACATGGTAGTGCTGCCCACTGTGTCACTTTGCTTAGTCAGCCAGCTAGCTGGATGCATCCTTTTGGCCTTAACTAGATGAAGCGAATAATATTGTGAGGTGGTCAAAATTGATTGGAAATTACTGGAAATAAATGTTATTGAGGTTATTTATACTGTAGGAAGAAAAACAGGCCCATTTTATGTGATTTTAGCTGTTTTTATGATATTTTAAGAAAAAATCCAGATCCAAAACCAAAACACGAAAACAAAGCACGGTGGTGAGGTTGTGGCAAAACCAATCCAGATCCAAAACCAGGGTAGATCCAGATCCAAAACCAAAACACGGGGGTCGGCGCACATCTCTACTAAAAACAAAACACCAAGGAGAAAAATCCAAAACCAGATTCAGATCCAAAACCAGGGGAGATTCAGATCCAAAACCAAAACCAGAACACGGGGGTCAGTGCACATCTCTAGTTAGAACCATACTTTTCTCAATGGAAATCTTTTTATTATTAATATTATACTATTGAACTTTTATTTTACTAGATTTCAGATACATAGCAGAATTAGTGAAATAGTTTTGTATACCTGTTTTACAGGCAACCAGAAAGAAGATCTAATGGATTAAAAAAATTCAGGTTACATGATGTCAGGGCTGGAGTAAGACTCCATTAGGGTGCGACTGAGACCTCTACGCTAATACATCCCTTGAAAGGGAGTTCTAGGACAGGGGTTAGGGAACTTTTCTACCTTTTACCCCAAAATATATTTAGATGCGCCGACGTTACCTCCTTGATTTGAAAGGAAGGAAATCATATAGTAGTGCCCCATATAATGCCCCTGTAGTAGTGCCCCCATAGTTATGCCCCTGTAGTAGTGCCCCCATATAATGCCCCTGTAGAAGTGCCCTCATATAATGCTCCTGTAGTAGTGCCCCCATATAGAGCCCCCATATAGTTCAGAAGAGAACTCCAGCCTCCGGCTAACGTGGCACTGCAGGGAAGGAGCGGGTGTCTGGCTTAGAGCCTCCCTGCGGCACAGCCGGGCATGCATATGAATCATTATAGAATGATTCATATGCATGCCCGGCTGTCCGTCCATTACCCCCAGGAATTCATTTTTACCCCTGTTCCCTGACCACTGTTCTAGGAGGTGGTGATCACATTCGTTTTCTTCACACTCACATTCAAGAAGTCCATCCGGTGTTACAATACAACTTAATACTATGGCCTACTAGGAAAACATGGCACATTCTTAGGCACAAATTTGAGTTAACTGCGCACAAATCTCTTTTATTTCTAACCTGGAATTCCAAAATGGCAGAGCTTCATATCTTTTTAACCAGAGAAAGATATTGTAGCGCTCAACCTTTATGGAAGCTAATGAGGTACTGAAATTACATTATCAAACAATCATCACTATAATGTGAATCCAAATATATGGATCTGTAAGCGTCTGATGACAAAGTATATAAACTGGTAGTTCACTTAATTGGCCTATGTAGAATCACATACAAATATGAGGGTATAT
This sequence comes from Taudactylus pleione, assembly GCA_031769625.1. Lineage (NCBI taxonomy): Eukaryota > Metazoa > Chordata > Amphibia > Anura > Myobatrachidae > Taudactylus > Taudactylus pleione. Next base: position 8,700,045 of record JAUIMM010000104.1, on the reverse strand, counting down.
ACAGTATACTTAATATGATAATGTGACACCTTAATTCACAGTTAGAACCATACCATGATGAACAAGAGTTCATAACACTTTCGTAGATTACAGCAAAAAGAATACTTAGGGGTGAAAGCACATTAATAGAAAACAAGAGGAACAAAATCCTAAGGGATAAGTTTGGCATTAGGCCCACTAGGAATATAAAGAAACAGAAAACACTGACGACAAAACACCTCTACAAGGCTAAATCTCAGAGCCCTATTTACAAAAAACTTAATTTGCCTTACCAACAGTATATGTCTAAATTGCATAAGACAGAACACAACACCAAGTCACCTGGACAGAGGGTTATAGATGTGGTATCTGAGGACTCTGTTGAATCCGATTTCAACATCTCATTCTCTGTTTATGATATCGGAGACGAACATATCTATGAGGACATAGCAACGTTGTCTTTAGAAACAGGGTGGATTAATAGCAGCATACTGAATGACAAACAGATTTCAAAAACAGAATTACTGGACATACCTATTCAAGCCACTACACTCAGTGACATTGTAGAACCACCCGGACTAAGTACAACAATAAATACATCCCCAAGAATAAGGTTACCATTCACAGAACCCTCACTGAACGAAATTTCAACAATAGAATGTGCCACTCCCCTTTTTTTAGATCAGGACCCTATGACCATCACCCCAACAACTTCAATACTTCCACTGGGGAAAAGAAAGTTAGACAAACAAGAAGGGGATGTAGAGGAGGTGAAACAAGCAAGAAAAACACGCAAAAAGACACAACTGAAGTAGGCAAAGGGATTTTTAATCTGAGTGACACCCAACTATCAATAGAACAATGAGACTGTTAGATAAAGGATTAAAATTTGCCCCAGTCAACAAATTGGACAAATTTCAGACCTACCTAGATCTACATAGTTTTAGGAGGAAATCGACATTAAAAAAATGTTTTTCCTCCACAATACCAACAGAAATAAGAAACTCAACACAACATTTACCAAGATGGTAGAAAGGGACATTGAAAAATTAGATGAATCACGACACAAACAGAGGATGAACCACCTCACCCGCAAGGAATAACTAGCAATACAAGAACTGCAAAATAACCATCAAATCATCATAAAACCTGCAGATAAGGGAGGAGGGATATTACTATTGGCCAAACAAGATTACATAAAAGAAGCACATCGATTACTTAATGATAAGACAACTTATTCCAAATTAAAGGCAGATCCAACCACTAAATTTCAAAACCTACTCAATAAATTATTGCAGAAAGGATTACAATTGGGGGTTCTAACAGATAAAGAATTCAAATATAAAGACACATGACCCCATAATACCGGTATTCTATTACCTACCGAAGCTTAACAAAAATGCAGAATCACCCCCAGGAAGACCGATCATCTCAGGTATAGGTGGCCTAACCTCTAAATTGTCAGAGTACCTAGATCTGCTACTACAACCTTACGTACAGAACCAACAGGCATATCTAGGGGACACGACATCCACCCTAAATTATCTTAAAGACATTACATGGGACGAGAACTTATGGTTAGTGACAGCGGATATAACATCGCTGTACTCAGTGATAGATCATAAGCAAGGCATTTCAAGTATTAACTACCACTTGGATAAAGATCCTGACATGTTGGAGACACAACACCATTTCACATTAGAGTGCATACAATTCATATTAGAACATAACTATGTTTGGTTCGAGAACCAATTCTACTTACAACACACTGGAACCGCCATGGGCACGAGCTTCGCCCCAAGTTATGCCAATCTTTACATGAGTTGGTGGGAAGACCGACATATCTGGAATGATCCGGATCTTGGGGCGAATCTCGTGCTCTGGAAAAGATATATAGATGATATTTTGATCATCTGGAGAGGTGATGAGTCACAACTGAAAGAGTTTATAGAATGATTGAATATCAATGACAATAATCTTATATTCACAGCCAATTATAGTAGAACAAATATCAATTTTCTAGATCTTGAGATATATATTGAAAACAGTACCTTACAAACTAGAACATTTAAGAAGAAGGTAGATGTCAACAGCTTTATCTTACACAATAGTTGGCATCATCCTAACTGGCTGAGAGCAGTACCCAAAAGTCAATACATCAGACTGAGAAGGAACTGCTCAAAGAAGGAAGAGTTCATTAAACAAGGACAAGAACTGACAACGCAATTCATCGAAAAAAATTATGATAACACCACATTAGGAGAAGCTTTAAAGGAAATAGAACATATAGAGAGAGACACACTTTTACAGTATAAGGACAAGGGGAAAAGTCAATCAGACAGTAAGATCCTTTTCATAACAAATTTCTCCAAACAATATAAAGATGTACAGAAGAATTACTAAGAAACATTGGCCACTACTATTAGAGGATGAAGCACTATCAGACCACCTACCTCTATATGCAAACATCATATACAGAAAAGCACCAGATCTAAGATCCAAACTGGTACGTAACCATATCGCCCCTACCACCAAACAACAAACCACTATAAGTAATGATAAACCAAAGAATGGGTTTTTATACTGTGGCAATTGCCCAGGATGTTTGAAAGGCCATAAACGGAGTACCAAATCCGTAAACACTTTTAAATCACAATACACGAACACCTCATATGAAATAAGAGATAGAATTTACATGTAATAGCAAGAGAGTGATATACCTACTCGAATGCGGCTGCAAGAAACAATACATAGGCTGCACCATAAGACCATTGAGAACCCGTATTAGCAAACATATACGGAATATAAACAAAGGCCTGGATGATCACAACTTATCAAAACATTTTAAAGAATTTCACAATAGCGACCATAAATCATTAACATTTATTGGGATGCAGGGAATAAAACCGAATTGGAGAGGAGGTAACTTTATAAACAAAATAAACAAACAGGAACTCAAGTGGATGCATGAATTGAGGACATTTGCACCAAGGGGTTTAAATAAAGATAATGAAGTTATGTCAATCATATGTAAATAGTTCTGTTATTATCAACCGGTCCGTTTTCTACTTCACTTTGAAGCCCATTATGAATATACATATCTACTCTGGTCTATATAGCAATTTAACGTGGTGAATAGAATTTAATTTATATGGAGTCCGATAGGGTCTATAATGTACCGATTCATTGGTTGTCTCTTTTCAACATATAGGGGACTACCTTATAGATAGACACTATAGCGATACTAGCTGTAATTTCAAAAGGGTACATATTACTAAACACTCACTTTCATTGCCACCCTGTTAGAGTGTATGATGGAAAGCGGTTTACACCAATCCAGAGTGTCTACCAGTTACACCAATCACCACAGCTGGATTTACATATGTGAAGACCGCCCCAAAACTACTTATTGAGACTTCATCATTGCAACTACTACCTCCTTGAAAAAGGCCTTAAGGCTGAAACGCGTTGGAGATCACTGCATAACAAGCTATCTTCTTCTTCTTCTTTTTTACCTATTTGTGCTATTACCTCAGACCTCAGACCAGCGTGCACTTTTCAAGAAACAGGAACTGTTGTCAAGTACTCACATTGCATATCAGGACGATATTACGTGGAACCCTTTAGTCACGTGACCAATCCCGGAAGCAAGCATCATCATCAACCGAATGAGAGCCGGCAGGACAGGAGCGGTGCCCGCTGGGGTAGAGAGGTAAGTCCCCCGTCTACGGTAAGAGACGCGTGGCACATTGCTCTAACAAGCGGTGTAGCCGTGCTGTCCCCTACTTGGACCACAGCGCACACCCTGGTACGGTCCGCCGGAGGAAGCCTGTTCAGTCAGGCGCCATCCGGCGCCTGAGCTGCTGGGTGACATACGTGCTGGAGCTAGGCAGCCTCTCCCCTACAGTACACACCGTACTCCCTGACCTAAGAAGATCACCCCGGGCATCCATATTCCAATTATTATTATTATTATTATTATTATCCTTTATTTATATGGCGCCACAAGGGTTCCGCAGCGCCTTACATAGTACATAAACATAGTGCACAAACATAGTACATAGACAGTTGAGCAGAACAAGAAAACAGTGTCATACAGTTTAAGACAATGCAATACAAGTACATGGTATATAAACACTGCTGCAACAGAAGCAGGATGGCAAAAGTCATGGGTTAGGTGCTTTTGAGTATAGAGCAGATAATATAAGTAAAGAAAGGATAAGCACAAGAGGAAATAGGGCCCTGCTCGTGAGAGCTTACATTCTAGAGGGGATGGGCAAACAGACAGGGGTGACACGGATGGGGTAGAAAGTGAGCATGGGACAGAGGGTTAGGATGACAGATGGGTGGATTCCTATTTTACAGTATGTGTGGAAGTCATTTGAATTAAGATTTATGCCACTGACATTCTACTTTAAGAGGCAGTTTTTGTAGGTGTCTGTGGAAAGCCATGGCTGTTATATCAGTTTACGTGAAGTCTGACGGGTAGCTGAAGCCACTTCATGAAGGGCTATTTAGAGAGTTTGGTTAACGTATAAACCAGCAGTCTCAGGTAAATGTAGAAATTGGTGAAAGCAGTTATTGTAAAGAGATGTTCAGATGTAAAATAATAAGTTGTGATCAAGTGTGAATTCTATAAGGCACATTTATTGATTTGGAGGGTGATGGGAGACATGTGAGGTTTGCAGGATATTTATTCCATAGTAAATCCGCTGTATGTGTGTGGGGCCTGGATTTGGTGATATGTCACCAGATAATAAAACCAGAAGAATGGAGAAGTACATATAGTTGTAGGTGTGTAAAAATTTTTTTATAGTGACACAATGAGGCTGTAATAGTCAATTTTTGATGAAAAGAAATCTCATTAGTTTTTAGAGGAGGTGAGTGACTCAATAGGGCGGCAGTGTGCCCAGAGAGGGGAGATGCAGGGAGAGTTAGGGATGTTATATCCTTAGGGAAAATACAAAGGAGGGAGTTGAAAAAAAGAAATGTGTAGTACATGGTGAGTTTTAGGTTTGTTTTTTTAGACAAATTTTAAAGTAATGGTATCTTAATCTGAAATTACCTTAGATGTTGGTCAATGTTTGTTCAACTGTTTGATTAACTGTTATGTAATCACACTTTGTGCATTTAACACTTGGTGTTTTTAACCCCAGCTGCCCCTAGACTGAATATAAGGAGTGGTAACCCTTGATTAAGACAGGCTACAACTGACTCAATTGGCTTGCTGATCAAAGGAGATAACTTGCTCTGAGTTGGAGCAAAAACCAGGCCAGATTTATACCATAAACTATGCTTCACTGACCAATACAGACTATACAGGAAGAGAAAAAAAAAAAAAATCTAGGCAAGAGATACAGTCACATACATTTGAATCCACACACGATTGCAAACATGACGTTCTATGCAGAATATCGGTGCAATAAGCAAGATGAGACAGTCACATACATTCTCATTCTCATATTCCACACAGACACTACCTTAGCGGGATGCCGCTTACGGAATTACTCCCTTCTTCTATTTCTTCTCCCCATCTTCATTTTTTGAACAGTATTTATTCAATCATACACTTGGATTTACAGCTAATCGCAGTCTGGATATTCATTACCCATCAGTCTGGGTTATGTCCTGAACTGATTGACATTGTCACCATCTTGCATGTGCATCTTTTCTGGCTCACTTTGGTTTAGCGCACAATTCAAGAAATCACTATAATTTTTATATTGTTTATTGGCATACTTTCACATTATCATATTAAGTATACTGTATATACCCTCATATCTGTATGTGATTCTACATAGGCCAATTAAGTGAACTACCAGTTTATATACTTTGTCATCAGACGCTTACAGATCCATATATTTGGATTCACATTATAGTTATGATTGTTTGATAATGTCATTTCAGTACCTCATTAGCTTCCATAAAGGTTGAGCGCTACAATATCTTTCTCTGTTTATGTATATTTTGTAGGTAAGGGTACCTACAAGTTGTCAGCAGCTCACCTTTTGATCGGCAAGCTCAGTGCGCAGGTCTACTTTGTTATATCTATTTAACGTATGGCGTGCTCATGGTGTAGTTAATATAGGATTTCTTGTTAATGAGTCCACTAAGGGGCCTATCACATTTCAGGAGGCTAGGGAGCATTATCCCACATTAGAGGCATTTTTGCAAGCCCAACACTACAGAGCCGTAACTACACTTTTTGGTGCTATGTGCCAGAAAGAGCATTGACCCCCCCCCCCCATTTATCAAATAGGGACATAAGACACGCACCCGAAAAAAGGCCATGGCCTCATGAGGATGGGCCAGGAGAGAGATAAGGGAGGCCAGGAGCTGCTGGGGATAAAAGAGGAAGCTACATATTAGAATAATAAACAGAAAATTGATAGGCCCGAATAGCGCCCCCTGCCCTGCGGCGCCCTGTGCCATGGCACAGGTTGCACTATCCTAGTTACGGTCTTGCAACTCTATATTAGTTCAGTTGTGCGGGTATTTTCAGATTCGGATTGGGATAATCCGTTAGATCACAGGTTCTCATACTTGGTCCACAGGACCCCAAACAGTGCATGTTTTCCAGTCTCCTCACAGAATCACAAGTGAAAAAAATAATTAGCTCCACCTGTGGATCTTTTAAAATGTGACTGTGGGTAATGAGTACACCTGTGCACCTGCTGGGTGACATGGGCAACGCGAACTGTGTGGGGTCCTGAGGACAGAGATTGAGAACCACTACGTTAGATACTCTCATATGTACTATAGTTTATCCCTGAAAGCAAGAGCCATTGTATAATTTATACTTGTCTCCGCACTACATTTATGCCTGATATTTCCATCACAAGCCTTGCTCGACTCCCTGACTTGTCAGCGGATGACCTACTCCGAGCTCATGCTAAGGCTTCCATATTACTACCCTATTCCTCCTATACCACAATGTCTTTGAACTGTCATGCACCGGACACTTAAAACCACCTTTTTACTTCTCCGGTGCCTGTCCAGGCTAGCGCTGAGGTCCGCTCACGCTGTGCATCACTCCCGGATAGCATAGAGGTCTGCTCACGCTGCACATCGCTCCTGGCTAGCGCTGAGGTCTACTCCTGCCCTGTCTGCTCAGTGTCCTGTCACTGAGCATGGAGATGGCTCTCCGCAGTCACTTGCTCACATCGTGTCTCCCCAGCATGATGGTATACAAACTACTTGCCAGAGTTCCCTCCAGAACAACAGTATGGGCGCAGCCATTTTGGACTCTGGGCCTGATTCAGAGCCGGACGCTATTTGCGGACGGTTGTTCCAAAAAAGGGGCCGGCTATTTAAATTGAGCGCTCGCTCTTTGCGGTTTATTGACGTCTCTATGTCTGAGCGAGCGAACGAAAAATGCGCTCGCTATTTTGTAAAGACGCCCCTTTGCGCTCGCATCACACATCATCTCCGGTATTTATTAGATTAATCGGGTACATCGAAAGGCATCTGAACTGCTCGCAGTGCTTGTGGTAGTTTTTTCTTACCGCTATCACTGCGAGCAGATCAGGCTAAAAGACAACCAAGTGACGTGGTCGATGACGCTCCTTTACTAATTATGCACTCCCATTAAACGCCCTTTTGACCGTTTGGCACGCCTGCATTCGGATCTCCACTCCCCCGTTTTCAAGCACCTTCCCCTGTTATCACCCACAAATGGTACATTCTGTCAATCACATTAGCAGCCCCTCGCTGTTTTGCAAGCGCACGATTTCCGACCGCAATGACTGGTTTGCGCATGCGCATTACGACCCATACGCATGCACAGTTGTGCGAACATCGCTCAGAGCGAACGAGCGGCCGCTTACGAGCGGCTCTGAATCAGGCCCTCTGTCACCTGACTCTCCTCCACCACTCAGAGTGCTGCTGATCGCAGCATCCAATCCCTGGGTTTCCTCCCCTATAAATTCCATTTCCCGACTGGCCTCTGTGCCAGTACAACATCCCTTCTTGCTGAAGTTACAGCTCAGTACTGAGCTCTCAGGTACTCTGTATCTGAACAGTCCCAGTTCATTATATCCAGTTCCAAGATCTGGTAAACAAGATCTTGTTACAACAACCATCAGTCCCAAATGATCAAGTTAATCAATTCATCAACATCGAACTCTTAGCAATTCAGTTCGTCAATTCATCAACATTGGTCCTAACCGATCAAGTTAATCAAGTCATCAACATCGGACTCTTATCACTTAAGCTCTTCAATTCATCAACATCGGTCCCAACTGGTCAAGTTCATCAATTCATTAATATCTGACTCATATCAATTAAGTTCTTCAATTCTTCAACATCGGTCTCAATCCGATCAAGTTTGCCAATTGTTCAAAATCGGATTCAATTCCATCAAGTTCTTCAAATCATCAACATCAGTCTCAAACCGTTCCAGCTCTCAATCCAATATCATCGGTTCCAATCCGATTCTGCTCTTTCATTCAGTAGTATATATTCAGTTACATTTTAACCTGCTGTTAAATAAAGACTTTCTATTCCTGTTATCACCTTCGCTCCCATCATCTACTGCCATATCTCTACCTCCTCACGTCTATACATGAGGAGGTCCTAGCTCAAACCACCTAAGTTCATTCATGCCTCTCAAACCTCCTCTTCAGCTCCAACGTCTGTTCCAACCCAAAACCAACTCTCAGGCGTGACATGAACATTCTACACTGGGCATACTTATCTCCACATAGGAGGTTTTTGATAGGGGACTCGCCAAATTCAAATTGCTACAAGTGTGGAACTCAGCTAGCTGACCTGTACAGTACCATTGCCTTTGGGCATGTCCCTTGATTTGAGGCTTTTGGCCCTAAGTTTGCACCTATTCCATAGCTAATTTGGTCAATTATATTCTTTTTACACCTGAGTGGGCTTTGTTTGGAATACTTCCCCCCCTCCTATATCCGTGTTACGCTGAGTAGTAGACGCCTCCTACTGGAAATAAGTGCAGCAGCTTGTAAGATTATCCTACAGATCTGGATACACCCTTGTCGGTATGTAGTCAGGAAGCCGGCTGTAGAAATGCCAACTGTCGGCTTCCCGATGGTGAAATCCCGGCATGGGACTAATGATAGGCGTCTAAATACCAACGCCTATCATTAGCCCCACGCCGAAATCCCGATGCCCGGCATACCTCCTGGGAGGGTTAGGTATAGGGTGCGGGGAGGGGGGATTAGGTTTAGGCACCCCTGGGGGGAAGTTAGGGTTAGACACTAAGGGGGGAGGTTAGGGTTAGGTACCCCTAAGGGAGGGTTAGGGAGGGGAGAGAGTTAGGGATAGCCTACTTACCTTCCCCGTCGAGATCTTCATCTGCCGGCCTTCCGGCGTTGGTATTTCATCCGCCGGGCTGACGTCCCTTCTCCTGCCCTCACTTTCACTTTTCAAAGCTAAGCTACATTACTTGTTTAGAATGAATTGGGTCGAAGAGCTTAAAACTGAAAAATTCTTTCTTATGTGGGAAAGTTATATTGCCGCGATTTCTACCCCTAAGCGGACCCAAATCCATCATAGTTTACAGAGCTCATCTTGGTATCTTTCACAGAGCTAATGACCCTCCAATACAACTGTAACGGGGGATCTCGTTCATTGTAAACCATTTGTTAATTTTGTTTTTGTGGATCATGGGTGGGGTTGTGGGGGATGGCGAGACACTTATTATTTTCTGCTATTATTTTGTTGTATCATTTTATTTTTCATTGTGGTGAATTTCTATGTTACGGAGCCTATTAGTTCCTTAGTTTATTGTCTTGTTGATGATATGTATCCTATGTATTATTGCACGATTTGTAATTATTTCTTCGCTTCACAACAATGTTTGTGTATGTAACATTTGATGCTTCAATAAAAACTTATTAAAAAAAGACTCTATTAGGGTCTGGGCCCCATTGCCACCCCATTTTTCGAAAAGCAAAATATAAAAATGGGTCAGGGTAATCTGGCTCCTTAGAGCCTTAAGGGCCCTACTACACAGATGCCTAGGCTGCATAGGGGATGACCCATTTTTGGTTTTAAAATTCTGGCACCCACTAGATTGGATGCATCTCGTCAAGTACAGTGGCATCAGCATTGAAATCCCTTTTATTAAAACTATAATAGTTAAATGTAATAATAATAATAATAATAATAATAATAATAATAATAATAATAAAAAACAGAATCATTATGGAGTCTCCAGTGATTATTACTAAGTAGGAACTAAATGAAAAAATTCATGTTTGTCCATCAGACAAGTTGGGATATACTGCCACCTTCTGGACACCAGTAGTTTTCTTCATCTTAGCAAGTCTAGACAACTGTCAGCTGAAATTTCGAACACATAATTAAATTGTCTAGGAACAATCTTAAGCAACTCTTTCTAACAGAAAACCACAGAACATATATTATAACAATTTGCAAATTGTTCTATCACCGATTGAGATATGAGTAAAAAACAAAACTGTTTGCGTGGCTTCATTTTTCATCTACACGGTCCTAATGTTGGGTACACACTGTATATATCATTTGTATACTTGACAACCAATATATATCGACCAGTGCATCGGTTTGTGTGTACACACAATATGTATGTGAATAATGTCGTTCATAGATATATCTATACTTGCCTTTTCTCCCGAAACCTGCGGGAGACTCACGATTTTTCGGGTAACCTGCCACACCCCCGGAAGAGTAGGCACTTCTCCAGCATCCAACCCACTTCCTAGTGAGGTGGGCAGAATGGGGATAATTTTCCCGGGGATTGGCGGTCCTCGAGTACGGGGCGGAGCTTAATGACGTGATTCTATAAGAATTGCGTAATATGGCCACGCCCATAATTTTAAATATGTGTTATTTGTGGGAATTTACTGGGAGGGGTGGAGCTTAATAATGAGAAAAGCTCATCCCCATCCCCCATCACCGCCAACCTGCTTCTCCCGGGGAGGAAAAATAAAAAGTTGGTAAGAATGGATATATCACATCAGCAGATATATATTATGTGCATCTGATGGTGTGTACGGGTGGTGGACCAACTGACCCATTATTCTGGCCGCAGGAAGCGGCAACAATGACATCACAATTGACCGGGCAAATTTAAATAATGCCCGTCCAGTTGTGATGTCTGGGCAGACATATATAGAGGAACCGATTGATAAGTGTATATGTTTACCAATTCGGTCAAGCGGTTGACAGGACAGTTGGCCGGCTGCTGGGTCTCCCAGGTGTGTAGCCCACATAACTGTGTGGAGTTTGTATATTCTCCCTGTGTTTGCGTGGGTTTCCTCCGGGTGCTCCGGTTTCCTCCCACAATCCCAAATTATATTGGTAGGTTAATTGGCAGTGGACAATAATTAACCCTAGTCAGACTTCCCAACCAGGGAGACTCCCTGAAATAGTAGAAATCTCCCTGACTCCCTGAAGAGTCTACCTGATTGCACCTTACCCCCGTTATGTAGCTGTTATATAAGATTAAAAAAATAGAGATATATACATTCAAATGGGATCATCAGTATCATTTCCCTGCATTGGTTATAAAAAGGCACAATAATCCCTATTGCTATTTGCTACAGGCATTTTCTGAAAAGTATCAGTGTGTTTTCGTCAACAAGTAGAACTTACTGCTTTGGGGCTCATTTATTTTTGGTTGTAAATCAATTTTATGACACACGTCTCAGATGTAGCAGTACACGCCCATTTTACCACCATGCTCATAGGTGGTGCTTTCACAATCTACCTGAAATGCTTTATCAAAAGTAGGCACAGTGACCCTAGTGTGTATGTGTGTGTACATGTGGTAGGGAATATAGAATGTAATTCTCTGTAAAGTGCTGTGGAATATGTGCCTTATTTATATGGGCACTGCTAAATGCAGATTCCAGATGATCAAGAATCTGCGCAGAGAATTGGTCTTCAATCCTGCACGGAGACTGGCAGCAGACTGTCAGTGATTGACAGTCTGCTGCTGTTGGTGGGCGGCGATGCCCTCTGTTTACCGAAACGTGTCACAACCATTGCGGGGGAGGGAAGAAACCAAGATCTCTATCGGCTGAAGGATATTTCCTGGCTTCTTCCTCACATCTGCGGCAGCCGGCTGTGTAACCAAATGGGTCACCTTAGCCGCTGATGTTCCGCAGAGTATCTGATGCTGCGTTGGACAACACAGCTCGCATAGATAATGCAGCAGGAGGCGTGATGCCTCCTGCTCCATTACCATATCTGCTCAAACGGAATTGCAAAGCTGCTGTATGTGCTACATCAATAACTGGTTAAAAATAAATCTTCCCCATAGAGTACTAATTCTGAATTGATAGTAGGCCCATCTTTACCGCCATCCCCTCCAAACACTTCATTGCAACATGCACAGTGGCTGGTGTGCCTGTCAATCATACAATGCTGGAGGGAAATTGACTAAGAATCGTGTTGGGATGCGATCCATTCACACACATTATCGCCGGAACGTTTTTCGCATCAAATCGCACATTTACCAAGAATCATGTTTGCTTGCGTTTTGTCATTGGATGGTGTAACTAGTCGTGTTATGGCGTGTGCGAGATCAGTCAAAGTGGGTTTTTTTTAAACAGAAGTCGCAAATCTGAGAGACGGCGGAACTCACGTCACCAAATTTCAGAGCAAATCTGTGAAATCCACAAACTGACAAACATATAGATATATCCAAATACACATCTTACTTCAATGTGCGTTAAACAGCCCTTCAAGTTGCGCCATGCCCTGGCGTGACTTGGTAGTACCCAGTGTCTTTTTGCGCCACTTTTTACCTTCAGATGTGTCTTATTTGCATAGGACGCACAAGTAGCTTCTGCTAAATACAATGGAATATAAGCATGCCTATATTCTGTGTGCAACTGCGGCTGTATCTGCATGCAAAATGCTACGTTACAGCCGCTGACACTGGGCCTGATTCAGCAGTGAACGCAAGTCTGCTGCTGAATGCAGATTCCAGATTATGGGGAATCTGTGCGTGCGCAGGACCCATTCTGCGAGGGTGCAGAATGAGTCCTGCTAAGATGCACGCAAGCCCTTAAATGCCTCTGCCTGATTGATAGGCAGAGGCATTTAAGGGGTGGTGCAGGGGCGGACAGCGTTCCCAAAACCTGGGCGTGTCTGCCCCGTTTTCCAGGAGTGGCCAGCCCAGGGACTGCGTGGACGTACGCAGTCTGCTGGGCTCACAAGCTGCCCAGCGCTGTCCACCATAGCAACCATCGGCAATTAATGGTCGCAATGGTCGTGATGGTGATCCCAGCCTGCGACCTCCGTCGCAGTGCTGGGATCGTAAATTCAGCAGGGGGTGTCATACTCCTCCGGTTACATTTGCATTATTGCAAGGATCGCAATTGCAAAGCTGCCTGCGTGCATACATAATATCTATAGCCTGCGTGCATACATCATATCTATAGCCTGCGTGCAGCTTTGCAATTGCAATCCTTGCTGAATCAGGCTCATTGTAATTTACTGTAATATTTTGCATGCAGAATTAGTAAATTCGTGATTTGCATTGGGACCAATGTCATTTGGATGATGTTTGTTTCGCTGGTGCTTTGACGCAATTTGGTTTGCGAAGTCATATTTGACATGTGATATCCATGCGAATTGACCATTAGTAAATTCCCGATTTGCGAAATCGCTCCTTAATCACATAATTTAGCCAAATTGATCAAACACGATTCTTAGTAAATTTCCCCACTAGTTTGCAAAATGAGGATTGTCCCGCCTAAATCAGGACTGTTGCGATATATGCTGTATTCTGCATAGTATTTGTAAAATGTAATTGGAAATGATAAAATTCTGGATGAAAGAAGTTCCATTTGTAAAAATAACAATTTATCTATACAGAGGGCTATGGCCCTGATTCAGACCCACTCGCAAGCTGCTGTCCGCTCGCAAGTGGGTCGATGTTGTACACTGCGCATGCGCACGACGGCGGGAGCTCCGTCGTGCGCATGCGCCAGACGCGACGAGCGAAGGAAAGTCCTTCGCTCGTTGTGTCTGATCAAAGGGGGTGTGCTGTCGATGTTGATTGACAGCACGCCCCCTTTGGTGGGCGTGCCGGGGGCGTGCCTCCCTGACGGGGGCGTTCCCAAGGGAACGCCTACCGTCAGAAGCCGGCCCACTGACATCACTAGTGATGTCAGTGGGAGTGATTTTGGCTCTGATAGAGCCAAAATCACTCCGGGCCTTGCGGTTGAAAACCTCAACCGCAGGCTCCGGCTCGCAGTTTCGATGGTCGCGATGGTCAAGACCATCGCGGCCATCAAACTGCACGCTCGTATAGGCTGTGGGTGGTGACCCACAGCTATACGAGCGTCCAGGGGGACGCTCCATAGTTATGGAGGACGGCCCACATTCAGAGCGTGCGCTCTGCTCAGAGCGTACGGCTCTGAATGAGGGCCTGTATTCCCACACAGGCAAAATAGTCTACTGCAGACCCTCCAACATTACTCCTTCCAGCAGGGCCGAATTTCCCGCTTGGCAACAAAGGCACCCGCTTAGGGCCCAGCGGATCCCCCAAACGGCAGGCATTCCTTTGGGAACGCCTCCGTTTTGCCAGCCAACCCCCCGCCCGCCTCCAAAATGGGGCGAGCTGTCAATCAAAATCGACAGCCGCTTTGGTGCGAGACCTGTAGCGACGGAGCGCCCGTCGCTGGCCGGATCTAGCGCATGTTCACGCCGGAGACAGTGGGGTCTGAATCAGGCCCACAGTGCAGATGCAGCCAGTGACTAATTACTGAGGCTGCTGCTGCATGCCAGTGCTACGATGGGCTGAAGGCAAGTGAGGGACCCATGAAACCTGCCTCTGGTGAGTTATGAATCTTAATGCAGCCTGGCCAATATCTATGATAAAAACAAATGTGAATCCTTGGTGTTTTATCTCTACTATTTTGGAAAGAGCAGACTAAATAGGATAGCTATGGGCCAGGGCTCTATAACCACTTGCCTGGCATGCTCTCATCCTTTGCGACTACACCAGGCTGTGGGCCTGATTCAGAGCCGCTTGTAAGCGGCCGCTCGTTCGTTCCGAGCGATGTTCGCACAGCTGCGCATGCGTATGGGTTTTAGTACGCATGCGCGAACCAGTCAGTGTGGTCAGAAATCGTGTGCTCGCAATATAGCGAATGCCAGCTGATTTGAGTGACAGAGTGAGGCGTTTGGGGTGGTAACAGGGGAAGGTGCTTGAAAACGGGGAGTGGAGATCCGAACGCAGGCCTGCCAAACGGTCAAAACGGGCGTTTTAAGGGTGTGCATAATTAACAAAGTAGCGTCATCGACCACGTCAGTTGGGTGTCTTTTAGCCAGAACTGCTCACATGATTGCGGTAGGAAAATGCAACCACAAGAATAGCGAGCAATTCATTCGCCTTTCGATGTACTCGATTAATCTAATAAATAGCGGAGATGACGTATGATGCGAGCGGCCAGGGGGCGTTTTATACAAAAAAAGTCTGCATGTTTTGTTCGCTCGTTCAGACATAGAGGCGTTAACAGACCGCAAAGAGCGAACGGTCAATTTAAATAGCCAGCCCCTTTTTCTGGACGAGCGAGCGCAAATAGTGTCCGGCTCTGAATGAGGTCCTGTGTGTACTGTTATCTGATCAAGTCGCCAACAATGCGACCAGTCAGATACACAGTGTGTGTGGCTGCAGGAAGAGAATCTTCACACAGCTGCTGCTCTCAGAGGGACCTTCCATTCCCCCTGCTTCCCTGTACCCTCCCCCAGTGTCTGCTATGCTGCCAATCACTGCTAATCGGTCAGCACAGCAGGACCCCCAAACCAAGCGGCTGCAGAGATTTGCAGTCACTGGGGAAAACTAAATTAACCCCCCCTCAGCCACTGCTACTGGGAAAAGGAAAGTCGTGATGGTTGCAGTGTTCCCGATGTACTGATGGTGGTGATTCGATGTTCCGATGTTTGGAAAAAATAAATACATTTTTACAAACATTAAAAAGAAAATGTTATTTTAATTAAATCATTTTGGTTAAGTTGAAATGTTCTTCACTTAATTTACTAAAAGAAAAACAAACTACAATTTTTTTGCAGTTTTTAGAAAAAAAATTGTCAGTTAAGTGGTTAAGTAACTAAAGAACAAGCGCCTGAAGCAGACCTGAAGCCCGGCACAGACGTGCGAACAGGGTTATGACTAGAATGGAGGGCTGCAGGGGACCTGTGACGTAACACCCACGTGACCCGGCATGAAAGGGGGGAGGGCGGGGATGCTAACTGGGTGTCCCCTCGCAGGCTCGCTACGCTTGCCACACTTTGGTTACGGTTGCTCGCTACGCTCGCCACAAATATTTATTCCCCCTCTATACCATCTATGGATGGTAACGCAGGAGTGGTCCAGCCTCCTGCAGCGGTCACGTGGTTGATACGTCACAGAGGTCCTTTCTCCACATAGTATCTAGCATCAACCGTGCGAACAGGTCACGCAGCATACAGAGACAGCAGCGGGGAGAAGACGCGACCGCAGGACGATTCAGCAGCAGAAGGAGACCCAGGCACAGGAAGACTAACAACTTGCCCGACGTGAAGAAGGTAAGTGCCGCAAGGTCCACAGCCGAATCCCGATAACAGCTCCGCCGCAACCCCCGCACATACAGCTAACACTGGAGCAATACCATTAAGAGACACCCTCCGTGCTAACCAATACGCCCCAGCACGGGACTATTGCATCAAGGATGACACATACACTGGACTTTATTGAACCAGAGGAGCATATGCCATATTAAGCCCATTCATCATTTTTACTTTTTTTTCGCTGCTTTCATCAGAAAGAAGGACATAACCCCAGCCTATCCCCACTTTTCCTTCCCTTACCCTTCACTATACGGGTGTGATATGTATTACTGCCGGCCGCATGGTTCAATTCCTGACAATGGCTGCCCGACAAAGTAGGAAATCCCGATCGTCCTAAAGGTAAGTATTTACTAACCTAACCTAACCCCCCTAACCCTAACCCTCTGTGGTACCCCCAAGTTTGTTCCCAAATAGGAGTACCCCAATTTTTTTTATATATAGAGATAACAGCCCCATTCACATAGTACAGTGAACTTTGACTGGCCCTGCTCTCCCTGAACCCCACTGAGCATGTGCAAACAGGGAGGTAGAAAGTGCCCCTTGGTCAGCGATCCATTTAGGAGGGAAAATCCTGCCCCATTGATTGGTAGCCTGGGTGTCCAGGCAGAGATCCCTGTAGGCGGCCTGTTGCTGGTGTCCCCCTGTCCACTCATAGATGCCGGACCGACAGGGAGGAGAATATGGAAGAGTTTATAAAATACCCTTCCCAGGGCTGTCAGTGCTGAGTCAGGGAGGAGTTGCTGTGGGGTGCCCTTGGATCTGTAAAAATAGGGGAGAGTATCCCCCTGTGTTACCCTGGATTACAAATACTGCACCTGGTGCTAGTGGTGCAGCACTGTACAAACTTTCAGAGCATCACATCAGAAATAAGAAGGACATAACCCCAGCCTATCCCCATTTGTCCTACCCTTACCCTTCACTATACGGGTGTGATATGTATTACTGCCGGCTGCATGGCAGGTGGTTCAATTCCCGACAACGGCTGCCCGACAAAGGAGGAAATCCCGACGTCCTAAAGGTAAGTATTTACTAACCTAACCTAACCCCCCTAACCCTAACCCTCACTTAGGGGTGCCTAACCCCCCTCTAAGTGCCTAAACCTAACCCCCCCTTCCCTGCTGCCTAAACCTAAGTCCCCCAGGGGGGTGCCTAACCCTAAGTCCCCCCTGGGGGTGCCTAACCTTAACCCTCCCTCCCCCTAGCCTAACCCTAATGTCCCGGGGGGGGGGCCTAACCCTACGTCCCCCCCAGGAGCCCTAAACCTAACCCTCCCCCCTGCGGCTGTCCGCTGCGGCGCCCGGCATCCGCTCGACCAGGATGCCGGGCGCCGGTCTCCGGACGTCGGGGAAATGAATTTAGACGCCTGTCATTTGTCCCTAGTCGGGATAAAGCAGTCGGGTCGGCATTTAGACCGTTGGGTTACAGACTACATCTCCACTATACACTTATGTGCAAGTCTGTCAAACTTATCCCACACACACACCCCACTCTCTAAAGTCCAGTGTGATTTAGTATGTTTTGTTTATATGTCTAACGATTCCTGTTCTTTCTGTGTACGTCATCTGTATCTACCCATATCCTAATCAAATTCCCATTAATAAATCCAATTTTCTTTTAATTAGGGGTGAGCGGGTTCGGATTTCTGAAATCCGAACCCCCCCGAGCCCCCCCGATCCGAGTCCGATCCGAGTCAGGCTCGACTTTTCCCGCCTGACTCGGATCTGAAATCGAGGCAAAACGTCATCATCCCGCCTTCCGAGTCTCGCGGGTTTTGGATCCTATATAAGGTACCCGCGTCGGCGCCATTTTCTCACTCGGCTGTGGACAGTGAAGAGGGAGGGTGGGAGTTAGGGCTGGCTGGGCTGTGTAGTGTAGTGTAGTGCTGCTGTTGTCCACTACTTCAAAGTCCATAGGGGCTGGCTGTGTTGTGCTGTGCTGCTGTTGTTAATAGGGGCTGTGTCCACTACTTCAAAGTCCATAGGGGCTGGCTGGACTGTGTTGTGCAGTCAGTTCTCCATAGGGGCTGTGTCCACTCTAAAGTCCTGTGCAGTGTCCCAGTCCTAAAGGGGTGCTGTAGTGTTGTCCAGGGGGTGCTCTGTCCATCAGGGGTGCTCCCCCCAAGTGCTAAAAAAATTATATATTTTCTGTGTTTGTGAATTGTGTGCGCAGTAGCTGCACATGCATCAACAAAGTAGTGCCAAGCGTGCGACTGTGTCATAAGTAAAGGGCCGGCTGGCTTGACCGTTAAAGGGTGCTGTAACCCCCAAAGTACACTCCAGTCCAAACCAAAAAAAAAATTATTTTCTGTGTTTGTGAATTGTGTGCGCAGTAGCCGCACATGCATCAACAAAGTAGTGCCAAGCGTGCGCCTGTGTCATAAGTAAAGGGCCGGCTGGCTTGACCGTTAAAGGGTGCTGTAACCCCCAAAGTACACTCCAGTCCAAACCAAAAAAAAAATTATTTTCTGTGTTTGTGAATTGTGTGCGCAGTAGCCGCATGTGCATCAACAAAGTAGTGCCAAGCGTGCGCCTGTGTCATAAGTAAAGGGCCAGCTGGCTTGACCGTTAAAGGGTGCTGTAACCCCCAAAGTACACTCCAGTCCAAACCAAAAAAAAAAATATTTTCTGTGTTTGTGAATTGTGTGCGCAGTAGCCGCACGTGCATCAACAAAGTAGTGCCAAGCGTGCGCCTATGTCATAAGTAAAGGGCCGGCTGGCTTGACCGTTAAAGGGTGCTGTAACCCCCAAAGTACACTCCAGTCCAAACCAAAAAAAAAATTATTTTCTGTGTTTGTGAATTGTGTGCGCAGTAGCCGCACGTGCATCAACAAAGTAGTGCCAAGCGTGCGCCTGTGTCATAAGTAAAGGGCCGGCTGGCTTGACCGTTAAAGGGTGCTGTAACCCGCAAAGTACACTCCAGTCCAAACCAAAAAAAAAATTATTTTCTGTGTTTGTGAATTGTGTGCGCAGAAGCCGCACGTGCATCAACAAAGTAGTGCCAAGCGTGCGCCTGTGTCATAAGTAAAGGGCCGGCTGGCTTGACCGTTAAAGGGTGCTGTAACCCCCAAAGTACACTCCAGTCCAAACCAAAAAAAAAATTATTTTCTGTGTTTGTGAATTGTGTGCGCAGTAGCCGCACGTGCATCAACAAAGTAGTGCCAAGCGTGCGCCTGTGTCATAAGTAAAGGGCCGGCTGGCTTGACTGTTAAAGGGTGCTGTAACCCCCAAAGTACACTCCAAACCAAAAAAAAAAATATTTTCTGTGTTTGTGACTTGTGTGCACTGTGGCTGCACGTGCATCAACAAAGGAGCAGCGCCAAGCGTGCGCCTGTGTCCCATAAGTAAAGGGCCGGCTGGTTCATTTCTTAAAGGGTGGTGTAACCCACAAAGTGCACTACTCTCCCGCAAAAATAAAAAAATATTTTCTGTGTTTGTGTGCGCTTTAGCCGCACGTATATATCAATATAACATAAATGGAGGACCAAACTTTCTCCGATAAAAATAAAATAGGGAAAGATCAAGAACCACTTCCTCCTAGTGCTATTGCTGCTGCTGCTGGGAGTTGTTCATCATCCCAGAGAGGAAGTAGGAACATCACTACTTTTACTAAACAATTGACCCTCCAACAGTCCCTAGCGATGAGGATGAAGTACGACAGCAGTCATCCTGAAGCAAAACGTATAACTGAGGCCTTGACTGCTATGTTGGTGTTAGACGTGCTGGAGGTAGTGTGTCCCCGGTTCCAAATCCCGTCTAGATTCCACCTGCATCCTCAAAGCAGCAGCGACAAGCGTGCGTCTGTCTGTTAAAGGGTGGTGACACCCTCAAAGTGTGCTACACAAACAATAAAAATATTGTTCTTTTTATTTTGGTCTTTGTGAAATGTGTGGGCTGTAGCCGCACCTGCATCCTTAAAGCAGCAGCGACAAGCGTGCCTCTGTCCGTTAAAGGGTGGTGACACCCGCAAAGTGTGCTACACAAACAATTAAAATATTGTTCTTTTATTTTCTGTCTTTGTGAATTGTGTGGGCTGTAGCCGCACTTGCATCCTCAAAGCAGCAGCGACAAGCGTGCGTCTGTCTGTTAAAGGGTGGTGACACCCTCAAAGTGTGCTACACAAACAATAAAAATATTGTTCTTTTTTTTTCTGTCTTTGTGAATTGTGTGGGCTGTAGCCGCACTTGCATCCTCAAAGCAGCAGCGACAAGCGTGCGTCTGTCTGTTAAAGGGTGGTGACACCCTCAAAGTGTGCTACACAAACAATAAAAATATTGTTCTTTTTTTTTCGGTCTTTGTGAAATGTGTGGGCTGTAGCCGCACCTGCATCCTTAAAGCAGCAGCGACAAGCGTGCGTCTGTCTGTTAAAGGGTGGTGACACCCTCAAAGTGTGCTACACAAACAATAAAAATATTCTTCTTCTTTTTTCTGTCTTCGTGAATTGTGTGGGCTGTAGCCACACTTGCATCCTCAAAGCAGCAGCGACAAGCGTGCGTCTGTCTGTTAAAGGGTGGTGTAACCCTCAAAGTGCGCTCCACAAACAATAAAAATATTCTTTTTTTTTTTCTGTCTTTGTGAATTGTGTGGGCTGTAGCCGCACTTGCATCCTCAAAGCAGCAGCGACAAGCGTGCGTCTGTCTGTTAAAGGATTACATCGGTGACAGCATCCAAGTAGGTATGTCAGACAGTCCGTACCTGTACTGGCAGGAAAAAGAAGCAATTTGGAGGTCCCTGTACAAACTGGCTCTATTTTACCTGAGTTGCCCCCCCTCCAGTGTGTACTCCAAAAGAGTGTTTAGTGCAGCCGGGAACCTTGTCAGCGAAAGGCGTAGGAGGTTGCTTCCACAAAATGTGGAGAAGATGATGTTCATAAAATGAATTATCAACTCTTCCAGGGAGACCAGCCTCCAGAACGTACAGAGGGACCTGTGGTTCCAGCGGGGATGAATTAATACTCTGTGAGGATGTACACACTGAAGAGGGTGAGGAATCGGTGGATGAGGATGACATCTTGCCTCCGTAGAGCCAGTTTGTGCAGGGACAGATTAATTGCCAGCTTGACTTGTGGGGGCCCAAACGAACCAATCATTTCAGCCACAGTCGTGTGGCAGACCCTGGCGCTGAAATGATTGGTTTGTTAAAGTGTGCATGTCCTGTTTATACAACATAAGGGTGGGTGGGAGGGCCCAAGGACAATTCCATCTTGCACCTCTTTTTTTTCTTTGCATTATGTACAGTTTGGGGCCTAGTTTTTCAAACTGCCATCCTGTCTGCCACTGCAGTTTCACGCCTAGATGGGCCACGTGTTTGTGCCGCCCACTCGTGTCGCTTAGCATAGTCATCCAGCTACCTCGGTGCAACCTTTTGGACATAAAAACACTATTGTGAGGTGTGAGGTGTTCAGAATAGACTGGAAATGAGTGGAAATTAAGGTTATTGAGGTTAATAATAGCATAGGAGCAGAAAAACCTACAAATTCTGTGATTTTAGCTGTTTTTATGCTTTTTTTCAAAAAAATACAGATCCAAAACACAAAACCCAGAACCCAAAACACGGAAGGGTGGTTTTGGCAAAACCAATCCAGATCCAAAACACGAAGAAAGATCCAGATCCAAAACCAAAACACAAAACACGAAAAGTGGCCGGTGCACACCCCTACTTTTAATACGATCCAATTCTTGAATCACACATTTTGCTACACTGGTGAGTTACGGGTATACCTCTAATGTGAAGTGGTTAAAGGCAGCTATTTTTACACACTGTACATTGATTGCACGTTCTATGATATCAGACGTTAAAAGTTTAAATAAATTATTTTGTATTATATTTGCACTGTGTATTTATGTGCCTTTTTAATGTTTGCAATGTCTGCAATGTTTAAAGCTTTAAAATTTGGTATATATGGAGGATAAACTACAAATAATGTAAGGAGCAGAATCAGGAATGAAAATATAGTCCTATGGATTGTTTGAGGGAGGGGCCCCAAACCGGTATCTTTCCTAGGGGCCCCATGAGGTCTACATTTGGCTCTGCTTCCACAAAATATAAAACTCGCTGCTCCCCAACTTACCACTTAATATTCAATAGACAGATAAGTGTACTTAATTAAAAATTGTTGAGAAGTATGTTTTTTGTTAACTAGAATAAATTATGCTGTGTTTTTGTTTCATTCGCAAAACCATTGTTTAAAATTTTGGCTTTAGCAAATCCAAACTGATATGTTGGTTTAGTTTTTGAATACGACAGAAAAAAGTAAATTTGAGAAAATGGAAACAAAATGAAAATAACGTAATTTTGAGCTTTTTATTTGTTCCCACATTACTATTTATATAAATTATATTCATTTGCAGTCTTTCTTCTTATCACCTCCTCTCTACACAGTCCACACATAACTTTACATCATACTTGCTGACTTTCTTATTTTCTTTGTAGGAAATGACCGGAGAGGAGATGAAGATGGGTGGCGGTGGAGGCGGGGCTGGACTACCCGTGTCATTAGGCCCAGCCCCCTCACTGCAAAATGCCGCAAATCCCACATTTTCTAATTAGAGGGCAGGGCCAAATGAGACGATTCTCATAGGAAGTTCACTAGGTGGTAGGTTGGATACGGTAGAAGTGCCTACTATTCTGGGGATGCGTGGGGCTACTCATAAAATCGGGAGCCTCCAGCAGGTTCCAGAGACTAGGCAAGTATGCTTTACATATGTTCTCTTTCTACAATCACAAATCCCACTGACCTCCGGCCAACATTGCTGTGTGACTAGATCCTACAGCCCACCAAGAACATGTGCAGTCTGGCTGGACCTATAAGCAATATGTAGCCCTTATCCTTAAATTCTATTTCCCTATAGGTTGTAAGCTTGCCAGCAGGGCCCTCTGACCACTTTGTCTGTCTGTTATTACCCAGTCTCATATTATTACTGTTTTGTTCCCAAACAGAATTGCGCCAACAGAATATACTAGCACAATATAGGTAATTGTTTATTAATAAATAAATAATAAAACCACAACCTTATAATGGCCACCTCACAATCAGCAACACTGTGTGTACTACAAATGTATACACAAATGTGATTGTGTGTAGATTTCAGCATATCTTCTGTGCCACTAATGGTGATAGCCAAACTGTAAATGTAAACTCTGTTTTATTAATTAAACACGTTTCTATATAAACCATGTAAGACTATGGGGATATTTTGTAAGCCCAAAAATGTGGTATTCGGAGGATTGAGGATACGGAGATTACTGGACTTGTGGCAGGACCCCACTTACTACTTGGGATTTACAACAGAGCTCCCCCGTGTAATCCATCTGCACTTGTCGGCATCCCACGTGACACCGTTTGGCCCTGTGGGAGTGTGAGGCTCACAGAGCTGAGACTGGTGAGGCTCGTGGAGAGAGAGAGAGGCCGTCACACTGCGCCGGGAGGAATATCACATTGCCGGAGGACACACAGTGCGAGACCCGCTGGAGCGGTATCACAGATGGATTGCGAGTATTCCGGAGAGCTGGGATTTAAGCTGCCCCTACTTTATACCGACACACACTGATTATCTCAAATGTTATTATTGGAACATCGTGGAACATTGGAAACATTAAATTCTGGCTGGGAACTAAGGAGCTCATTCAGACCCGGTCACTAGATGCGTTTGCTCGTTCCCAGCATATGCAAATTTGGCTAAGTGACGGCACGGCAGGCGATCGCAAGGCATGGCATAAGTACGCCCACTATGTCCTGGCTTGTAATCACTTTTTGTATGCAGACGCCCAACAGCCGGTCTTAATCAGCCCACTAATGCACGTCTTCTCCAGGAAGTGTACATCAGACACCATTGGAAGCGAACGCAGTGCTTGAGGTAGACTATACCCTACCTCCAGCACTGTGTTCACGTCAGTGTGAAATACAACTAGGTGGAGTGTACAATGATGCTGCCTGTTAATTATGCAGGCCTCTGAAACTGCGTTATTTCGGTCAGGCACTCCTGCGTTCACATCTACACTCCCCCGTTTCTATCGGCCAGCCCCTGTCACCATGCACAAATGGCTTCTCCTGTCATTCACTCTGCTGGGCGAACGCATCTTGATCATTCACACTGGTTCGCGCACGCGCACTGCCATGTATACGTATGCGCACAATGCGAACATCGGCCAGCTACGAGCGAACGCTTCTTAGCATCCAGGTCTGAATCATCTCCTCAGTCTCTATTCAGTTTATTAGTAATAGAAACCTGCTACAATTGTTGCCTTCTATCAGCGACACATATGCCTCCAGTGACTGCTATACTATAACATTGTTATTTGTCATAGACTCTGGGCCTAATTCAGACCCGCTCGCGAGCACTGAGCGCTCGCAAGCGGGTCGATGTTGGCCCAGTGTGCATGCGCACGATGGAGGCAGGTCCGTCGTGCGCATGCGCGAGACCCGGATAGCGACGGGCAAGCCGTGGCTCCGGGTATGCCGTCACTCCGGGTCTCGCTACAAAGGGGGTGTGCTGTCGATGGTGAGTGACAGCACGCCCCCTTTGGTGGGCATGCCGGGGGCGTGGCTGCCCAGACGGAGGCGTGGCTGCCCAGACGGAAGCGTTCCCATGGGAACGCCTACCGTCTGGGGCCGGCCCCACTGACATCACAAGTGATGTCAGAGTAATGTCAGTGGGAGTGCTCTCGGCTCTGATAGAGCCGAAAGCACTCCAGGGCTTGCGGGAACGAGACCTTACTACAAGGGTCTCGTCACAAGCCCGATGGTCGCGATGGTCTTGACCATCGCGACCATCTTCCTGGCCGCTCACTATAGCTGTGGGTGGTCACCCACAGCTATACGAGCAGCCAGGAGGCCACTCTAAAAATGAAGAAGGACGGCCCTGATTCAGAGCGAGCGCTCTGTCAGAGCATCCGGCTCTGAATCAGGGCCTCTGTTGGATAGTGTTAATTCATTCATTGGGGCATATACAAT
Source organism: Taudactylus pleione (assembly GCA_031769625.1). NCBI lineage: Eukaryota > Metazoa > Chordata > Amphibia > Anura > Myobatrachidae > Taudactylus > Taudactylus pleione. Next base: position 8,674,542 of record JAUIMM010000104.1, on the reverse strand, counting down.
TGGGCGTGAGGTTTAGCGAGGTAAAAACCTTGCGCCCCATGCGCCTAATTTAGAAATACCACGGGTATGCGCGCTCCCGATACCCGCGGTATTCAATTCCAAAAATACTGGTCACGGGGTTATCAGTTCTGAAAACCCCGCACTGCATAATTAAAAAAAAAATCTACACCTGGTCGGTGGTCTCCAGTGGTCTCCGCAGCTCCCAGTGGCTTCCCCTCTCTCTTCTTACTGGAGAGGGGGGCTGCTGGGAGTCCAAGGGGCTCCTGGGAGGCTCCAGGGGCTGGTGGCAGGAGCAAGGGCTGCTGGGAGATGTAGTTCTTCCAGCGCCCATTCCGGGGGGCCACACAAACACTGCGGGGCCACACTGACAGTGCGACACACACACACACTCATACACGCACACACACACACTCATATACACTTACATACACCACACACACTGACATACTCACCGCTGCTGCAGAAGAGCCGGCTCATGACACAGGATGAAGAAGACAGCGCTGCAGTAGGTAAGCAATTAAGGACTAATTAAGCTAATTGGATACTTCCAATTGCTTAATTAGTCCTCAGGGGGGGGTGCCGCGTGGGTGTCAGAGCAAGTCCCGGTGATGTTACCGAAAGTCATCGATTTTAGGAAAAATCACCCTTGCTCAGGAGGTGCGTGAAAAAAACCTTCCGCCGCGTGTTTAAAAAAAACCACGCACCTAATAGAATAGCAAAGAACCCGCACCTGCTGGAAAAACCTCGCAGGAGCGGTATTTTTGCTATTCTCACAGCCTATTGAATATGCCCCATAGTATTTGGTAGCTATCTGCCACAAGTTGATCCATATTTGCGGACTTTATTTTATTTTCATTTTGATATATGTTTTCCCTTTATTGTGATTATATTGATGTACTCATAACCCCACTCCAGGGAGTTTTATAAGTGTTGATTGTCTATTTATTATCTATGAACAATATTGTTTCTTATTAAATTTCTATATATCATCCCTGGCTGTGTGTGATAAGCGCCACCTACTCTTCTTGTCTACTTTTTGTATATTGTTAGAGGTGTGGCAAAGCCTCTTGTAGGTGTGCAGCATTGAATACCAGCAGGGGATCTCTACACCCCCACTGGCGCCTGGGCTAGTATTTTGCTTTGTTTGGTATTCGGGAGATTGATGCATTTTTGAGCATCTGAGTATTTACCAAGGGGCAGTGGTGTCTCTCCCCATGGTGTCACCTGGTGCGGGGAGGGATGCTGTGTACGCGGTGAAGCCGCTCGCTGCAGGAAAGGGGGCGTTTCCTCGCACATGGGGGCGTGGCCTCGCTGCCGAACCCCGTGTTCCCGTTATTACTGGGGGGCAGGGTGGGTGCTGGAGGTGCGGACTGCACTGTGTGTAGTGCCGGCCGGCTCCCTCACAGTTGTCAGGAGCCGAGTGCTGCAATCAATATACAGTGCAGCACCCGGCTCCTGTCACTGAGGGGGAGTCTGCACCTTGGTGTCACCCCTCGGCGGGTGACACCTGGGTGCGGCCCACACACCCTGCACCCTCCTTGTGATGCCACTGCCATGGGGATATCGGAGCAGATTTCTCAGATATTCCTGTTTCATGATCACGAATGCAATCCCCATTGGTTTCTATGTAGACTAACATTGGAAATATTCCCCAAAAGGTTTTCCTAACAAATTGCTGCTTCACTGAAATATATAAGTGACAACTAACAGGTGTAGATGTTTAATTATTGACACACCCAATTTAGTAACTGCTATTTAGACCAAGTCTCTGCTAACTACACCCACACCTTGACAAAGATGCCAGAAAGACATTGAAACGCGTAGGTGACAGGCTCTGCACACACTGATCATTTGGGACTATTGTGATACCCTCTGCATTGGAGCCATATATTGTCGCTGTCCTCTTCACAATCAGCACTCTCTGCTTGAATACTTAGCGTCTACAGCACCCAGAGAAAGCCCAGGCGTATCAGTGAGTCAAGCCCTGACAGTGTTCTGTCCTTCCCCTGTATACATCGGGGATTTATACAGCTCTCCTGCACCAGCCCTCTGGTATTAATGTGGATAGTGACCCCGTTGGTGAGTGGAACGCTCCCTGTTGTGGCTGCAAGAGACACTTACTATCTGGATTACTTGGCATAAATAGTGTGCTTTTGTTCTAACAATCAGATTGGACAGACTAAACATACAGGTACGAAGTAGGGGTGTGCACCGGCCACTTTTCGTGTTTTGTGTTTTGGTTTTGGATCTGGATCTTTCTTCGTGTTTTGGATCTGGATTGGTTTTGCCAAAACCACCCTTCCGTGTTTTGGGTTCTGGGTTTTGTGTTTTGGATCTGTATTTTTTTGAAAAAAAGCATAAAACCAGCTAAAATCACAGAATTTTTAGGTTTTTCTGCTCCTATGCTATTATTAACCTCAATAACCTTAATTTCCACTCATTTCCAGTCTATTCTGAACACCTCACACCTCACAATAGTGTTTTTATGTCCAAAAGGTTGCACCGAGGTAGCTGGATGACTATGCTAAGCGACACGAGTGGGCGGCACCAACACGTGGCCCATCTAGGCGTGAAACTGCAGTGGCAGACAGGATGGCAGTTTGAAAAACTAGGCCCCAAACTGTACATAATGCAAAGAAAAAAAAGAGGTGCAAGATGGAATTGTCCTTGGGCCCTCCCACCCACCCTTATGTTGTATAAACAGGACATGCACACTTTAACAAACCAATCATTTCAGCGCCAGGGTCTGCCACACAACTGTGGCTGACATGATTGGTTCATTTGGGCCCCCACAAAACAAGCTGGCAATTAATGTGTCCCTGCACAAACTGGCTCTACGGAGGCAAGATGTCATCCTCATCCTCCTCATCCACCGATTCCTCACCCTCTTCAGTGTGTACATCCTCATCCTCACAAAGTATTAACTCGTCCCCACTTGAATCCACCACCACAGGTCCCTCTGTACGTTCTGGAGGCTGGTCTCCCTGGAAGAGCTGATAATTCATTTTGATGAACATCATCTTCTCCACATTCTGTGGAAGAAACCTCCTACGCCTTTCGCTGACAAGGTTCCCGGCTGCACTAAACACTCTTTCGGAGTACACACTGGAGGGGGGGCAACTCAGGTAAAATAGAGCCAGTTTGTACAGGGGCCTCCAAATTGCCTCTTTTTCCTGCCAGTACAGGTATGGACTGTCTGACATGCCTACTTGGATGCTGTCACCGATGTAATCCTCCACCATTCTGTCAATGGTGACAGTATCATATGCAGTGACAGTAGACATGTCAGAAATTGTTGCCAGGTCCTTCAGTCCAGACCAGATGTCCAAACTTGGTCCTGCCTGCCCTGCATCACCGCCAGCGGGTTGCTTAGGATACCTAAGTTTTTTCCTGGCAGCCCCAGTTGCGGGAGAAAATGAAGAAGGAGCTGTTGACGTGTCACGTTCCGCTTCAGCTGACAGTGTGTTCACTAGCAGGTCTTTGCACCTCTGCAGGCTTATGTCGGCCGGAAAGAGAGACACCACATAGGCTTTAAACCTAGGATCGAGCACGGTGGCCAAAATGTAGTGGTCTGATTTCAACAGATTGACCACCCTGGAATCCTGGCAAAGCGAATGAAGGGCTTCATCCACAAGTCCCACATGCCGAGCGGAATCACTCCGTCTTAGCTCTTCCTTCACTTTCTCCAGCTGCTTCTGCAAAAGCCTGATGAGGGGAATGACCTGACTCAAGCTGGCAGTGTCTGAACTGACTTCACGTGTGGCAAGTTCGAAGGGCTGGAGAACCTTGCACAACACGGAAATCATTCTCCACTGCGCTTGAGTCAGGTGCATACCCCCTCCTTTGCCTATGTCATAGGTGGATGTATAGGCTTGAATTGCCTTTTGCTGCTCCTCCATCCTCTGAAGCATATAGAGGGTTGAGTTCCAGCGTGTCACAACCTCTTGCTTCAGGTGATGGCGGGGCAGGTTCAAGAGTGTTTGCTGGCGCTCCAGTTTTTGGCACGCAGTCGCTGAATGGCGAAAGTGGCCTGAAATTTTTCGGGCCACCCAAAGCGTCTCCTGCACGCCCCTGTCGCTTTTCAGAAAATTCTGCACCACCAAGTTTATTGTGTGAGCAAAACATGGGACGTGCTGGAATTTGCCCAGATGTAATGCCCGCACAATATTGGTGGCGTTGTCAGATATCACAAATCCCCAGGAGAGTCTAAGTGGGATAAGCCACTGGGCGATGATTTCCCTCAGTTTCTCTAAGAGGTTGTCGGCGGTGTGCCTCTTACTGAAACCGGTGATACACAGTGTAGCCTGCCTTGGAACGAGCTGGTGTTTCTGAGATGCTGCGACTGGTGACGCTGCTGCTGTTGCTGCGTAAGGTGATACATCTACCCAGTGGGCTGTCACAGTCATATAGTCCTTAGTCTGCCCTGTTCCACTTGTCCACATGTCCGTGGTTAAGTGGACATTGGGTACAACGGCATTTTTCAGGACACTGAGGACACTTTTTCTGACGTTTCTGTACAGTCTCGGTATCGCCTGCCTAGTGAAGTGGAATCTAGACGGGATTTGGAACCGGGGACACACTACCTCCAGCAATTGTCTAAATCCCACTGCACTAATGGCGGATACCGGACGCACGTCTAACACCAACATAGCAGTCAAGGCCTCAGTTATACGTTTTGCTTCAGGATGACTGCTGTCGTACTTCATCCTCCTCGCTAAGGACTGTTGGAGGGTCAATTGTTTAGTAAAAGTAGTGGTGTTCCTACTTCCTCTCTGGGATGATGAACGACTCCCAGCAGCAGCAACAGCAGCAGCGGCAGCAGGAGGCGTAGCAATGCAGGATCCTCCGGAGGAATCCCGGATAGGAGAGTCAGTCATGCCAGTGACATGGCCTGCAGGACTACTTCCGATCCTGACTAAGGAGGAAATTGACGAGGAGGGAGTTGACGGTGTGGTTTGCAGGCGCTTGGATACAACAGGACAACGGGATTTAGGTGTCCCTGGACTGCTTACGGTCTTAGCCAAAGTTTCTGAACTTGACAGTAACTTATTATGAACGCGCTGCAGGTGCCGTATAAGGGAGGATGTTCCTAGGTGGTTAACGTCCCTACCCCTACTTATTCCACCTTTACATAAGGTACATATGGCAAGACAGTTGTTGTCTGGATTTGGATAGAAATATTGCCAGACCAAAGAGGTGGAATGTTTGGTCTTCTGCCCAGGCATGACGGTGATGGGCTTTTTCATCCAACGGACAACAACTGTCTCCCCCGGAGCCTGATTTAAACAAACCACATCACCATCAGAATCCTCCTCGCAAACTTCCTCCTCAGCACCAGCTACACCAGTATCCTCATCCTGTTGTACTTCAACAGTGACATCTTCAATTTGCATATCAGCAAGTGGACTGTGGGTCCTCCTTTCAGCACTTGCAGGGGGCGTGCAAATGGTGGAAAGAGCCACCTCTTCCCGTCCAGTGCTGGGAAGGTCAGGCATCGCAACCACCACCACACTTGGACTCTCCTTGGGGATTTGTGATATCTTCTTAGAAAGCACAGTTCTTCGCTGTGCTTTTGCCAGCTTAACTCTTTTGATTTTTTTAGTGGGAGGAGGGCTTCCATCGTCATGTGAAGCTGAACCACTAGTCATGAACATACTAGGGATCGACCTTAGCCGTTCCTTGCCACTCCGTGTCGTAAATGGCATATTGGCAAGTTTACGTTTCTCTTCAGCTGATTGAAATGTTTTTTTCAAGGTCATTTTCCTGAACTTTGTCATTTGGGATTGTATGTGCCCTCTATTATGACATTGGGCATCGGCCTTGGCAGACGACGTTGATGGCATGTTATCGTCTATGTCATGACTAGTGGCAGCAGCTTCAGCACTAGGAGGAAGTGGTTCTTGATCTTTCTCTATTTTATTTTTATCGGAGAAAGTTTGGTCCTCCATTTATGTTATATCGATTTGATATATACGTGCGGCTAAACACAGAAAATATTTTTTATTTTTGCTGGAGAGTAGTGCACTTTGTGGGTTACACCAGCCTTTAAGAAATGAGCCAGCCGGCTCTTTACTTATGGGACACAGGCGCACGCTTGGCACTACTTTGTTGATGCACGTGCGGCTACTGTGCACACAATTCACAAACACAGAAAATATATATTTTTTTGGTTTGGACTGGAGTGTACTTTGGGGGTTACAGCACCCTTTAACGGTCAAGCCAGCCGGCCCTTTACTTATGATACAGGCGCACGCTTGGCACTACTTTGTTGATGCACGTGCGGCTACTGCGCACACAATTCACAAACACAGAAAATAATTTTTTAGGGGGGTTTGGACTGGAGTGTACTTTGGGGGTTACAGCACCCTTTAACGGTCAAGCCAGCCGGCCCTTTACTTATGACACAGGCGCACGCTTGGCACTACTTTGTTGATGCACGTGCGGCTACTGTGCACACAATTCACAAACACAGAAAATATATATTTTTTGGTTTGGACTGGAGTGTACTTTGGGGGTTACAGCACCCTTTAACGGTCAAGCCAGCCGGCCCTTTACTTATGACACAGGCGCACGCTTGGCACTACTTTGTTGATGCACGTGCGGCTACTGCGCACACAATTCACAAACACAGAAAATATATATTTTTTGGTTTGGAGTGTACTTTGGGGGTTACAGCACCCTTTAACGGTCAAGCCAGCCGGCCCTTTACTTATGACACAGGCGCACGCTTGGCACTACTTTGTTGATGCACGTGGGGCTACTGCGCACACAATTCAGAAAATATATTATTTTTTTAGCACTTGGGGGGAGCACCCCTGATGGACAGAGCACCCCCTGGACAACACTACAGCACCCCTTTAGGACTGGGACACTGCACAGGACTTCAGAAATCCGAACCCGCTCACCCCTAGTACGAAGGACTATTAACAGTACCTAGAATCTCACAGAATTCGTCTGGGAGTCGAGCTTTCAGTTTTGTGGCTCCAACCTTTTGGAACTCAGGGCCTGTTTCAGAGATGGACGCTCTGAATGAGCACTCGCTCTGAATCAGGGCATTTTATTTTTGTGCGGCCTTCTGGCCGCTCGCATAGCTGTGGGTGGTCACCCACAGCTATAGTGAGCGGCCGGGATGATGGTCGCGATGGTCAAGACCATCGCGACCATCGGGCTTACGATGAGACCCTTGTGGTAGGGTCTCGTGGCCGCAAGCCCCAGAGAGCTTCTGGCTCTAATACAGCCAGAAGCTCCTTCGGGAACGCCTCCGTTTGGCCAGCCACACCCCCTGCCCGCCTACCAAACAGGGCAAGCTGTAAATCACCATCGACAGCTCGCCCCCTTTGGTGCGAGACCCGGAGCAACCGTCGCTAGCCGGGTCTCGCGCATGCTCACGACGGAGCCGGCTCTGTCGTGCGCTTGCCCAGTGGGCAAACATCGACCCAGTTGCGAGCGCTCAGCACTTGCGACCGGGTCTGAATCAGGCCCTCACTTTCCCGCACAGTTCGAGAGGCCTCCAATCTAGAATCCTTCAAAAATAGACTCAAGACTCACCTATTCACCCAAGCATTTCAATAATGTCCCTTGTTTAAGCTTATTTTGTATTTTGTACTGTAAATGTGAAGCACTTTGAGTACTTTAGGAGAAAAGATCTATATAAATAAAATTATTATTATTATTATTCCTTGGCATTCAACCAATTATTCTGGGGGACATTTGGACATTTCTAATATGGCTCCTTTTAATGAAAACTAATTATCGGAGTGCTTGGTCATAAATATATATTTTATATATTTTACAGGAATCGGTATGACAGCAGCATCCCGATGGTTCAAATCCCGACAGGGGAACGGTAAGTACTGTTCCCCTGTACTATTTACCCCCTAACCCTCCTTTCCTGTACCCTAATACTAACCCTCCCCACCCCGCACCCTAACCCTCCCGGCAAGTGCCTAAACCTAACCTTCCCCCCTTAGTGCCTAACCCCAACCATTCCCCCTTAGTGCCTAACCCTAACCCCACCCCCGGTGGTGCCTGAACCTAACTCCCCTGCCTGGAGCCTAACCCTAGCCTAACCCCTGTCCGGAGCCTAACGCTAACTCCCCAATGCCGGGGTTACGGCAGATGGCATCCCGCTTGTCGGGATCCTCACCGCATCCCATTTTACATGCATTTGATTGCTTGTTCCTTTAATATGAGAATGTGATTTATATGTTCTTAATGAAAACTATATTTTAATAGTGTACCAAATTTCAGTGAACCTGATTACAGTATATTCCCCTTTTCTACTTGAGCTGCCTTTGTACATACATACGTTTATGAAGACTGCCTATGGCCTACATCTCACAATTTGTTTTGGAGAAGGATCTGAAGGATAAAATATAAATCAATATAATGATAAATCACAGAAAATGAAAACGCTGCTTGTAAATAGTTGCATAGCAAAGCGTTACAGAAAATGGCTTAAACTAATTCAAAATTTTGTATATTGTTTAGTATTTTATTATTAAGTTTCAGGGGCAGCAATGTTCCTGCAGAATGACTTATTGTTGTATGAATAATACAGCATCATTTTCTGCAGTGCGTTACAATAAATACTGTGTAAACTACATAATTGTGTTATTTGTCAGTGTATCAGAATAAGAATAAGAACAAAATTTTAAAGCACTGAACAAAACTTGTAAACAAAATATAATTTATCTTACTTGGAAGGCAAACTTATATGCATGCATTTGTTTATTCAGTTATAACTTGCTTAAGGGGCTACGGGGTCTATTTACTAAGTAGTGTTAGGAGACAGAGTGAAAAGTGATAAGGTGCCAGCCAATCAGCTCCTAACTGTCATCTCACAGGCTGTGTTTGAAAAATGACAGTTGGGAGCTGATTGGCTGGCACCAAAAAATATGGGTGCAGAGTGTGCGGTGCGGGCCCCCACTGGACCCAGGAGCCTGTGTGCCGCGCACACCCTGTACCCATTATAAATATGCCCCTGCTTATATAGTGCAGCATATTCCTTTGCACTTTACAATTGGGAACAAACAGTGATAAAATAAAACTGGGTAATAACAGACAGACATAGAGGTAAGAGGGCCCTGTCACAGGGCCAGACTAAGAGCTACATGGGCCTGGGGCTGAAAATGTTTTAGGGCCTATACTGAGAAGGGGAGGAGCTGTGATTAGTCTGGTGTGGGCGTGGCCAGGGCTGCGTGGGCATGTACACCCTCTGCACTGTCAGCCCCACTGTCTCCCTAAACACATAAAAATAGAAAAATTGCATAACTTTGTGAGAACACTACAAATACAATTTTAATATTTATGATATATGACCAGCTAGGTAGTTGGTCATCATCATGCTGCAATGATGCTTGGCCTATTTTTATGTTGAGGCCTGGAGCTGTAGCTCCATCTGCCCCATTGTTAATCTGGCCCTTCCTGCTCACAAGCTTACAATCTATAGGGAAATAGGCACTGAGGGGACTATTCATCATCGAAGGCCGTATTTCTGATGGGGTTTCTTGTAGTTTAGTAAATTTAATGTTTAATATTACAATATAGCGGCTTTTCAATGTTTCTTTTTCTTTGAAAACCACCAGTGAAAAAAACTGCTGAAAAAATAAATACTGCTTTCAGTTAATATATCCTTTCAAAATATGCAAGAATAGTGTGTTATTATCTATTTGTTATTGTGTTATTATTACCTGCACTTGTTGACTCAACCATACTCTTTATTTTGTAAAATATCGTATCATTCATATATTTCTAGTTAAATGGTGAGTGATTGTGCTACTTGGCCGTCAGTATGTTCTTCCCCATATTTTCATTTTAGTCCCAAATAAAAACACTATCCTTATTTATCATTATTGGAAGAGCTGTCATTTGCTGTACTGATCGCATATGTTAGTGCATATACGATCAGTACAAATGCTGTGTGTGTCGGTAAGTTTTGCGCTGTGTTAGTGCATCCCGCCCTTAATAGGGGTGGGGTTGCCTGCACCGCTGCCAGCTAAAGTAAGTAGAGCCCTGGACGCTGAGGCAGCTTGGTAGTAGCGCTACTAAATGTAGTGTGCTGTTCCAGGCACCCTGCAAGCCACATGCAGGTGCCGTTACATTATGGTGCCTGCGCCTGCTGCATTCTGTGATTCTGAGGTATCTATACTTTTCATTGGAGCATTGCTGACTGTATGACACCACCTCTACCATCTCAGAGCATCGCAGTGATTGACATACATTATATTGCAGAGAGCATGGCAATGACTGACATATCATACAGAGAGCATTGCAGTGACCAACATATTATACAGAGGGTGTCCCAAGCATCTCTCTTTCTCTATCCCTCTCTATCAACTCACAGTTGGAAAGTGATTGGATGTACTGTCTGGGGGGTGAGTGGGGGGGGACACCCACTAAAATCCCCAGAAAATATTTAGACAAAATGTTATAATTGTGATTTAAAAGAGTAACGGATCTATGGGCCTGATTCAGAGATGGACGCAAATCCCGTCATGACTGTGATTCCGTAGACTTAGCTGATGCCCTGTACACTGAGATGCCCACCTCTGGCTTCTCGCATTGGTCGCTCTGTACAAAAGCGGAAACATCAGAAACATCGGTTGCACATCGAATCTCCGTGTAAGCCTATGCTGTCTCAGACAGTGGCGCAGCTAAGACGCCGGGGCCTCTCCAGCTGTGAATTAATTGTGCAGAGGATCACTAGAGAAAACTACCTGTCACTCACTTTGTGAATAAATCCTCTCTGCGATCGCCGTCGCTAATCCATCTACACAGTGCAGCTGTGATGTATGCGCAGTGGCAAAAAATTGCTCCACTGCATCCAACATCGACATTGCGTCCATTGCTAAATCAGGCCCCATATGCAGTTAGAGATTCTGGATCCTTATTTAGCTATAAAATCAGAATGCTACCCCAATGTTAGTAAGTGTTATTTGTGTAACCAAGCTTCATTTGGGCATTCCTTAAAAGGAAAGTTTCCAGAATCTGCTTCTGTGCTTCTGTTGGAGATAAATCTTTTTATTGTCAGCCGTAGAAGACTGGAGATAGAGGCTATAGGCTTCCTTCAATCTGTTGTGTAGGGTATGGAGCTACGTTTTACGGTAATGGTTACGCTTAACTAAATACAAGATTATTTGACCTCTCATACTTGCCTTTGAAGCCTCCCAAAATAAAAGTGGGTCATCCCAGTTTTCAATATTATCATCCATATATTGGCGACATTTGGTTTTCAGGTATTTCTGAAAATCATCAGTTTGGGACAAAAAGGAAGGGAAGCACCACGGACAGGAAGTATACTAAGGACTAGGCCTGAGCGAATCAAAAAGTGTAGGGATGTGGTCAGAAATCATAATAGTGTCAATAGTTTTATTAGGTTTTATTAGGTTTATTAGGCTGCGGGGGAGGGGGGGTTAGGTTTGGGCACTTACAGGGGGGTTAGGGTTAGGCACTTGGGGGGGAGGTTAGGGTTAGGCACCCCTAAGGGAGGGTTAGGGTCGGGAGGGGGGGTTAGGTTAGTAACAGAAAAAATACTTACCTGTTGGGATCTTCACTGCTGGTCCTCCGCTGTCGGGATTAGAACCGCCATGCGTCCCGCGGTATTCCATACCGATCCCCTTGCAGAAACATGGTGAATAAGTGAAGAATCCTTGCAAGAAAGGTTTCTTTTTTTAATGTATTCTGTTTTTATAAAGATTTTCAAATGAACTCAAGCAATACAGACATTAAACTCTTTTGTCAAAAATTGCAAGAAAGATTTTGCAGCCACCAGGCATCAACAATTTCATGATGAGAGCACAAGAAGTCGATATCGTTTCTATGAAACTGTGAGATACGAGCAGACTGGGTCAAACGATCTAAGAGAGGATCACTGAGTGAATTAAGGGCCTGATTCATCACAGATCGCAATTGCAACAGCGTACGCAGATCGGCCGATGGAGCGTACTGCGCTGGTTAGGATTGCGATAGCACTGCAATCGCGCATGCAGACAGAAAGCCATTGCAGAGTGAGTGACAAGACATCAGCGTTAGGGGGTGGGGACGGAGTGGTCAGGGAAACACAGGCGTGCCTGTCCATTTGAATGCCATTTCCTGGGCATGCATAAATTAGCCACTGCGGCGGCATTCGCAGCTTGAGTACTCACTGTGTGTGACGAGACTAGATTACACAACTTTTTAAAAAATGCTAAATTCTGAGAATTAGGGGCATTTATAGTAAGAATAGGAAATTTATCACCATGGATTATATGATGTACCAACAAAATACAGCCTTCATTTTCTGACACCACATCAGTACTTGTATACTGGAGAATTTTATTAAAAAGAATGGCCACTCCTCTCTGTTTTTATCAGAGGAGACAGAAATGCACTCCTGAATCCATGGACTTTTAATTGTACTTGAGGGCCACGTAACCAGTGCATTTCCTGTAACAAAATTATATCTGGGGCAAAACGCTTAAGGTGGAACGTAACCCTACGTCTTTTCATATCGAGTTATGACCTGCTACATTCCAATATGTTATTAACTCGCAAAAATAGCAGTTAAATTTCAAGGCATTGAAATCAAATCAACTAGTTTTAGTTATATTTCAGGATCTTTGTTTAATTGTATCTCTTTAAGCAATATGTATATTCATCTACACTATTATTAACATAATTTCAAGTTAATGTAAAGGTACATGTAATCATTTGGTATCTATATGGTTCAATTCATATGTCTCTGTCTGGTTTTCTTCCCCTCCCCTTTTTTTCCTCCCTACCTCTCTCTTTTTTAATTCGATTTTAGACTCTATTAGAACTAATTTATCATTTAATCTCATCTGTTTATTGATTTATTTTAACTACATTTATTACTACAAGTAATTTATTGTACTCTTTAGGTTATAGATAAAAAATGCTGGTTTCTCACATATGCAAGTATTCATTTATTCAGTGATCAGCAATGCTAGATCCAAATCCAACTTCTTGTCTTGTTTTCCTCTATGAGTATCAGCAGGGACCACAACTGTTATTAAACTCTACCAATTAGTGTTGGTATATTTGAGTCTGAGTGAGAAGTAGGAAACTGCCAGTTGACTTTAGGCAGAGAAACGTGTTAGGACTACCTACTATCTTTTTCTACACGGACACTTGCAGCACGAGACTTCACAGACACCCACGAGTTGTCCCCCCCATTGGCAATCAACGGTTCAGTTACAGCCATATAAGACTCTTGAATCAACCACGAGCTGTTACAACATCGGCTTCACCGGTGCCCGCCACACCGTGACCAGAGAGCGAGTGGATTGACCCTTCTATGCCGTCACACCACGCACAGGCATAGACAGAGAAAAACCTCTTTAATACAGACTGATTATTGGTTTCCCTCCACACGGCCACCCTTCAGAACGGCATTCCGGACACTGCCTGCTACAGATGAGAGGACAGGACCAGGAGGATTACTGACCAGATGTGCACAGACCGGTCAATAAACACCACAAATCAGCTAAGTACCAACTGAGTCAACATGCTCCTCTGGGTCAACCCTTGCTATTAACCAGCCCATTTGGGATATTTTTACAACACCAAAATGCAGGGACATCATCAAGGATAGCACTTGTTTATGAACTGAACTTTATGACTTTTGTTGATTTATTTTGAAATCCAATCATTTCCTTCCCCATGTGATTGATCACATCACGTTCTATTAAGGGCAATAGTTACAGTGTACACCACTCTCGAATCACTGTTACATTTTTAATATAAGTATCAACATGTTGTTGTCCTCATTCATCTCCACTGTTTGAGGTCAAGATGATCCTTTTATCATTACTGTGCAATCTATGTTTATTTTATGTGTAAACTATATGCCATATCTAATTCTTTCAACTCCAATTTTAATTACAATTTATATTAAATGTACATGAATTCTATTTGCGCTCCCTTCCTTTTTATCTTTTCTCTTTCTTTTGATTAGGGGTTAGCCACCCTTCTAGGTGAGCTGCATATAGATTTCACTTAATATACCACAGCGCCCGGCAAATTTCCTAATTTTCAACAGTTCTTGTATGTGGCTTCTTTACTGGGCATCATATGGTTCTAGCTAAAAGCAGCTTTTAAATATAGTGATTTAAACAGATAGATAATAATGACTTCACTAAAAAGCCTATCAGAACGTTTAGAACGCAGACAGAAATACTTAGAAGGAGATCTGCAAGATAACACCAGATTGGAGGATAAATCAAAGACAGGCATGTATCAATTATTTAACAAATTAGAGGATTTATTTTTGTCAGAAATCAGACACTGGTAGGATAAAATAACATTAGGGAATTATCTAGAAAAGGACATGATACCCAGAGGTTTGAGAACTTTCAAATTGTGTTCTTTCAAAGAGGATGTTAACTTTCTGACTGAGTGGAATTAAACACTTGATCAATGCTCAAAGCTCTTATGCAATTATTAATAAAATATAGAGAACAGAAAATAGATAACATCCAGAAAGAAATTGAAGGAGTACAACATGATCTCTTTAGCTTTACTAAACACCCAGAGTTTGAGAACAAAGATATGAGACTCAATAACAAAATTGCAGATTATCCAGATTAAAGATAAAAAACTATATAGAGATAGGGAAGATTATTCAAATGATAAAGTACTTACTTTCAATAGACAAAAAAGAATTCTAAATCAAGCACAATTTTCTAGACCCTACCCAGACGTTACACCTAATAAGCTATTTAGATCCAAGTTTAGAGATACATCATATAATCATTCACACCATACAACAGAGCAGAAGAACTGGAAGGGTGTTCCTAAGTGGAAACCACTTTCCGAACAACCACATTACCACAAACGTATACCCAGATGCAATTCCAGAAGTGATGGGTGGGAGGATTATCCTAATTTCAATAGATTTGATACACTGAAAGAAAATAACTATACCCCTGTCAGGTCTTCTGATAGGAAGAACTATGATACCCATAGATACTCACAATTTAGAACACCAAAAGACACACTTGACCCCCCTTTTTTTAGAGAAAGGAGCCCGGTCCCCCCTAGCTCGATCACAACACTCACCAAAAGAAAACCGGCAATATCAACAAACTATAAGAAGAAGAAAAAGAGAAGATCTAGAGGTAGAGGAGGAAGGGTCTCAAAAAAACAAAAGAAGTGTGAGATGGGATTAGTTCCTACCAATATCTTTAATTTGTCTAAAAAAGAATTAACTTCTGCTGATAAAGACCTTTTAAAGAAAGGACTTAAATTTGCCCCTCACACCAAAGTCAATCTGTTTATACTTTTTGTAGATTTGAACAAATATACATGCACACTAAACAGGGAACACTATTTTTGTATGAAATCACTGAAAAAACAAGATATAGAGGGGGCCACCATTGTACTCAATGAGGAGGACACTCTATCCTTAGCGACATTAGAATCACTTCTGAAAAAAAAACAACGAAGAGACTATGAATGAAACTTTACTATATGACATCCAACAGTCAGGTGATGTCAAACCTTTGAAAAGAGCATCAGAATTTTATCTGTTACACCACAGGGGACCTTTCATAGAAAGCTTTTACACCAGCACTATGAAAGACTTCAGAGATTTACGCAACAAACAAGAGAGATACTCCTATGAAGATAACTTGACCAAAGCTGAAAGATTTGCTTTATCAAATTTAATGGAAGATAAAGAAATCATCATTAAACAAGCTGACAAAGGCGGTAGTATGGTCATCCAAAATGTAGAAGATTATATTTCAGAAGCACATAGACAACTTAGTAACCAATCATTCTACTTAAAATTAACATCAAACCCCTTGTCTGGTTACAAGGAGGAACTGAAATGTGTCTTAGATACAGCTTTCAGCAAGGAAGTCATCTCCAATGAAGTGTTTCTATTTCTAAATGTGGAACATCCCATTATTCCAATTTATTACCATTTACCTAAAGTTCATAAGTCCTTAGAATCGCCACCCGGATGTCCAATTATCTCGGGTATTGGATCTCTCACAGCAAACTTGTCAACTTATGTAGATGCACATTTACATAAGTATGTCGCCTCACTTCCATCCTTTGTCAGAGACACAACAAACTTTTAGCAAATTCTTGATACCATCACCTGGAAAGACACATATATTTTGTTAACATGTGATGTAGAATCACTTTATACCAACATTCCACATGAATTTGGACTGATTGCAGTCAATCATTACCTAAGCTCTGACAAAGGACTAAAGGACAATATGCACACTTTTTTGCTGTCTTTGATAAGATTCATTTTGGAACACTATTTCTTTTCTTTTGATACGCAATTCTATTTACCAACACGTGGCACTGCGAAGGGGACCAAGTTCGCCTCGAGTTACGCCAACCTTTACATGGGCTTCTTTGAAGATCGCCATGTGTGGGCGGGTGATACAGGGGCAAACTTGGTCCTCTATAGACGTTATATTGACAATATTTTTATTGTTTGGGATGGCACATAGAAGCACTGATGAATTTCGTTACACAATTAAATTCTAACACTTTTGGGTTAAAATTCACTCACACTTTTCTGCTGGAAAACTACATTCTGCCACATATATCAAAGAGGAAGATTGTCAAAATGACCTTCATTATACTAGTAGTCATCACAGACCGTGGAAAGACAACATACCTACAGGCCAGTTCCTCCGTTTGAAGAGGAACTGTTCCACAGAACTTTCCTTCAACAAACAGAGCAAAGATATGTATAAAGTCTTTAAGAACAAGGGCTATCCTCAACGTATTTTAGATAAAGCCCTCAAAGAGGTCCAACTTTGCTCAAGGGAGACTCTATTATATAACAAAAGTCTTAAGAATGATAAATGTTCACTAACAAACACAACAGAAAATACACTATCATTTATCACCCAATACAATTCAGCAGCGAGCAAAATCACTGAGATTATAAACAAAAACACACAGGTTTTACAACATGATAAGTACTTAGCTTCATCTCTCCCCAAAAAAGAAAAGTTGTTTTTAGAAGAACGATGACCCTCAAACAGAAACTAGCAACCAGCCTTTTTTCCAGCAAAAACACTGTCACACACTTGGATTGGTTACCACCCAAGTCTAAAGGATATTTTAAATGTGGACGAGATAGATGTATCACTTGTCAACACACAGATAAAAACAGCACGACTTTCACTTCTTTCACAACAAAAGAAAAGTTTGACGTCACCAGTTTTATGAACTGTAGGTCACAATTTGTCATTTATATAATACAATGTAACTGTGGTGTCCAATATGTGGGCAGAATGACCCGCAGCCTATACATTAGGTTCCTGGAGCACAGACGCAATGTTCTCAAGGGTTATAGATTACCCTTTTCTTTCACAACATATCAACAGTTGTCCTCAAAATGCTAAGAAAAGTATGACATTGTGGCTATTGAAAAAGTAAACCTTACACAAACAGTACAAATACATGTCAAATACATGACAGTGAACTACTTGCCTCATCCCAGCGAGTAAGGCAAGTACAGCCATAGAAAAACCGCTCAGCCATGTTGGGGCTAGCGATAAAGTCTGAAAGGTGATCCAGGGGGAGTGGTGACAGGTAGGGAAAAAAAGGGGTCCTGGTGCAGAGGGAAAAATACACAATAACAAAATAAACAGTAGTTAGCATTAACTAAAAACCAAATGTTTTAACCTAAAAGGTACTAGGACACCATCAAAATCTCAGAAGGAGGAGTAAAAATGACTAGAAACAATATAAAATATAAAAAAAAATTAAATTAAGTATATGATAACTGAGGTGGATTAACAGAGGAGCTCAGAGCATGTGCATGTTCAATTGAAATAAATAGAATATATTCAACCTTGCGCTTCTCAAAATCAGCAGCAGTTGGTAAACTTTCAAAACAGAACACCTCTAACTCTTCAACAATTTAACATACAAAATAATTTAAAATCAACCAGCGCAACATAAGCACTCTTATATATAAAATTAATTGGTCTGTTTGTTTGTTTCAAGTTATGCATTTGGACACCCCTGCACTGATTGGGATAATACATCCCGGCACTATGGTTGCATCTTGCAATGCGATCATGGGCAGATCACATTGCAAGTGCGATCATTAATAAATGGGGGCCTAAGTGTCTGGCCTTAATGCGGTTTGGAGAGTCCTCTCTCTTTTTCAAGATGTGCCGCAATGTTCCTGGGACCGGACTTATCAGCTGGAGTCTGACGGTCACATGATCTTTTTCTGGCAATCAACATACCTAAAAACTGCCTTCTAATTACTAGTGCCTAATCTTGCATTGATACATTTAGAACATTGTAACATATTTATGATACAATTGCACATAAATATTTGGCAGTGAATGGCAGCCTATACGATGTACACGTTCAATTAGAACCACCTGAGGTGATGGGAACATTAAGGATCTTCTCAAGGTCTACACTAAAGAGGTCAGTAAGCTCTGTTCCCTTAATACTCTCAGGGATCCCAATGAAGATTAACACTTACTACAAATCTCAAGGTCATCCAGTTTTGAGGTTAGGAACTTGTTGGGATTGGGATTCAACAGTGTTTTGCAAAGAAAGAATATGATCTTCATTATCACTCGTGTTGTTCCACAGGTAAAAAAGTCTCTGGGAAAGATGATAACATTGGTGAGGAAGATAAATCCTGAAATTCAGAAAAAAGTAACAAGAGTATTATATAGCAATCCTGGCCTCTTTAGCCGAGGAAGGTTTTGGAGTATTTGTTTGGATTTGCCCATCAGATCTCTGAAGAAGCCCCATTAAGGGGTGAAATGCGTAAGAGGAAGCTAATCAAAGTACCCGACTTGCACAAGCGCACCCGTGTATTAGCGCCACAGACTCACCTACCATTATAGCCTACTATCAGAACAGGCTTACTGGGACACCCATAATGCCAGTCAAGTCACCATGTGTATCGACAGACCTGCCGAACCATCACAGCCGCTGACGCTTAACCAGACCAGTTTACATAGAAACCCATACACTGGAGAAGATTGTCAAGGCAGAGGAGGCCAGGGACATTCACCACAAGGTGTTTATTGAGACCCAAGGACTTACCGGTAAGTCTCTTTCAGCAGGACACTGCTAACAGCTCTAGCAAAGTAGAACTATCATATAGAAGCCGACAACTCCAGGAACTGCTAAACATTTGTTCATACAGTTCACAAGGAGCAAACCCCTATCACCGTCCATATCATAGCACTTGCTACGGTTCCCCGCTTCCACAAGAAATTTCTGTTTTGTAAAACCTTGTATTTATATAATTGCCAACCTGAAACCGGAGGCATACGGCATTTTATATATTACTACACACCCTCCAGGAAGGTGCAGGACTTTTGATTGCTGCAACCAGCAAAGGCAATAAAACAACATAATGTTATTATCACTTATATTACATATCGTCCTGCACCCAAGGGCACACATTGTTAGACCATTGTTGTACTTACTATGATATATAAATCGAAATATATTTCTCTGATACAATGTTGTATATGTGACCATTACAACCAGACTAACAGGACCAGAGAAACTTCGAAGTACATAGTACCGGACCTGGAGTCTAGAAACTTAGAACTCAGGCCCTGATTCAGAGCCAGACGCTCTGACAGAGCGCTCGCTCTGAATCAGGGCGTCTTTTTTTTTTTTATGGAGCGGCCTCCTGCTCGCATTGCTGTGGGTTGCCACCCACAGCTAATGCGAGCGGCCAGGATGATGGTCGCGATGGTCAAGACCATCGCTACCATTGGGCTTATGATGAGACCCTTGTGGTACAGCAAGCCCCAGAGAGCTTTTGGCTCAAGCAGAGCCGAACGCTCTCCCACTGACATCACTTGTGATGTCAGTGGGGCCACCCCCAAATGGTAGGCGTTCTCTTGGGAATGCCTCCATCTGGGCAGCCACCCCCCCGGCCCGCCCACCAAAGGGGGCGTGCTGTCACTCAACATCGACAGCACGCCCCCTTCGGTGCGAGACCAGGAGCGATGGATTGCCCGTCGCTATCCGGGTCTCGGGCATGCGCACGACAGAGCCGGCTCTGTCGTGCGCGTGCGCTCTGGGCCACCATCGACCCGAGCCCTCAGAACCTGTGTCAACACACGTTGGTTCACAGGCCTTTCACTGGAATCAGAATCCGGAACTCAGAATCTAAAAATGGAGATATGGCACCCCAGACCCCCGACTGAACGAGATGGGCAAACCTGGAAGCCACATCCCACCTTAGCCCTGGAACCTGACCATGACACTCAGGAACAGCCCCAGTGTAGAAAGTCATAACAGGAGAAACCAAGCCCTAGTACAACCTATGGTTAGCAGCCAAAGGGATGAAGCGAGAGATGGTAACAGCGGGTGCAGACCAGGAAGGCAGGATAGCTACAGACACAGGATTGCTGGTGGATAACAGACATTCACTCAGCAGGGTACAGATGACAGGTGGCAAAATTGTAGGTGGTCAGACACAGAAGCACTATAGTAAAATCGGAACAGCACAGGAATGCTTGAAGTCTGGGGACCAGGAACTATCTCAAGAAGACGTTGTTCTGGCAATTTGCTGTTCTGTGGAAGGGGTTTAAATTGGCAGCAGTGGAAGTCCATAGGCTGCCAGTATCATGTGACCACAGCTGCAGCAGAGGGATTGGACAGGGGAGTCACACGAGAAAATCCAACATGTGCTGTGAAGAGCTGGGTTGCTGCTGAGACACTGGAAATATGCAGAGCGCAATGATGTGGCAACGCCAGGTATGGTAAGTGGGGCTAAGACCCCAATTCGTGACTGATGCACTGAACCAATGGGAACACGATAGATAGAATCTTCAGTGTGCATTCGTGTTTGACCACGTTCAAGTGTATTTTGGGTGTGTGGAGTATATCGTAAATGGGGAGGACCGACAGAGTTCTGAGCAGACACGATATGACTAAACATGAATGCATATATCATCGAAAAATATAATTCAGTGAATACAATTCTTAGTAAATCTGTGTGTTTTAGGAGAAAAACTGGCACATGTTCCAGCAATGCACAGCTTGCTCATTCACCAGATGTTATTCTTAGTACATTTACCTCCTGCAATCATATATAATAAGGTTGGACCTATATTTTCAGTGACGGCCAGGAGACATAATGGTGGGACCAGGAACTACACAGAATAGGTCCTGACCTTATGATCAACACAGCATTCAAAGTGAATGCTGTGTATTAAATGTAATGTGCTTTGTGAATCTGTAATAGAAAGCCCATAAAATGTCATCATGTGACATCACAAGGATTTCATTGTAGGACATAACTGCTGTAACAAACATGTAAAGAAGTCCTGCATCAAACAAACAATGCAAACAGTGGGCCTGATTCAGACCCGGTCGCAAGCACTGAGCGCTCGCAACCGGGTCGATGGTGGCCCACAGCGCATGCGCACTACGTAGCCGGCTCCGTCGGGTGCATTCACGATACCTGGCTAGCGACGGGCAATCCGTCGCTCCGGGTCTCGCACCAAAGGGGGCGAGCTCTCGATGTTGAGTGACAGCTCGCCCCGTTTGGTGGGCGGGCAGGGGGGGGTGGCTGCCCAAACGGAGGTGTTCCCAAGGAAACGCTTGCCATTTGGGGGCGGCCCCACCGACATCACGAGTGATGTCAGTGGAGAGCTTCTGGCTCTGTTAGAGCTGAAAGCTCTCTGGGGCTTGCGGCAGACGAGACCCTACCACAAGGGTCTCGTCGCAAGCCCAATGGTCGCGATGGTCTTGACCATCGTGACCATCATCACGGCCGCTCGCTATAGCTGGGGTGCCCTGATTCAGAGCGAGCACTCACTTTTTGCGAGCACCTCTGAATCAGGCTCAGTGTTAACTTAATATGGCTCCACTAGTGAGTGCTGCATTAGCATACCTCCCATTCGGACAGCCCTGATATTGAAGGATTACTCCAACAATTTGCAGGTATGGATGGGGGCAGTGGCAGATTTTACCTAGGGGCTGCAGGACTGCAGCACCCCCAGTAAAGTCCACCTCCCACAGGGACTGCCAAGCAGTGGCAGTGACTTCCCATTGGAAGCACTCACTGCTAATAAAAGGTAGACAGGCAGTCCCAGGAGGAAGTGTTTTCTGCCCTTGGGACTGCCAGTCCAGACTGCAAAAGCAGACAGAGTGCTTCCCATGAGAAGCCACACCCCTGCTATTATGGCAGCCCTATCTGGGTTCTAGGGATTGCAGCTAATGCAGTCCCTAGAAGCCAGCCTGATTTTTTTAGCACTACTGGACTTAGGCCCCGCTCCAAATGTAAGCCCTGCCCCCAATATGGGCCAGACTTAAGTCACGCCCCCGTGATCTCATCCGTCAATCACTGGGAGGGCAGGGAGCAGGAAAGAGATCATGATACAGACCCCCCAGGGAGACAAGTAAGGAGCCACTGCTGGGTGGGAGTGCATGCAAAGTGCCATACCCTACAGAGCCAGCTGTCTCCACAGCATATGGCATAACAAAGTTTTCTTCGATGAACGCCCACTGAGGGAGACACACTGTCAAGACCTCCAATGTATGGGGGTGTGCAGTAATTACTAGGGGTGTGCACCGGCCACTTTTCGTATTTTGTGTTTTGGTTTTGGATCTGGATCTTTCTTTGTGTTTTGGATCTGGATTGGTTTTGCCAAAACCACCCTTCTGTGTTTTGGGTTCTGGATTTTGTGTTTTGGATCTGTATTTTTTTGAAAAAAAGCATAAAAACAGCAAAAATTACAGAAATTGTGGGTTTTTGTGCTCCTATGCTATTATTAACCTCAATAACATTAATTTCCACTCATTTCCAGTCTATTCTGAACACCTCACACCTCACAATATTGTTTTTAGTCCAAAACGTTGCACCGAGGTAGATGGATGACTATGCTAAGCGACACGAGTGGGCGGCACAAACATGTGGCCCATCTAGGAGTGACACTGCAGTGGCAGACATGATGGCAGTTTTAAAAACTAGGCCCCAAACAGTACATAATGCAAAGAAAAAAAAGAGGTGCAAGATGGAATTGTCCTTGGGCCCTCCCACCCACCCTTATGTTGTATAAACAGGACATGCACACAAACCAAACATTTCAATACCAGGGTCTGCCACACGACTGTGGCTGAAATGATTGGTTTGTTTGGGCCCCCACAAAACAAGCTGGCAATTAATCTATCCCTGCACAAACTCGCTCTACGGAGGCAAGATGTCGTCCTCATCCTCCTCATCCTCCGATTCTTCACCCTCTTCAGTGTTTTGTACATCCTCATCCTCACAGAGTATTAATTTGTCCCCGCTGGAATCCACCAACACAGGTCCCTCTGTAGGTTCTGGAGGCTGGTCTCCCTGGAAGAGTTGATAATTCATTTTTTTGAACATCATCTTCTCCACATTTTGTGGAAGCAACCTCCTACGCCTTTCGCTGACAAGGTTCCCGGCTGCACTTAACGACTCTTTCAGAGTACACACTGGAGGGGGGGCAACTCAGATAAAATAGAGCCAGTTTGTACAGGGGTCTCCAAATTGCCTCTTTTTCCTGCCAGTAAAGGTACGGACTGTCTGACATCCCGACTTGGATGCTGTCACCAATGTAATCTTCCACCATTCTGTCAGTGGTGACAGTATCATATGCAGTGACAGTAGACATGTCAGAAATTGTTGGCACGTCCTTCAGTCCGGACCAGATGTCCAAACCGCCCCTTGACTTATGACACAGGCGCACGCTTGACGCTGCTACTGTGTTAATGCACGTGCAGCTACAGCGCACACAAGTCACAAACACAGAAAAAAAATAGTTTTTGATTTTTTGGAGTACTTTGGGGGTTACACCACCCTTTAACAGACTTATGGGACACAGGCGCACGCTTGGCGCTGCTCCTTTGTTGATGCACGTGCAACTACAGTGCACACAGGGCCTGATTCAGACCCACTCGTGAGCGGCTGTCCACTCGCAAGTGGGTCGATGTTATGCACTGAGCATGCGCACGACGGAGGGAGCTCCGTCGTGCGCATGCGCCAGACGCGACGAGCGAAGGAAAGTCCTTCGCTCGTTGTGTCCGATCAAAGGGGGCGTGCTGTCAATGTTGATTGACAGCATGCCCCCTTTGGTGGGCGTGCCGGGGGCGTGCCTCCCTGATGGGGGCGTTCCCACGGGAACGCCTCCCGTCAGAAGCCGGCCCACTGACATCACTAGTGATGTCAGTGGGAGTGATTTTGGCTCTGATAGAGCCAAATTCACTCCGGAGCTTGCGGTTGAAAACCTCAACCGCAGGCTCCGGCTCGCAAATTCGATGGTCGCGATGGTCTCGACCATCGCGGCCATCACAAAGCACGCTCGTATAGCCTGTGGGTGGTGACCCACAGCTATATGAGCGTCCAGGAGGACGCTCCATGAAAATGGAGCCCGGCCCTCATTCAGAGCGTGCGCTCTGCTCAGAGCGTACGGCTCTGAATGAGGGCCACAATTCGCAAAGACAGAAAAAAAAGAATTTTTTATTTTTTGTGGAGCGCACTTTGGGGGTTACACCACCCTTTAACAGACTTATGGGACACAGGCGCATGCTTGGTGCTGCTCCTTTGTTGATGCACATGCGGCTACTGCGCATACATATCGCACACAAACACAGCAAAAAAAAATTGTTTATTTTTTGTGGAGCACACTTTGGGGGTTACACCACCCTTTAACAGACTTATGGGACACAGGTGCATGCTTGCCGCTGCTCCTTTGTTGATGCACGTGCAGCTACAGTGCACACAATTCACAAAGACAGAAAAAAAGAAGAATTTTTTATTTTTTGTGGAGCGCACTTTGGGGGTTACACCACCCTTTAACAGACAGACTCACGCTTGGCGCTAGTGCTTTGAGGATGCACGTACAGTGCAGACAATTCACAAACACAGAAGAAAATGTTTTATTTTGTTGGAGTGCACTTTGGGGGTTACACCACCCTTTAACAGACAGACGCACACTTGGTGCTGCTGCTTTGAGGGTGCACGCACAGTTCACACAATTCACTAACATATAAGAAAATGTTTTATTTTTGTTGGAGTGCACTTTGGGGGTTACACCACCCTTTAACAGACAGACGCACGTTTGGCGCTGCTGCTTTGAGGATGCATGTACAGTGCACACAATTCACAACACAAACAAGAAGAATTTTTTTTTTTGTTGGAGTGCACTTTGGGGGTTACACCACCCTTTAACTGACAGACGCACGCTTGGCGCTGCTGCTTTGAGGATGCACGTACAGTGCACACAATTCACAAACATAGAAGAAAATGTTTTATTTTTGTTGGAGTGCACTTTGGGGGTTACACCACCCTTTAAGAGATGAGCCAGCTGGCACTTTACTTATGGGATATACAGGCGCACGCTTGGCGCTGCTCCTTTGTAGAGGCACGTGCAGCCACAGTGCACACAATTCACAAACACAGAAAATAATTTTTTATTTTGTTTGGAGTGCACTTTGGGGGTTACAGCACCCTTTAACGGTCAAGCCAGCCGGCCTTTACTTATGACACAGGCGCATGCTTGATGCTACTTTGTTGATGCACGTGCGGCTACTGTGCACACAATTCACAAACACAAAAAAATATATTTTTTTATTTTTTTTGGAGTGCACTTTTGGGGTTACAGCACCCTTTAACGGACAAGCCAGCCGGCCCTTTACTTATGGGACACAGGCGCACGCTTGGCGCTGCTCCTTTGTTGATGCATGTGCAGCCACAGTGCACACTGGCCCTAATTCAGAGCCGGACGCTCTGAATCAGGGCAGTCCTTCTGAATTTTTAGAGCGGCACAACATAATAAAAAGGTGTCCAGTGAACAGTCTGTGGTCAGTGTTTAACTTTCAAATGAATTGCTGGAATAGAAAGTTCCTCAATGATGTTAAACAGAATGCAGTGTGTAATCTCTTACCGCTTATTGGGGTAGATGTATGGTAGCGGCACTTAAAGTGCCGCTATAACGCTTCCTGCTCCACCTCTTTACCGAGGCGAAGCAGGAAGCACTACCGATGAGATGTAAGAACATCTCATCGACTGGAGAGGGGGAGCGTTAACTGCCCCCTCCGGCTCTACCCGCAAGAGACCACAGCGCACCAGCCTAGTGCTGATGCGCTGTGTCTCTGTCCCGGCCGGCTCCACTGAGCATGCGCGGGATTTTGCAAAGTGTCGTGAGATCCCCGCATGCAGCCTGGAGCTGACAGCAGCCCCAGCAGGGACAGCGCTGTCCCTGCTGTGGAGATAGGACAGCACCAGGCTGCAGCTACAGCGGGCTGAACGGTCAGGCGATCTGACCGTTCGTACATGGCCCAGGCTATTCGGCGTTGCTATCTTGTAGATAGCAGTGCTGATAATGACAGGGGCGCATAGCGCCCCTGTCACTTACCGCCCAGACCCCCGATCATAAATCGGGGAGTAGCGGCATCAGCGCACACCTAACGTGCGCTTATACCGCTTCTGGGCTTCATACATCTCCCCCATTAGCAGTTAAATCACATATGTAGTAGGTCCCAAAGGGTGCTGGTCCCACTCATTTAATTATTGTCATCTGCCGGAGAAGTGTGTTCCTTACCCCAAACGGCAGGTGTGGTTCCAAGATATACACTCCGCAATAATGATGTGGGTCCTTAGTTGCAAACAATATGATTTTCAAATGTCTATTCACAGTGGGCACGTGTTAGAAGAGCTCACCCTGGCAGTATAATCCCCTTATACATCGCGGTGCTAGCAAACGGGAAAATCGTGTAGATAAGGGAAAACCACAGTAGTAGCCGGGTGTTCACTACTCAGGCACAGAAAAAGACAAATCTCAGGTGCACAACTCCAAATTATTAATAATATATATAAATGCAATAAAATTTTGCAATCAATAGAGGTTTTTAGCATAATCATGGCCAAGCTTATGGGCCTACCCACCATATCCAGGTAACCTCTTTTGGGTAGGTCCCTAACATACCAGGGTTCAAATCCAGAGCGCAGGACCCCCAAAAAACTGCCCCAGCCAAGCCGCCCCAGGGCACCAGCATAGTAAGAAAAGTGCAGTGTAACTTTAAGCTTGGCCATGATTATGCTAAAAACCTCTATTGATTGCAAAATGTTATTGCATTTATATATATTATTAATAATTTGGAGTTGTGCACCTGAGATTTGTCTTTTTCTGTGCCTGCAATTAGTCTCATCAGGTAGCACCTCCCATTATATATATAGTCAGGTTGTGCAGTCCAGAAATCTTTCCCATGTGTTCACTACTCACTTGACGCTTGCGGGTAACGGCAAACCACAGTTTGTTAATCAGCAATAGCGGTAGATGATGTCAGCGGCTTTAGAGACAAGCAGCTCCGAAGATGGTGTAAGTTCTTAATAGCAGCAGATCCCAGTTCATTGGAAATAAAGTTGTGCAGCATCCAAAGTAAGGCATAAAGCAGCATATATCCTGGATGCGTTTCTCCGGGAAATGTAACCCTCGGTTTCATCAAAAGGCTAGGTGATATAAAGTTGCACATGTCATAAGAAACATGTCCCTAATATTTTAACAATTGAGGGGGACCCATGTCAAAGTATTTGTACAGGCCTCTACACCCTTGCAAAATGTTGCCTTGCTCTGATACTGAGTCAGATAGATCTTGGCCAGGTCTCTCTTTGCGTGAAATGGACCTTTCTGGAGGGCAATACTGCGTCCGCATGCAAAAGATCCATCTCGTGGAAGTGTCATGGGAGTGCCGTGGACATATAGCTATACTTCTGTGTTATCCTGAGTCATATGTAGGGAGAAGGAATGTCTGTTTCTGACAAAACTTTTTTAGCCAGCATAGGGCAGGTGCAAATACTAATGATGATGGTTGTGGCTGGGGACACAAAAAACAAATGGCTAGTGTGGCCTACCGCAGGAAGCCAAACGGATTCTCGCATTAGCGTAGGGTAGTAAATCTGGCTGCCTGCAAATATAGCCACTCAGACTCATTTCCTCTGTGTTTCCTTTACATTTGCTTCTTCTGTTTAGGCTGTCCCATCCCCCTCTTTTATTTTATATTCCTTTGTCTCTCATTTACAGTTTTGTTCTTTGTGATATTGAATGTTCTTTTTGTTTTAGCATGGTTTTATGTCTGTATTATCTCTGTTTAAATCTGTCTCTGTGTTCCTGTTACAGTCACTTTCTTCAGTTTAGATTGTGCTATTTGTTTTTCAGTTGTCATCCCTCCCCCCTCCCACCACCATCATGTTGTATGTTCTTATTTTGTATGTCCTTTAGTATTTGTCTTTCTAATAGCTAATCTCCAATTTTCTTCCCCCTCCTTGTCCCATTTCTTTTATAGCGTTTCCTCTTAATTAAAATAAAAATCAGGCATTGTGACAAATTCCATTTGGATTGCACTTATCATCTGCGTAGGATGCTTACTTCTTCATTGTATTTATTTCTGTTAAAAAAAAAAGTTACATAAAATAAATAGTTTAAGATTTTATAGATTAGATTTGTTTTAAAACTGTCGGTGCTAATTTAAAACTTTTATCACACTAGATAGTTAAATACTGTGATAAAAAGAAAAATAGGAGTTTCAGCATTGTTTTCTGCCTTATTTTTCTCTAATATCAATCTCTTTTCTGCTTCTATAAAACTGAGACAGCTAGGAAGTTGTATATAGTTATTCACATCCGGGGCCGTATTAACCCATGGCCGGGCCCCTAGTGTTTCAGGTATTTTCGGTCCCCCTCCAGCACTTCAATATTTCACACCATATGTCTTGCTCACCCTGAAGGTGGCCATCAGGGTTCTGGATATCCTTGTGTGTGTGTCGTGGAGGCGTCCCTCACTATGCACTTACCAGGAGGCTGCAGCATTGGTCCTGGTGCATGCACTCCAGATCTTCAATGAAGTTGGCTCAACCCCTATGCTGGGGTATCATTGTTCTGCACTCGGTGGTGTATCTCTAGTGGGCAGCCGATATCCCTGCAAGTCCTGTCCCTGTGTGGGCTGAGGTCTGGAGGAGAGATAACTTCTTCCAGGTAGCAGTGGTGACAGCAGCTGTGATGGCCATGGTCATGTGTCCTCTCATGGAGGTGTAACAACACTGAAGAATGTGTGCTATTGTTCCGCTGTCTTCCCCTCACTGCAACTTCTCTTAGATCTGCGGGCCCCTAGGCTTCAGCCTAGTCAGCCTTATGAATAATATGGTCCTGTTAACATCCACTTTGTAAAGCAAGCCATTATATACTGTAGATCCCCAAATATGAGAATATTTTGTTCTGATCATAAAAGTCAATTTCAATTTGTAATAATTATCATTTAAAAAGGTTACTAAAATGTAAATGTTTTTCAAGATCAACTTTCCTAATAAAAATTGTATTATTAAATACCAGCCTTAATCAGTGGCGTCACAAGGGGTGTGCAGGCTCCAACCGGGTGTCAACTGCCAGGGGGTGACACCAAATTCCCGACTCCTCTTCAGTGACAGGAGCTGGATGATGCACTGTAGCCTTACGTGCAGCTCTCGGCTCCAGACACAGTGAGGGAGCCGGAACTGCACACAGAGTGGTCTCCGGGGGCAGTCCGGACCTCAGGAATCCCCCGGAGTGACTAAAACGGGGGTTTGGGACTTGCGGCCACACCTCTGTCTGTGAGGCCACACCCCCTTTTGCCGGCGCACAGCCTTGACGCACGCACTACAATCCTCGCCGCACCGGGTGTCACCGTGGGGAAGGACACCACTGGCCTTAATGGAAAAAAACACACCCTGCTTCCTCAACTCTACAATAATCATGTCAATAAAGGAACTACCATCCAAACACTGAGGGCCAGATTCAGAGCCGGACGCTCTGACCAGAGCGCTCGCCCTGAATCAGGGCCCTCCTCCATGAAAATGGAGCGGCCTCCTGGCCGCTCGTATAGCTGTGGGTGACCACCCACAGCATATGCGAGTGGCCAAAAAGATGGTCGCGATGGTCTTGACCATCGCGACCATCGGACTTGCAACGGAGACCCTGCGGTAGGGTCTCCCTGCCACAAGCCCTGGAGTGATTTTGGCTCTATCAGTGCCAAAATCACTCCCACTGACATCACTAGTGATGTCAGTGGGGCTGGCTTCAGATGGTAGGCGTTCCCATGGGAATGCCTCTGTCTGGCAGGCACGCCCCCGGCACGCCCACCAAAGGGGGCGTGCTGTCAATCAACATCGACAGCACGCCCCCTTTGGTGCAAGACCCGGAGCGATGGAAAGCCCGTCGCTCCCCGGGTCTCGCGCATGCGCACGGCGGAGCTCCCTCAGTGGGGAACATCGACTCGCTTGCGAGCGTACTGCTGCTCGCGAGCGGGTCTGAATGACCCCCTGAGTGCAGCTGAACTGGAGGTATTGGCTATCATAGGACATAATAATAATAAAGGCTCCTTAAATATTTACTGAAAACAAACAATAAAACAACTACAAAACTGTAGTAATGTGCTTAATAAAGCAACTAAACAGTAACAATTCAATCTAATATATTCACCACAAATTTTATATTATGAAACAGTTTGCACTGTCCACAATGCAGAGAGAGAAAATACTAATTACATACATTTAAAATATATGTTTTCTAACTGTGCGTCTGATTCACTACGGATCGCTATTCTGCTTAGACGCATGCTAATATCAGCGGTGCTATTTAAATGTTTGCATTCACATTGCGATCGCAGCCTAACATAAGGACACCCACATCCCCTTACTCACATCCGTATACTAGGGGCACATAGCGAAACCATCAGTAACATCGCGTAACATCGGACCCATATGCACAAGCCCTGACCTTACGCAGAAATTGCTAACAGCCACGCACACTATCAGTGCTATGGCTGATTATGGCCATGTAGTGGATAATTTATGCACGCCCCTGCAACGGCGTTGAAATGCACTGGCACGCCTGCGTTTGACCGACAACCCCCCTGTCACCACCCACAAACGGCACTTCCTGCCAATCACTGTGCTCTGGGTCTGCGTAGCCTCAGCAATCGCAGTTCCCATCGCAATTGCTAGTTCGTGCACTGCGAAGCATACGCATGCGCAGAGCATAAACATTGACCGATGGCGTGCGTATTAGCATGTGCGTTCCTTGCCGAATCAAGCCATATGTTTTTAATGGAAATGTAAAAGAAACAACATGAAAAATAGAGGCTGAAAATAAATTTTAAAATGTTATGTTGGATGCAAAACAATTGATAAAATAATGTTTTATTTTTAAATCATTCAACGAGAATTGTCTGTTTATATCAATAAACACATATTTATCCTATAAAAATAAAAACAATATCTGCAAAGCATTGATTTATTGGCTGATAATGCCTGATATTTTGGTTATTATCATTTAGTTACTCTATGACACAGTGGTGCAGGGTATGCGGTGCACATGGGCCCCTGGGTCCGGGAGAGCCCGCACCGCACCGCACACCCTGCACCCATATTATCCAATACCTACCTCTCCGAGGTCCCGCGTCGGGTGTCTCAGCACTGCACAAAATGCTGGAAAATGGCCGCCGCGGCTTAGGAAATCGCTGGGAAAATGGCACCTGTGCCATTTCCCCGGCGACCTGAGCATGCGTAGTAGACTCTGGGCACACTATAGTGCCCAGAGTCTGCTGATGCTGCAGTCGGCAGTCAGATGCGTCAGTCTGCTGCCGGACGCCGGGGAGAGAGGAGGGGGCCCCGGAATGAACATGGGCCCCCTCCCCTCTTAATACACCCCTGCTATGACATCAATGCTAGGGTTAAATATTATTTCTAGTAATATTTGAGGGGTGGGAGAGGAGTCCTTGTGATCATCTTCAACCCCAACAGAAGCTTATATTTAGATCAGGGGTGGGGAACCTTTTTTCTGCCGAGGGCCATTTTGATATATATAACATTATTCGCGGGCCCCATGCATACCACCACCCTCCGTGTGACATCACACAGGGCGGGGTCACAATCACCAGTGATTACAGCAATTCCTGGAGCATCCTGAGGATGATCCTGGGGGCTATAAGGGCAGCGGTATGACCGCCTGTGGCATCCTAAGGATGCTGCAGGTGGCACTGCTGCATAGATTCTGGCTGCAGGGTGCCATTCTAGGCACCCTGCTAGCCAGATGAGGCTAGCAGAAAAAAGCTCAGACCAAATGATTCCAGGGCTTTATACGGCCCCTCGGCCTGAGGTTTCCAAACCCTGATTTAGATTCAGATTTGTTTTTCTCTATGTTATTATGAGTGATCTACCTACTACATGCACAGTTTTGACCCAGGATAACATCAATGTCACACAAGATCCATACTGACCGACAGGCATAGTTTATAAACTGATTGCCCATCCCAATGCCTGCAAGTAGGATCCCCAACATAATTCAGTTTGGAAATTTCTGTTACAGGGACATACCTCCCAACTTCCTGCAAATGGCAATCATGAACTTGAGGGCATAACCTCATGATGGGGCCATGGCCTGGTGGGAAATGCTGTCCATGGGAGCCATGCCTCCTTTTGCCACGCTTGGGGCATGCCCAGTGGTCCGGGAATCGCTGATCATGCCCCAAGTCCCTCTATCCAGAGAATAGACACTGTGCGTACTTATCTATTCACCTCTGTTCTGGTAAGCAGAGCATCGGGTGAGAGGTGGCATCCCAGCCACCCCACCACTCACCACGGGACACTGCAGTCTGCAAAAACTGGACTGCTCTGCCAAAATCGGGGAGGTTGGGAGGTATGCAGTGAGTGTATTCAAGAGCCGTGTGACATTAATGATTTAAATCCACACAAATCTCATCATTACCTCAAGCTTTTAAAACTTATATTTATTTACTTTAATTAAATAATGTAATGGGGCATATCCAATTAGCCGCAAGATTTTTACGCCTGAAATTAACATGTCTATGGCGCCCAAATTCCGACTAATGTGGCTATGTGCGCTCACCATTCATGCACCATAATTTTTGCTGTTAATAGTAGCATTAATTATGTTTAAAAATGGGTAAATCAGCCTGTACCCTTAAAAAATTCAAGTAAATATTGAATAACATTATAGATCTCTATTAAAGGCCAAAAAGAACAGTGGAAAAAATGATAGAAAGCTCATTTTTTTTCAAGCATATGGATAACTCGGTTATCTAGTGCTGGATCACCAGCACTAGATAACAGAGGTGCAATGTATAACTTTATGGATCACCAGCACTAGATAACAGAGTTGCACTGTATAACTTTATGGATCACCAGCACTAGATAACAGAGTTGCACTGTATAACTTTATGGATCACTAGGACTATATAACAGAGTTGCACTGTATAACTTTATGGATAACCATCACTAGATAACAGAGTTACACTTTATAACTTTATGGATCACCAGCACTAGATAACAGAGTTACACTGTATAACTTTATGGATCACCAGCACTAGATAACAGAGTTACACTGTATAACTTTATGGATCGCTATCACTTGATAACAGAGTTACACTGTATAACTTTATGGATCACCAACACTAGATAACAGAGGTGCACTGTATAACTTTATGGATCACCAGCACTAGATAACAGAGTTACACTGTATAACTTTATGGATCACCAGCACTAGATAACAGAGTTACACTGTATAACTTTATGGATCACTAGGACTAGATAACAGAGTTACACTGTATAACTTTATGGATCACCAGCACTAGATAACAGAGTTGCACTGTATAACTTGGATCACTAGGACTAGATAACAGAGTTACACTGTATAACTTTATGGATCACCAGCACTAGATAACAGAGTTGCACTGTATAACTTTATGGATCACCAGCACTAGATAACAGAGTTACACTGTTTAACTTTATGGATCACCAGCACTAGATAACAGAGTTGCACTGTATAACTTTATGGATCACCAGCACTAGATAACAGAGTTACACTGTCTAACTTTATGGATCACCAGCACTAGATAACAGAGTTACACTGTCTAACTTTATGGATCGCCAGCACTAGATAACAGAGTTACACTGTATAACTTTATGGATCGCCAGCACTAGATAAAAGAGTTGCATTGTATAACTTTATGGATAACCAGCACTAGATAACAGAGTTGCACTGTATAACTTTATGGATCGCCAGCACTAGATAACAGAGTTACACTGTATAACTTTATGGATCACCAGGACTAGATAACAGAGTAACACAGTATAACTTTATGGATCACCAGCACTAGATAACAGAGTTACACTGTATAACTTTATGGATCACTAGCACTAGATAACAGATTTGCACTATATAACTTTATGGATCACCAGCACTAGATAACAGAGTTGCACTGTATAACTTTATGGATCAACAGCAGAAGATAACAGAGTTACACTGTATAACTTGGATCACCAGCACTAGATAACAGAGTTGCACTGTATAACTTTATGGATCACCAGCACTAGATAACAGAGTTGCACTGTATAACTTTATGGATCACCAGCACTAGATAACAGAGTTACACTGTATAACTTTATGGATCACCAGCACTAGATAACCGAGTTACACTGTATAACTTTATGGATCATCAGCACTAGATAACAGAGTTGCACTGTATAACTTTATGGATCACCAGAACTAGATAACAGAGTTACACTGTATAACTTTATGGATCACCAGCACTAGATAACAGAGTAGCACTGTATAACTTTATGGATCACCAGCACTAGATAACAGAGTTACACTGTATAACTTTATGGATCACCAGCACTAGATAACAGAGTTGCACTGTATAACTTTATGGATCACCAGCACTAGATAACAGAGTTGCACTATATAACTTTATGGATCACCAGCACTAGATAACAGAGTTACACTGTATAACTTTATGGATCGCCAGCACTAGATAACAGAGTTACACAGTATAACTTTATGGATCGCCAGCACTGGATAACAGAGTTGCACTGTATAACTTTATGGATAACCAGCACTAGATAACAGAGTTGCACTGTATAACTTTATGGATAACCAGCACTAGATAACAGAGTTACACTGTATAACTTTATGGATCGCCAGCACCAGATAACAGAGTTGCACTGTATAACTTTATGGATCGCCAGCACTAGATAACAGAGTTGCACTGTATAACTTTAAGGATCACCAGCACTATATAACAGAGTTGCACTGTATAACTTTATGGATCACCAGCACTAGATAACAGAGTTACACTGTATAACTTTATGGATCGCCAGCACTAGATAACAGAGTTACACTGTATAACTTTATGGATCGCCAGCACAAGATAACAGAGTTACACTGTATAACTTTATGGATCACCAGCACAAGATAACAGAGTTACACTGTATAACTTTATGGATCACCAGCACTAGATAACAGAGTTGCACTGTATAACTTTATGGATCACCAGCACTAGATAACAGAGTTGCACTATATAACTTTATGGATCACCAGCACTAGATAACAGAGTTACACTGTATAACTTTATGGATCGCCAGCACTAGATAACAGAGTTACACAGTATAACTTTATGGATCGCCAGCACTGGATAACAGAGTTGCACTGTATAACTTTATGGATAACCAGCACTAGATAACAGAGTTGCACTGTATAACTTTATGGATAACCAGCACTAGATAACAGAGTTACACTGTATAACTTTATGGATCGCCAGCACTAGATAACAGAGTTGCACTGTATAACTTTATGGATCACCAGCACTAGATAACAGAGTTACACTGTATAACTTTATGGATCACCAGCACTAGATAACAGAGTGGCACTGTATAACTTTATGGATCACCAGCACTATATAACAGAGTTGCACTGTATAACTTTATGGATCACAAGCACTAGATAACAGAGTTACACTGTATAACTTTATGGATCGCCAGCACTAGATAACAGAGTTACACTGTATAACTTTATGGATCGCCAGCATTAGATAACAGAGTTACACTGTATAACTTTATGGATCGCCAGCACGAGATAACAGAGTTACACTGTATAACTTTATGGCTCACCAGCACTAGATAACAGAGTTACACTGTATAACTTTATGGATCACCAGCACTAGATAACAGAGTTGCACTGTATAACTTTATGGATCACCAGCACTAGATAACAGAGTTGCACTGTATAACTTTATGGATCACCAGCACTAGATAACAGAGTTACACTGTATAACTTTATGGATCGCCAGCACTAGATAACAGAGTTACACAGTATAACTTTATGGATCGCCAGCACTAGATAACAGAGTTACACTGCATAACTTCATGGATCACTAGCACTAGATAACAGAGTTGCACTGTATAACTTTATGGATCGCCAGCACTAGAAAATCAGAGTGGCACTTTATAACTTTATGGATCAACAGCAGAAGATAACAGAGTTACACTGTATAACTTTATGGATCACCAGTACTAGATAACAGAGTTACACTGTATAACTTTATGGATCACCAGCACTAGATAACAGAGTTACACTGTATAACTTTACGGATGACCAGCACTAGATAACAGAGTTACACTGTATAACTTTATGGATCACCAGCACTAGATAACAGAGTTGCACTATATAACTTTATGGATCACCAGCACTAGATAACAGAGTTACACTGTATAACTTTATTGATCGCCAGCACAAGATAACAGAGTTACACAGTATAACTTTATGGATCACCAGCACTAGATAACAGAGTTACACTGTATAACTTTATGGATCGCTATCACTTGATAACAGAGTTACACTGTATAACTTTATGGATCACCAGCACTAGATAACAGAGGTGCACTGTATAACTTTATGGATCACCAGCACTAGATAACAGAATTACACTGTATAACTTTATGGATCACCAGCACTAGATAACAGAGTTACACTGTATAACTTTATGGATCACTAGGACTAGATAACAGAGTTACACTGTATAACTTTATGGATCAACAGCACTAGTTAACAGAGTTACACTTTATAACTTTATGGATCACCAGCACTAGATAACAGAGTTACACTGTATAACTTTATGGATCACCAGCACTAGATAACAGAGTTACACTGTATAACTTTATGGATCGCTATCACTTGATAACAGAGTTACACTGTATAACTTTATGGATCACCAGCACTAGATAACAGAGGTGCACTGTATAACTTTATGGATCACCAGCACTAGATAACAGAGTTACACTGTATAACTTTATGGATCACCAGCACTAGATAACAGAGTTACACTGTATAACTTTATGGATCACTAGGACTAGATAACAGAGTTACACTGTATAACTTTATGGATCACCAGCACTAGATAACAGAGTTGCACTGTATAACTTGGATCACCAGCACTAGATAACAGAGTTACACTGTATAACTTTATGGATCACCAGCACTAGATAACAGAGTTGCACTGTATAACTTTATGGATCACCAGCACTAGATAACAGAGTTACACTGTTTAACTTTATGGATCACCAGCACTAGATAACAGAGTTGCACTGTATAACTTTATGGATCACCAGCACTAGATAACAGAGTTACACTGTCTAACTTTATGGATCACCAGCACTAGATAACAGAGTTACACTGTCTAACTTTATGGATCGCCAGCACTAGATAACAGAGTTACACTGTATAACTTTATGGATCGCCAGCACTAGATAAAAGAGTTGCACTGTATAACTTTATGGATAACCAGCACTAGATAACAGAGTTGCACTGTATAACTTTATGGATCGCCAGCACTAGATAACAGAGTTACACTGTATAACTTTATGGATCACCAGGACTAGATAACAGAGTAACACAGTATAACTTTATGGATCACCAGCACTAGATAACAGAGTTACACTGTATAACTTTATGGATCACTAGCACTAGATAACAGATTTGCACTATATAACTTTATGGATCACCAGCACTAGATAACAGAGTTGCACTGTATAACTTTATGGATCAACAGCAGAAGATAACAGAGTTACACTGTATAACTTTATGGATCACCAGCACTAGATAACAGAGTTACACTGTATAACTTTATGGATCACTAGGACTAGATAACAGAGTTACACTGTATAACTTTATGGATCACCAGCACTAGATAACAGAGTTACACTGTATAACTTTATGGATCACCAGCACTTGATAACAGAGTTACACTGTAAAACTTTATGGATCACCAGCACTAGATAACAGAGTTACACTGTATAACTATATGGATCACCAGCACTAGATAACAGAGTTGCACTGTATAACTTGGATCACCAGCACTAGATAACAGAGTTGCACTGTATAACTTTATGGATCACCAGCACTAGATAACAGAGTTGCACTGTATAACTTTATGGATCACCAGCACTAGATAACAGAGTTACACTGTATAACTTTATGGATCACCAGCACTAGATAACCGAGTTACACTGTATAACTTTATGGATCATCAGCACTAGATAACAGAGTTGCACTGTATAACTTTATGGATCACCAGAACTAGATAACAGAGTTACACTGTATAACTTTATGGATCACCAGCACTAGATATCAGAGTAGCACTGTATAACTTTATGGATCACCAGCACTAGATAACAGAGTTACACTGTATAACTTTATGGATCACCAGCACTAGATAACAGAGTTGCACTGTATAACTTTATGGATCACCAGCACTAGATAACAGAGTTGCACTGTATAACTTTATGGATCACCAGCACTAGATAACAGAGTTACACTGTATAACTTTATGGATCGCCAGCACTAGATAACAGAGTTACACTGTATAACTTTATGGATCGCCAGCAATAGATAACAGAGATACACTGTAAAACTTTATGGATCGCCAGCACTAGATAACAGAGTTACACTGTATAACTTTATGGATCGCCAGCACGAGATAACAGAGTTACACTGTATAACTTTATAGATCACCAGCACTAGATAACAGAGTTGCACTGTATAACTTTATGGATCACCAGCACTAGATAACAGAGTTGCACTATATAACTTTATGGATCACCAGCACTAGATAACAGAGTTACACTGTATAACTTTATGGATCGCCAGCACTAGATAACAGAGTTACACAGTATAACTTTATGGATCGCCAGCACTGGATAACAG
Organism: Taudactylus pleione; assembly: GCA_031769625.1. Classification (NCBI taxonomy): domain Eukaryota; kingdom Metazoa; phylum Chordata; class Amphibia; order Anura; family Myobatrachidae; genus Taudactylus; species Taudactylus pleione. Next base: position 8,635,499 of record JAUIMM010000104.1, on the reverse strand, counting down.
AGTTGCACTGTATAACTTTATGGATAACCAGCACTAGATAACAGAGTTGCACTGTATAACTTTATGGATAACCAGCACTAGATAACAGAGTTACACTGTATAACTTTATGGATCGCCAGCACCAGATAACAGAGTTGCACTGTATAACTTTATGGATCGCCAGCACTAGATAACAGAGTTACACTGCATAACTTCATGGATCACTAGCACTAGATAACAGAGTTGCACTGTATAACTTTATGGATCGCCAGCACTAGAAAATCAGAGTTGCACTTTATAACTTTATGGATCAACAGCAGAAGATAACAGAGTTACACTGTATAACTTTATGGATCACCAGTACTAGATAACAGAGTTACACTGTACAACTTTATGGATCGCCAGCACGAGATAACAGAGTTACACTGTGTAACTTTATGGATCACCAGCACTAGATAACAGAGTTACACTGTATAACTTTATGGATCACCAGCACTAGATAACAGAGTTGCACTATATAACTTTATGGATCACCAGCACTAGATAACAGAGTTACACTGTATAACTTTATGGATCGCCAGCACGAGATAACAGAGTTACACTGTATAACTTTATGGATCACCAGCACTATATAACTTTATAAATCACCAGCACTAGATAATAGAGTTGCACTGAATAACTTTATGGATCACCAGTACTAGATAACACAGTTGCACTGTATAGCTTTAAGGATAACCAGTACTAGATAACAGAGTTGCACTGTATAACTTTATGGATCACCAGCACTATATAACTTTATGGATCACCAGCACTAGATAACAGAGTTGCACTGTATAACTTTATGGATAACCAGCACTAGATAACAGAGTTGCACTGTATAACTTTATGGATCACCAGCACTAGATAACAGAGTTGCACTGTATAACTTTATGGATCACCAGGACTAGATAACAGAGGTGCACTGTATAACTTTATGAATCACCAGGACTAGATAACAGAGTTACACTGTATAACTGTATGGATCACCAGCACTAGATAACATAGTTGCACTGTATAACTTTATGAATCACCAGCACTAGATAACAGAGGTGCACTGTATAACTTTATGAATCACGAGCACTAGATAACAGAGTTACACTGTATAACTTTATGGATCACCAGTACTAGATAACAGAGTTACACTGTATAACTTTATGGATCACCAGCACTAGGTAACAGAGTTGCACTATATAACTTTATGGATCACCAGCACTAGATAACAGAGTTAAACTGTATAACTTTATGGATCACCAGCACTAGATAACATAGTTGCACTGTATAACTTTATGAATCACCAGCACTAGATAACAGAGTTGCACTGTATAACTTTATGGATCACCAGCACTAGATAACAGAGTTGCACTGTATAACTACATGGATCACCAGCAATAGATAACAGAGTTACACTGTATAACTTTATGGATCACTAGGACTATATAACAGAGTTACACTGTATAACTTGGATCACCAGCACTAGATTACAGAGTTACACTGTATAACTTTATGGATCACCAGCACTAGATAACAGAGTTGCACTGTATAACTTTATGGATCACCAGCACTAGATAACAGAGTTGCACTATATAACTTTTTGGATCACCAGCACTAGATAACAGAGTTACACTGTATAACTTTATGGATCGCCAGCACTAGATAACAGAGTTACACAGTATATCTTTATGGATCGCCAGCACTAGATAACAGAGTTACACTGCATAACTTCATGGACCACTAGCACTAGATAACAGAGTTGCACTGTATAACTTTATGGATCGCCAGCACTAGAAAATCAGAGTTGCACTTTATAACTTTATGGATCAACAGCAGAAGATAACAGAGTTACACTGTATAACTTTATGGATCACCAGTACTAGATAACAGAGTTACACTGTATAACTTTATGGATCACCAGCACTAGATAACAGAGTTACACTGTATAACTTTACGGATGACCAGCACTAGATAACAGAGTTGCACTGTATAACTTTATGGATCACCAGCACTAGATAACAGAGTTGCACTATATAACTTTATGGATCACCAGCAATAGATAACAGAGTTACACTGTATAACTTTATGGATCGCCAGCACTAGATAACAGAGTTACACAGTATAACTTTATGGATCGCCAGCACTGGATAACAGAGTTGCACTGTATAACTTTATGGATAACCAGCACTAGATAACAGAGTTGCACTGTATAACTTTATGGATAACCAGTACTAGATAACAGAGTTACACTGTATAACTTTATAGATCACCAGCACTAGATAACAGAGTTGCACTGTATAACTTTATGGATCGCCAGCACTAGATAACAGAGTTACACAGTATAACTTTATGGATCGCCAGCACTGGATAACAGAGTTACACTGTATAACTTTATGGATAAACAGCACTAGATAACAGAGTTACACTGTATAACTTTATGGATCATCAGCACTAGATAACAGAGTTGCACTGTATAACTTTATGGATCACCAGAACTAGATAACAGAGTTACACTGTATAACTTTATGGATCACCAGCACTAGATAACAGAGTAGCACTGTATAACTTTATGGATCGCCAGTACGAAATAACAGAGTTACACTGTGTAACTTTATGGATCACCAGCACTAGATAACAGAGTTACACTGTATAACTTTATGGATCACCAGCACTAGATAACAGAGTTGCACTATATAACTTTATGGATCACCAGCACTAGATAACAGAGTTACACTGTATAACTTTATGGATCGCCAGCACGAGATATCAGAGTTACACTGTATAACTTTATGGATCACCAGCACTATATAACTTTATGAATCACCAGCACTAGATAATAGAGTTGCACTGAATAACTTTATGGATCACCAGTACTAGATAACACAGTTGCACTGTATAGCTTTAAGGATAACCAGTACTAGATAACAGAGTTGCACTGTATAACTTTATGGATCATCAGCACTATATAACTTTATGGATCACCAGCACTAGATAACAGAGTTGCACTGTATAACTTTATGGATAACCAGCACTAGATAACAGAGTTGCACTGTATAACTTTATGGATCACCAGCACTAGATAACAGAGTTGCACTGTATAACTTTAAGGATCACCAGGACTAGATAACAGAGGTGCACTGCATAACTTTATGAATCACCAGGACTAGATAACAGAGTTACACTGTATAACTGTATGGATCACCAGCACTAGATAACATAGTTGCACTGTATAACTTTATGAATCACCAGCACTAGATAACAGAGTTACACTGTATAACTTTATGGATCACCAGTACTAGATAACAGAGTTACACTGTATAACTTTATGGATCACCAGCACTAGGTAACAGAGTTGCACTATATAACTTTATGGATCACCAGCACTAGATAACATAGTTACACTGTATAACTTTATGGATCACCAGCACTAGATAACATAGTTGCACTGTATAACTTTATGAATCACCAGCACTAGATAACAGAGTTGCACTGTATAACTTTATGGATCACCAGCACTAGATAACAGAGTTGCACTGTATAACTACATGGATCACCAGCAATAGATAACAGAGTTACACTGTATAACTTTATGGATCACTAGGACTATATAACAGAGTTACACTGTACAACTTGGATCACCAGCACTAGATAACAGAGTTACACTGTATAACTTTATGGATCACCAGCACTAGATAACAGAGTTGCACTGTATAACTTTATGGATCACCAGCACTAGATAACAGAGTTGCACTATATAACTTTATGGATCACCAGCACTAGATAACAGAGTTACACTGTATAACTTTATGGATCGCCAGCACTAGATAACAGAGTTACACTGCATAACTTCATGGACCACTAGCACTAGATAACAGAGTTGCACTGTATAACTTTATGGATCGCCAGCACTAGAAAATCAGAGTTGCACTTTATAACTTTATGGATCAACAGCAGAAGATAACAGAGTTACACTGTATAACTTTATGGATCACCAGTACTAGATAACAGAGTTACACTGTATAACTTTATGGATCACCAGCACTAGATAACAGAGTTACACTGTATAACTTTACGGATGACCAGCACTAGATAACAGAGTTGCACTGTATAACTTTATGGATCACCAGCACTAGATAACAGAGTTGCACTATATAACTTTATGGATCACCAGCACTAGATAACAGAGTTACACTGTATAACTTTATGGATCGCCAGCACTAGATAACAGAGTTACACAGTATAACTTTATGGATCGCCAGCACTGGATAACAGAGTTGCACTGTATAACTTTATGGATAACCAGCACTAGATAACAGAGTTGCACTGTATAACTTTATGGATCACCAGCACTAGATAACAGAGTTGCACTGTATAACTATATGGATCGCCAGCACTAGATAACAGAGTTACACAGTATAACTTTATGGATCGCCAGCACTGGATAACAGAGTTACACTGTATAACTTTATGGATAACCAGCACTAGATAACAGAGTTACACTGTATAACTTTATGGATCATCAGCCCTAGATAACAGAGTTGCACTGTATAACTTTATGGATCACCAGAACTAGATAACAGAGTTACACTGTATAACTTTATGGATCACCAGCACTAGATAACAGAGTAGCACTGTATAACTTTATGGATCACCAGCACTAGATAACAGAGTTACACTGTATAACTTTATGGATCACCAGCACTAGATAACAGAGTTGCACTGTATAACTTTATGGATCGCCAGCACGAGATAACAGAGTTACACTGTATAACTTTATAGATCACCAGCACTAGATAACAGAGTTGCACTGTATAACTTTATGGATCACCAGCACTAGATAACAGAGTTGCACTATATAACTTTATGGATCACCAGCACTAGATAACAGAGTTACACTGTATAACTTTATGGATCGCCAGCACTAGATAACAGAGTTACACAGTATAACTTTATGGATCGCCAGCACTGGATAACAGAGTTGCACTGTATAACTTTATGGATAACCAGCACTAGATAACAGAGTTGCACTGTATAACTTTATGGATAACCAGCACTAGATAACAGAGTTACACTGTATAACTTTATGGATCGCCAGCACCAGATAACAGAGTTGCACTGTATAACTTTATGGATCGTCAGCACTAGATAACAGAGTTGCACTGTATAACTTTAAGGATCACCAGCACTATATAACAGAGTTGCACTGTATAACTTTATGGATCACCAGCACTAGATAACAGAGTTACACTGTATAACTTTATGGATCGCCAGCACTAGATAACAGAGTTACACTGTATAACTTTATGGATCGACAGCACAAGATAACAGAGTTACACTGTATAACTTTATGGATCACCAGCACTAGATAACAGAGTTACACTGTATAACTTTATGGATCACCAGCACTAGATAACAGAGTTGCACTGTATAACTTTATGGATCACCAGCACTAGATAACAGAGTTGCACTATATAACTTTATGGATCACCAGCACTAGATAACAGAGTTACACTGTATAACTTTATGGATCGCCAGCACTAGATAACAGAGTTACACAGTATAACTTTATGGATCACCAGCACTAGATAACAGAGTTGCACTGTATAACTACATGGATCACCAGCAATAGATAACAGAGTTACACTGTATAACTTTATGGATCACTAGGACTATATAACAGAGTTACACTGTATAACTTGGATCACCAGCACTAGATAACAGAGTTACACTGTATAACTTTATGGATCACCAGCACTAGATAACAGAGTTGCACTGTATAACTTTATGGATCACCAGCACTAGATAACAGAGTTGCACTATATAACTTTTTGGATCACCAGCACTAGATAACAGAGTTACACTGTATAATTTTATGGATCGCCAGCACTAGATAACAGAGTTACACAGTATATCTTTATGGATCGCCAGCACTAGATAACAGAGTTACACTGCATAACTTCATGGACCACTAGCACTAGATAACAGAGTTGCACTGTATAACTTTATGGATCGCCAGCACTAGAAAATCAGAGTTGCACTTTATAACTTTATGGATCAACAGCAGAAGATAACAGAGTTACACTGTATAACTTTATGGATCACCAGTACTAGATAACAGAGTTACACTGTATAACTTTATGGATCACCAGCACTAGATAACAGAGTTACACTGTATAACTTTACGGATGACCAGCACTAGATAACAGAGTTGCACTGTATAACTTTATGGATCACCAGCACTAGATAACAGAGTTGCACTATATAACTTTATGGATCACCAGCAATAGATAACAGAGTTACACTGTATAACTTTATGGATCGCCAGCACTAGATAACAGAGTTACACAGTATAACTTTATGGATCGCCAGCACTGGATAACAGAGTTGCACTGTATAACTTTATGGATAACCAGCACTAGATAACAGAGTTGCACTGTATAACTTTATGGATAACCAGTACTAGATAACAGAGTTACACTGTATAACTTTATAGATCACCAGCACTAGATAACAGAGTTGCACTGTATAACTTTATGGATCGCCAGCACTAGATAACAGAGTTACACAGTATAACTTTATGGATCGCCAGCACTGGATAACAGAGTTACACTGTATAACTTTATGGATAAACAGCACTAGATAACAGAGTTACACTGTATAACTTTATGGATCATCAGCACTAGATAACAGAGTTGCACTGTATAACTTTATGGATCACCAGAACTAGATAACAGAGTTACACTGTATAACTTTATGGATCACCAGCACTAGATAACAGAGTAGCACTGTATAACTTTATGGATCGCCAGTACGAGATAACAGAGTTACACTGTGTAACTTTATGGATCACCAGCACTAGATAACAGAGTTACACTGTATAACTTTATGGATCACCAGCACTAGATAACAGAGTTGCACTATATAACTTTATGGATCACCAGCACTAGATAACAGAGTTACACTGTATAACTTTATGGATCGCCAGCACGAGATATCAGAGTTACACTGTATAACTTTATGGATCACCAGCACTATATAACTTTATGAATCACCAGCACTAGATAATAGAGTTGCACTGAATAACTTTATGGATCACCAGTACTAGATAACACAGTTGCACTGTATAGCTTTAAGGATAACCAGTACTAGATAACAGAGTTGCACTGTATAACTTTATGGATCATCAGCACTATATAACTTTATGGATCACCAGCACTAGATAACAGAGTTGCACTGTATAACTTTATGGATAACCAGCACTAGATAACAGAGTTGCACTGTATAACTTTATGGATCACCAGCACTAGATAACAGAGTTGCACTGTATAACTTTAAGGATCACCAGGACTAGATAACAGAGGTGCACTGCATAACTTTATGAATCACCAGGACTAGATAACAGAGTTACACTGTATAACTGTATGGATCACCAGCACTAGATAACATAGTTGCACTGTATAACTTTATGAATCACCAGCACTAGATAACAGAGTTACACTGTATAACTTTATGGATCACCAGTACTAGATAACAGAGTTACACTGTATAACTTTATGGATCACCAGCACTAGGTAACAGAGTTGCACTATATAACTTTATGGATCACCAGCACTAGATAACATAGTTACACTGTATAACTTTATGGATCACCAGCACTAGATAACATAGTTGCACTGTATAACTTTATGAATCACCAGCACTAGATAACAGAGTTGCACTGTATAACTTTATGGATCACCAGCACTAGATAACAGAGTTGCACTGTATAACTACATGGATCACCAGCAATAGATAACAGAGTTACACTGTATAACTTTATGGATCACTAGGACTATATAACAGAGTTACACTGTACAACTTGGATCACCAGCACTAGATAACAGAGTTACACTGTATAACTTTATGGATCACCAGCACTAGATAACAGAGTTGCACTGTATAACTTTATGGATCACCAGCACTAGATAACAGAGTTGCACTATATAACTTTATGGATCACCAGCACTAGATAACAGAGTTACACTGTATAACTTTATGGATCGCCAGCACTAGATAACAGAGTTACACTGCATAACTTCATGGACCACTAGCACTAGATAACAGAGTTGCACTGTATAACTTTATGGATCGCCAGCACTAGAAAATCAGAGTTGCACTTTATAACTTTATGGATCAACAGCAGAAGATAACAGAGTTACACTGTATAACTTTATGGATCACCAGTACTAGATAACAGAGTTACACTGTATAACTTTATGGATCACCAGCACTAGATAACAGAGTTACACTGTATAACTTTACGGATGACCAGCACTAGATAACAGAGTTGCACTGTATAACTTTATGGATCACCAGCACTAGATAACAGAGTTGCACTATATAACTTTATGGATCACCAGCACTAGATAACAGAGTTACACTGTATAACTTTATGGATCGCCAGCACTAGATAACAGAGTTACACAGTATAACTTTATGGATCGCCAGCACTGGATAACAGAGTTGCACTGTATAACTTTATGGATAACCAGCACTAGATAACAGAGTTGCACTGTATAACTTTATGGATCACCAGCACTAGATAACAGAGTTGCACTGTATAACTATATGGATCGCCAGCACTAGATAACAGAGTTACACAGTATAACTTTATGGATCGCCAGCACTGGATAACAGAGTTACACTGTATAACTTTATGGATAACCAGCACTAGATAACAGAGTTACACTGTATAACTTTATGGATCATCAGCCCTAGATAACAGAGTTGCACTGTATAACTTTATGGATCACCAGAACTAGATAACAGAGTTACACTGTATAACTTTATGGATCACCAGCACTAGATAACAGAGTAGCACTGTATAACTTTATGGATCACCAGCACTAGATAACAGAGTTACACTGTATAACTTTATGGATCACCAGCACTAGATAACAGAGTTGCACTGTATAACTTTATGGATCGCCAGCACGAGATAACAGAGTTACACTGTATAACTTTATAGATCACCAGCACTAGATAACAGAGTTGCACTGTATAACTTTATGGATCACCAGCACTAGATAACAGAGTTGCACTATATAACTTTATGGATCACCAGCACTAGATAACAGAGTTACACTGTATAACTTTATGGATCGCCAGCACTAGATAACAGAGTTACACAGTATAACTTTATGGATCGCCAGCACTGGATAACAGAGTTGCACTGTATAACTTTATGGATAACCAGCACTAGATAACAGAGTTGCACTGTATAACTTTATGGATAACCAGCACTAGATAACAGAGTTACACTGTATAACTTTATGGATCGCCAGCACCAGATAACAGAGTTGCACTGTATAACTTTATGGATCGTCAGCACTAGATAACAGAGTTGCACTGTATAACTTTAAGGATCACCAGCACTATATAACAGAGTTGCACTGTATAACTTTATGGATCACCAGCACTAGATAACAGAGTTACACTGTATAACTTTATGGATCGCCAGCACTAGATAACAGAGTTACACTGTATAACTTTATGGATCGACAGCACAAGATAACAGAGTTACACTGTATAACTTTATGGATCACCAGCACTAGATAACAGAGTTACACTGTATAACTTTATGGATCACCAGCACTAGATAACAGAGTTGCACTGTATAACTTTATGGATCACCAGCACTAGATAACAGAGTTGCACTATATAACTTTATGGATCACCAGCACTAGATAACAGAGTTACACTGTATAACTTTATGGATCGCCAGCACTAGATAACAGAGTTACACAGTATAACTTTATGGATCGCCAGCACTGGATAACAGAGTTGCACTGTATAACTTTATGGATAACCAGCACTAGATAACAGAGTTGCACTGTATAACTTTATGGATAACCAGCACTAGATAACAGAGTTACACTGTATAACTTTATGGATCGCCAGCACTAGATAACAGAGTTGCACTGTATAACTTTATGGATCACCAGCACTAGATAACAGAGTTACACTGTATAACTTTATGGATCACCAGCACTAGATAACAGAGTGGCACTGTATAACTTTATGGATCACCAGCACTATATAACAGAGTTGCACTGTATAACTTTATGGATCACAAGCACTAGATAACAGAGTTACACTGTATAACTTTATGGATCGCCAGCACTAGATAACAGAGTTACACTGTATAACTTTATGGATCGCCAGCACTAGATAACAGAGTTACACTGTATAACTTTATGGATCGCCAGCACGAGATAACAGAGTTACACTGTATAACTTTATGGATCACCAGCACTAGATAACAGAGTTACACTGTATAACTTTATGGATCACCAGCACTAGATAACAGAGTTGCACTGTATAACTTTATGGATCACCAGCACTAGATAACAGAGTTGCACTATATAACTTTATGGATCACCAGCACTAGATAACAGAGTTACACTGTATAACTTTATGGATCGCCAGCACTAGATAACAGAGTTACACAGTATAACTTTATGGATCGCCAGCACTAGATAACAGAGTTACACTGCATAACTTCATGGATCACTAGCACTAGATAACAGAGTTGCACTGTATAACTTTATGGATCGCCAGCACTAGAAAATCAGAGTGGCACTTTATAACTTTATGGATCAACAGCAGAAGATAACAGAGTTACACTGTATAACTTTACGGATGACCAGCACTAGATAACAGAGTTGCACTGTATAACTTTATGGATCACCAGAACTAGATAACAGAGTTACACTGTATAACTTTACGGATGACCAGCACTAGATAACAGAGTTGCACTGTATAACTTTATGGATCACCAGCACTAGATAACAGAGTTGCACTATATAACTTTATGGATCACCAGCACTAGATAACAGAGTTACACTGTATAACTTTATGGATCGCCAGCACTAGATAACAGAGTTACACAGTATAACTTTATGGATCGCCAGCACTGGATAACAGAGTTGCACTGTATAACTTTATGGATAACCAGCACTAGATAACAGAGTTGCACTGTATAACTTTATGGATCACCAGCACTAGATAACAGAGTTGCACTGTATAACTATATGGATCGCCAGCACTAGATAACAGAGTTACACAGTATAACTTTATGGATCGCCAGCACTGGATAACAGAGTTACACTGTATAACTTTATGGATAACCAGCACTAGATAACAGAGTTACACTGTATAACTTTATGGATCATCAGCCCTAGATAACAGAGTTGCACTGTATAACTTTATGGATCACCAGAACTAGATAACAGAGTTACACTGTATAACTTTATGGATCACCAGCACTAGATAACAGAGTAGCACTGTATAACTTTATGGATCACCAGCACTAGATAACAGAGTTACACTGTATAACTTTATGGATCACCAGCACTAGATAACAGAGTTGCACTGTATAACTTTATGGATCGCCAGCACGAGATAACAGAGTTACACTGTATAACTTTATAGATCACCAGCACTAGATAACAGAGTTGCACTGTATAACTTTATGGATCACCAGCACTAGATAACAGAGTTGCACTATATAACTTTATGGATCACCAGCACTAGATAACAGAGTTACACTGTATAACTTTATGGATCGCCAGCACTAGATAACAGAGTTACACAGTATAACTTTATGGATCGCCAGCACTGGATAACAGAGTTGCACTGTATAACTTTATGGATAACCAGCACTAGATAACAGAGTTGCACTGTATAACTTTATGGATAACCAGCACTAGATAACAGAGTTACACTGTATAACTTTATGGATCGCCAGCACCAGATAACAGAGTTGCACTGTATAACTTTATGGATCGTCAGCACTAGATAACAGAGTTGCACTTTATAACTTTAAGGATCACCAGCACTATATAACAGAGTTGCACTGTATAACTTTATGGATCACCAGCACTAGATAACAGAGTTACACTGTATAACTTTATGGATCGCCAGCACTAGATAACAGAGTTACACTGTATAACTTTATGGATCGACAGCACAAGATAACAGAGTTACACTGTATAACTTTATGGATCACCAGCACTAGATAACAGAGTTACACTGTATAACTTTATGGATCACCAGCACTAGATAACAGAGTTGCACTGTATAACTTTATGGATCACCAGCACTAGATAACAGAGTTGCACTATATAACTTTATGGATCACCAGCACTAGATAACAGAGTTACACTGTATAACTTTATGGATCGCCAGCACTAGATAACAGAGTTACACAGTATAACTTTATGGATCGCCAGCACTGGATAACAGAGTTGCACTGTATAACTTTATGGATAACCAGCACTAGATAACAGAGTTGCACTGTATAACTTTATGGATAACCAGCACTAGATAACAGAGTTACACTGTATAACTTTATGGATCGCCAGCACTAGATAACAGAGTTGCACTGTATAACTTTATGGATCACCAGCACTAGATAACAGAGTTACACTGTATAACTTTATGGATCACCAGCACTAGATAACAGAGTGGCACTGTATAACTTTATGGATCACCAGCACTATATAACAGAGTTGCACTGTATAACTTTATGGATCACAAGCACTAGATAACAGAGTTACACTGTATAACTTTATGGATCGCCAGCACTAGATAACAGAGTTACACTGTATAACTTTATGGATCGCCAGCACTAGATAACAGAGTTACACTGTATAACTTTATGGATCGCCAGCACGAGATAACAGAGTTACACTGTATAACTTTATGGATCACCAGCACTAGATAACAGAGTTACACTGTATAACTTTATGGATCACCAGCACTAGATAACAGAGTTGCACTGTATAACTTTATGGATCACCAGCACTAGATAACAGAGTTGCACTATATAACTTTATGGATCACCAGCACTAGATAACAGAGTTACACTGTATAACTTTATGGATCGCCAGCACTAGATAACAGAGTTACACAGTATAACTTTATGGATCGCCAGCACTAGATAACAGAGTTACACTGCATAACTTCATGGATCACTAGCACTAGATAACAGAGTTGCACTGTATAACTTTATGGATCGCCAGCACTAGAAAATCAGAGTGGCACTTTATAACTTTATGGATCAACAGCAGAAGATAACAGAGTTACACTGTATAACTTTACGGATGACCAGCACTAGATAACAGAGTTGCACTGTATAACTTTATGGATCACCAGCACTAGATAACAGAGTTACACTGTATAACTTTACGGATGACCAGCACTAGATAACAGAGTTGCACTGTATAACTTTATGGATCACCAGCACTAGATAACAGAGTTGCACTATATAACTTTATGGATCACCAGCACTAGATAACAGAGTTACACTGTATAACTTTATTGATCGCCAGCACTAGATAACAGAGTTACACAGTATAACTTTATGGATCGCCAGCACTGGATAACAGAGTTGCACTGTATAACTTTATGGATAACCAGCACTAGATAACAGAGTTGCACTGTATAACTTTATGGATAACCAGTACTAGATAACAGAGTTACACTGTATAACTTTATAGATCACCAGCACTAGATAACAGAGTTGCACTGTATAACTTTATGGATCACCAGCACTAGATAACAGAGTTGCACTATATAACTTTATGGATCACCAGCACTAGATAACAGAGTTACACTGTATAACTTTATGGATCGCCAGCACTAGATAACAGAGTTACACAGTATAACTTTATGGATCGCCAGCACTGGATAACAGAGTTGCACTGTATAACTTTATGGATAACCAGCACTAGATAACAGAGTTGCACTGTATAACTTTATGGATAACCAGCACTAGATAACAGAGTTACACTGTATAACTTTATGGATCGCCAGCACCAGATAACAGAGTTGCACTGTATAACTTTAAGGATCGCCAGCACTAGATAACAGAGTTGCACTGTATAACTTTAAGGATCACCAGCATTATATAACAGAGTTGCACTGTATAACTTTATGGATCACCAGCACTAGATAACAGAGTTACACTGTATAACTTTATGGATCGCCAGCACTAGATAACAGAGTTACACTGTATAACTTTATGGATCGCCAGCACAAGATAACAGAGTTACACTGTATAACTTTATGGATCACCAGCACTAGATAACAGAGTTACACTGTATAACTTTATGGATCACCAGCACTAGATAACAGAGTTGCACTGTATAACTTTATGGATCACCAGCACTAGATAACAGAGTTGCACTATATAACTTTATGGATCACCAGCACTAGATAACAGAGTTACACTGTATAACTTTATGGATCGCCAGCACTAGATAACAGAGTTACACAGTATAACTTTATGGATCGCCAGTACTGGATAACAGAGTTGCACTGTATAACTTTATGGATAACCAGCACTAGATAACAGAGTTGCACTGTATAACTTTATGGATAACCAGCACTAGATAACAGAGTTACACTGTATAACTTTATGGATCGCCAGCACTAGATAACAGAGTTGCACTGTATAACTTTATGGATCACCAGCACTAGATAACAGAGTTACACTGTATAACTTTATGGATCACCAGCACTAGATAACAGAGTGGCACTGTATAACTTTATGGATCACCAGCACTATATAACAGAGTTGCACTGTATAACTTTATGGATCACAAGCACTAGATAACAGAGTTACACTGTATAACTTTATGGATCGCCAGCACTAGATAACAGAGTTACACTGTATAACTTTATGGATCGCCAGCACGAGATAACAGAGTTACACTGTATAACTTTATGGATCGCTATCACTTGATAACAGAGTTACACTGTATAACTTTATGGATCACCAGCACTAGATAACAGAGGTGCACTGTATAACTTTATGGATCACCAGCACTAGATAACAGAGTTACACTGTATAACTTTATGGATCACCAGCACTAGATAACAGAGTTACACTGTATAACTTTATGGATCACTAGGACTAGATAACAGAGTTACACTGTATAACTTTATGGATCACCAGCACTAGATAACAGAGTTGCACTGTATAACTTGGATCACCAGCACTAGATAACAGAGTTACACTGTATAACTTTATGGATCACCAGCACTAGATAACAGAGTTGCACTGTATAACTTTATGGATCACTAGCACTAGATAACAGAGTTACACTGTTTAACTTTATGGATCACCAGCACTAGATAACAGAGTTGCACTGTATAACTTTATGGATCACCAGCACTAGATAACAGAGTTACACTGTCTAACTTTATGGATCGCCAGCACTAGATAACAGAGTTACACTGTATAACTTTATGGATCGCCAGCACTAGATAAAAGAGTTGCACTGTATAACTTTATGGATAACCAGCACTAGATAACAGAGTTGCACTGTATAACTTTATGGATCGCCAGCACTAGATAACAGAGTTACACTGTATAACTTTATGGATCACCAGGACTAGATAACAGAGTAACACAGTATAACTTTATGGATCACCAGCACTAGATAACAGAGTTACACTGTATAACTTTATGGATCACTAGCACTAGATAACAGATTTGCACTATATAACTTTATGGATCACCAGCACTAGATAACAGAGTTGCACTGTATAACTTTATGGATCAACAGCAGAAGATAACAGAGTTACACTGTATAACTTTATGGATCACCAGCACTAGATAACAGAGTTACACTGTATAACTTTATGGATCACTAGGACTAGATAACAGAGTTACACTGTATAACTTTATGGATCACCAGCACTAGATAACAGAGTTACACTGTATAACTTTATGGATCACCAGCACTTGATAACAGAGTTACACTGTAAAACTTTATGGATCACCAGCACTAGATAACAGAGTTACACTGTATAACTATATGGATCACCAGCACTAGATAACAGAGTTGCACTGTATAACTTGGATCACCAGCACTAGATAACAGAGTTGCACTGTATAACTTTATGGATCACCAGCACTAGATAACAGAGTTGCACTGTATAACTTTATGGATCACCAGCACTAGATAACAGAGTTACACTGTATAACTTTATGGATCACCAGCACTAGATAACCGAGTTACACTGTATAACTTTATGGATCATCAGCACTAGATAACAGAGTTGCACTGTATAACTTTATGGATCACCAGAACTAGAAAACAGAGTTACACTGTATAACTTTATGGATCACCAGCACTAGATAACAGAGTAGCACTGTATAACTTTATGGATCACCAGCACTAGATAACAGAGTTGCACTGTATAACTTTATGGATCACCAGCACTAGATAACAGAGTTACACTGTATAACTTTATGGATCGCCAGCACTAGATAACAGAGTTACACTGTATAACTTTATGGATCGCCAGCACAAGATAACAGAGTTACACTGTATAACTTTATGGATCACCAGCACTAGATAACAGAGTTACACTGTATAACTTTATGGATCACCAGCACTAGATAACAGAGTTGCACTGTATAATTTTATGGATCACCAGCACTAGATAACAGAGTTGCACTATATAACTTTATGGATCACCAGCACTAGATAACAGAGTTACACTGTATAACTTTATGGATCGCCAGCACTAGATAACAGAGTTACACAGTATAACTTTATTCATCGCCAGCACTGGATAACAGAGTTGCACTGTATAACTTTATGGATAACCAGCACTAGATAACAGAGTTGCACTGTATAACTTTATGGATAACCAGCACTAGATAACAGAGTTACACTGTATAACTTTATGGATCGCCAGCACTAGATAACAGAGTTGCACTGTATAACTTTATGGATCACCAGCACTAGATAACAGAGTTACACTGTATAACTTTATGGATCACCAGCACTAGATAACAGAGTGGCACTGTATAACTTTATGGATCACCAGCACTATATAACAGAGTTGCACTGTATAACTTTATGGATCACAAGCACTAGATAACAGAGTTACACTGTATAACTTTATGGATCGCCAGCACTAGATAACAGAGTTACACTGTATAACTTTATGGATCGCCAGCACGAGATAACAGAGTTACACTGTATAACTTTATGGATCGCCAGCACGAGATAACAGAGTTACACTGTATAACTTTATGGATCACCAGCACTAGATAACAGAGTTACACTGTATAACTTTATGGATCACCAGCACTAGATAACAGAGTTGCACTGTATAACTTTATGGATCACCAGCACTAGATAACAGAGTTGCACTATATAACTTTATGGATCACCAGCACTAGATAACAGAGTTACACTGTATAACTTTATGGATCGCCAGCACTAGATAACAGAGTTACACAGTATAACTTTATGGATCGCCAGCACTAGATAACAGAGTTACACTGCATAACTTCATGGATCACTAGCACTAGATAACAGAGTTGCACTGTATAACTTTATGGATCGCCAGCACTAGAAAATCAGAGTGGCACTTTATAACTTTATGGATCAACAGCAGAAGATAACAGAGTTACACTGTATAACTTTATGGATCACCAGTACTAGATAACAGAGTTACACTGTATAACTTTATGGATCACCAGCACTAGATAACAGAGTTACACTGTATAACTTTATGGATCACCAGCACTAGATAACAGAGTTGCACTGTATAACTTTATGGATCACCAGCACTAGATAACAGAGTTGCACTATATAACTTTATGGATCACCAGCACTAGATAACAGAGTTACACTGTATAACTTTATGGATCGCCAGCACTAGATAACAGAGTTACACAGTATAACTTTATGGATCGCCAGCACTGGATAACAGAGTTGCACTGTATAACTTTATGGATAACCAGCACTAGATAACAGAGTTGCACTGTATAACTTTATGGATAACCAGCACTAGATAACAGAGTTACACTGTATAACTTTATGGATCGCCAGCACTAGATAACAGAGTTGCACTGTATAACTTTATGGATCACCAGCACTAGATAACAGAGTTACACTGTATAACTTTATGGATCACCAGCACTAGATAACAGAGTGGCACTGTATAACTTTATGGATCACCAGCACTATATAACAGAGTTGCACTGTATAACTTTATGGATCACAAGCACTAGATAACAGAGTTACACTGTATAACTTTATGGATCGCCAGCACTAGATAACAGAGTTACACTGTATAACTTTATGGATCGCCAGCACGAGATAACAGAGTTACACTGTATAACTTTATGGATCGCTATCACTTGATAACAGAGTTACACTGTATAACTTTATGGATCACCAGCACTAGATAACAGAGGTGCACTGTATAACTTTATGGATCACCAGCACTAGATAACAGAGTTACACTGTATAACTTTATGGATCACCAGCACTAGATAACAGAGTTACACTGTATAACTTTATGGATCACTAGGACTAGATAACAGAGTTACACTGTATAACTTTATGGATCACCAGCACTAGATAACAGAGTTGCACTGTATAACTTGGATCACCAGCACTAGATAACAGAGTTACACTGTATAACTTTATGGATCACCAGCACTAGATAACAGAGTTGCACTGTATAACTTTATGGATCACTAGCACTAGATAACAGAGTTACACTGTTTAACTTTATGGATCACCAGCACTAGATAACAGAGTTGCACTGTATAACTTTATGGATCACCAGCACTAGATAACAGAGTTACACTGTCTAACTTTATGGATCGCCAGCACTAGATAACAGAGTTACACTGTATAACTTTATGGATCGCCAGCACTAGATAAAAGAGTTGCACTGTATAACTTTATGGATAACCAGCACTAGATAACAGAGTTGCACTGTATAACTTTATGGATCGCCAGCACTAGATAACAGAGTTACACTGTATAACTTTATGGATCACCAGGACTAGATAACAGAGTAACACAGTATAACTTTATGGATCACCAGCACTAGATAACAGAGTTACACTGTATAACTTTATGGATCACTAGCACTAGATAACAGATTTGCACTATATAACTTTATGGATCACCAGCACTAGATAACAGAGTTGCACTGTATAACTTTATGGATCAACAGCAGAAGATAACAGAGTTACACTGTATAACTTTATGGATCACCAGCACTAGATAACAGAGTTACACTGTATAACTTTATGGATCACTAGGACTAGATAACAGAGTTACACTGTATAACTTTATGGATCACCAGCACTAGATAACAGAGTTACACTGTATAACTTTATGGATCACCAGCACTTGATAACAGAGTTACACTGTAAAACTTTATGGATCACCAGCACTAGATAACAGAGTTACACTGTATAACTATATGGATCACCAGCACTAGATAACAGAGTTGCACTGTATAACTTGGATCACCAGCACTAGATAACAGAGTTGCACTGTATAACTTTATGGATCACCAGCACTAGATAACAGAGTTGCACTGTATAACTTTATGGATCACCAGCACTAGATAACAGAGTTACACTGTATAACTTTATGGATCACCAGCACTAGATAACCGAGTTACACTGTATAACTTTATGGATCATCAGCACTAGATAACAGAGTTGCACTGTATAACTTTATGGATCACCAGAACTAGATAACAGAGTTACACTGTATAACTTTATGGATCACCAGCACTAGATAACAGAGTAGCACTGTATAACTTTATGGATCACCAGCACTAGATAACAGAGTTACACTGTATAACTTTATGGATCACCAGCACTAGATAACAGAGTTGCACTGTATAACTTTATGGATCACCAGCACTAGATAACAGAGTTGCACTGTATAACTTTATGGATCTCCAGCACTAGATAACAGAGTTACACTGTATAACTTTATGGATCGCCAGCACTAGATAACAGAGTTACACTGTATAAATTTATGGATCGCCAGCACTAGATAACAGAGTTACACTGTATAACTTTATGGATCGCCAGCACTAGATAACAGAGTTACACTGTATAACTTTATGGATCGCCAGCACGAGATAACAGAGTTACACTGTATAACTTTATAGATCACCAGCACTAGATAACAGAGTTGCACTGTATAACTTTATGGATCACCAGCACTAGATAACAGAGTTGCACTATATAACTTTATGGATCACCAGCACTAGATAACAGAGTTACACTGTATAACTTTATGGATCGCCAGCACTAGATAACAGAGTTACACAGTATAACTTTATGGATCGCCAGCACTGGATAACAGAGTTGCACTGTATAACTTTATGGATAACCAGCACTAGATAACAGAGTTGCACTGTATAACTTTATGGATAACCAGCACTAGATAACAGAGTTACACTGTATAACTTTATGGATCACCAGCACCAGATAACAGAGTTGCACTGTATAACTTTATGGATCGCCAGCACTAGATAACAGAGTTGCACTGTATAACTTTAAGGATCACCAGCACTATATAACAGAGTTGCACTGTATAACTTTATGGATCACCAGCACTAGATAACAGAGTTACACTGTATAACTTTATGGATCGCCAGCACTAGATAACAGAGTTACACTGTATAACTTTATGGATCGCCAGCACAAGATAACAGAGTTACACTGTATAACTTTATGGATCACCAGCACTAGATAACAGAGTTACACTGTATAACTTTATGGATCACCAGCACTAGACAACAGAGTTGCACTGTATAATTTTATGGATCACCAGCACTAGATAACAGAGTTGCACTATATAACTTTATGGATCACCAGCACTAGATAACAGAGTTACACTGTATAACTTTATGGATCGCCAGCACTAGATAACAGAGTTACACAGTATAACTTTATTCATCGCCAGCACTGGATAACAGAGTTGCACTGTATAACTTTATGGATAACCAGCACTAGATAACAGAGTTGCACTGTATAACTTTATGGATAACCAGCACTAGATAACAGAGTTACACTGTATAACTTTATGGATCGCCAGCACTAGATAACAGAGTTGCACTGTATAACTTTATGGATCACCAGCACTAGATAACAGAGTTACACTGTATAACTTTATGGATCACCAGCACTAGATAACAGAGTGGCACTGTATAACTTTATGGATCACCAGCACTATATAACAGAGTTGCACTGTATAACTTTATGGATCACAAGCACTAGATAACAGAGTTACACTGTATAACTTTATGGATCGCCAGCACTAGATAACAGAGTTACACTGTATAACTTTATGGATCGCCAGCACTAGATAACAGAGTTACACTGTATAACTTTATGGATCGCCAGCACGAGATAACAGAGTTACACTGTATAACTTTATGGATCACCAGCACTAGATAACAGAGTTACACTGTATAACTTTATGGATCACCAGCACTAGATAACAGAGTTGCACTGTATAACTTTATGGATCACCAGCACTAGATAACAGAGTTGCACTATATAACTTTATGGATCACCAGCACTAGATAACAGAGTTACACTGTATAACTTTATGGATCGCCAGCACTAGATAACAGAGTTACACAGTATAACTTTATGGATCGCCAGCACTAGATAACAGAGTTACACTGCATAACTTCATGGATCACTAGCACTAGATAACAGAGTTGCACTGTATAACTTTATGGATCGCCAGCACTAGAAAATCAGAGTGGCACTTTATAACTTTATGGATCAACAGCAGAAGATAACAGAGTTACACTGTATAACTTTATGGATCACCAGTACTAGATAACAGAGTTACACTGTATAACTTTATGGATCACCAGCACTAGATAACAGAGTTACACTGTATAACTTTACGGATGACCAGCACTAGATAACAGAGTTGCACTGTATAACTTTATGGATCACCAGCACTAGATAACAGAGTTGCACTATATAACTTTATGGATCACCAGCACTAGATAACAGAGTTACACTGTATAACTTTATTGATCGCCAGCACTAGATAACAGAGTTACACAGTATAACTTTATGGATCGCCAGCACTGGATAACAGAGTTGCACTGTATAACTTTATGGATAACCAGTACTAGATAACAGAGTTACACTGTATAACTTTATAGATCACCAGCACTAGATAACAGAGTTGCACTGTATAACTTTATGGATCACCAGCACTAGATAACAGAGTTGCACTTTATAACTTTATGGATCACCAGCACTAGATAACAGAGTTACACTGTATAACTTTATGGATCGCCAGCACTAGATAACAGAGTTACACAGTATAACTTTATGGATCGCCAGCACTGGATAACAGAGTTGCACTGTATAACTTTATGGATAACCAGCACTAGATAACAGAGTTGCACTGTATAACTTTATGGATAACCAGCACTAGATAACAGAGTTACACTGTATAACTTTATGGATCGCCAGCACCCGATAACAGAGTTGCACTGTATAACTTTATGGATCGCCAGCACTAGATAACAGAGTTGCAATGTATAACTTTAAGGATCACCAGCACTATATAACAGAGTTGCACTGTATAACTTTATGGATCACCAGCACTAGACAACAGAGTTACACTGTATAACTTTATGGATCGCCAGCACTAGATAACAGAGTTACACTGTATAACTTTATGGATCGCCAGCACAAGATAACAGAGTTACACTGTATAACTTTATGGATCACCAGCACTAGATAACAGAGTTACACTGTATAACTTTATGGATCACCAGCACTAGATAACAGAGTGGCACTGTATAACTTTATGGATCACCAGCACTATATAACAGAGTTGCACTGTATAACTTTATGGATCACAAGCACTAGATAACAGAGTTACACTGTATAACTTTATGGATCGCCAGCACTAGATAACAGAGTTACACTGTATAACTTTATGGATCGCCAGCACGAGATAACAGAGTTACACTGTATAACTTTATGGATCACCAGCACTAGATAACAGAGTTACACTGTATAACTTTATGGATCACCAGCACTAGATAACAGAGTTGCACTGTATAACTTTATGGTTCACCATCACTAGATAACAGAGTTGCACTATATAACTTTATGGATCACCAGCACTAGATAACAGAGTTACACTGTATAACTTTATGGATCGCCAGCACTAGATAACAGAGTTACACAGTATAACTTTATGGATCGCCAGCACTAGATAACAGAGTTACACTGCATAACTTCATGGATCACTAGCACTAGATAACAGAGTTGCACTGTATAACTTTATGGATCGCCAGCACTAGAAAATCAGAGTTACACTTTATAACTTTATGGATCAACAGCAGAAGATAACAGAGTTACACTGTATAACTTTATGGATCTCCAGTACTAGATAACAGAGTTACACTGTATAACTTTATGGATCACCAGCACTAGATAACAGATTTACACTGTATAACTTTACGGATGACCAGCACTAGATAACAGAGTTGCACTGTATAACTTTATGGATCACCAGCACTAGATAACAGAGTTGCACTATATAACTTTATGGATCAACAGCACTAGATAACAGAGTTACACTGTATAACTTTATGGATCGCCAGCACTAGATAACAGAGTTACACAGTATAACTTTATGGATCGCCAGCACTGGATAACAGAGTTGCACTGTATAACTTTATGGATAACCAGCACTAGATAACAGAGTTGCACTGTATAACTTTATGGATAACCAGCACTAGATAACAGAGTTACACTGGATAACTTTATGGATCGCCAGCATTAGATAACAGAGTTGCACTGTATAACTTTATGGATCGCCAGCACTAGAAAATCAGAGTTGCACTTTATAACTTCATGGATCAACAGCAGAAGATAACAGAGTTACACTGTATAACTTTATGGATCACCAGTACTAGATAACAGAGTTACACTGTACAACTTTATGGATCGCCAGCACGAGATAACAGAGTTACACTGTGTAACTTTATGGATCACCAGCACTAGATAACAGAGTTACACTGTATAACTTTATGGATCACCAGCACTAGATAACAGAGTTGCACTATATAACTTTATGGATCACCAGCACTAGATAACAGAGTTACACTGTATAACTTTATGGATCGCCAGCACGAGATAACAGAGTTACACTGTATAACTTTATGGATCACCAGCACTATATAACTTTATGAATCACCAGCACTAGATAATAGAGTTGCACTGAATAACTTTATGGATCACCAGTACTAGATAACACAGTTGCACTGTATAGCTTTAAGGATAACCAGTACTAGATAACAGAGTTGCACTGTATAACTTTATGGATCACCAGCACTATATAACTTTATGGATCACCAGCACTAGATAACAGAGTTGCACTGTATAACTTTATGGATCACCAGCACTAGATAACAGAGTTGCACTGTATAACTTTATGGATCACCAGGACTAGATAACAGAGGTGCACTGTATAACTTTATGAATCACCAGGACTAGATAACAGAGTTACACTGTATAACTGTATGGATCACCAGCACTAGATAACATAGTTGCACTGTATAACTTTATGAATCACCAGCACTAGATAACAGAGGTGCACTATATAACTTTATGAATCACGAGCACTAGATAACAGAGTTACACTGTATAACTTTATGGATCACCAGTACTAGATAACAGAGTTACACTGTATAACTTTATGGATCACCAGCACTAGGTAACAGAGTTGCACTATATAACTTTATGGATCACCAGCACTAGATAACATAGTTGCACTGTATAACTTTATGAATCACCAGCACTAGATAACAGAGTTGCACTGTATAACTTTATGGATCACCAGCACTAGATAACAGAGTTGCACTGTATAACTACATGGATCACCAGCAATAGATAACAGAGTTACACTGTATAACTTTATGGATCACTAGGACTATATAACAGAGTTACACTGTATAACTTGGATCACCAGCACTAGATAACAGAGTTACACTGTACAACTTTATGGATCACCAGCACTAGATAACAGAGTTGCACTGTATAACTTTATGGATCACCAGCACTAGATAACAGATTTGCACTATATAACTTTATGGATAACCAGCACTAGATAACAGAGTTGCACTGTATAACTTTATGGATAACCAGTACTAGATAACAGAGTTACACTGTATAACTTTATAGATCACCAGCACTAGATAACAGAGTTGCACTGTATAACTTTATGGATCACCAGCACTAGATAACAGAGTTGCACTATATAACTTTATGGATCACCAGCACTAGATAACAGAGTTACACTGTATAACTTTATGGATCGCCAGCACTAGATAACAGAGTTACACAGTATAACTTTATGGATCGCCAGCACTGGATAACAGAGTTGCACTGTATAACTTTATGGATAACCAGCACTAGATAACAGAGTTGCACTGTATAACTTTATGGATAACCAGCACTAGATAACAGAGTTACACTGTATAACTTTATGGATCGCCAGCACCAGATAACAGAGTTGCACTGTATAACTTTATGGATCGCCAGCACTAGATAACAGAGTTGCACTGTATAACTTTAAGGATCACCAGCACTATATAACAGAGTTGCACTGTATAACTTTATGGATCACCAGCACTAGATAACAGAGTTACACTGTATAACTTTATGGATCGCCAGCACTAGATAACAGAGTTACACTGTATAACTTTATGGATCGCCAGCACAAGATAACAGAGTTACACTGTATAACTTTATGGATCACCAGCACTAGATAACAGAGTTACACTGTATAACTTTATGGATCACCAGCACTAGATAACAGAGTTGCACTGTATAACTTTATGGATCACCAGCACTAGATAACAGAGTTGCACTATATAACTTTATGGATCACCAGCACTAGATAACAGAGTTACACTGTATAACTTTATGGATCGCCAGCACTAGATAACAGAGTTACACAGTATAACTTTATGGATCGCCAGCACTGGATAACAGAGTTGCACTGTATAACTTTATGGATAACCAGCACTAGATAACAGAGTTGCACTGTATAACTTTATGGATAACCAGCACTAGATAACAGATTTACACTGTATAACTTTATGGATCGCCAGCACTAGAAAACAGAGTTGCACTGTATAACTTTATGGATCACCAGCACTAGATAACAGAGTTACACTGTATAACTTTATGGATCACCAGCACTAGATAACAGAGTGGCACTGTATAACTTTATGGATCACCAGCACTATATAACAGAGTTGCACTGTATAACTTTATGGATCACAAGCACTAGATAACAGAGTTACACTGGATAACTTTATGGATCGCCAGCACTAGATAACAGAGTTGCACTGTATAACTTTATGGATCGCCAGCACGAGATAACAGAGTTACACTGTATAACTTTATGGATCACCAGCACTAGATAACAGAGTTACACTGTATAACTTTATGGATCACCAGCACTAGATAACAGAGTTGCACTGTATAACTTTATGGATCACCAGCACTAGATAACAGAGTTGCACTATATAACTTTATGGATCACCAGCACTAGATAACAGAGTTACACTGTATAACTTTATGGATCGCCAGCACTAGATAACAGAGTTACACAGTATAACTTTATGGATCGCCAGCACTAGATAACAGAGTTACACTGCATAACTTCATGGATCACTAGCACTAGATAACAGAGTTGCACTGTATAACTTTATGGATCGCCAGAACTAGAAAATCAGAGTTACACTTTATAACTTTATGGATCAACAGCAGAAGATAACAGAGTTACACTGTATAACTTTATGGATCTCCAGTACTAGATAACAGAGTTACACTGTATAACTTTATGGATCACCAGCACTAGATAACAGAGTTACACTGTATAACTTTATGGATCGCCAGCACTAGATAACAGAGTTACACTGTATAACTTTATGGATCGCCAGCACAAGATAACAGAGTTACACTGTATAACTTTATGGATCACCAGCACTAGATAACAGAGTTACACTGTATAACTTTATGGATCACCAGCACTAGATAACAGAGTTGCACTGTATAACTTTATGGATCACCAGCACTAGATAACAGAGTTGCACTATATAACTTTATGGATCACCAGCACTAGATAACAGAGTTACACTGTATAACTTTATGGATCGCCAGCACTAGATAACAGAGTTACACAGTATAACTTTATGGATCGCCAGCACTGGATAACAGAGTTGCACTGTATAACTTTATGGATAACCAGCACTAGATAACAGAGTTGCACTGTATAACTTTATGGATAACCAGCACTAGATAACAGATTTACACTGTATAACTTTATGGATCGCCAGCACTAGAAAACAGAGTTGCACTGTATAACTTTATGGATCACCAGCACTAGATAACAGAGTTACACTGTATAACTTTATGGATCACCAGCACTAGATAACAGAGTGGCACTGTATAACTTTATGGATCACCAGCACTATATAACAGAGTTGCACTGTATAACTTTATGGATCACAAGCACTAGATAACAGAGTTACACTGGATAACTTTATGGATCGCCAGCACTAGATAACAGAGTTGCACTGTATAACTTTATGGATCGCCAGCACGAGATAACAGAGTTACACTGTATAACTTTATGGATCACCAGCACTAGATAACAGAGTTACACTGTATAACTTTATGGATCACCAGCACTAGATAACAGAGTTGCACTGTATAACTTTATGGATCACCAGCACTAGATAACAGAGTTGCACTATATAACTTTATGGATCACCAGCACTAGATAACAGAGTTACACTGTATAACTTTATGGATCGCCAGCACTAGATAACAGAGTTACACAGTATAACTTTATGGATCGCCAGCACTAGATAACAGAGTTACACTGCATAACTTCATGGATCACTAGCACTAGATAACAGAGTTGCACTGTATAACTTTATGGATCGCCAGAACTAGAAAATCAGAGTTACACTTTATAACTTTATGGATCAACAGCAGAAGATAACAGAGTTACACTGTATAACTTTATGGATCTCCAGTACTAGATAACAGAGTTACACTGTATAACTTTATGGATCACCAGCACTAGATAACAGAGTTACACTGTATAACTTTACGGATGACCAGCACTAGATAACAGAGTTGCACTGTATAACTTTATGGATCACCAGCACTAGATAACAGAGTTGCACTATATAACTTTATGGATCACCAGCACTAGATAACAGAGTTACACTGTATAACTTTATGGATCGCCAGCACTAGATAACAGAGTTACACAGTATAACTTTATGGATCGCCAGCACTGGATAACAGAGTTGCACTGTATAACTTTATGGATAACCAGCACTAGATAACAGAGTTGCACTGTATAACTTTATGGATAACCAGCACTAGATAACAGAGTTACACTGGATAACTTTATGGATCGCCAGCACTAGATAACAGAGTTGCACTGTATAACTTTATGGATCACCAGCACTAGATAACAGAGTTACACTGTATAACTTTATGGATCACCAGCACTAGATAACAGAGTGGCACTGTATAACTTTATGGATCACCAGCACTATATAACAGAGTTGCACTGTATAACTTTATGGATCACAAGCACTAGATAACAGAGTTACACTGTATAACTTTATGGATCGCCAGCACTAGAAAACAGAGTTACACTGTATAACTTTATGGATCGCCAGCACTAGATAACAGAGTTACACTGTATAACTTTATGGATCGCCAGCACGAGATAACAGAGTTACACTGTATAACTTTATGGATCACCAGCACTAGATAACAGAGTTACACTGTATAACTTTATGGATCACCAGCACTAGATAACAGAGTTGCACTGTATAACTTTATGGATCACCAGCACTAGATAACAGAGTTGCACTATATAACTTTATGGATCACCAGCACTAGATAACAGAGTTACACTGTATAACTTTATGGATCGCCAGCACTAGATAACAGAGTTACACAGTATAACTTTATGGATCGCCAGCACTAGATAACAGAGTTACACTGCATAACTTCATGGATCACTAGCACTAGATAACAGAGTTGCACTGTATAACTTTATGGATCGCCAGCACTAGAAAATCAGAGTGGCACTTTATAACTTTATGGATCAACAGCAGAAGATAACAGAGTTACACTGTATAACTTTATGGATCACCAGTACTAGATAACAGAGTTACACTGTATAACTTTATGGATCACCAGCACTAGATAACAGAGTTACACTGTATAACTTTACGGATGACCAGCACTAGATAACAGAGTTGCACTGTATAACTTTATGGATCACCAGCACTAGATAACAGAGTTGCACTATATAACTTTATGGATCACCAGCACTAGATAACAGAGTTACACTGTATAACTTTATTGATCGCCAGCACTAGATAACAGAGTTACACAGTATAACTTTATGGATCGCCAGCACTGGATAACAGAGTTGCACTGTATAACTTTATGGATAACCAGCACTAGATAACAGAGTTGCACTGTATAACTTTATGGATAACCAGTACTAGATAACAGAGTTACACTGTATAACTTTATAGATCACCAGCACTAGATAACAGAGTTGCACTGTATAACTTTATGGATCACCAGCACTAGATAACAGAGTTGCACTTTATAACTTTATGGATCACCAGCACTAGATAACAGAGTTACACTGTATAACTTTATGGATCGCCAGCACTAGATAACAGAGTTACACAGTATAACTTTATGGATCGCCAGCACTGGATAACAGAGTTGCACTGTATAACTTTATGGATAACCAGCACTAGATAACAGAGTTGCACTGTATAACTTTATGGATAACCAGCACTAGATAACAGAGTTACACTGTATAACTTTATGGATCGCCAGCACCCGACAACAGAGTTGCACTGTATAACTTTATGGATCGCCAGCACTAGATAACAGAGTTGCACTGTATAACTTTAAGGATCACCAGCACTATATAACAGAGTTGCACTGTATAACTTTATGGATCACCAGCACTAGACAACAGAGTTACACTGTATAACTTTATGGATCGCCAGCACTAGATAACAGAGTTACACTGTATAACTTTATGGATCGCCAGCACAAGATAACAGAGTTACACTGTATAACTTTATGGATCACCAGCACTAGATAACAGAGTTACACTGTATAACTTTATGGATCACCAGCACTAGATAACAGAGTTGCACTGTATAACTGTATGGATCACCAGCACTAGATAACAGAGTTGCACTATATAACTTTATGGATCACCAGCACTAGATAACAGAGTTACACTGTATAACTTTATGGATCACCAGCACTAGATAACAGAGTTACACAGTATAACTTTATGGATCGCCAGCACTGGATAACAGAGTTGCACTGTATAACTTTATGGATAACCAGCACTAGATAACAGAGTTGCACTGTATAACTTTATGGATAACCAGCACTAGATAACAGAGTTACACTGTATAACTTTATGGATCGCCAGCACTAGATAACAGAGTTGCACTGTATAACTTTATGGATCACTAGCACTAGATAACAGAGTTACACTGATTAACTTTATGGATCACCAGCACTAGATAACAGAGTGGCACTGTATAACTTTATGGATCACCAGCACTATATAACAGAGTTGCACTGTATAACTTTATGGATCACAAGCACTAGATAACAGAGTTACACTGTATAACTTTATGGATCGCCAGCACTAGATAACAGAGTTACACTGTATAACTTTATGGATCGCCAGCACGAGATAACAGAGTTACACTGTATAACTTTATGGATCACCAGCACTAGATAACAGAGTTACACTGTATAACTTTATGGATCACCAGCACTAGATAACAGAGTTGCACTGTATAACTTTATGGATCACCATCACTAGATAACAGAGTTGCACTATATAACTTTATGGATCACCAGCACTAGATAACAGAGTTACACTGTATAACTTTATGGATCGCCAGCACTAGATAACAGAGTTACACAGTATAACTTTATGGATCGCCAGCACTAGATAACAGAGTTACACTGCATAACTTCATGGATCACTAGCACTAGATAACAGAGTTGCACTGTATAACTTTATGGATCACCAGCACTAGAAAATCAGAGTTACACTTTATAACTTTATGGATCAACAGCAGAAGATAACAGAGTTACACTGTATAACTTTATGGATCTCCAGTACTAGATAACAGAGTTACACTGTATAACTTTATGGATCACCAGCACTAGATAACAGAGTTACACTGTATAACTTTACGGATGACCAGCACTAGATAACAGAGTTGCACTGTATAACTTTATGGATCACCAGCACTAGATAACAGAGTTGCACTATATAACTTTATGGATCAACAGCACTAGATAACAGAGTTACACTGTATAACTTTATGGATCGCCAGCACTAGATAACAGAGTTACACAGTATAACTTTATGGATCGCCAGCACTGGATAACAGAGTTGCACTGTATAACTTTATGGATAACCAGCACTAGATAACAGAGTTGCACTGTATAACTTTATGGATAACCAGCACTAGATAACAGAGTTACACTGGATAACTTTATGGATCGCCAGCATTAGATAACAGAGTTGCACTGTATAACTTTATGGATCGCCAGCACTAGAAAATCAGAGTTGCACTTTATAACTTCATGGATCAACAGCAGAAGATAACAGAGTTACACTGTATAACTTTATGGATCACCAGTACTAGATAACAGAGTTACACTGTACAACTTTATGGATCGCCAGCACGAGATAACAGAGTTACACTGTGTAACTTTATGGATCACCAGCACTAGATAACAGAGTTACACTGTATAACTTTATGGATCACCAGCACTAGATAACAGAGTTGCACTATATAACTTTATGGATCACCAGCACTAGATAACAGAGTTACACTGTATAACTTTATGGATCGCCAGCACGAGATAACAGAGTTACACTGTATAACTTTATGGATCACCAGCACTATATAACTTTATGAATCACCAGCACTAGATAATAGAGTTGCACTGAATAACTTTATGGATCACCAGTACTAGATAACACAGTTGCACTGTATAGCTTTAAGGATAACCAGTACTAGATAACAGAGTTGCACTGTATAACTTTATGGATCACCAGCACTATATAACTTTATGGATCACCAGCACTAGATAACAGAGTTGCACTGTATAACTTTATGGATAACCAGCACTAGATAACAGAGTTGCACTGTATAACTTTATGGATCACCAGCACTAGATAACAGAGTTGCACTGTATAACTTTATGGATCACCAGGACTAGATAACAGAGGTGCACTGTATAACTTTATGAATCACCAGGACTAGATAACAGAGTTACACTGTATAACTGTATGGATCACCAGCACTAGATAACATAGTTGCACTGTATAACTTTATGAATCACCAGCACTAGATAACAGAGGTGCACTATATAACTTTATGAATCACGAGCACTAGATAACAGAGTTACACTGTATAACTTTATGGATCACCAGTACTAGATAACAGAGTTACACTGTATAACTTTATGGATCACCAGCACTAGGTAACAGAGTTGCACTATATAACTTTATGGATCACCAGCACTAGATAACATAGTTGCACTGTATAACTTTATGAATCACCAGCACTAGATAACAGAGTTGCACTGTATAACTTTATGGATCACCAGCACTAGATAACAGAGTTGCACTGTATAACTACATGGATCACCAGCAATAGATAACAGAGTTACACTGTATAACTTTATGGATCACTAGGACTATATAACAGAGTTACACTGTATAACTTGGATCACCAGCACTAGATAACAGAGTTACACTGTACAACTTTATGGATCACCAGCACTAGATAACAGAGTTGCACTGTATAACTTTATGGATCACCAGCACTAGATAACAGAGTTGCACTATATAACTTTATGGATAACCAGCACTAGATAACAGAGTTGCACTGTATAACTTTATGGATAACCAGTACTAGATAACAGAGTTACACTGTATAACTTTATAGATCACCAGCACTAGATAACAGAGTTGCACTGTATAACTTTATGGATCACCAGCACTAGATAACAGAGTTGCACTATATAACTTTATGGATCACCAGCACTAGATAACAGAGTTACACTGTATAACTTTATGGATCGCCAGCACTAGATAACAGAGTTACACAGTATAACTTTATGGATCGCCAGCACTGGATAACAGAGTTGAACTGTATAACTTTATGGATAACCAGCACTAGATAACAGAGTTGCACTGTATAACTTTATGGATAACCAGCACTAGATAACAGAGTTACACTGTATAACTTTATGGATCGCCAGCACCAGATAACAGAGTTGCACTGTATAACTTTATGGATCGCCAGCACTAGATAACAGAGTTGCACTGTATAACTTTAAGGATCACCAGCACTATATAACAGAGTTGCACTGTATAACTTTATGGATCACCAGCACTAGATAACAGAGTTACACTGTATAACTTTATGGATCGCCAGCACTAGATAACAGAGTTACACTGTATAACTTTATGGATCGCCAGCACAAGATAACAGAGTTACACTGTATAACTTTATGGATCACCAGCACTAGATAACAGAGTTACACTGTATAACTTTATGGATCACCAGCACTAGATAACAGAGTTGCACTGTATAACTTTATGGATCACCAGCACTAGATAACAGAGTTGCACTATATAACTTTATGGATCACCAGCACTAGATAACAGAGTTACACTGTATAACTTTATGGATCGCCAGCACTAGATAACAGAGTTACACTGTATAACTTTATGGATCGCCAGCACGAGATAACAGAGTTACACTGTATAACTTTATGGATCACCAGCACTAGATAACAGAGTTGCACTGTATAACTTTATGGATCACCAGCACTAGATAACAGAGTTGCACTGTATAACTTTATGGATCACCAGCACTAGATAACAGAGTTGCACTATATAACTTTATGGATCACCAGCACTAGATAACAGAGTTACACTGTATAACTTTATGGATCGCCAGCACTAGATAACAGAGTTACACAGTATAACTTTATGGATCGCCAGCACTAGATAACAGAGTTACACTGCATAACTTCATGGATCACTAGCACTAGATAACAGAGTTGCACTGTATAACTTTATGGATCGCCAGAACTAGAAAATCAGAGTTACACTTTATAACTTTATGGATCAACAGCAGAAGATAACAGAGTTACACTGTATAACTTTATGGATCTCCAGTACTAGATAACAGAGTTACACTGTATAACTTTATGGATCACCAGCACTAGATAACAGAGTTACACTGTATAACTTTACGGATGACCAGCACTAGATAACAGAGTTGCACTGTATAACTTTATGGATCACCAGCACTAGATAACAGAGTTGCACTATATAACTTTATGGATCACCAGCACTAGATAACAGAGTTACACTGTATAACTTTATGGATCGCCAGCACTAGATAACAGAGTTACACAGTATAACTTTATGGATCGCCAGCACTGGATAACAGAGTTGCACTGTATAACTTTATGGATAACCAGCACTAGATAACAGAGTTGCACTGTATAACTTTATGGATAACCAGCACTAGATAACAGAGTTACACTGGATAACTTTATGGATCGCCAGCATTAGATAACAGAGTTGCACTGTATAACTTTATGGATCGCCAGCACTAGATAACAGAGTTACACTGCATAACTTCATGGATCACTAGCACTAGATAACAGAGTTGCACTGTATAACTTTATGGATCGCCAGCACTAGAAAATCAGAGTTGCACTTTATAACTTTATGGATCAACAGCAGAAGATAACAGAGTTACACTGTATAACTTTATGGATCACCAGTACTAGATAACAGAGTTACACTGCACAACTTTATGGATCGCCAGCACGAGATAACAGAGTTACACTGTGTAACTTTATGGATCACCAGCACTAGATAACAGAGTTACACTGTATAACTTTATGGATCACCAGCACTAGATAACAGAGTTGCACTATATAACTTTATGGATCACCAGCACTAGATAACAGAGTTACACTGTATAACTTTATGGATCGCCAGCACGAGATAACAGAGTTACACTGTATAACTTTATGGATCACCAGCACTATATAACTTTATGAATCACCAGCACTAGATAATAGAGTTGCACTGAATAACTTTATGGATCACCAGTACTAGATAACACAGTTGCACTGTATATCTTTAAGGATAACCAGTACTAGATAACAGAGTTGCACTGTATAACTTTATGGATCACCAGCACTATATAACTTTATGGATCACCAGCACTAGATAACAGAGTTGCACTGTATAACTTTATGGATCACCAGCACTAGATAACAGAGTTGCACTGTATAACTTTATGGATAACCAGCACTAGATAACAGAGTTGCACTGTATAACTTTATGGATCACCAGCACTAAATAACAGAGTTGCACTGTATAACTTTATGGATCACCAGGACTAGATAACAGAGGTGCACTGTATAACTTTATGAATCACCAGGACTAGATAACAGAGTTACACTGTATAACTGTATGGATCACCAGCACTAGATAACATAGTTGCACTGTATAACTTTATGAATCACCAGCACTAGATAACAGAGGTGCACTATATAACTTTATGAATCACGAGCACTAGATAACAG
The DNA here is from genome assembly GCA_031769625.1 of Taudactylus pleione. Lineage (NCBI taxonomy): Eukaryota > Metazoa > Chordata > Amphibia > Anura > Myobatrachidae > Taudactylus > Taudactylus pleione. Next base: position 8,599,867 of record JAUIMM010000104.1, on the reverse strand, counting down.
AGTTACACTGTATAACTTTATGGATCACCAGTACTAGATAACAGAGTTACACTGTATAACTTTATGGATCACCAGCACTAGGTAACAGAGTTGCACTATATAACTTTATGGATCACCAGCACTAGATAACATAGTTGCACTGTATAACTTTATGAATCACCAGCACTAGATAACAGAGTTGCACTGTATAACTTTATGGATCACCAGCACTAGATAACAGAGATGCACTGTATAACTACATGGATCACCAGCAATAGATAACAGAGTTACACTGTATAACTTTATGGATCACTAGGACTATATAACAGAGTTACACTGTATAACTTGGATCACCAGCACTAGATAACAGAGTTACACTGTATAACTTTATGGATCACCAACACTAGATAACAGAGTTGCACTGTATAACTTTATGGATCACCAGCACTAGATAACAGAGTTGCACTGTATAACTTTATGGATCACCAGCACTTGATAACAGAGTTACACTGTATAACTTTATGGATCGCCAGCACTAGATAACAGAGTTACACAGTATAACTTTATGGATCGCCAGCACTAGATAACAGAGTTACACTGCATAACTTCATGGATCACTAGCACTAGATAACAGAGTTGAACTGTATAACTTTATGGATCGCCAGCACTAGAAAATCAGAGTTGCACTTTATAACTTTATGGATCAACAGCAGAAGATAACAGAGTTACACTGTATAACTGTATGGATCACCAGTACTAGATAACAGAGTTACACTGTATAACTTTATGGATCACCAGCACTAGATAACAGAGTTACACTGTATAACTTTACGGATGACCAGCACTAGATAACAGAGTTGCACTGTATAACTTTATGGATCACCAGCACTAGATAACAGAGTTGCACTATATAACTTTATGGATCACCAGCACTAGATAACAGAGTTACACTGTATAACTTTATGGATCGCCAGCACTAGATAACAGAGTTACACAGTATAACTTTATGGATCGCCAGCACTGGATAACAGAGTTGCACTGTATAACTTTATGGATAACCAGCACTAGATAACAGAGTTGCACTGTATAACTTTATGGATAACCAGTACTAGATAACAGAGTTACACTGTATAACTTTATAGATCACCAGCACTAGATAACAGAGTTGCACTGTATAACTTTATGGATCACCAGCACTAGATAACAGAGTTACACTATATAACTTTATGGATCACCTGCACTAGATAACAGAGTTACACTGTATAACTTTATGGATCGCCAGCACTAGATAACAGAGTTACACAGTATAACTTTATGGATCGCCAGCACTGGATAACAGAGTTGAACTGTATAACTTTATGGATAACCAGCACTAGATAACAGAGTTACACTGTATAACTTTATGGATCATCAGCACTAGATAACAGAGTTGCACTGTATAACTTTATGGATCACCAGAACTAGATAACAGAGTTACACTGTATAACTTTATGGATCACCAGCACTAGATAACAGAGTAGCACTGTATAACTTTATGGATCTTCAGCACTAGATAACAGAGTTACACTGTATAACTTTATGGATCGCCAGCACTAGATAACAGAGTTACACTGTATAACTTTATGGATCACCAGCACTAGATAACAGAGTTACACTGTATAACTTTATGGATCGCCAGCACTAGATAACAGAGTTACACTGTATAACTTTATGGATCGCCAGCACGAGATAACAGAGTTACACTGTATAACTTTATAGATCACCAGCACTAGATAACAGAGTTGCACTGTATAACTTTATGGATCACCAGCACTAGATAACAGAGTTGCACTATATAACTTTATGGATCACCAGCACTAGATAACAGAGTTACACTGTATAACTTTATGGATCGCCAGCACTAGATAACAGAGTTACACAGTATAACTTTATGGATCGCCAGCACTGGATAACAGAGTTGCACTGTATAACTTTATGGATAACCAGCACTAGATAACAGAGTTGCACTGTATAACTTTATGGATAACCAGCACTAGATAACAGAGTTACACTGTATAACTTTATGGATCGCCAGCACCAGATAACAGAGTTGCACTGTATAACTTTATGGATCGCCAGCACTAGATAACAGAGTTGCACTGTATAACTTTAAGGATCACCAGCACTATATAACAGAGTTACACTGTATAACTTTATGGATCGCCAGCACTAGATAACAGAGTTACACTGTATAACTTTATGGATCGCCAGCACTAGATAACAGAGTTACACTGTATAACTTTATGGATCGCCAGCACAAGATAACAGAGTTACACTGTATAACTTTATGGATCGCCAGCACTAGATAACAGAGTTACACTGTATAACTTTATGGATCGCCAGCACAAGATAACAGAGTTACACTGTATAACTTTATGGATCACCAGCACTAGATAACAGAGTTACACTGTATAACTTTATGGATTACCAGCACTAGATAACAGAGTTGCACTATATAACTTTATGGATCACCAGCACTAGATAACAGAGTTGCACTATATAACTTTATGGATCACCAGCACTAGATAACAGAGTTACACTGTATAACTTTATGGATCGCCAGCACTAGATAACAGAGTTACACAGTATAACTTTATGGATCGCCAGCACTGGATAACAGAGTTGCACTGTATAACTTTATGGATAACCAGCACTAGATAACAGAGTTGCACTGTATAACTTTATGGATAACCAGCACTAGATAACAGAGTTACACTGGATAACTTTATGGATCGCCAGCACTAGATAACAGAGTTACACTGCATAACTTCATGGATCACTAGCACTAGATAACAGAGTTGCACTGTATAACTTTATGGATCGCCAGCACTAGAAAATCAGAGTTGCACTTTATAACTTTATGGATCAACAGCAGAAGATAACAGAGTTACACTGTATAACTTTATGGATCACCAGTACTAGATAACAGAGTTACACTGTACAACTTTATGGATCGCCAGCACGAGATAACAGAGTTACACTGTGTAACTTTATGGATCACCAGCACTAGATAACAGAGTTACACTGTATAACTTTATGGATCACCAGCACTAGATAACAGAGTTGCACTATATAACTTTATGGATCACCAGCACTAGATAACAGAGTTACACTGTATAACTTTATGGATCGCCAGCACGAGATAACAGAGTTACACTGTATAACTTTATGGATCACCAGCACTATATAACTTTATGAATCACCAGCACTAGATAATAGAGTTGCACTGAATAACTTTATGGATCACCAGTACTAGATAACACAGTTGCACTGTATAGCTTTAAGGATAACCAGTACTAGATAACAGAGTTGCACTGTATAACTTTATGGATCACCAGCACTATATAACTTTATGGATCACCAGCACTAGATAACAGAGTTGCACTGTATAACTTTATGGATAACCAGCACTAGATAACAGAGTTGCACTGTATAACTTTATGGATCACCAGCACTAGATAACAGAGTTGCACTGTATAACTTTATGGATCACCAGGACTAGATAACAGAGGTGCACTGTATAACTTTATGAATCACCAGGACTAGATAACAGAGTTACACTGTATAACTGTATGGATCACCAGCACTAGATAACATAGTTGCACTGTATAACTTTATGAATCACCAGCACTAGATAACAGAGGTGCACTATATAACTTTATGAATCACCAGCACTAGATAACAGAGTTACACTGTATAACTTTATGGATCACCAGAACTAGATAACAGAGTTACACTGTATAACTTTATGGATCACCAGCACTAGGTAACAGAGTTGCACTATATAACTTTATGGATCACCAGCACTAGATAACATAGTTGCACTGTATAACTTTATGAATCACCAGCACTAGATAACAGAGTTGCACTGTATAACTTTATGGATCACCAGCACTAGATAACAGAGTTGCACTGTATAACTACATGGATCACCAGCAATAGATAACAGAGTTACACTGTATAACTTTATGGATCACTAGGACTATATAACAGAGTTACACTGTATAACTTGGATCACCAGCACTAGATAACAGAGTTACACTGTATAACTACATGGATCACCAGCAATAGATAACAGAGTTGCACTGTATAACTTTATGGATCACCAGCACTAGATAACAGAGTTGCACTATATAACTTTATGGATCACCAGCACTAGATAACAGAGTTACACTGTATAACTTTATGGATCGCCAGCACTAGATAACAGAGTTACACAGTATAACTTTATGGATCGCCAGCACTAGATAACAGAGTTACACTGCATAACTTCATGGATCACTAGCACTAGATAACAGAGTTGCACTGTATAACTTTATGGATCGCCAGCACTAGAAAATCAGAGTTGCACTTTATAACTTTATGGATCAACAGCAGAAGATAACAGAGTTACACTGTATAACTTTATGGATCACCAGCACTAGATAACAGAGTTGCACTGTATAACTTTATGGATCACCAGCACTAGATAACAGAGTTGCACTATATAACTTTATGGATCACCAGCACTAGATAACAGAGTTACACTGTATAACTTTATGGATCGCCAGCACTAGATAACAGAGTTACACAGTATAACTTTATGGATCGCCAGCACTGGATAACAGAGTTGCACTGTATAACTTTATGGATAACCAGCACTAGATAACAGAGTTGCACTGTATAACTTTATGGATAACCAGCACTAGATAACAGAGTTACACTGTATAACTTTATGGATCGCCAGCACTAGAAAACAGAGTTGCACTGTATAACTTTATGGATCACCAGCACTAGATAACAGAGTTACACTGTATAACTTTATGGATCACCAGCACTAGATAACAGAGTGGCACTGTATAACTTTATGGATCACCAGCACTATATAACAGAGTTGCACTGTATAACTTTATGGATCACAAGCACTAGATAACAGAGTTACACTGTATAACTTTATGGATCGCCAGCACTAGATAACAGAGTTACACTGTATAACTTTATGGATCGCCAGCACGAGATAACAGAGTTACACTGTATAACTTTATGGATCACCAGCACTAGATAACAGAGTTACACTGTATAACTTTATGGATCACCAGCACTAGATAACAGAGTTGCACTGTAAAACTTTATGGATCACCAGCACTAGATAACAGAGTTGCACTATATAACTTTATGGATCACCAGCACTAGATAACAGAGTTACACTGTATAACTTTATGGATCGCCAGCACTAGATAACAGAGTTACACAGTATAACTTTATGGATCGCCAGCACTAGATAACAGAGTTACACTGCATAACTTCATGGATCACTAGCACTAGATAATAGAGTTGCACTGTATAACTTTATGGATCGCCAGCACTAGAAAATCAGAGTTACACTTTATAACTTTATGGATCAACAGCAGAAGATAACAGAGTTACACTGTATAACTTTATGGATCTCCAGTACTAGATAACAGAGTTACACTGTATAACTTTATGGATCACCAGCACTAGATAACAGAGTTACACTGTATAACTTTACGGATGACCAGCACTAGATAACAGAGTTGCACTGTATAACTTTATGGATCACCAGCACTAGATAACAGAGTTACACTGTATAACTTTATGGATCGCCAGCACTAGATAACAGAGTTACACAGTATAACTTTATGGATCGCCAGCACTGGATAACAGAGTTGCACTGTATAACTTTATGGATAACCAGCACTAGATAACAGAGTTGCACTGTATAACTTTATGGATAACCAGCACTAGATAACAGAGTTACACTGGATAACTTTATGGATCGCCAGCATTAGATAACAGAGTTGCACTGTATAACTTTATGGATCGCCAGCACTAGATAACAGAGTTACACTGCATAACTTCATGGATCACTAGCACTAGATAACAGAGTTGCACTGTATAACTTTATGGATCGCCAGCACTAGAAAATCAGAGTTGCACTTTATAACTTTATGGATCAACAGCAGAAGATAACAGATTTACACTGTATAACTTTATGGATCACCAGTACTAGATAACAGAGTTACACTGTACAACTTTATGGATCGCCAGCACGAGATAACAGAGTTACACTGTGTAACTTTATGGATCACCAGCACTAGATAACAGAGTTACACTGTATAACTTTATGGATCACCAGCACTAGATAACAGAGTTGCACTATATAACTTTATGGATCACCAGCACTAGATAACAGAGTTACACTGTATAACTTTATGGATCGCCAGCACGAGATAACAGAGTTACACTGTATAACTTTATGGATCACCAGCACTATATAACTTTATGAATCACCAGCACTAGATAATAGAGTTGCACTGAATAACTTTATGGATCACCAGTACTAGATAACACAGTTGCACTGTATAGCTTTAAGGATAACCAGTACTAGATAACAGAGTTGCACTGTATAACTTTATGGATCACCAGCACTATATAACTTTATGGATCACCAGCACTAGATAACAGAGTTGCACTGTATAACTTTATGGATCACCAGCACTAGATAACAGAGTTGCACTGTATAACTTTATGGATAACCAGCACTAGATAACAGAGTTGCACTGTATAACTTTATGGATCACCAGCACTAGATAACAGAGTTGCACTGTATAACTTTATGGATCACCAGGACTAGATAACAGAGGTGCACTGTATAACTTTATGAATCACCAGGACTAGATAACAGAGTTACACTGTATAACTGTATGGATCACCAGCACTAGATAACATAGTTGCACTGTATAACTTTATGAATCACCAGCACTAGATAACAGAGGTGCACTATATAACTTTATGAATCACGAGCACTAGATAACAGAGTTACACTGTATAACTTTATGGATCACCAGTACTAGATAACAGAGTTACACTGTATAACTTTATGGATCACCAGCACTAGGTAACAGAGTTGCACTATATAACTTTATGGATCACCAGCACTAGATAACATAGTTGCACTGTATAACTTTATGAATCACCAGCACTAGATAACAGAGTTGCACTGTATAACTTTATGGATCACCAGCACTAGATAACAGAGATGCACTGTATAACTACATGGATCACCAGCAATAGATAACAGAGTTACACTGTATAACTTTATGGATCACTAGGACTATATAACAGAGTTACACTGTATAACTTGGATCACCAGCACTAGATAACAGAGTTACACAGTATAACTTTATGGATCGCCAGCACTGGATAACAGAGTTGCACTGTATAACTTTATGAATAACCAGCACTAGATAACAGAGTTGCACTGTATAACTTTATGGATAACCAGTACTAGATAACAGAGTTACACTGTATAACGTTATAGATCACCAGCACTAGATAACAGAGTTGCACTGTATAACTTTATGGATCACCAGCACTAGATAACAGAGTTGCACTATATAACTTTATGGATCACCAGCACTAGATAACAGAGTTACACTGTATTACTTTATGGATCGCCAGCACTAGATAACAGAGTTACACAGTATAACTTTATGGATCGCCAGCACTAGATAACAGAGTTGCACTGTATAACTTTATGGATCACCAGCACTAGATAACAGAGTTACACTATATAACTTTATGGATCACCAGCACTAGATAACAGAGTTACACTGTATAACTTTATGGATCGCCAGCACTAGATAACAGAGTTACACAGTATAACTTTATGGATCGCCAGCACTGGATAACAGAGTTGAACTGTATAACTTTATGGATAACCAGCACTAGATAACAGAGTTACACTGTATAACTTTATGGATCATCAGCACTAGATAACAGAGTTGCACTGTATAACTTTATGGATCACCAGAACTAGATAACAGAGTTACACTGTATAACTTTATGGATCACCAGCACTAGATAACAGAGTAGCACTGTATAACTTTATGGATCACCAGCACTAGATAACAGAGTTACACTGTATAACTTTATGGATCACCAGCACTAGATAATAGAGTTGCACTGTATAACTTTATGGATCACCAGCACTAGATAACAGAGTTGCACTGTATAACTTTATGGATCTTCAGCACTAGATAACAGAGTTACACTGTATAACTTTATGGATCGCCAGCACTAGATAACAGAGTTACACTGTATAACTTTATGGATCACCAGCACTAGATAACAGAGTTACACTGTATAACTTTATGGATCGCCAGCACTAGATAACAGAGTTACACTGTATAACTTTATGGATCGCCAGCACGAGATAACAGAGTTACACTGTATAACTTTATAGATCACCAGCACTAGATAACAGAGTTGCACTGTATAACTTTATGGATCACCAGCACTAGATAACAGAGTTGCACTATATAACTTTATGGATCACCAGCACTAGATAACAGAGTTACACTGTATAACTTTATGGATCGCCAGCACTAGATAACAGAGTTACACAGTATAACTTTATGGATCGCCAGCACTGGATAACAGAGTTGCACTGTATAACTTTATGGATAACCAGCACTAGATAACAGAGTTGCACTGTATAACTTTATGGATAACCAGCACTAGATAACAGAGTTACACTGTATAACTTTATGGATCGCCAGCACCAGATAACAGAGTTGCACTGTATAACTTTATGGATCGCCAGCACTAGATAACAGAGTTGCACTGTATAACTTTAAGGATCACCAGCACTATATAACAGAGTTACACTGTATAACTTTATGGATCGCCAGCACTAGATAACAGAGTTACACTGTATAACTTTATGGATCGCCAGCACTAGATAACAGAGTTACACTGTATAACTTTATGGATCGCCAGCACAAGATAACAGAGTTACACTGTATAACTTTATGGATCGCCAGCACTAGATAACAGAGTTACACTGTATAACTTTATGGATCGCCAGCACAAGATAACAGAGTTACACTGTATAACTTTATGGATCACCAGCACTAGATAACAGAGTTACACTGTATAACTTTATGGATTACCAGCACTAGATAACAGAGTTGCACTATATAACTTTATGGATCACCAGCACTAGATAACAGAGTTGCACTATATAACTTTATGGATCACCAGCACTAGATAACAGAGTTACACTGTATAACTTTATGGATCGCCAGCACTAGATAACAGAGTTACACAGTATAACTTTATGGATCGCCAGCACTGGATAACAGAGTTGCACTGTATAACTTTATGGATAACCAGCACTAGATAACAGAGTTGCACTGTATAACTTTATGGATAACCAGCACTAGATAACAGAGTTACACTGGATAACTTTATGGATCGCCAGCACTAGATAACAGAGTTACACTGCATAACTTCATGGATCACTAGCACTAGATAACAGAGTTGCACTGTATAACTTTATGGATCGCCAGCACTAGAAAATCAGAGTTGCACTTTATAACTTTATGGATCAACAGCAGAAGATAACAGAGTTACACTGTATAACTTTATGGATCACCAGTACTAGATAACAGAGTTACACTGTACAACTTTATGGATCGCCAGCACGAGATAACAGAGTTACACTGTGTAACTTTATGGATCACCAGCACTAGATAACAGAGTTACACTGTATAACTTTATGGATCACCAGCGCTAGATAACAGAGTTGCACTATATAACTTTATGGATCACCAGCACTAGATAACAGAGTTACACTGTATAACTTTATGGATCGCCAGCACGAGATAACAGAGTTACACTGTATAACTTTATGGATCACCAGCACTATATAACTTTATGAATCACCAGCACTAGATAATAGAGTTGCACTGAATAACTTTATGGATCACCAGTACTAGATAACACAGTTGCACTGTATAGCTTTAAGGATAACCAGTACTAGATAACAGAGTTGCACTGTATAACTTTATGGATCACCAGCACTATATAACTTTATGGATCACCAGCACTAGATAACAGAGTTGCACTGTATAACTTTATGGATAACCAGCACTAGATAACAGAGTTGCACTGTATAACTTTATGGATCACCAGCACTAGATAACAGAGTTGCACTGTATAACTTTATGGATCACCAGGACTAGATAACAGAGGTGCACTGTATAACTTTATGAATCACCAGGACTAGATAACAGAGTTACACTGTATAACTGTATGGATCACCAGCACTAGATAACATAGTTGCACTGTATAACTTTATGAATCACCAGCACTAGATAACAGAGGTGCACTATATAACTTTATGAATCACCAGCACTAGATAACAGAGTTACACTGTATAACTTTATGGATCACCAGAACTAGATAACAGAGTTACACTGTATAACTTTATGGATCACCAGCACTAGGTAACAGAGTTGCACTATATAACTTTATGGATCACCAGCACTAGATAACATAGTTGCACTGTATAACTTTATGAATCACCAGCACTAGATAACAGAGTTGCACTGTATAACTTTATGGATCACCAGCACTAGATAACAGAGTTGCACTGTATAACTACATGGATCACCAGCAATAGATAACAGAGTTACACTGTATAACTTTATGGATCACTAGGACTATATAACAGAGTTACACTGTATAACTTGGATCACCAGCACTAGATAACAGAGTTACACTGTATAACTACATGGATCACCAGCAATAGATAACAGAGTTGCACTGTATAACTTTATGGATCACCAGCACTAGATAACAGAGTTGCACTATATAACTTTATGGATCACCAGCACTAGATAACAGAGTTACACTGTATAACTTTATGGATCGCCAGCACTAGATAACAGAGTTACACAGTATAACTTTATGGATCGCCAGCACTAGATAACAGAGTTACACTGCATAACTTCATGGATCACTAGCACTAGATAACAGAGTTGCACTGTATAACTTTATGGATCGCCAGCACTAGAAAATCAGAGTTGCACTTTATAACTTTATGGATCAACAGCAGAAGATAACAGAGTTACACTGTATAACTTTATGGATCACCAGCACTAGATAACAGAGTTGCACTGTATAACTTTATGGATCACCAGCACTAGATAACAGAGTTGCACTATATAACTTTATGGATCACCAGCACTAGATAACAGAGTTACACTGTATAACTTTATGGATCGCCAGCACTAGATAACAGAGTTACACAGTATAACTTTATGGATCGCCAGCACTGGATAACAGAGTTGCACTGTATAACTTTATGGATAACCAGCACTAGATAACAGAGTTGCACTGTATAACTTTATGGATAACCAGCACTAGATAACAGAGTTACACTGTATAACTTTATGGATCGCCAGCACTAGAAAACAGAGTTGCACTGTATAACTTTATGGATCACCAGCACTAGATAACAGAGTTACACTGTATAACTTTATGGATCACCAGCACTAGATAACAGAGTGGCACTGTATAACTTTATGGATCACCAGCACTATATAACAGAGTTGCACTGTATAACTTTATGGATCACAAGCACTAGATAACAGAGTTACACTGTATAACTTTATGGATCGCCAGCACTAGATAACAGAGTTACACTGTATAACTTTATGGATCGCCAGCACGAGATAACAGAGTTACACTGTATAACTTTATGGATCACCAGCACTAGATAACAGAGTTACACTGTATAACTTTATGGATCACCAGCACTAGATAACAGAGTTGCACTGTAAAACTTTATGGATCACCAGCACTAGATAACAGAGTTGCACTATATAACTTTATGGATCACCAGCACTAGATAACAGAGTTACACTGTATAACTTTATGGATCGCCAGCACTAGATAACAGAGTTACACAGTATAACTTTATGGATCGCCAGCACTAGATAACAGAGTTACACTGCATAACTTCATGGATCACTAGCACTAGATAATAGAGTTGCACTGTATAACTTTATGGATCGCCAGCACTAGAAAATCAGAGTTACACTTTATAACTTTATGGATCAACAGCAGAAGATAACAGAGTTACACTGTATAACTTTATGGATCTCCAGTACTAGATAACAGAGTTACACTGTATAACTTTATGGATCACCAGCACTAGATAACAGAGTTACACTGTATAACTTTACGGATGACCAGCACTAGATAACAGAGTTGCACTGTATAACTTTATGGATCACCAGCACTAGATAACAGAGTTGCACTATATAACTTTATGGATCACCAGCACTAGATAACAGAGTTACACTGTATAACTTTATGGATCGCCAGCACTAGATAACAGAGTTACACAGTATAACTTTATGGATCGCCAGCACTGGATAACAGAGTTGCACTGTATAACTTTATGGATAACCAGCACTAGATAACAGAGTTGCACTGTATAACTTTATGGATAACCAGCACTAGATAACAGAGTTACACTGGATAACTTTATGGATCGCCAGCATTAGATAACAGAGTTGCACTGTATAACTTTATGGATCGCCAGCACTAGATAACAGAGTTACACTGCATAACTTCATGGATCACTAGCACTAGATAACAGAGTTGCACTGTATAACTTTATGGATCGCCAGCACTAGAAAATCAGAGTTGCACTTTATAACTTTATGGATCAACAGCAGAAGATAACAGAGTTACACTGTATAACTTTATGGATCACCAGTACTAGATAACAGAGTTACACTGTACAACTTTATGGATCGCCAGCACGAGATAACAGAGTTACACTGTGTAACTTTATGGATCACCAGCACTAGATAACAGAGTTACACTGTATAACTTTATGGATCACCAGCACTAGATAACAGAGTTGCACTATATAACTTTATGGATCACCAGCACTAGATAACAGAGTTACACTGTATAACTTTATGGATCGCCAGCACGAGATAACAGAGTTACACTGTATAACTTTATGGATCACCAGCACTATATAACTTTATGAATCACCAGCACTAGATAATAGAGTTGCACTGAATAACTTTATGGATCACCAGTACTAGATAACACAGTTGCACTGTATAGCTTTAAGGATAACCAGTACTAGATAACAGAGTTGCACTGTATAACTTTATGGATCACCAGCACTATATAACTTTATGGATCACCAGCACTAGATAACAGAGTTGCACTGTATAACTTTATGGATCACCAGCACTAGATAACAGAGTTGCACTGTATAACTTTATGGATAACCAGCACTAGATAACAGAGTTGCACTGTATAACTTTATGGATCACCAGCACTAGATAACAGAGTTGCACTGTATAACTTTATGGATCACCAGGACTAGATAACAGAGGTGCACTGTATAACTTTATGAATCACCAGGACTAGATAACAGAGTTACACTGTATAACTGTATGGATCACCAGCACTAGATAACATAGTTGCACTGTATAACTTTATGAATCACCAGCACTAGATAACAGAGGTGCACTATATAACTTTATGAATCACGAGCACTAGATAACAGAGTTACACTGTATAACTTTATGGATCACCAGTACTAGATAACAGAGTTACACTGTATAACTTTATGGATCACCAGCACTAGGTAACAGAGTTGCACTATATAACTTTATGGATCACCAGCACTAGATAACATAGTTGCACTGTATAACTTTATGAATCACCAGCACTAGATAACAGAGTTGCACTGTATAACTTTATGGATCACCAGCACTAGATAACAGAGATGCACTGTATAACTACATGGATCACCAGCAATAGATAACAGAGTTACACTGTATAACTTTATGGATCACTAGGACTATATAACAGAGTTACACTGTATAACTTGGATCACCAGCACTAGATAACAGAGTTACACAGTATAACTTTATGGATCGCCAGCACTGGATAACAGAGTTGCACTGTATAACTTTATGAATAACCAGCACTAGATAACAGAGTTGCACTGTATAACTTTATGGATAACCAGTACTAGATAACAGAGTTACACTGTATAACGTTATAGATCACCAGCACTAGATAACAGAGTTGCACTGTATAACTTTATGGATCACCAGCACTAGATAACAGAGTTGCACTATATAACTTTATGGATCACCAGCACTAGATAACAGAGTTACACTGTATTACTTTATGGATCGCCAGCACTAGATAACAGAGTTACACAGTATAACTTTATGGATCGCCAGCACTGGATAACAGAGTTGCACTGTATAACTTTATGGATAACCAGCACTAGATAACAGAGTTACACTGTATAACTTTATGGATCATCAGCACTAGATAACAGAGTTGCACTGTATAACTTTATGGATCACCAGAACTAGATAACAGAGTTACACTGTATAACTTTATGGATCACCAGCACTAGATAACAGAGTAGCACTGTATAACTTTATGGATCACCAGCACTAGATAACAGAGTTACACTGTATAACTTTATGGATCACCAGCACTAGATAACAGAGTTGCACTGTATAACTTTATGGATCACCAGCACTAGATAACAGAGTTGCACTGTATAACTTTATGGATCTTCAGCACTAGATAACAGAGTTACACTGTATAACTTTATGGATCGCCAGCACTAGATAACAGAGTTACACTGTATAACTTTATGGATCACCAGCACTAGATAACAGAGTTACACTGTATAACTTTATGGATCGCCAGCACTAGATAACAGAGTTACACTGTATAACTTTATGGATCGCCAGCACGAGATAACAGAGTTACACTGTATAACTTTATAGATCACCAGCACTAGATAACAGAGTTGCACTGCATAACTTTATGGATCACCAGCACTAGATAACAGAGTTGCACTATATAACTTTATGGATCACCAGAACTAGATAACAGAGTTACACTGTATAACTTTATGGATCGCCAGCACTAGATAACAGAGTTACACAGTATAACTTTATGGATCGCCAGCACTGGATAACAGAGTTGCACTGTATAACTTTATGGATAACCAGCACTAGATAACAGAGTTGCACTGTATAACTTTATGGATAACCAGCACTAGATAACAGAGTTACACTGTATAACTTTATGGATCGCCAGCACCAGATAACAGAGTTGCACTGTATAACTTTATGGATCGCCAGCACTAGATAACAGAGTTGCACTGTATAACTTTAAGGATCACCAGCACTATATAACAGAGTTGCACTGTATAACTTTATGGATCACCAGCACTAGATAACAGAGTTACACTGTATAACTTTATGGATCGCCAGCACTAGATAACAGAGTTACACTGTATAACTTTATGGATCGCCAGCACAAGATAACAGAGTTACACTGTATAACTTTATGGATCGCCAGCACTAGATAACAGAGTTACACTGTATAACTTTATGGATCGCCAGCACAAGATAACAGAGTTACACTGTATAACTTTATGGATCACCAGCACTAGATAACAGAGTTACACTGTATAACTTTATGGATCACCAGCACTAGATAACAGAGTTGCACTATATAACTTTATGGATCACCAGCACTAGATAACAGAGTTGCACTATATAACTTTATGGATCACCAGCACTAGATAACAGAGTTACACTGTATAACTTTATGGATCGCCAGCACTAGATAACAGAGTTACACAGTATAACTTTATGGATCGCCAGCACTGGATAACAGAGTTGCACTGTATAACTTTATGAATAACCAGCACTAGATAACAGAGTTGCACTGTATAACTTTATGGATAACCAGCACTAGATAACAGAGTACCACTGGATAACTTTATGGATCGCCAGCATTAGATAACAGAGTTGCACTGTATAACTTTATGGATCGCCAGCACTAGATAACAGAGTTACACTGCATAACTTCATGGATCACTAGCACTAGATAACAGAGTTGCACTGTATAACTTTATGGATCGCCAGCACTAGAAAATCAGAGTTGCACTTTATAACTTTATGGATCAACAGCAGAAGTTAACAGAGTTACACTGTATAACTTTATGGATCACCAGTACTAGATAACAGAGTTACACTGTACAACTTTATGGATCGCCAGCACGAGATAACAGAGTTACACTGTGTAACTTTATGGATCACCAGCACTAGATAACAGAGTTACACTGTATAACTTTATGGATCACCAGCACTAGATAACAGAGTTGCACTATATAACTTTATGGATCACCAGCACTAGATAACAGAGTTACACTGTATAACTTCATGGATCGCCAGCACGAGATAACAGAGTTACACTGTATAACTTTATGGATCACCAGCACTATATAACTTTATGAATCACCAGCACTAGATAATAGAGTTGCACTGAATAACTTTATGGATCACCAGTACTAGATAACACAGTTGCACTGTATAGCTTTAAGGATAACCAGTACTAGATAACAGAGTAGCACTGTATAACTTTATGGATCACCAGCACTATATAACTTTATGGATCACCAGCACTAGATAACAGAGTTGCACTGTATAACTTTATGGATAACCAGCACTAGATAACAGAGTTGCACTGTATAACTTTATGGATCACCAGCACTAGATAACAGAGTTGCACTGTATAACTTTATGGATCACCAGGACTAGATAACAGAGGTGCACTGTATAACTTTATGAATCACCAGGACTAGATAACAGAGTTACACTGTATAACTGTATGGATCACCAGCACTAGATAACATAGTTGCACTGTATAACTTTATGAATCACCAGCACTAGATAACAGAGGTGCACTATATAACTTTATGAATCACGAGCACTAGATAACAGAGTTACACTGTATAACTTTATGGATCACCAGTACTAGATAACAGAGTTACACTGTATAACTTTATGGATCACCAGCACTAGGTAACAGAGTTGCACTATATAACTTTATGGATCACCAGCACTAGATAACATAGTTGCACTGTATAACTTTATGAATCACCAGCACTAGATAACAGAGTTGCACTGTATAACTTTATGGATCACCAGCACTAGATAACAGAGTTGCACTGTATAACTACATGGATCACCAGCAATAGATAACAGAGTTACACTGTATAACTTTATGGATCACTAGGACTATATAACAGAGTTACACTGTATAACTTGGATCACCAGCACTAGATAACAGAGTTACACTGTATAACTACATGGATCACCAGCACTAGATAACAGAGTTGCACTGTATAACTTTATGGATCACCAGCACTAGATAACAGAGTTGCACTATATAACTTTATGGATCACCAGCACTAGATAACAGAGTTACACTGTATAACTTTATGGATCGCCAGCACTAGATAACAGAGTTACACAGTATAACTTTATGGATCGCCAGCACTAGATAACAGAGTTACACTGCATAACTTCATGGATCACTAGCACTAGATAACAGAGTTGCACTGTATAACTTTATGGATCGCCAGCACTAGAAAATCAGAGTTGCACTTTATAACTTTATGGATCAACAGCAGAAGATAACAGAGTTACACTGTATAACTTTATGGATCACCAGTACTAGATAACAGAGTAACACTGTATAACTTTATGGATCACCAGCACTAGATAACAGAGTTACACTGTATAACTTTACGGATGACCAGCACTAGATAACAGAGTTGCACTGTATAACTTTATGGATCACCAGCACTAGATAACAGAGTTGCACTATATAACTTTATGGATCACCAGCACTAGATAACAGAGTTACACTGTATAACTTTATGGATCGCCAGCACTAGATAACAGAGTTACACAGTATAACTTTATGGATCGCCAGCACTGGATAACAGAGTTGCACTGTATAACTTTATGGATAACCAGCACTAGATAACAGAGTTGCACTGTATAACTTTATGGATAACCAGTACTAGATAACAGAGTTACACTGTATAACTTTATAGATCACCAGCACTAGATAACAGAGTTGCACTGTATAACTTTATGGATCACCAGCACTAGATAACAGAGTTGCACTATATAACTTTATGGATCACCAGCACTAGATAACAGAGTTACACTGTATAACTTTATGGATCGCCAGCACTAGATAACAGAGTTACACAGTATAACTTTATGGATCGCCAGCACTGGATAACAGAGTTGCACTGTATAACTTTATGGATAACCAGCACTAGATAACAGAGTTACACTGTATAACTTTATGGATCATCAGCACTAGATAACAGAGTTGCACTGTATAACTTTATGGATCACCAGAACTAGATAACAGAGTTACACTGTATAGCTTTATGGATCACCAGCACTAGATAACAGAGTAGCACTGTATAACTTTATGGATCACCAGCACTAGATAACAGAGTTACACTGTATAACTTTATGGATCACCAGCACTAGATAACAGAGTTGCACTGTATAACTTTATGGATCACCAGCACTAGATAACAGAGTTGCACTGTATAACTTTATGGATCTTCAGCACTAGATAACAGAGTTACACTGTATAACTTTATGGATCGCCAGCACTAGATAACAGAGTTACACTGTATAACTTTATGGATCACCAGCACTAGATAACAGAGTTACACTGTATAACTTTATGGATCGCCAGCACTAGATAACAGAGTTACACTGTATAACTTTATGGATCGCCAGCACGAGATAACAGAGTTACACTGTATAACTTTATAGATCACCAGCACTAGATAACAGAGTTGCACTGTATAACTTTATGGATCACCAGCACTAGATAACAGAGTTGCACTATATAACTTTATGGATCACCAGCACTAGATAACAGAGTTACACTGTATAACTTTATGGATCGCCAGCACTAGATAACAGAGTTACACAGTATAACTTTATGGATCGCCAGCACTGGATAACAGAGTTGCACTGTATAACTTTATGGATAACCAGCACTAGATAACAGAGTTGCACTGTATAACTTTATGGATAACCAGCACTAGATAACAGAGTTACACTGTATAACTTTATGGATCGCCAGCACCAGATAACAGAGTTGCACTGTATAACTTTATGGATCGCCAGCACTAGATAACAGAGTTGCACTGTATAACTTTAAGGATCACCAGCACTATATAACAGAGTTGCACTGTATAACTTTATGGATCACCAGCACTAGATAACAGAGTTACACTGTATAACTTTATGGATCGCCAGCACTAGATAACAGAGTTACACTGTATAACTTTATGGATCGCCAGCACAAGATAACAGAGTTACACTGTATAACTTTATGGATCGCCAGCACTAGATAACAGAGTTACACTGTATAACTTTATGGATCGCCAGCACAAGATAACAGAGTTACACTGTATAACTTTATGGATCACCAGCACTAGATAACAGAGTTGCACTATATAACTTTATGGATCACCAGCACTAGACAACAGAGTTACACTGTATAACTTTATGGATCGCCAGCACTAGATAACAGAGTTACACAGTATAACTTTATGGATCGCCAGCACTGGATAACAGAGTTGCACTGTATAACTTTATGGATAACCAGCACTAGATAACAGAGTTGCACTGTATAACTTTATGGATAACCAGCACTAGATAACAGAGTTACACTGTATAACTTTATGGATCGCCAGCACCAGATAACAGAGTTGCACTGTATAACTTTATGGATCGCCAGCACTAGATAACAGAGTTGCACTGTATAACTTTAAGGATCACCAGCACTATATAACAGAGTTGCACTGTATAACTTTATGGATCACCAGCACTAGATAACAGAGTTACACTGTATAACTTTATGGATCGCCAGCACTAGATAACAGAGTTACACTGTATAACTTTATGGATCGCCAGCACAAGATAACAGAGTTACACTGTATAACTTTATGGATCGCCAGCACTAGATAACAGAGTTACACTGTATAACTTTATGGATCGCCAGCACAAGATAACAGAGTTACACTGTATAACTTTATGGATCACCAGCACTAGATAACAGAGTTACACTGTATAACTTTATGGATCGCCAGCACTAGATAACAGAGTTGCACTGTATAACTTTATGGATCACCAGCACTAGATAACAGAGTTACACTGTATAACTTTATGGATCACCAGCACTAGATAACAGAGTGGCACTGTATAACTTTATGGATCACCAGCACTATATAACAGAGTTGCACTGTATAACTTTATGGATTACAAGCACTAGATAACAGAGTTACACTGTATAACTTTATGGATCGCCAGCACTAGATAACAGAGTTACACTGTATAACTTTATGGATCGCCAGCACGAGATAACAGAGTTACACTGTATAACTTTATGGATCACCAGCACTAGATAACAGAGTTACACTGTATAACTTTATGGATCACCAGCACTAGATAACAGAGTTGCACTATATAACTTTATGGATCACCAGCACTAGATAACAGAGTTACACTGTATAACTTTATGGATAGCCAGCACTAGATAACAGAGTTACACAGTATAACTTTATGGATCGCCAGCACTAGATAACAGAGTTACACTGCATAACTTCATGGATCACTAGCACTAGATAACAGAGTTGCACTGTATAACTTTATGGATCGCCAGCACTAGAAAATCAGAGTTGCACTTTATAACTTTATGGATCAACAGCAGAAGATAACAGAGTTACACTGTATAACTTTATGGATCTCCAGTACTAGATAACAGAGTTACACTGTATAACTTTATGGATCACCAGCACTAGATAACAGAGTTACACTGTATAACTTTACGGATGACCAGCACTAGATAACAGAGTTGCACTGTATAACTTTATGGATCACCAGCACTAGATAACAGAGTTGCACTATATAACTTTATGGATCACCAGCACTAGATAACAGAGTTACACTGTATAACTTTATGGATCGCCAGCACTAGATAACAGTGTTACACAGTATAACTTTATGGATCGCCAGCACTGGATAACAGAGTTGCACTGTATAACTTTATGGATAACCAGCACTAGATAACAGAGTTGCACTGTATAACTTTATGGATAACCAGCACTAGATAACAGAGTTACACTGCATAACTTTATGGATCGCCAGCATTAGATAACAGAGTTGCACTGTATAACTTTATGGATCGCCAGCACTAGATAACAGAGTTACACTGCATAACTTCATGGATCACTAGCACTAGATAACAGAGTTGCACTGTATAACTTTATGGATCGCCAGCACTAGAAAATCAGAGTTGCACTTTATAACTTTATGGATCAACAGCAGAAGATAACAGAGTTACACTGTATAACTTTATGGATCACCAGTACTAGATAACAGAGTTACACTGTACAACTTTATGGATCGCCAGCACGAGATAACAGAGTTACACTGTGTAACTTTATGGATCACCAGCACTAGATAACAGAGTTACACTGTATAACTTTATGGATCACCAGCACTAGATAACAGAGTTGCACTATATAACTTTATGGATCACCAGCACTAGATAACAGAGTTACACTGTATAACTTTATGGATCGCCAGCACGAGATAACAGAGTTACACTGTATAACTTTATGGATCACCAGCACTATATAACTTTATGAATCACCAGCACTAGATAATAGAGTTGCACTGAATAACTTTATGGATCACCAGTACTAGATAACACAGTTGCACTGTATAGCTTTAAGGATAACCAGTACTAGATAACAGAGTTGCACTGTATAACTTTATGGATCACCAGCACTATATAACTTTATGGATCACCAGCACTAGATAACAGAGTTGCACTGTATAACTTTATGGATAACCAGCACTAGATAACAGAGTTGCACTGTATAACTTTATGGATCACCAGCACTAGATAACAGAGTTGCACTGTATAACTTTATGGATCACCAGGACTAGATAACAGAGGTGCACTGTATAACTTTATGAATCACCAGGACTAGATAACAGAGTTACACTGTATAACTTTATGGATCACCAGTACTAGATAACAGAGTTACACTGTATAACTTTATGGATCACCAGCACTAGGTAACAGAGTTGCACTATATAACTTTATGGATCACCAGCACTAGATAACATAGTTACACTGTATAACTTTATGGATCACCAGCACTAGATAACATAGTTGCACTGTATAACTTTATGAATCACCAGCACTAGATAACAGAGTTGCACTGTATAACTTTATGGATCACCAGCACTAGATAACAGAGTTGCACTGTATAACTACATGGATCACCAGCAATAGATAATAGAGTTACACTGTATAACTTTATGGATCACTAGGACTATATAACAGAGTTACACTGTATAACTTGGATCACCAGCACTAGATAACAGAGTTACACTGTATAACTTTATGGATCACCAGCACTAGATAACAGAGTTGCACTGTATAACTTTATGGATCACCAGCACTAGATAACAGAGTTGCACTATATAACTTTATGGATCACCAGCACTAGATATCAGAGTTACACTGTATAACTTTATGGATCGCCAGCACTAGATAACAGAGTTACCCAGTACAACTTTATGGATCGCCAGCACTAGATAACAGAGTTACACTGCATAACTTCATGGATCACTAGCACTAGATAACAGAGTTGCACTGTATAACTTTATGGATCGCCAGCACTAGAAAATCAGAGTTGCACTTTATAACTTTATGGATCAACAGCAGAAGATAACAGAGTTACACTGTATAACTTTATGGATCACCAGTACTAGATAACAGAGTTACACTGTATAACTTTATGGATCACCAGCACTAGATAACAGAGTTACACTGTATAACTTTACGGATCACCAGCACTAGATAACAGAGTGGCACTGTATAACTTTATGGATCACCAGCACTATATAACAGAGTTGCACTGTATAACTTTATGGATTACAAGCACTAGATAACAGAGTTACACTGTATAACTTTATGGATCGCCAGCACTAGATAACAGAGTTACACTGTATAACTTTATGGATCGCCAGCACGAGATAACAGAGTTACACTGTATAACTTTATGGATCACCAGCACTAGATAACAGAGTTACACTGTATAACTTTATGGATCACCAGCACTAGATAACAGAGTTGCACTGTATAACATTATGGATCACCAGCACTAGATAACAGAGTTGCACTATATAACTTTATGGATCACCAGCACTAGATAACAGAGTTACACTGTATAACTTTATGGATCGCCAGCACTAGATAACAGAGTTACACAGTATAACTTTATGGATCGCCAGCACTAGATAACAGAGTTACACTGCATAACTTCATGGATCACTAGCACTAGATAACAGAGTTGCACTGTATAACTTTATGGATCGCCAGCACTAGAAAATCAGAGTTGCACTTTATAACTTTATGGATCAACAGCAGAAGATAACAGAGTTACACTGTATAACTTTATGGATCTCCAGTACTAGATAACAGAGTTACACTGTATAACTTTATGGATCACCAGCACTAGATAACAGAGTTACACTGTATAACTTTACGGATGACCAGCACTAGATAACAGAGTTGCACTGTATAACTTTATGGATCACCAGCACTAGATAACAGAGTTGCACTATATAACTTTATGGATCACCAGCACTAGATTACAGAGTTACACTGTATAACTTTATGGATCGCCAGCACTAGATAACAGTGTTACACAGTATAACTTTATGGATCGCCAGCACTGGATAACAGAGTTGCACTGTATAACTTTATGGATAACCAGCACTAGATAACAGAGTTGCACTGTATAACTTTATGGATAACCAGCACTAGATAACAGAGTTACACTGTATAACTTTATGGATCGCCAGCACCAGATAACAGAGTTGCACTGTATAACTTTATGGATCGCCAGCACTAGATAACAGAGTTGCACTGTATAACTTTAAGGATCACCAGCACTATATAACAGAGTTGCACTGTATAACTTTATGGATCACCAGCACTAGATAACAGAGTTACACTGTATAACTTTATGGATCGCCAGCACTAGATAACAGAGTTACACTGTATAACTTTATGGATCGCCAGCACAAGATAACAGAGTTACACTGTATAACTTTATGGATCGCCAGCACTAGATAACAGAGTTACACTGTATAACTTTATGGATCGCCAGCACAAGATAACAGAGTTACACTGTATAACTTTATGGATCACCAGCACTAGATAACAGAGTTACACTGTATAACTTTATGGATCGCCAGCACTAGATAACAGAGTTGCACTGTATAACTTTATGGATCACCAGCACTAGATAACAGAGTTACACTGTATAACTTTATGGATCACCAGCACTAGATAACAGAGTGGCACTGTATAACTTTATGGATCACCAGCACTATATAACAGAGTTGCACTGTATAACTTTATGGATTACAAGCACTAGATAACAGAGTTACACTGTATAACTTTATGGATCGCCAGCACTAGATAACAGAGTTACACTGTATAACTTTATGGATCGCCAGCACGAGATAACAGAGTTACACTGTATAACTTTATGGATCACCAGCACTAGATAACAGAGTTACACTGTATAACTTTATGGATCACCAGCACTAGATAACAGAGTTGCACTATATAACTTTATGGATCACCAGCACTAGATAACAGAGTTACACTGTATAACTTTATGGATCGCCAGCACTAGATAACAGAGTTACACAGTATAACTTTATGGATCGCCAGCACTAGATAACAGAGTTACACTGCATAACTTCATGGATCACTAGCACTAGATAACAGAGTTGCACTGTATAACTTTATGGATCGCCAGCACTAGAAAATCAGAGTTGCACTTTATAACTTTATGGATCAACAGCAGAAGATAACAGAGTTACACTGTATAACTTTATGGATCTCCAGTACTAGATAACAGAGTTACACTGTATAACTTTATGGATCACCAGCACTAGATAACAGAGTTACACTGTATAACTTTACGGATGACCAGCACTAGATAACAGAGTTGCACTGTATAACTTTATGGATCACCAGCACTAGATAACAGAGTTGCACTATATAACTTTATGGATCACCAGCACTAGATAACAGAGTTACACTGTATAACTTTATGGATCGCCAGCACTAGATAACAGTGTTACACAGTATAACTTTATGGATCGCCAGCACTGGATAACAGAGTTGCACTGTATAACTTTATGGATAACCAGCACTAGATAACAGAGTTGCACTGTATAACTTTATGGATAACCAGCACTAGATAACAGAGTTACACTGGATAACTTTATGGATCGCCAGCATTAGATAACAGAGTTGCACTGTATAACTTTATGGATCGCCAGCACTAGATAACAGAGTTACACTGCATAACTTCATGGATCACTAGCACTAGATAACAGAGTTGCACTGTATAACTTTATGGATCGCCAGCACTAGAAAATCAGAGTTGCACTTTATAACTTTATGGATCAACAGCAGAAGATAACAGAGTTACACTGTATAACTTTATGGATCACCAGTACTAGATAACAGAGTTACACTGTACAACTTTATGGATCGCCAGCACGAGATAACAGAGTTACACTGTGTAACTTTATGGATCACCAGCACTAGATAACAGAGTTACACTGTATAACTTTATGGATCACCAGCACTAGATAACAGAGTTGCACTATATAACTTTATGGATCACCAGCACTAGATAACAGAGTTACACTGTATAACTTTATGGATCGCCAGCACGAGATAACAGAGTTACACTGTATAACTTTATGGATCACCAGCACTATATAACTTTATGAATCACCAGCACTAGATAATAGAGTTGCACTGAATAACTTTATGGATCACCAGTACTAGATAACACAGTTGCACTGTATAGCTTTAAGGATAACCAGTACTAGATAACAGAGTTGCACTGTATAACTTTATGGATCACCAGCACTATATAACTTTATGGATCACCAGCACTAGATAACAGAGTTGCACTGTATAACTTTATGGATAACCAGCACTAGATAACAGAGTTGCACTGTATAACTTTATGGATCACCAGCACTAGATAACAGAGTTGCACTGTATAACTTTATGGATCACCAGGACTAGATAACAGAGGTGCACTGTATAACTTTATGAATCACCAGGACTAGATAACAGAGTTACACTGTATAACTTTATGGATCACCAGTACTAGATAACAGAGTTACACTGTATAACTTTATGGATCACCAGCACTAGGTAACAGAGTTGCACTATATAACTTTATGGATCACCAGCACTAGATAACATAGTTACACTGTATAACTTTATGGATCACCAGCACTAGATAACATAGTTGCACTGTATAACTTTATGAATCACCAGCACTAGATAACAGAGTTGCACTGTATAACTTTATGGATCACCAGCACTAGATAACAGAGTTGCACTGTATAACTACATGGATCACCAGCAATAGATAATAGAGTTACACTGTATAACTTTATGGATCACTAGGACTATATAACAGAGTTACACTGTATAACTTGGATCACCAGCACTAGATAACAGAGTTACACTGTATAACTTTATGGATCACCAGCACTAGATAACAGAGTTGCACTGTATAACTTTATGGATCACCAGCACTAGATAACAGAGTTGCACTATATAACTTTATGGATCACCAGCACTAGATAACAGAGTTACACTGTATAACTTTATGGATCGCCAGCACTAGATAACAGAGTTACCCAGTACAACTTTATGGATCGCCAGCACTAGATAACAGAGTTACACTGCATAACTTCATGGATCACTAGCACTAGATAACAGAGTTGCACTGTATAACTTTATGGATCGCCAGCACTAGAAAATCAGAGTTGCACTTTATAACTTTATGGATCAACAGCAGAAGATAACAGAGTTACACTGTATAACTTTATGGATCACCAGTACTAGATAACAGAGTTACACTGTATAACTTTATGGATCACCAGCACTAGATAACAGAGTTACACTGTATAACTTTACGGATCACCAGCACTAGATAACAGAGTGGCACTGTATAACTTTATGGATCACCAGCACTATATAACAGAGTTGCACTGTATAACTTTATGGATTACAAGCACTAGATAACAGAGTTACACTGTATAACTTTATGGATCGCCAGCACTAGATAACAGAGTTACACTGTATAACTTTATGGATCGCCAGCACGAGATAACAGAGTTACACTGTATAACTTTATGGATCACCAGCACTAGATAACAGAGTTACACTGTATAACTTTATGGATCACCAGCACTAGATAACAGAGTTGCACTGTATAACATTATGGATCACCAGCACTAGATAACAGAGTTGCACTATATAACTTTATGGATCACCAGCACTAGATAACAGAGTTACACTGTATAACTTTATGGATCGCCAGCACTAGATAACAGAGTTACACAGTATAACTTTATGGATCGCCAGCACTAGATAACAGAGTTACACTGCATAACTTCATGGATCACTAGCACTAGATAACAGAGTTGCACTGTATAACTTTATGGATCGCCAGCACTAGAAAATCAGAGTTGCACTTTATAACTTTATGGATCAACAGCAGAAGATAACAGAGTTACACTGTATAACTTTATGGATCTCCAGTACTAGATAACAGAGTTACACTGTATAACTTTATGGATCACCAGCACTAGATAACAGAGTTACACTGTATAACTTTACGGATGACCAGCACTAGATAACAGAGTTGCACTGTATAACTTTATGGATCACCAGCACTAGATAACAGAGTTGCACTATATAACTTTATGGATCACCAGCACTAGATTACAGAGTTACACTGTATAACTTTATGGATCGCCAGCACTAGATAACAGTGTTACACAGTATAACTTTATGGATCGCCAGCACTGGATAACAGAGTTGCACTGTATAACTTTATGGATAACCAGCACTAGATAACAGAGTTGCACTGTATAACTTTATGGATAACCAGCACTAGATAACAGAGTTACACTGGATAACTTTATGGATCGCCAGCATTAGATAACAGAGTTGCACTGTATAACTTTATGGATCGCCAGCACTAGATAACAGAGTTACACTGCATAACTTCATGGATCACTAGCACTAGATAACAGAGTTGCACTGTATAACTTTATGGATCGCCAGCACTAGAAAATCAGAGTTGCACTTTATAACTTTATGGATCAACAGCAGAAGATAACAGAGTTACACTGTATAACTTTATGGATCACCAGTACTAGATAACAGAGTTACACTGTACAACTTTATGGATCGCCAGCACGAGATAACAGAGTTACACTGTGTAACTTTATGGATCACCAGCACTAGATAACAGAGTTACACTGTATAACTTTATGGATCACCAGCACTAGATAAAAGAGTTGCACTATATAACTTTATGGATCACCAGCACTAGATAACAGAGTTACACTGTATAACTTTATGGATCGCCAGCACGAGATAACAGAGTTACACTGTATAACTTTATGGATCACCAGCACTATATAACTTTATGAATCACCAGCACTAGATAATAGAGTTGCACTGAATAACTTTATGGATCACCAGTACTAGATAACACAGTTGCACTGTATAGCTTTAAGGATAACCAGTACTAGATAACAGAGTTGCACTGTATAACTTTATGGATCACCAGCACTATATAACTTTATGGATCACCAGCACTAGATAACAGAGTTGCACTGTATAACTTTATGGATAACCAGCACTAGATAACAGAGTTGCACTGTATAACTTTATGGATCACCAGCACTAGATAACAGAGTTGCACTGTATAACTTTATGGATCACCAGGACTAGATAACAGAGGTGCACTGTATAACTTTATGAATCACCAGGACTAGATAACAGAGTTACACTGTATAACTTTATGGATCACCAGTACTAGATAACAGAGTTACACTGTATAACTTTATGGATCAGCAGCACTAGGTAACAGAGTTGCACTATATAACTTTATGGATCACCAGCACTAGATAACATAGTTACACTGTATAACTTTATGGATCACCAGCACTAGATAACATAGTTGCACTGTATAACTTTATGAATCACCAGCACTAGATAACAGAGTTGCACTGTATAACTTTATGGATCACCAGCACTAGATAACAGAGTTGCACTGTATAACTACATGGATCACCAGCAATAGATAACAGAGTTACACTGTATAACTTTATGGATCACTAGGACTATATAACAGAGTTACACTGTATAACTTGGATCACCAGCACTAGATAACAGAGTTACACTGTATAACTTTATGGATCACCAGCACTAGATAACAGAGTTGCACTGTATAACTTTATGGATCACCAGCACTAGATAACAGAGTTGCACTATATAACTTTATGGATCACCAGCACTAGATATCAGAGTTACACTGTATAACTTTATGGATCGCCAGCACTAGATAACAGAGTTACACAGTATAACTTTATGGATCGCCAGCACTAGATAACAGAGTTACACTGCATAACTTCATGGATCACTAGCACTAGATAACAGAGTTGCACTGTATAACTTTATGGATCGCCAGCACTAGAAAATCAGAGTTGCACTTTATAACTTTATGGATCAACAGCAGAAGATAACAGAGTTACACTGTATAACTTTATGGATCACCAGTACTAGATAACAGAGTTACACTGTATAACTTTATGGATCACCAGCACTAGATAACAGAGTTACACTGTATAACTTTACGGATCACCAGCACTAGATAACAGAGTGGCACTGTATAACTTTATGGATCACCAGCACTATATAACAGAGTTGCACTGTATAACTTTATGGATTACAAGCACTAGATAACAGAGTTACACTGTATAACTTTATGGATCGCCAGCACTAGATAACAGAGTTACACTGTATAACTTTATGGATCGCCAGCACGAGATAACAGAGTTACACTGTATAACTTTATGGATCACCAGCACTAGATAACAGAGTTACACTGTATAACTTTATGGATCACCAGCACTAGATAACAGAGTTGCACTGTATAACATTATGGATCACCAGCACTAGATAACAGAGTTGCACTATATAACTTTATGGATCACCAGCACTAGATAACAGAGTTACACTGTATAACTTTATGGATCGCCAGCACTAGATAACAGAGTTACACAGTATAACTTTATGGATCGCCAGCACTAGATAACAGAGTTACACTGCATAACTTCATGGATCACTAGCACTAGATAACAGAGTTGCACTGTATAACTTTATGGATCGCCAGCACTAGAAAATCAGAGTTGCACTTTATAACTTTATGGATCAACAGCAGAAGATAACAGAGTTACACTGTATAACTTTATGGATCTCCAGTACTAGATAACAGAGTTACACTGTATAACTTTATGGATCACCAGCACTAGATAACAGAGTTACACTGTATAACTTTACGGATGACCAGCACTAGATAACAGAGTTGCACTGTATAACTTTATGGATCACCAGCACTAGATAACAGAGTTGCACTATATAACTTTATGGATCACCAGCACTAGATAACAGAGTTACACTGTATAACTTTATGGATCGCCAGCACTAGATAACAGTGTTACACAGTATAACTTTATGGATCGCCAGCACTGGATAACAGAGTTGCACTGTATAACTTTATGGATAACCAGCACTAGATAACAGAGTTGCACTGTATAACTTTATGGATAACCAGCACTAGATAACAGAGTTACACTGGATAACTTTATGGATCGCCAGCATTAGATAACAGAGTTGCACTGTATAACTTTATGGATCGCCAGCACTAGATAACAGAGTTACACTGCATAACTTCATGGATCACTAGCACTAGATAACAGAGTTGCACTGTATAACTTTATGGATCGCCAGCACTAGAAAATCAGAGTTGCACTTTATAACTTTATGGATCAACAGCAGAAGATAACAGAGTTACACTGTATAACTTTATGGATCACCAGTACTAGATAACAGAGTTACACTGTACAACTTTATGGATCGCCAGCACGAGATAACAGAGTTACACTGTGTAACTTTATGGATCACCAGCACTAGATAACAGAGTTACACTGTATAACTTTATGGATCACCAGCACTAGATAACAGAGTTGCACTATATAACTTTATGGATCACCAGCACTAGATAACAGAGTTACACTGTATAACTTTATGGATCGCCAGCACGAGATAACAGAGTTACACTGTATAACTTTATGGATCACCAGCACTATATAACTTTATGAATCACCAGCACTAGATAATAGAGTTGCACTGAATAACTTTATGGATCACCAGTACTAGATAACACAGTTGCACTGTATAGCTTTAAGGATAACCAGTACTAGATAACAGAGTTGCACTGTATAACTTTATGGATCACCAGCACTATATAACTTTATGGATCACCAGCACTAGATAACAGAGTTGCACTGTATAACTTTATGGAAAACCAGCACTAGATAACAGAGTTGCACTGTATAACTTTATGGATCACCAGCACTAGATAACAGAGTTGCACTGTATAACTTTATGGATCACCAGGACTAGATAACAGAGGTGCACTGTATAACTTTATGAATCACCAGGACTAGATAACAGAGTTACACTGTATAACTTTATGGATCACCAGTACTAGATAACAGAGTTACACTGTATAACTTTATGGATCACCAGCACTAGGTAACAGAGTTGCACTATATAACTTTATGGATCACCAGCACTAGATAACATAGTTACACTGTATAACTTTATGGATCACCAGCACTAGATAACATAGTTGCACTGTATAACTTTATGAATCACCAGCACTAGATAACAGAGTTGCACTGTATAACTTTATGGATCACCAGCACTAGATAACAGAGTTGCACTGTATAACTACATGGATCACCAGCAATAGATAACAGAGTTACACTGTATAACTTTATGGATCACTAGGACTATATAACAGAGTTACACTGTATAACTTGGATCACCAGCACTAGATAACAGAGTTACACTGTATAACTTTATGGATCACCAGCACTAGATAACAGAGTTGCACTGTATAACTTTATGGATCACCAGCACTAGATAACAGAGTTGCACTATATAACTTTATGGATCACCAGCACTAGATAACAGAGTTACACTGTATAACTTTATGGATCGCCAGCACTAGATAACAGAGTTACACAGTATAACTTTATGGATCGCCAGCACTAGATAAC
The DNA here is from genome assembly GCA_031769625.1 of Taudactylus pleione. NCBI lineage: Eukaryota > Metazoa > Chordata > Amphibia > Anura > Myobatrachidae > Taudactylus > Taudactylus pleione. Next base: position 8,567,816 of record JAUIMM010000104.1, on the reverse strand, counting down.
AGAGTTACACTGCATAACTTCATGGATCACTAGCACTAGATAACAGAGTTGCACTGTATAACTTTATGGATCGCCAGCACTAGAAAATCAGAGTTGCACTTTATAACTTTATGGATCAACAGCAGAAGATAACAGAGTTACACTGTATAACTTTATGGATCACCAGCACTAGATAACAGAGTTACACTGTATAACTTTATGGATCGCCAGCACTAGATAACAGAGTTACACAGTATAACTTTATGGATCGCCAGCACTAGATAACAGAGTTACACTGCATAACTTCATGGATCACTAGCACTAGATAACAGAGTTGCACTGTATAACTTTATGGATCGCCAGCACTAGAAAATCAGAGTTGCACTTTATAACTTTATGGATCAACAGCAGAAGATAACAGAGTTACACTGTATAACTTTATGGATCTCCAGTACTAGATAACAGAGTTACACTGTATAACTTTATGGATCACCAGCACTAGATAACAGAGTTACACTGTATAACTTTACGGATGACCAGCACTAGATAACAGAGTTGCACTGTATAACTTTATGGATCACCAGCACTAGATAACAGAGTTGCACTATATAACTTTATGGATCACCAGCACTAGATTACAGAGTTACACTGTATAACTTTATGGATCGCCAGCACTAGATAACAGTGTTACACAGTATAACTTTATGGATCGCCAGCACTGGATAACAGAGTTGCACTGTATAACTTTATGGATAACCAGCACTAGATAACAGAGTTGCACTGTATAACTTTATGGATAACCAGCACTAGATAACAGAGTTACACTGGATAACTTTATGGATCGCCAGCATTAGATAACAGAGTTGCACTGTATAACTTTATGGATCGCCAGCACTAGATAACAGAGTTACACTGCATAACTTCATGGATCACTAGCACTAGATAACAGAGTTGCACTGTATAACTTTATGGATCGCCAGCACTAGAAAATCAGAGTTGCACTTTATAACTTTATGGATCAACAGCAGAAGATAACAGAGTTACACTGTATAACTTTATGGATCACCAGTACTAGATAACAGAGTTACACTGTACAACTTTATGGATCGCCAGCACGAGATAACAGAGTTACACTGTGTAACTTTATGGATCACCAGCACTAGATAACAGAGTTACACTGTATAACTTTATGGATCACCAGCACTAGATAACAGAGTTGCACTATATAACTTTATGGATCACCAGCACTAGATAACAGAGTTACACTGTATAACTTTATGGATCGCCAGCACGAGATAACAGAGTTACACTGTATAACTTTATGGATCACCAGCACTATATAACTTTATGAATCACCAGCACTAGATAATAGAGTTGCACTGAATAACTTTATGGATCACCAGTACTAGATAACACAGTTGCACTGTATAGCTTTAAGGATAACCAGTACTAGATAACAGAGTTGCACTGTATAACTTTATGGATCACCAGCACTATATAACTTTATGGATCACCAGCACTAGATAACAGAGTTGCACTGTATAACTTTATGGATAACCAGCACTAGATAACAGAGTTGCACTGTATAACTTTATGGATCACCAGCACTAGATAACAGAGTTGCACTGTATAACTTTATGGATCACCAGGACTAGATAACAGAGGTGCACTGTATAACTTTATGAATCACCAGGACTAGATAACAGAGTTACACTGTATAACTTTATGGATCACCAGTACTAGATAACAGAGTTACACTGTATAACTTTATGGATCAGCAGCACTAGGTAACAGAGTTGCACTATATAACTTTATGGATCACCAGCACTAGATAACATAGTTACACTGTATAACTTTATGGATCACCAGCACTAGATAACATAGTTGCACTGTATAACTTTATGAATCACCAGCACTAGATAACAGAGTTGCACTGTATAACTTTATGGATCACCAGCACTAGATAACAGAGTTGCACTGTATAACTACATGGATCACCAGCAATAGATAACAGAGTTACACTGTATAACTTTATGGATCACTAGGACTATATAACAGAGTTACACTGTATAACTTGGATCACCAGCACTAGATAACAGAGTTACACTGTATAACTTTATGGATCACCAGCACTAGATAACAGAGTTGCACTGTATAACTTTATGGATCACCAGCACTAGATAACAGAGTTGCACTATATAACTTTATGGATCACCAGCACTAGATATCAGAGTTACACTGTATAACTTTATGGATCGCCAGCACTAGATAACAGAGTTACACAGTATAACTTTATGGATCGCCAGCACTAGATAACAGAGTTACACTGCATAACTTCATGGATCACTAGCACTAGATAACAGAGTTGCACTGTATAACTTTATGGATCGCCAGCACTAGAAAATCAGAGTTGCACTTTATAACTTTATGGATCAACAGCAGAAGATAACAGAGTTACACTGTATAACTTTATGGATCACCAGTACTAGATAACAGAGTTACACTGTATAACTTTATGGATCACCAGCACTAGATAACAGAGTTACACTGTATAACTTTACGGATCACCAGCACTAGATAACAGAGTGGCACTGTATAACTTTATGGATCACCAGCACTATATAACAGAGTTGCACTGTATAACTTTATGGATTACAAGCACTAGATAACAGAGTTACACTGTATAACTTTATGGATCGCCAGCACTAGATAACAGAGTTACACTGTATAACTTTATGGATCGCCAGCACGAGATAACAGAGTTACACTGTATAACTTTATGGATCACCAGCACTAGATAACAGAGTTACACTGTATAACTTTATGGATCACCAGCACTAGATAACAGAGTTGCACTGTATAACATTATGGATCACCAGCACTAGATAACAGAGTTGCACTATATAACTTTATGGATCACCAGCACTAGATAACAGAGTTACACTGTATAACTTTATGGATCGCCAGCACTAGATAACAGAGTTACACAGTATAACTTTATGGATCGCCAGCACTAGATAACAGAGTTACACTGCATAACTTCATGGATCACTAGCACTAGATAACAGAGTTGCACTGTATAACTTTATGGATCGCCAGCACTAGAAAATCAGAGTTGCACTTTATAACTTTATGGATCAACAGCAGAAGATAACAGAGTTACACTGTATAACTTTATGTATCTCCAGTACTAGATAACAGAGTTACACTGTATAACTTTATGGATCACCAGCACTAGATAACAGAGTTACACTGTATAACTTTACGGATGACCAGCACTAGATAACAGAGTTGCACTGTATAACTTTATGGATCACCAGCACTAGATAACAGAGTTGCACTATATAACTTTATGGATCACCAGCACTAGATAACAGAGTTACACTGTATAACTTTATGGATCGCCAGCACTAGATAACAGTGTTACACAGTATAACTTTATGGATCGCCAGCACTGGATAACAGAGTTGCACTGTATAACTTTATGGATAACCAGCACTAGATAACAGAGTTGCACTGTATAACTTTATGGATAACCAGCACTAGATAACAGAGTTACACTGGATAACTTTATGGATCGCCAGCATTAGATAACAGAGTTGCACTGTATAACTTTATGGATCGCCAGCACTAGATAACAGAGCTACACTGCATAACTTCATGGATCACTAGCACTAGATAACAGAGTTGCACTGTATAACTTTATGGATCGCCAGCACTAGAAAATCAGAGTTGCACTTTATAACTTTATGGATCAACAGCAGAAGATAACAGAGTTACACTGTATAACTTTATGGATCACCAGTACTAGATAACAGAGTTACACTGTACAACTTTATGGATCGCCAGCACGAGATAACAGAGTTACACTGTGTAACTTTATGGATCACCAGCACTAGATAACAGAGTTACACTGTATAACTTTATGGATCACCAGCACTAGATAACAGAGTTGCACTATATAACTTTATGGATCACCAGCACTAGATAACAGAGTTACACTGTATAACTTTATGGATCGCCAGCACGAGATAACAGAGTTACACTGTATAACTTTATGGATCACCAGCACTATATAACTTTATGAATCACCAGCACTAGATAATAGAGTTGCACTGAATAACTTTATGGATCACCAGTACTAGATAACACAGTTGCACTGTATAGCTTTAAGGATAACCAGTACTAGATAACAGAGTTGCACTGTATAACTTTATGGATCACCAGCACTATATAACTTTATGGATCACCAGCACTAGATAACAGAGTTGCACTGTATAACTTTATGGATAACCAGCACTAGATAACAGAGTTGCACTGTATAACTTTATGGATCACCAGCTCTAGATAACAGAGTTGCACTGTATAACTTTATGGATCACCAGGACTAGATAACAGAGGTGCACTGTATAACTTTATGAATCACCAGGACTAGATAACAGAGTTACACTGTATAACTTTATGGATCACCAGTACTAGATAACAGAGTTACACTGTATAACTTTATGGATCACCAGCACTAGGTAACAGAGTTGCACTATATAACTTTATGGATCACCAGCACTAGATAACATAGTTACACTGTATAACTTTATGGATCACCAGCACTAGATAACATAGTTGCACTGTATAACTTTATGAATCACCAGCACTAGATAACAGAGTTGCACTGTATAACTTTATGGATCACCAGCACTAGATAACAGATTTGCACTGTATAACTACATGGATCACCAGCAATAGATAACAGAGTTACACTGTATAACTTTATGGATCACTAGGACTATATAACAGAGTTACACTGTATAACTTGGATCACCAGCACTAGATAACAGAGTTACACTGTATAACTTTATGGATCACCAGCACTAGATAACAGAGTTGCACTGTATAACTTTATGGATCACCAGCACTAGATAACAGAGTTGCACTATATAACTTTATGGATCACCAGCACTAGATAACAGAGTTACACTGTATAACTTTATGGATCGCCAGCACTAGATAACAGAGTTACACAGTATAACTTTATGGATCGCCAGCACTAGATAACAGAGTTACACTGCATATCTTCATGGATCACTAGCACTAGATAACAGAGTTGCACTGTATAACTTTATGGATCGCCAGCACTAGAAAATCAGAGTTGCACTTTATAACTTTATGGATCAACAGCAGAAGATAACAGAGTTACACTGTATAACTTTATGGATCACCAGTACTAGATAACAGAGTTACACTGTATAACTTTATGGATCACCAGCACTAGATAACAGAGTTACACTGTATAACTTTACGGATGACCAGCACTAGATAACAGAGTTGCACTGTATAACTTTATGGATCACCAGCACTAGATAACAGAGTTGCACTATATAACTTTATGGATCACCAGCACTAGATAACAGAGTTACACTGTATAACTTTATGGATTGCCAGCACTGGATAACAGAGTTGCACTGTATAACTTTATGGATAACCAGCACTAGATAACAGAGTTGCACTGTATAACTTTATGGATAACCAGTACTAGATAACAGAGTTACACTGTATAACTTTATAGATCACCAGCACTAGATAACAGAGTTGCACTGTATAACTTTATGGATCACCAGCACTAGATAACAGAGTTGCACTATATAACTTTATGGATCACCAGCACTAGATAACAGAGTTACACTGTATAACTTTATGGATCGCCAGCACTAGATAACAGAGTTACACAGTATAACTTTATGGATCGCCAGCACTGGATAACAGAGTTGCACTGTATAACTTTATGGATAACCAGCACTAGATAACAGAGTTGCACTGTATAACTTTATGGAAAACCAGCACTAGATAACAGAGTTACACTGTATAACTTTATGGATCGCCAGCACCAGATAACAGAGTTGCACTGTATAACTTTATGGATCGCCAGCACTAGATAACAGAGTTGCACTGTATAAATTTAAGGATCACCAGCACTATATAACAGAGTTGCACTGTATAACTTTATGGATCACCAGCACTAGATAACAGAGTTACATTGTATAACTTTATGGATCGCCAGCACTAGATAACAGAGTTACACTGTATAACTTTATGGATCGCCAGCACAAGATAACAGAGTTACACTGTATAACTTTATGGATCACCAGCACTAGATAAAAGAGTTACACTGTATAACTTTATGGATCACCAGCACTAGATAACAGAGTTGCACTGTATAACTTTATGGATCACCAGCACTAGATAACAGAGTTGCACTATTTAACTTTATGGATCACCAGCACTAGATAACAGAGTTACACTGTATAACTTTATGGATCGCCAGCACTAGATAACAGAGTTACACAGTATAACTTTATGGATCGCCAGCACTGGATAACAGAGTTGCACTGTATAACTTTATGGATAACCAGCACTAGATAACAGAGTTGCACTGTATAACTTTATGGATAACCAGCACTAGATAACAGAGTTACACTGTATAACTTTATGGATCGCCAGCACTAGATAACAGAGTTGCACTGTATAACTTTATGGATCACCAGCACTAGATAACAGAGTTACACTGTATAACTTTATGGATCACCAGCACTAGATAACAGAGTGGCACTGTATAACTTTATGGATCACCAGCTCTATATAACAGAGTTGCACTGTATAACTTTATGGATCACAAGCACTAGATAACAGAGTTACACTGTATAACTTTATGGATCGCCAGCACTACATAACAGAGTTACACTGTATAACTTTATGGATCGCCAGCACTAGATAACAGAGTTACACTGTATAACTTTATGGATCGCCAGCACGAGATAACAGAGTTACACTGTATAACTTTATGGATCACCAGCACTAGATAACAGAGTTACACTGTATAACTTTATGGATCACCAGCACTAGATAACAGAGTTGCACTGTATAACTTTATGGATCACCAGCACTAGATAACAGAGTTGCACTATATAACTTTATGGATCACCAGCACTAGATAACAGAGTTACACTGTATAACTTTATGGATCGCCAGCACTAGATAACAGAGTTACACAGTATAACTTTATGGATCGCCAGCACTAGATAACAGAGTTACACTGCATAACTTCATGGATCACTAGCACTAGATAACAGAGTTGCACTGTATAACTTTATGGATCGCCAGCACTAGAAAATCAGAGTTGCACTTTATAACTTTATGGATCAACAGCAGAAGATAACAGAGTTACACTGTATAACTTTATGGATCTCCAGTACTAGATAACAGAGTTACACTGTATAACTTTATGGATCACCAGCACTAGATAACAGAGTTACACTGTATAACTTTACGGATGACCAGCACTAGATAACAGAGTTGCACTGTATAACTTTATGGATCACCAGCACTAGATAACAGAGTTGCACTATATAACTTTATGGATCACCAGCACTAGATAACAGAGTTACACTGTATAACTTTATGGATCGCCAGCACTAGATAACAGAGTTACACAGTATAACTTTATGGATCGCCAGCACTGGATAACAGAGTTGCACTGTATAACTTTATGGATAACCAGCACTAGATAACAGAGTTGCACTGTATAACTTTATGGATAACCAGCACTAGATAACAGAGTTACACTGGATAACTTTATGGATCGCCAGCATTAGATAACAGAGTTGCACTGTATAACTTTATGGATCGCCAGCACTAGATAACAGAGTTACACTGCATAACTTCATGGATCACTAGCACTAGATAACAGAGTTGCACTGTATAACTTTATGGATCGCCAGCACTAGAAAATCAGAGTTGCACTTTATAACTTTATGGATCAACAGCAGAAGATAACAGAGTTACACTGTATAACTTTATGGATCACCAGTACTAGATAACAGAGTTACACTGTATAACTTTATGGATCGCCAGCAGGAGATAACAGAGTTACACTGTATAACTTTATGGATCACTAGTACTAGATAACAGAGTTACACTGTACAACTTTATGGATCGCCAGCACGAGATAACAGAGTTACACTGTGTAACTTTATGGATCACCAGCACTAGATAACAGAGTTGCACTATATAACTTTATGGATCACCAGCACTAGATAACAGAGTTACACTGTATAGCTTTAAGGATAACCAGTACTAGATAACAGAGTTACACTGTATAACTTTATGGATCACCAGCACTATATAACTTTATGGATCACCAGCACTAGATAACAGAGTTGCACTGTATAACTTTATGGATAACCAGCACTAGATAACAGAGTTGCACTGTATAACTTTATGGATCACCAGCACTAGATAACAGAGTTGCACTGTATAACTTTATGGATCACCAGGACTAGATAACAGAGGTGCACTGTATAACTTTATGAATCACCAGGACTAGATAACAGAGTTACACTGTATAACTGTATGGATCACCAGCACTAGATAACATAGTTGCACTGTATAACTTTATGAATCACCAGCACTAGATAACAGAGGTGCACTATATAACTTTATGAATCACGAGCACTAGATAACAGAGTTACACTGTATAACTTTATGGATCACCAGTACTAGATAACAGAGTTACACTGTATAACTTTATGGATCACCAGCACTAGATAACAGAGTTGCACTGTATAACTACATGGATCACCAGCAATAGATAACAGAGTTACACTGTATAACTTTATGGATCACTAGGACTATATAACAGAGTTACACTGTATAACTTGGATCACCAGCACTAGATAACAGAGTTACACTGTATAACTTTATGGATCACCAGCACTAGATAACAGAGTTGCACTGTATAACTTTATGGATCACCAGCACTAGATAACAGAGTTGCACTATATAACTTTATGGATCACCAGCACTAGATAACAGAGTTACACTGTATAACTTTATGGATCGCCAGCACTAGATAACAGAGTTACACAGTATAACTTTATGGATCGCCAGCACTAGATAACAGAGTTACACTGCATAACTTCATGGATCACTAGCACTAGATAACAGAGTTGCACTGTATAACTTTATGGATCGCCAGCACTAGAAAATCAGAGTTGCACTTTATAACTTTATGGATCAACAGCAGAAGATAACAGAGTTACACTGTATAACTTTATGGATCTCCAGTACTAGATAACAGAGTTACACTGTATAACTTTATGGATCACCAGCACTAGATAACAGAGTTACACTGTATAACTTTACGGATGACCAGCACTAGATAACAGAGTTGCACTGTATAACTTTATGGATCACCAGCACTAGATAACAGAGTTGCACTATATAACTTTATGGATCACCAGCACTAGATAACAGAGTTACACTGTATAACTTTATGGATCGCCAGCACTAGATAACAGAGTTACACAGTATAACTTTATGGATCGCCAGCACTGGATAACAGAGTTGCACTGTATAACTTTATGGATAACCAGCACTAGATAACAGAGTTGCACTGTATAACTTTATGGATAACCAGCACTAGATAACAGAGTTACACTGGATAACTTTATGGATCGCCAGCATTAGATAACAGAGTTGCACTGTATAACTTTATGGATCGCCAGCACTAGATAACAGAGTTACACTGCATAACTTCATGGATCACTAGCACTAGATAACAGAGTTGCACTGTATAACTTTATGGATCGCCAGCACTAGAAAATCAGAGTTGCACTTTATAACTTTATGGATCAACAGCAGAAGATAACAGAGTTACACTGTATAACTTTATGGATCACCAGTACTAGATAACAGAGTTACACTGTATAACTTTATGGATCGCCAGCACGAGATAACAGAGTTACACTGTATAACTTTATGGATCACTAGTACTAGATAACAGAGTTACACTGTACAACTTTATGGATCGCCAGCACGAGATAACAGAGTTACACTGTGTAACTTTATGGATCACCAGCACTAGATAACGGAGTTGCACTATATAACTTTATGGATCACCAGCACTAGATAACAGAGTTACACTGTATAACTTTATGGATCGCCAGCACGAGATAACAGAGTTACACTGTATAACTTTATGGATCACCAGCACTATATAACTTCATGAATCACCAGCACTAGATAATAGAGTTGCACTGAATAACTTTATGGATCACCAGTACTAGATAACACAGTTGCACTGTATAGCTTTAAGGATAACCAGTACTAGATAACAGAGTTGCACTGTATAACTTTATGGATCACCAGCACTATATAACTTTATGGATCACCAGCACTAGATAACAGAGTTGCACTGTATAACTTTATGGATAACCAGCACTAGATAACAGAGTTGCACTGTATAACTTTATGGATCACCAGCACTAGATAACAGAGTTGCACTGTATAACTTTATGGATCACCAGGACTAGATAACAGAGGTGCACTGTATAACTTTATGAATCACCAGGACTAGATAACAGAGTTACACTGTATAACTGTATGGATCACCAGCACTAGATAACATAGTTGCACTGTATAACTTTATGAATCACCAGCACTAGATAACAGAGGTGCACTATATAACTTTATGAATCACGAGCACTAGATAACAGAGTTACACTGTATAACTTTATGGATCACCAGTACTAGATAACAGAGTTACACTGTATAACTTTATGGATCACCAGCACTAGATAACAGAGTTGCACTGTATAACTACATGGATCACCAGCAATAGATAACAGAGTTACACTGTATAACTTTATGGATCACTAGGACTATATAACAGAGTTACACTGTATAACTTGGATCACCAGCACTAGATAACAGAGTTACACTGTATAACTTTATGGATCACCAGCACTAGATAACAGAGTTGCACTGTATAACTTTATGGATCACCAGCACTAGATAACAGAGTTGCACTATATAACTTTATGGATCACCAGCACTAGATAACAGAGTTACACTGTATAACTTTATGGATCGCCAGCACTAGATAACAGAGTTACACAGTATAACTTTATGGATCGCCAGCACTAGATAACAGAGTTACACTGCATAACTTCATGGATCACTAGCACTAGATAACAGAGTTGCACTGTATAACTTTATGGATCGCCAGCACTAGATAACAGAGTTACACTATATAACTTTATGGATCACCAGCACTAGATAACAGAGTTACACTGTATAACTTTATGGATCGCCAGCACTAGATAACAGAGTTACACAGTATAACTTTATGGATCGCCAGCACTGGATAACAGAGTTGCACTGTATAACTTTATGGATAACCAGCACTAGATAACAGAGTTGCACTGTATAACTTTATGGATAACCAGCACTAGATAACAGAGTTACACTGGATAACTTTATGGATCGCCAGCATTAGATAACAGAGTTGCACTGTATAACTTTATGGATCGCCAGCACTAGATAACAGAGTTACACTGCATAACTTCATGGATCACTAGCACTAGATAACAGAGTTGCACTGTATAACTTTATGGATCGCCAGCACTAAAAAATCAGAGTTGCACTTTATAACTTTATGGATCAACAGCAGAAGATAACAGAGTTACACTGTATAACTTTATGGATCACCAGTACTAGATAACAGAGTTACACTGTATAACTTTATGGATCGCCAGCACGAGATAACAGAGTTACACTGTATAACTTTATGGATCACTAGTACTAGATAACAGAGTTACACTGTACAACTTTATGGATCGCCAGCACGAGATAACAGAGTTACACTGTGTAACTTTATGGATCACCAGCACTAGATAACAGAGTTGCACTATATAACTTTATGGATCACCAGCACTAGATAACAGAGTTACACTGTATAACTTTATGGATCGCCAGCACGAGATAACAGAGTTACACTGTATAACTTTATGGATCACCAGCACTATATAACTTCATGAATCACCAGCACTAGATAATAGAGTTGCACTGAATAACTTTATGGATCACCAGTACTAGATAACACAGTTGCACTGTATAGCTTTAAGGATAACCAGTACTAGATAACAGAGTTGCACTGTATAACTTTATGGATCACCAGCACTATATAACTTTATGGATCACCAGCACTAGATAACAGAGTTGCACTGTATAACTTTATGGATAACCAGCACTAGATAACAGAGTTGCACTGTATAACTTTATGGATCACCAGCACTAGATAACAGAGTTGCACTGTATAACTTTATGGATCACCAGGACTAGATAACAGAGGTGCACTGTATAACTTTATGAATCACCAGGACTAGATAACAGAGTTACACTGTATAACTGTATGGATCACCAGCACTAGATAACATAGTTGCACTGTATAACTTTATGAATCACCAGCACTAGATAACAGAGGTGCACTATATAACTTCATGAATCACGAGCACTAGATAACAGAGTTACACTGTATAACTTTATGGATCACCAGTACTAGATAACAGAGTTACACTGTATAACTTTATGGATCACCAGCACTAGATAACAGAGTTGCACTGTATAACTACATGGATCACCAGCAATAGATAACAGAGTTACACTGTATAACTTTATGGATCACTAGGACTATATAACAGAGTTACACTGTATAACTTGGATCACCAGCACTAGATAACAGAGTTACACTGTATAACTTTACGGATCACCAGCACTAGATAACAGAGTTGCACTGTATAACTTTATGGATCACCAGCACTAGATAACAGAGTTGCACTATATAACTTTATGGATCACCAGCACTAGATAACAGAGTTACACTGTATAACTTTATGGATCGCCAGCACTAGATAACAGAGTTACACAGTATAACTTTATGGATCGCCAGCACTAGATAACAGAGTTACACTGCATAACTTCATGGATCACTAGCACTAGATAACAGAGTTGCACTGTATAACTTTATGGATCGCCAGCACTAGAAAATCAGAGTTGCACTTTATAACTTTATGGATCAACAGCAGAAGATAACAGAGTTACACTGTATAACTTTATGGATCACCAGTACTAGATAACAGAGTTACACTGTATAACTTTATGGATCACCAGCACTAGATAACAGAGTTACACTGTATAACTTTACGGATGACCAGCACTAGATAACAGAGTTGCACTGTATAACTTTATGGATCACCAGCACTAGATAACAGAGTTGCACTATATAACTTTATGGATCACCAGCACTAGATAACAGAGTTACACTGTATAACTTTATGGATCGTCAGCACTAGATAACAGAGTTACACAGTATAACTTTATGGATCGCCAGCACTGGATAACAGAGTTGCACTGTATAACTTTATGGATAACCAGCACTAGATAACAGAGTTGCACTGTATAACTTTATGGATAACCAGTACTAGATAACAGAGTTACACTGTATAACTTTATAGATCACCAGCACTAGATAACAGAGTTGCACTGTATAACTTTATGGATCACCAGCACTAGATAACAGAGTTGCACTATATAACTTTATGGATCACCAGCACTAGATAACAGAGTTACACTGTATAACTTTATGGATCGCCAGCACTAGATAACAGAGTTACACAGTATAACTTTATGGATCGCCAGCACTGGATAACAGAGTTGCACTGTATAACTTTATGGATAACCAGCACTAGATAACAGAGTTACACTGTATAACTTTATGGATCATCAGCACTAGATAACAGAGTTGCACTGTATAACTTTATGGATCACCAGAACTAGATAACAGAGTTACACTGTATAACTTTATGGATCACCAGCACTAGATAACAGAGTAGCACTGTATAACTTTATGGATCACCAGCACTAGATAACAGAGTTACACTGTATAACTTTATGGATCACCAGCACTAGATAACAGAGTTGCACTGTATAACTTTATGGATCACCAGCACTAGATAACAGAGTTGCACTGTATAACTTTATGGATCTTCAGCACTGGATAACACAGTTACACTGTATAACTTTATGGATCGCCAGCACTAGATAACAGAGTTACACTGTATAACTTTATGGATCGCCAGCACTAGATAACAGAGTTACACTGTATAACTTTATGGATCGCCAGCACGAGATAACAGAGTTACACTGTATAACTTTATAGATCACCAGCACTAGATAACAGAGTTGCACTGTATAACTTTATGGATCACCAGCACTAGATAACAGAGTTGCACTATATAACTTTATGGATCACCAGCACTAGATAACAGAGTTACACTGTATAACTTTATGGATCGCCAGCACTAGATAACAGAGTTACACAGTATAACTTTATGGATCGCCAGCACTGGATAACAGAGTTGCACTGTATAACTTTATGGATAACCAGCACTAGATAACAGAGTTGCACTGTATAACTTTATGATTAACCAGCACTAGATAACAGAGTTACACTGTATAACTTTATGGATCGCCAGCACCAGATAACAGAGTTGCACTGTATAACTTTATGGATCGCCAGCACTAGATAACAGAGTTGCACTGTATAACTTTAAGGATCACCAGCACTATATAACAGAGTTGCACTGTATAACTTTATGGATCACCAGCACTAGATAACAGAGTTACACTGTATAACTTTATGGATCGCCAGCACTAGATAACAGAGTTACACTGTATAACTTTATGGATCGCCAGCACAAGATAACAGAGTTACACTGTATAACTTTATGGATCGCCAGCACTAGATAACAGAGTTACACTGTATAACTTTATGGATCGCAAGCACAAGATAACAGAGTTACACTGTATAACTTTATGGATCACCAGCACTAGATAACAGAGTTACACTGTATAACTTTATGGATCACCAGCACTAGATAACAGAGTTGCACTATATAACTTTATGGATCACCAGCACTAGATAACAGAGTTGCACTATATAACTTTATGGATCACCAGCACTAGACAACAGAGTTACACTGTATAACTTTATGGATCGCCAGCACTAGATAACAGAGTTACACAGTATAACTTTATGGATCGCCAGCACTGGATAACAGAGTTGCACTGTATAACTTTATGGATAACCAGCACTAGATAACAGAGTTGCACTGTATAACTTTATGGATAACCAGCACTAGATAACAGAGTTACACTGTATAACTTTATGGATCGCCAGCACCAGATAACAGAGTTGCACTGTATAACTTTATGGATCGCCAGCACTAGATAACAGAGTTGCACTGTATAACTTTATGGATCGCCAGCACTGGATAACAGAGTTGCACTGTATAACTTTATGGATAACCAGCACTAGATAACAGAGTTACACTGTATAACTTTATGGATCATCAGCACTAGATAACAGAGTTGCACTGTATAACTTTATGGATCACCAGAACTAGATAACAGAGTTACACTGTATAACTTTATGGATCACCAGCACTAGATAACAGAGTAGCACTGTATAACTTTATGGATCACCAGCACTAGATAACAGAGTTACACTGTATAACTTTATGGATCACCAGCACTAGATAACAGAGTTGCACTGTATAACTTTATGGATCACCAGCACTAGATAACAGAGTTGCACTGTATAACTTTATGGATCTTCAGCACTAGATAACAGAGTTACACTGTATAACTTTATGGATCGCCAGCACTAGATAACAGAGTTACACTGTATAACTTTATGGATCGCCAGCACTAGATAACAGAGTTACACTGTATAACTTTATGGATCGCCAGCACGAGATAACAGAGTTACACTGTATAACTTTATAGATCACCAGCACTAGATAACAGAGTTGCACTGTATAACTTTATGGATCACCAGCACTAGATAACAGAGTTGCACTATATAACTTTATGGATCACCAGCACTAGATAACAGAGTTACACTGTATAACTTTATGGATCGCCAGCACTAGATAACAGAGTTACACAGTATAACTTTATGGATCGCCAGCACTGGATAACAGAGTTGCACTGTATAACTTTATGGATAACCAGCACTAGATAACAGAGTTGCACTGTATAACTTTATGATTAACCAGCACTAGATAACAGAGTTACACTGTATAACTTTATGGATCGCCAGCACCAGATAACAGAGTTGCACTGTATAACTTTATGGATCGCCAGCACTAGATAACAGAGTTGCACTGTATAACTTTAAGGATCACCAGCACTATATAACAGAGTTGCACTGTATAACTTTATGGATCACCAGCACTAGATAACAGAGTTACACTGTATAACTTTATGGATCGCCAGCACTAGATAACAGAGTTACACTGTATAACTTTATGGATCGCCAGCACAAGATAACAGAGTTACACTGTATAACTTTATGGATCGCCAGCACTAGATAACAGAGTTACACTGTATAACTTTATGGATCGCCAGCACAAGATAACAGAGTTACACTGTATAACTTTATGGATCACCAGCACTAGATAACAGAGTTACACTGTATAACTTTATGGATCACCAGCACTAGATAACAGAGTTGCACTATATAACTTTATGGATCACCAGCACTAGATAACAGAGTTGCACTATATAACTTTATGGATCACCAGCACTAGACAACAGAGTTACACTGTATAACTTTATGGATCGCCAGCACTAGATAACAGAGTTACACAGTATAACTTTATGGATCGCCAGCACTGGATAACAGAGTTGCACTGTATAACTTTATGGATAACCAGCACTAGATAACAGAGTTGCACTGTATAACTTTATGGATAACCAGCACTAGATAACAGAGTTACACTGTATAACTTTATGGATCGCCAGCACCAGATAACAGAGTTGCACTGTATAACTTTATGGATCGCCAGCACTAGATAACAGAGTTGCACTGTATAACTTTAAGGATCACCAGCACTATATAACAGAGTTACACTGTATAACTTTATGGATCGCCAGCACAAGATAACAGAGTTACACTGTATAACTTTATGGATCGCCAGCACTAGATAACAGAGTTACACTGTATAACTTTATGGATCGCCAGCACAAGATAACAGAGTTACACTGTATAACTTTATGGATCACCAGCACTAGATAACAGAGTTACACAGTATAACTTTATGGATCGCCAGCACTAGATAACAGAGTTGCACTGTATAACTTTATGGATCACCAGCACTAGATAACAGAGTTACACTGTATAACTTTATGGATCACCAGCACTAGATAACAGAGTGGCACTGTATAACTTTATGGATCACCAGCACTATATAACAGAGTTGCACTGTATAACTTTATGGATCACAAGCACTAGATAACAGAGTTACACTGTATAACTTTATGGATCGCCAGCACTAGATAACAGAGTTACACTGTATAACTTTATGGATCGCCAGCACGAGATAACAGAGTTACACTGTATAACTTTATGGATCACCAGCACTAGATAACAGAGTTACACTGTATAACTTTATGGATCACCAGCACTAGATAACAGAGTTGCACTGTATAACATTATGGATCACCAGCACTAGATAACAGAGTTGCACTATATAACTTTATGGATCACCAGCACTAGATAACAGAGTTACACTGTATAACTTTATGGATCGCCAGCACTAGATAACAGAGTTACACAGTATAACTTTATGGATCGCCAGCACTAGATAACAGAGTTACACTGCATAACTTCATGGATCACTAGCACTAGATAACAGAGTTGCACTGTATAACTTTATGGATCGCCAGCACTAGAAAATCAGAGTTGCACTTTATAACTTTATGGATCAACAGCAGAAGATAACAGAGTTACACTGTATAACTTTATGGATCTCCAGTACTAGATAACAGAGTTACACTGTATAACTTTATGGATCACCAGCACTAGATAACAGAGTTACACTGTATAACTTTACGGATGACCAGCACTAGATAACAGAGTTGCACTGTATAACTTTATGGATCACCAGCACTAGATAACAGAGTTGCACTATATAACTTTATGGATCACCAGCACTAGATAACAGAGTTACACTGTATAACTTTATGGATCGCCAGCACTAGATAACAGAGTTACACAGTATAACTTTATGGATCGCCAGCACTGGATAACAGAGTTGCACTGTATAACTTTATGGATAACCAGCACTAGATAACAGAGTTGCACTGTATAACTTTATGGATAACCAGCACTAGATAACAGAGTTACACTGGATAACTTTATGGATCGCCAGCATTAGATAACAGAGTTGCACTGTATAACTTTATGGATCGCCAGCACTAGATAACAGAGTTACACTGCATAACTTTATGGATCGCCAGCATTAGATAACAGAGTTGCACTGTATAACTTTATGGATCGCCAGCACTAGATAACAGAGTTACACTGCATAACTTCATGGATCACTAGCACTAGATAACAGAGTTGCACTGTATAACTTTATGGATCGCCAGCACTAGAAAATCAGAGTTGCACTTTATAACTTTATGGATCAACAGCAGAAGATAACAGAGTTACACTGTATAACTTTATGGATCACCAGTACTAGATAACAGAGTTACACTGAACAACTTTATGGATCGCCAGCACGAGATAACAGAGTTACACTGTGTAACTTTATGGATCACCAGCACTAGATAACAGAGTTACACTGTATAACTTTATGGATCACCAGCACTAGATAACAGAGTTACACAGTATAACTTTATGGATCGCCAGCACTGGATAACAGAGTTGCACTGTATAACTTTATGGATAACCAGCACTAGATAACAGAGTTGCACTGTATAACTTTATGGATAACCAGCACTAGATAACAGAGTTACACTGTATAACTTTATGGATCGCCAGCACCAGATAACAGAGTTGCACTGTATAACTTTATGGATCGCCAGCACTAGATAACAGAGTTGCACTGTATAACTTTATGGATCGCCAGCACTGGATAACAGAGTTGCACTGTATAACTTTATGGATAACCAGCACTAGATAACAGAGTTACACTGTATAACTTTATGGATCATCAGCACTAGATAACAGAGTTGCACTGTATAACTTTATGGATCACCAGAACTAGATAACAGAGTTACACTGTATAACTTTATGGATCACCAGCACTAGATAACAGAGTAGCACTGTATAACTTTATGGATCACCAGCACTAGATAACAGAGTTACACTGTATAACTTTATGGATCACCAGCACTAGATAACAGAGTTGCACTGTATAACTTTATGGATCACCAGCACTAGATAACAGAGTTGCACTGTATAACTTTATGGATCTTCAGCACTAGATAACAGAGTTACACTGTATAACTTTATGGATCGCCAGCACTAGATAACAGAGTTACACTGTATAACTTTATGGATCGCCAGCACTAGATAACAGAGTTACACTGTATAACTTTATGGATCGCCAGCACGAGATAACAGAGTTACACTGTATAACTTTATAGATCACCAGCACTAGATAACAGAGTTGCACTGTATAACTTTATGGATCACCAGCACTAGATAACAGAGTTGCACTATATAACTTTATGGATCACCAGCACTAGATAACAGAGTTACACTGTATAACTTTATGGATCGCCAGCACTAGATAACAGAGTTACACAGTATAACTTTATGGATCGCCAGCACTGGATAACAGAGTTGCACTGTATAACTTTATGGATAACCAGCACTAGATAACAGAGTTGCACTGTATAACTTTATGATTAACCAGCACTAGATAACAGAGTTACACTGTATAACTTTATGGATCGCCAGCACCAGATAACAGAGTTGCACTGTATAACTTTATGGATCGCCAGCACTAGATAACAGAGTTGCACTGTATAACTTTAAGGATCACCAGCACTATATAACAGAGTTGCACTGTATAACTTTATGGATCACCAGCACTAGATAACAGAGTTACACTGTATAACTTTATGGATCGCCAGCACTAGATAACAGAGTTACACTGTATAACTTTATGGATCGCCAGCACAAGATAACAGAGTTACACTGTATAACTTTATGGATCGCCAGCACTAGATAACAGAGTTACACTGTATAACTTTATGGATCGCCAGCACAAGATAACAGAGTTACACTGTATAACTTTATGGATCACCAGCACTAGATAACAGAGTTACACTGTATAACTTTATGGATCACCAGCACTAGATAACAGAGTTGCACTATATAACTTTATGGATCACCAGCACTAGATAACAGAGTTGCACTATATAACTTTATGGATCACCAGCACTAGACAACAGAGTTACACTGTATAACTTTATGGATCGCCAGCACTAGATAACAGAGTTACACAGTATAACTTTATGGATCGCCAGCACTGGATAACAGAGTTGCACTGTATAACTTTATGGATAACCAGCACTAGATAACAGAGTTGCACTGTATAACTTTATGGATAACCAGCACTAGATAACAGAGTTACACTGTATAACTTTATGGATCGCCAGCACCAGATAACAGAGTTGCACTGTATAACTTTATGGATCGCCAGCACTAGATAACAGAGTTGCACTGTATAACTTTAAGGATCACCAGCACTATATAACAGAGTTACACTGTATAACTTTATGGATCGCCAGCACAAGATAACAGAGTTACACTGTATAACTTTATGGATCGCCAGCACTAGATAACAGAGTTACACTGTATAACTTTATGGATCGCCAGCACAAGATAACAGAGTTACACTGTATAACTTTATGGATCACCAGCACTAGATAACAGAGTTACACAGTATAACTTTATGGATCGCCAGCACTAGATAACAGAGTTGCACTGTATAACTTTATGGATCACCAGCACTAGATAACAGAGTTACACTGTATAACTTTATGGATCACCAGCACTAGATAACAGAGTGGCACTGTATAACTTTATGGATCACCAGCACTATATAACAGAGTTGCACTGTATAACTTTATGGATCACAAGCACTAGATAACAGAGTTACACTGTATAACTTTATGGATCGCCAGCACTAGATAACAGAGTTACACTGTATAACTTTATGGATCGCCAGCACGAGATAACAGAGTTACACTGTATAACTTTATGGATCACCAGCACTAGATAACAGAGTTACACTGTATAACTTTATGGATCACCAGCACTAGATAACAGAGTTGCACTGTATAACATTATGGATCACCAGCACTAGATAACAGAGTTGCACTATATAACTTTATGGATCACCAGCACTAGATAACAGAGTTACACTGTATAACTTTATGGATCGCCAGCACTAGATAACAGAGTTACACAGTATAACTTTATGGATCGCCAGCACTAGATAACAGAGTTACACTGCATAACTTCATGGATCACTAGCACTAGATAACAGAGTTGCACTGTATAACTTTATGGATCGCCAGCACTAGAAAATCAGAGTTGCACTTTATAACTTTATGGATCAACAGCAGAAGATAACAGAGTTACACTGTATAACTTTATGGATCTCCAGTACTAGATAACAGAGTTACACTGTATAACTTTATGGATCACCAGCACTAGATAACAGAGTTACACTGTATAACTTTACGGATGACCAGCACTAGATAACAGAGTTGCACTGTATAACTTTATGGATCACCAGCACTAGATAACAGAGTTGCACTATATAACTTTATGGATCACCAGCACTAGATAACAGAGTTACACTGTATAACTTTATGGATCGCCAGCACTAGATAACAGAGTTACACAGTATAACTTTATGGATCGCCAGCACTGGATAACAGAGTTGCACTGTATAACTTTATGGATAACCAGCACTAGATAACAGAGTTGCACTGTATAACTTTATGGATAACCAGCACTAGATAACAGAGTTACACTGGATAACTTTATGGATCGCCAGCATTAGATAACAGAGTTGCACTGTATAACTTTATGGATCGCCAGCACTAGATAACAGAGTTACACTGCATAACTTTATGGATCGCCAGCATTAGATAACAGAGTTGCACTGTATAACTTTATGGATCGCCAGCACTAGATAACAGAGTTACACTGCATAACTTCATGGATCACTAGCACTAGATAACAGAGTTGCACTGTATAACTTTATGGATCGCCAGCACTAGAAAATCAGAGTTGCACTTTATAACTTTATGGATCAACAGCAGAAGATAACAGAGTTACACTGTATAACTTTATGGATCACCAGTACTAGATAACAGAGTTACACTGAACAACTTTATGGATCGCCAGCACGAGATAACAGAGTTACACTGTGTAACTTTATGGATCACCAGCACTAGATAACAGAGTTACACTGTATAACTTTATGGATCACCAGCACTAGATAACAGAGTTGCACTATATAACTTTATGGATCACCAGCACTAGATAACAGAGTTACACTGTATAACTTTATGGATCGCCAGCACGAGATAACAGAGTTACACTGTATAACTTTATGGATCACCAGCACTATATAACTTTATGAATCACCAGCACTAGATAATAGAGTTGCACTGAATAACTTTATGGATCACCAGTACTAGATAACACAGTTGCACTGTATAGCTTTAAGGATAACCAGTACTAGATAACAGAGTTGCACTGTATAACTTTATGGATCACCAGCACTAGATAACTTTATGGATCACCAGCACTAGATAACAGAGTTGCCTGTATAACTTTATGGATAACCAGCACTAGATAACAGAGTTGCACTGTATAACTTTATGGATCACCAGGACTAGATAACAGAGGTGCACTGTATAACTTTATGAATCACCAGCACTAGATAACAGAGGTGCACTATATAACTTTATGAATCACGAGCACTAGATAACAGAGTTACACTGTATAACTTTATGGATCACCAGTACTAGATAACAGAGTTACACTGTATAACTTTATGGATCACCAGCACTAGGTAACAGAGTTGCACTATATAACTTTATGGATCACCAGCACTAGATAACATAGTTACACTGTATAACTTTATGGATCACCAGCACTAGATAACATAGTTGCACTGTATAACTTTGTGAATCACCAGCACTAGATAACAGAGTTGCACTGTATAACTTTATGGATCACCAGCACTAGATAACAGAGTTGCACTGTATAACTACATGGATCACCAGCAATAGATAACAGAGTTACACTGTATAACTTTATGGATCACTAGGACTATATAACAGAGTTACACTGTATAACTTGGATCACCAGCACTAGATAACAGAGTTACACTGTATAACTTTATGGATCACCAGCACTAGATAACAGAGTTGCACTGTATAACTTTATGGATCACCAGCACTAGATAACAGAGTTGCACTATATAACTTTATGGATCACCAGCACTAGATAACAGAGTTACACTGTATAACTTTATGGATCGCCAGCACTAGATAACAGAGTTACACTGTATAACTTTATGGATCGCCAGCACAAGATAACAGAGTTACACTGTATAACTTTATGGATCGCCAGCACTAGATAACAGAGTTACACTGTATAACTTTATGGATCGCCAGCACAAGATAACAGAGTTACACTGTATAACTTTATGGATCACCAGCACTAGATAACAGAGTTACACTGTATAACTTTATGGATCACCAGCACTAGATAACAGAGTTGCACTATATAACTTTATGGATCGCCAGCACTAGATAACAGAGTTGCACTGTATAACTTTATGGATCACCAGCACTAGATAACAGAGTTACACTGTATAACTTTATGGATCACCAGCACTAGATAACAGAGTGGCACTGTATAACTTTATGGATCACCAGCACTATATAACAGAGTTGCACTGTATAACTTTATGGATCACAAGCACTAGATAACAGAGTTACACTGTATAACTTTATGGATCGCCAGCACTAGATAACAGAGTTACACTGTATAACTTTATGGATCGCCAGCACGAGATAACAGAGTTACACTGTATAACTTTATGGATCACCAGCACTAGATAACAGAGTTACACTGTATAACTTTATGGATCACCAGCACTAGATAACAGAGTTGCACTGTATAACATTATGGATCACCAGCACTAGATAACAGAGTTGCACTATATAACTTTATGGATCACCAGCACTAGATAACAGAGTTACACTGTATAACTTTATGGATCGCCAGCACTAGATAACAGAGTTACACAGTATAACTTTATGGATCGCCAGCACTAGATAACAGAGTTACACTGCATAACTTCATGGATCACTAGCACTAGATAACAGAGTTGCACTGTATAACTTTATGGATCGCCAGCACTAGAAAATCAGAGTTGCACTTTATAACTTTATGGATCAACAGCAGAAGATAACAGAGTTACACTGTATAACTTTATGGATCTCCAGTACTAGATAACAGAGTTACACTGTATAACTTTATGGATCACCAGCACTAGATAACAGAGTTACACTGTATAACTTTACGGATGACCAGCACTAGATAACAGAGTTGCACTGTATAACTTTATGGATCACCAGCACTAGATAACAGAGTTGCACTATATAACTTTATGGATCACCAGCACTAGATAACAGAGTTACACTGTATAACTTTATGGATCGCCAGCACTAGATAACAGAGTTACACAGTATAACTTTATGGATCGCCAGCACTGGATAACAGAGTTGCACTGTATAACTTTATGGATAACCAGCACTAGATAACAGAGTTGCACTGTATAACTTTATGGATAACCAGCACTAGATAACAGAGTTACACTGGATAACTTTATGGATCGCCAGCATTAGATAACAGAGTTGCACTGTATAACTTTATGGATCGCCAGCACTAGATAACAGAGTTACACTGCATAACTTTATGGATCACCAGCATTAGATAACAGAGTTGCACTGTATAACTTTATGGATCGCCAGCACTAGATAACAGAGTTACACTGCATAACTTCATGGATCACTAGCACTAGATAACAGAGTTGCACTGTATAACTTTATGGATCGCCAGCACTAGAAAATCAGAGTTGCACTTTATAACTTTATGGATCAACAGCAGAAGATAACAGAGTTACACTGTATAACTTTATGGATCACCAGTACTAGATAACAGAGTTACACTGTACAACTTTATGGATCGCCAGCACGAGATAACAGAGTTACACTGTGTAACTTTATGGATCACCAGCACTAGATAACAGAGTTACACTGTATAACTTTATGGATCACCAGCACTAGATAACAGAGTTGCACTATATAACTTTATGGATCACCAGCACTAGATAACAGAGTTACACTGTATAACTTTATGGATCGCCAGCACGAGATAACAGAGTTACACTGTATAACTTTATGGATCACCAGCACTATATAACTTTATGAATCACCAGCACTAGATAATAGAGTTGCACTGAATAACTTTATGGATCACCAGTACTAGATAACACAGTTGCACTGTATAGCTTTAAGGATAACCAGTACTAGATAACAGAGTTGCACTGTATAACTTTATGGATCACCAGCACTAGATAACTTTATGGATCACCAGCACTAGATAACAGAGTTGCCTGTATAACTTTATGGATAACCAGCACTAGATAACAGAGTTGCACTGTATAACTTTATGGATCACCAGGACTAGATAACAGAGGTGCACTGTATAACTTTATGAATCACCAGGACTAGATAACAGAGTTACACTGTATAACTGTATGGATCACCAGCACTAGATAACATAGTTGCACTGTATAACTTTATGAATCACCAGCACTAGATAACAGAGGTGCACTATATAACTTTATGAATCACGAGCACTAGATAACAGAGTTACACTGTATAACTTTATGGATCACCAGTACTAGATAACAGAGTTACACTGTATAACTTTATGGATCACCAGCACTAGGTAACAGAGTTGCACTATATAACTTTATGGATCACCAGCACTAGATAACATAGTTACACTGTATAACTTTATGGATCACCAGCACTAGATAACATAGTTGCACTGTATAACTTTGTGAATCACCAGCACTAGATAACAGAGTTGCACTGTATAACTTTATGGATCACCAGCACTAGATAACAGAGTTGCACTGTATAACTACATGGATCACCAGCAATAGATAACAGAGTTACACTGTATAACTTTATGGATCACTAGGACTATATAACAGAGTTACACTGTATAACTTGGATCACCAGCACTAGATAACAGAGTTACACTGTATAACTTTATGGATCACCAGCACTAGATAACAGAGTTGCACTGTATAACTTTATGGATCACCAGCACTAGATAACAGAGTTGCACTATATAACTTTATGGATCACCAGCACTAGATAACAGAGTTACACTGTATAACTTTATGGATCGCCAGCACTAGATAACAGAGTTACACAGTATAACTTTATGGATCGCCAGCACTAGATAACAGAGTTACACTGCATAACTTCATGGATCACTAGCACTAGATAACAGAGTTGCACTGTATAACTTTATGGATCGCCAGCACTAGAAAATCAGAGTTGCACTTTATAACTTTATGGATCAACAGCAGAAGATAACAGAGTTACACTGTATAACTTTATGGATCACCAGTACTAGATAACAGAGTTACACTGTATAACTTTATGGATCACCAGCACTAGATAACAGAGTTACACTGTATAACTTTACGGATGACCAGCACTAGATAACAGAGTTGCACTGTATAACTTTATGGATCACCAGCACTAGATAACAGAGTTGCACTATATAACTTTATGGATCACCAGCACTAGATAACAGAGTTACACTGTATAACTTTATGGATCGCCAGCACTAGATAACAGAGTTACACAGTATAACTTTATGGATCACCAGCACTGGATAACAGAGTTGCACTGTATAACTTTATGGATAACCAGCACTAGATAACAGAGTTGCACTGTATAACTTTATGGATAACCAGTACTAGATAACAGAGTTACACTGTATAACTTTATAGATCACCAGCACTAGATAACAGAGTTGCACTGTATAACTTTATGGATCACCAGCACTAGATAACAGAGTTGCACTATATAACTTTATGGATCACCAGCACTAGATAACAGAGTTACACTGTATAACTTTATGGATCGCCAGCACTAGATAACAGAGTTACACAGTATAACTTTATGGATCGCCAGCACTGGATAACAGAGTTGCACTGTATAACTTTATGGATAACCAGCACTAGATAACAGAGTTACACTGTATAACTTTATGGATCATCAGCACTAGATAACAGAGTTGCACTGTATAACTTTATGGATCACCAGAACTAGATAACAGAGTTACACTGTATAACTTTATGGATCACCAGCACTAGATAACAGAGTAGCACTGTATAACTTTATGGATCACCAGCACTAGATAACAGAGTTACACTGTATAACTTTATGGATCACCAGCACTAGATAACAGAGTTGCACTGTATAACTTTATGGATCACCAGCACTAGATAACAGAGTTGCACTGTATAACTTTATGGATCTTCAGCACTAGATAACAGAGTTACACTGTATAACTTTATGGATCGCCAGCACTAGATAACAGAGTTACACTGTATAACTTTATGGATCGCCAGCACTAGATAACAGAGTTACACTGTATAACTTTATGGATCGCCAGCACGAGATAACAGAGTTACACTGTATAACTTTATAGATCACCAGCACTAGATAACAGAGTTGCACTGTATAACTTTATGGATCACCAGCACTAGATAACAGAGTTGCACTATATAACTTTATGGATCACCAGCACTAGATAACAGAGTTACACTGTATAACTTTATGGATCGCCAGCACTAGATAACAGAGTTACACAGTATAACTTTATGGATCGCCAGCACTGGATAAAAGAGTTGCACTGTATAACTTTATGGATAACCAGCACTAGATAACAGAGTTGCACTGTATAACTTTATGATTAACCAGCACTAGATAACAGAGTTACACTGTATAACTTTATGGATCGCCAGCACCAGATAACAGAGTTGCACTGTATAACTTTATGGATCGCCAGCACTAGATAACAGAGTTGCACTGTATAACTTTAAGGATCACCAGCACTATATAACAGAGTTGCACTGTATAACTTTATGGATCACCAGCACTAGATAACAGAGTTACACTGTATAACTTTATGGATCGCCAGCACTAGATAACAGAGTTACACTGTATAACTTTATGGATCGCCAGCACAAGATAACAGAGTTACACTGTATAACTTTATGGATCGCCAGCACTAGATAACAGAGTTACACTGTATAACTTTATGGATCGCCAGCACAAGATAACAGAGTTACACTGTATAACTTTATGGATCACCAGCACTAGATAACAGAGTTACACTGTATAACTTTATGGATCACCAGCACTAGATAACAGAGTTGCACTATATAACTTTATGGATCACCAGCACTAGATAACAGAGTTGCACTATATAACTTTATGGATCACCAGCACTAGACAACAGAGTTACACTGTATAACTTTATGGATCGCCAGCACTAGATAACAGAGTTACACAGTATAACTTTATGGATCGCCAGCACTGGATAACAGAGTTGCACTGTATAACTTTATGGATAACCAGCACTAGATAACAGAGTTGCACTGTATAACTTTATGGATAACCAGCACTAGATAACAGAGTTACACTGTATAACTTTATGGATCGCCAGCACCAGATAACAGAGTTGCACTGTATAACTTTATGGATCGCCAGCACTAGATAACAGAGTTGCACTGTATAACTTTAAGGATCACCAGCACTATATAACAGAGTTGCACTGTATAACTTTATGGATCACCAGCACTAGATAACAGAGTTACACTGTATAACTTTATGGATCGCCAGCACTAGATAACAGAGTTACACTGTATAACTTTATGGATCGCCAGCACAAGATAACAGAGTTACACTGTATAACTTTATGGATCGCCAGCACTAGATAACAGAGTTACACTGTATAACTTTATGGATCGCCAGCACAAGATAACAGAGTTACACTGTATAACTTTATGGATCACCAGCACTAGATAACAGAGTTACACTGTATAACTTTATGGATCGCCAGCACTAGATAACAGAGTTGCACTGTATAACTTTATGGATCACCAGCACTAGATAACAGAGTTACACTGTATAACTTTATGGATCACCAGCACTAGATAACAGAGTGGCACTGTATAACTTTATGGATCACCAGCACTATATAACAGAGTTGCACTGTATAACTTTATGGATCACAAGCACTAGATAACAGAGTTACACTGTATAACTTTATGGATCGCCAGCACTAGATAACAGAGTTACACTGTATAACTTTATGGATCGCCAGCACGAGATAACAGAGTTACACTGTATAACTTTATGGATCACCAGCACTAGATAACAGAGTTACACTGTATAACTTTATGGATCACCAGCACTAGATAACAGAGTTGCACTGTATAACATTATGGATCACCAGCACTAGATAACAGAGTTGCACTATATAACTTTATGGATCACCAGCACTAGATAACAGAGTTACACTGTATAACTTTATGGATCGCCAGCACTAGATAACAGAGTTACACAGTATAACTTTATGGATCGCCAGCACTAGATAACAGAGTTACACTGCATAACTTCATGGATCACTAGCACTAGATAACAGAGTTGCACTGTATAACTTTATGGATCGCCAGCACTAGAAAATCAGAGTTGCACTTTATAACTTTATGGATCAACAGCAGAAGATAACAGAGTTACACTGTATAACTTTATGGATCTCCAGTACTAGATAACAGAGTTACACTGTATAACTTTATGGATCACCAGCACTAGATAACAGAGTTACACTGTATAACTTTACGGATGACCAGCACTAGATAACAGAGTTGCACTGTATAACTTTATGGATCACCAGCACTAGATAACAGAGTTGCACTATATAACTTTATGGATCACCAGCACTAGATAACAGAGTTACACTGTATAACTTTATGGATCGCCAGCACTAGATAACAGAGTTACACAGTATAACTTTATGGATCGCCAGCACTGGATAACAGAGTTGCACTGTATAACTTTATGGATAACCAGCACTAGATAACAGAGTTGCACTGTATAACTTTATGGATAACCAGCACTAGATAACAGAGTTACACTGGATAACTTTATGGATCGCCAGCATTAGATAACAGAGTTGCACTGTATAACTTTATGGATCGCCAGCACTAGATAACAGAGTTACACTGCATAACTTTATGGATCGCCAGCATTAGATAACAGAGTTGCACTGTATAACTTTATGGATCGCCAGCACTAGATAACAGAGTTACACTGCATAACTTCATGGATCACTAGCACTAGATAACAGAGTTGCACTGTATAACTTTATGGATCGCCAGCACTAGAAAATCAGAGTTGCACTTTATAACTTTATGGATCAACAGCAGAAGATAACAGAGTTACACTGTATAACTTTATGGATCACCAGTACTAGATAACAGAGTTACACTGTACAACTTTATGGATCGCCAGCACGAGATAACAGAGTTACACTGTGTAACTTTATGGATCACCAGCACTAGATAACAGAGTTACACTGTATAACTTTATGGATCACCAGCACTAGATAACAGAGTTGCACTATATAACTTTATGGATCACCAGCACTAGATAACAGAGTTACACTGTATAACTTTATGGATCGCCAGCACGAGATAACAGAGTTACACTGTATAACTTTATGGATCACCAGCACTATATAACTTTATGAATCACCAGCACTAGATAATAGAGTTGCACTGAATAACTTTATGGATCACCAGTACTAGATAACACAGTTGCACTGTATAGCTTTAAGGATAACCAGTACTAGATAACAGAGTTGCACTGTATAACTTTATGGATCACCAGCACTAGATAACTTTATGGATCACCAGCACTAGATAACAGAGTTGCCTGTATAACTTTATGGATAACCAGCACTAGATAACAGAGTTGCACTGTATAACTTTATGGATCACCAGGACTAGATAACAGAGGTGCACTGTATAACTTTATGAATCACCAGGACTAGATAACAG
The DNA here is from genome assembly GCA_031769625.1 of Taudactylus pleione. NCBI lineage: Eukaryota > Metazoa > Chordata > Amphibia > Anura > Myobatrachidae > Taudactylus > Taudactylus pleione. Next base: position 8,536,890 of record JAUIMM010000104.1, on the reverse strand, counting down.
AGTTACACTGTATAACTGTATGGATCACCAGCACTAGATAACATAGTTGCACTGTATAACTTTATGAATCACCAGCACTAGATAACAGAGGTGCACTATATAACTTTATGAATCACGAGCACTAGATAACAGAGTTACACTGTATAACTTTATGGATCACCAGTACTAGATAACAGAGTTACACTGTATAACTTTATGGATCACCAGCACTAGGTAACAGAGTTGCACTATATAACTTTATGGATCACCAGCACTAGATAACATAGTTACACTGTATAACTTTATGGATCACCAGCACTAGATAACATAGTTGCACTGTATAACTTTGTGAATCACCAGCACTAGATAACAGAGTTGCACTGTATAACTTTATGGATCACCAGCACTAGATAACAGAGTTGCACTGTATAACTACATGGATCACCAGCAATAGATAACAGAGTTACACTGTATAACTTTATGGATCACTAGGACTATATAACAGAGTTACACTGTATAACTTGGATCACCAGCACTAGATAACAGAGTTACACTGTATAACTTTATGGATAACCATCACTAGATAACAGAGTTACAATTTATAACTTTATGGATCACCAGCACTAGATAACAGAGTTGCACTATATAACTTTATGGATCACCAGCACTAGATAACAGAGTTACACTGTATAACTTTATGGATCGCCAGCACTAGATAACAGAGTTACACAGTATAACTTTATGGATCGCCAGCACTAGATAACAGAGTTACACTGCATAACTTCATGGATCACTAGCACTAGATAACAGAGTTGCACTGTATAACTTTATGGATCGCCAGCACTAGAAAATCAGAGTTGCACTTTATAACTTTATGGATCAACAGCAGAAGATAACAGAGTTACACTGTATAACTTTATGGATCTCCAGTACTAGATAACAGAGTTACACTGTATAACTTTATGGATCACCAGCACTAGATAACAGAGTTACACTGTATAACTTTACGGATGACCAGCACTAGATAACAGAGTTGCACTGTATAACTTTATGGATCACCAGCACTAGATAACAGAGTTGCACTATATAACTTTATGGATCACCAGCACTAGATAACAGAGTTACACTGTATAACTTTATGGATCGCCAGCACTAGATAACAGAGTTACACAGTATAACTTTATGGATCGCCAGCACTGGATAACAGAGTTGCACTGTATAACTTTATGGATAACCAGCACTAGATAACAGAGTTGCACTGTATAACTTTATGGATAACCAGCACTAGATGACAGAGTTACACTGGATAACTTTATGGATCGCCAGCATTAGATAACAGAGTTGCACTGTATAACTTTATGGATCGCCAGCACTAGATAACAGAGTTACACTGCATAACTTCATGGATCACTAGCACTAGATAACAGAGTTGCACTGTATAACTTTATGGATCGCCAGCACTAGAAAATCAGAGTTGCACTTTATAACTTTATGGATCAACAGCAGAAGATAACAGAGTTACACTGTATAACTTTATGGATCACCAGTACTAGATAACAGAGTTACACTGTATAACTTTATGGATCGCCAGCACGAGATAACAGAGTTACACTGTATAACTTTATGGATCACCAGCACTAGATAACAGAGTTACACTGTATAACTTTATGGATCACCAGCACTAGATAACAGAGTTGCACTATATAACTTTATGGATCACCAGCACTAGATAACAGAGTTACACTGTATAACTTTATGGATCGCCAGCACGAGATAACAGAGTTACACTGTATAACTTTATGGATCACCAGCACTATATAACTTTATGAATCACCAGCACTAGATAATAGAGTTGCACTGAATAACTTTATGGATCACCAGTACTAGATAACACAGTTGCACTGTATAGCTTTAAGGATAACCAGTACTAGATAACAGAGTTGCACTGTATAACTTTATGGATCACCAGCACTAGATAACTTTATGGATCACCAGCACTAGATAACAGAGTTGCCTGTATAACTTTATGGATAACCAGCACTAGATAACAGAGTTGCACTGTATAACTTTATGGATCACCAGGACTAGATAACAGAGGTGCACTGTATAACTTTATGAATCACCAGGACTAGATAACAGAGTTACACTGTATAACTGTATGGATCACCAGTACTAGATAACAGAGTTACACTGTATAACTTTATGGATCACCAGCACTAGGTAACAGAGTTGCACTATATAACTTTATGGATCACCAGCATTAGATAACATAGTTACACTGTATAACTTTATGGATCACCAGCACTAGATAACATAGTTGCACTGTATAACTTTGTGAATCACCAGCACTAGATAACAGAGTTGCACTGTATAACTTTATGGATCACCAGCACTAGATAACAGAGTTGCACTGTATAACTACATGGATCACCAGCAATAGATAAAAGAGTTACACTGTATAACTTTATGGATCACTAGGACTATATAACAGAGTTACACTGTATAACTTGGATCACCAGCACTAGATAACAGAGTTACACTGTATAACTTTATGGATAACCATCACTAGATAACAGAGTTACACTTTATAACTTTATGGATCACCAGCACTAGATAACAGAGTTACACTGTATAACTTTATGGATCACCAGCACTAGATAACAGAGTTACACTGTATAACTTTATGGATCGCTATCACTAGATAACAGAGTTACACTGTATAACTTTATGGATCACCAGCAATAGATAACAGAGGTGCACTGTATAACTTTATGGATCACCAGCTCTAGATAACAGAGTTACACTGTATAACTTTATGGATCACCAGCACTAGATAACAGAGTTACACTGTATAACTTTATGGATCGCCAGTACTAGATAACAGAGTTGCACTATATAACTTTATGGATCACCAGCACTAGGTAACAGAGTTACACTGTATAACTTTATGGATCGCCAGCACTAGAAAATCAGAGTTGCACTTTATAATTTTATGGATCAACAGCAGAAGATAACAGAGTTACACTGTATAACTTTATGGATCACCAGTACTAGATAACAGAGTTACACTGTATAACTTTATGGATCGCCAGCACTAGATAACAGAGTTGCACTGTATAACTTTATGGATAACCAGCACTAGATAACAGAGTTACACTGTATAACTTTATGGATCGCCAGCACCAGATAACAGAGTTGCACTGTATAACTTTATGGATCGCCAGCACTAGATAACAGAGTTGCACTGTATAACTTTAAGGATCACCAGCACTATATAACAGATTTGCACTGTATAACTTTATGGATCACCAGCACTAGATAACAGAGTTACACTGTATAACTTTATGGATCGCCAGCACTAGATAACAGAGTTACACTGTATAACTTTATGGATCGCCAGCAGAAGATAACAGAGTTACACTGTATAACTTTATGGATCACCAGCACTAGATAACAGAGTTACACTGTATAACTTTATGGATCACCAGCACTAGATAACAGAGTTGCACTGTATAACTTTATGGATCACCAGCACTAGATAACAGAGTTGCACTGTATAACTTTATTGATAACCAGCACTAGATAACAGAGTTACACTGTATAACTTTATGGATCGCCAGCACTAGATAACAGAGTTGCACTGTATAACTTTATGGATCACCAGCACTAGATAACAGAGTTACACTGTATAACTTTATGGATCACCAGCACTAGATAACAGAGTGGCACTGTATAACTTTATGGATCACCAGCACTATATAACGGAGTTGCACTGTATAACTTTATGGATCACAAGCACTAGATAACAGAGTTACACTGTATAACTTTATGGATCGCCAGCACTAGATAACAGAGTTACACTGTATAACTTTATGGATCGCCAGCACTAGATAACAGAGTTACACTGTATAACTTTATGGATCACCAGCACTAGATAACAGAGTTGCACTGTATAACTTTATGGATCACCAGCACTAGATAACAGAGTTGCACTATATAACTTTATGGATCACCAGCACTAGATAACAGAGTTACACTGTATAACTTTATGGATCGCCAGCACTAGATAACAGAGTTACACAGTACATCTTTATGGATCGCCAGCACTAGATAACAGAGTTACACTGCATAACTTCATGGATCACTAGCACTAGATAACAGAGTTGCACTGTATAACTTTATGGATCGCCAGCACTAGAAAATCAGAGTTGCACTTTATAACTTTATGGATCAACAGCAGAAGATAACAGAGTTACACTGTATAACTTTATGGATCACCAGTACTAGATAACAGAGTTACACTGTATAACTTTATGGATCACCAGCACTAGATAACAGAGTTACACTGTATAACTTTACGGATGACCAGCACTAGATAACAGAGTTGCACTGTATAACTTTATGGATCACCAGCACTAGATAACAGAGTTGCACTATATATCTTTATGGATCACCAGCACTAGATAACAGAGTTACACTGTATAACTTTATGGATCGCCAGCACTAGATAACAGAGTTACACAGTATAACTTTATGGATCGCCAGCACTGGATAACAGAGTTGCACTGTATAACTTTATGGATAACCAGCACTAGATAACAGAGTTGCACTGTATAACTTTATGGATAACCAGCACTAGATAACAGAGTTACACTGGATAACTTTATGGATCGCCAGCATTAGATAACAGAGTTGCACTTTATAACTTTATGGATCAACAGCAGAAGATAACAGAGTTACACTGTATAACTTTATGAATCACCAGTACTAGATAACAGAGTTACACTGTATAACTTTATGGATCGCCAGCACGAGATAACAGAGTTACACTGTATAACTTTATGGATCACCAGCACTAGATAACAGAGTTACACTGTATAACTTTATGGATCACCAGCACTAGATAACAGAGTTACACTGTATAACTTTATGGATCGCCAGCACGAGATAACAGAGTTACACTGTATAACTTTATGGATCACCAGCACTATATAACTTTATGAATCACCAGCACTAGATAATAGAGTTGCACTGTATAACTTTATGGATCACCAGTACTAGATAACACAGTTGCACTATATAGCTTTAAGGATAACCAGTACTAGATAACAGAGTTGCACTGTATAATTTTATGGATCACCAGCACTATATAACTTTATGGATCACCAGCACTAGATAACAGAGTTGCAATGTAGAACTTTATGGATCACCAGCACTAGATAACAGAGTTGCACTGTATAACTTTATGGATCACCAGCACTAGATAACAGAGTTACACTGTATAACTTTATGGATCACCAGCACTAGATAACAGAGTTGCACTGTATAACTTTATGGATCACCAGCACTAGATAACAGAGTTGCACTATATAACTTTATGGATCACCAGCACTAGATAACAGAGTTACACTGTATAACTTTATGGATCGCCAGCACTAGATAACAGAGTTACACAGTATAACTTTATGGATCGCCAGCACTAGATAACAGAGTTACACTGCATAACTTCATGGATCACAAGCACTAGATAACAGAGTTGCACTGTATAACTGTATGGATCGCCAGCACTAGAAAATCAGAGTTGCACTTTATAACTTTATGGATCAACAGCAGAAGATAACAGAGTTACACTGTATAACTTTATGGATCACCAGTACTAGATAACAGAGTTACACTGTATAACTTTATGGATCACCAGCACTAGATAACAGAGTTACACTGTATAACTTTACGGATGACCAGCACTAGATAACAGAGTTGCACTGTATAACTTTATGGATCACCAGCACTAGATAACAGAGTTGCACTATATAACTTTATGGATCACCAGCACTAGATAACAGAGTTACACTGTATAACTTTATGGATCGCCAGCACTAGATAACAGAGTTACACAGTATAACTTTATGGATCGCCAGCACTGGATAACAGAGTTGCACTGTATAACTTTATGGATAACCAGCACTAGATAACAGAGTTGCACTGTATAACTTTATGGATAACCAGTACTAGATAACAGAGTTACACTGTATAGCTTTATAGATCACCAGCACTAGATAACAGAGTTGCACTGTATAACTTTATGGATCACCAGCACTAGATAACAGAGTTGCACTATATAACTTTATGGATCACCAGCACTAGATAACAGAGTTACACTGTATAACTTTATGGATCGCCAGCACTAGATAACAGAGTTACACAGTATAACTTTATGGATCGCCAGCACTGGATAACAGAGTTGCACTGTATAACTTTATGGATAACCAGCACTAGATAACAGAGTTGCACTGTATAACTTTATGGATAACCAGCACTAGATAACAGAGTTACACTGTATAACTTTATGGATCGCCAGCACCAGATAACAGAGTTGCACTGTATAACTTTATGGATCGCCAGCACTAGATAACAGAGTTGCACTGTATAACTTTAAGGATCACCAGCACTATATAACAGAGTTGCACTGTATAACTTTATGGATCACCAGCACTAGATAACAGAGTTACACTGTATAACTTTATGGATCGCCAGCACTAGATAACAGAGTTACACTGTATAACTTTATGGATCGCCAGCACAAGATAACAGAGTTACACTGTATAACTTTATGGATCACCAGCACTAGATAACAGAGTTACACTGTATAACTTTATGGATCACCAGCACTAGATAACAGAGTTGCACTGTATAACTTTATGGATCACCAGCACTAGATAACAGAGTTGCACTATATAACTTTATGGATCACCAGCACTAGATAACAGAGTTACACTGTATAACTTTATGGATCGCCAGCACTAGATAACAGAGTTACACAGTATAACTTTATGGATCGCCAGCACTGGATAACAGAGTTGCACTGTATAACTTTATGGATAACCAGCACTAGATAACAGAGTTGCACTGTATAACTTTATGGATAACCAGCACTAGATAACAGAGTTACACTGAATAACTTTATGGATCGCCAGCACTAGATAACAGAGTTGCACTGTATAACTTTATGGATCACCAGCACTAGATAACAGAGTTACACTGTATAACTTTATGGATCACCAGCACTAGATAACAGAGTGGCACTGTATAACTTTATGGATCACCAGCACTATATAACAGAGTTGCACTGTATAACTTTATGGATCACAAGCACTAGATAACAGAGTTACACTGTATAACTTTATGGATCGCCAGCACTAGATAACAGAGTTACACTTTATAACTTTATGGATCGCCAGCACTAGATAACAGAGTTACACTGTATAACTTTATTCATCGCCAGCACGAGATAACAGAGTTACACTGTATAACTTTATGGATCACCAGCACTAGAAAACAGAGTTACACTGTATAACTTTATGGATCACCAGCACTAGATAACAGAGTTGCACTGTATAACTTTATGGATCACCAGCACTAGATAACAGAGTTGCACTATATAACTTTATGGATCACCAGCACTAGATAACAGAGTTACACTGTATAACTTTATGGATCGCCAGCACTAGATAACAGAGTTACACAGTATAACTTTATGGATCGCCAGCACTAGATAACAGAGTTACACTGCATAACTTCATGGATCACTAGCACTAGATAACAGAGTTGCACTGTATAACTTTATGGATCGCCAGCACTAGAAAATCAGAGTTGCACTTTATAACTTTATGGATCAACAGCAGAAGATAACAGAGTTACACTGTATAACTTTATGGATCACCAGTACTAGATAACAGAGTTACACTGTATAACTTTATGGATCACCAGCACTAGATAACAGAGTTACACTGTATAACTTTACGGATGACCAGCACTAGATAACAGAGTTGCACTGTATAACTTTATGGATCACCAGCACTAGATAACAGAGTTGCACTATATAACTTTATGGAATACCAGCACTAGATAACAGAGTTACACTGTATAACTTTATGGATCGCCAGCACTAGATAACAGAGTTACACAGTATAACTTTATGGATCGCCAGCACTGGATAACAGAGTTGCACTGTATAACTTTATGGATAACCAGCACTAGATAACAGAGTTGCACTGTATAACTTTATGGATAACCAGCACTAGATAACAGAGTTACACTGGATAACTTTATGGATCGCCAGCATTAGATAACAGAGTTGCACTGTATAACTTTATGGATCGCCAGCACTAGATAACAGAGTTACACTGCATAACTTCATGGATCACTAGCACTAGATAACAGAGTTGCACTGTATAACTTTATGGATCGCCAGCACTAGAAAATCAGAGTTGCACTTTATAACTTTATGGATCAACAGCAGAAGATAACAGAGTTACACTGTATAACTTTATGAATCACCAGTACTAGATAACAGAGTTACACTGTATAACTTAATGGATCGCCAGCACGAGATAACAGAGTTACACTGTATAACTTTATGGATCACCAGCAATAGATAACAGAGTTACACTGTATAACTTTATGGATCACCAGCACTAGATAACAGAGTTGCACTATATAACTTTATGGATCTCCAGCACTAGATAACAGAGTTACAGTGTATAACTTTATGGATCGCCAGCACGAGATAACAGAGTTACACTGTATAACTTTATGGATCACCAGCACTATATAACTTTATGGATCACCAGCACTAGATAACAGAGTTGCACTGTAGAACTTTAAGGATCACCAGCACTAGATAACAGAGTTGCACTGTATAACTTCATGGATCACCAGCACTAGATAACAGAGTTGCACTGTATAACTTTATGGATCACCAGGACTAGATAACAGAGGTGCACTGTATAACTTTATGAATCACCAGGACTAGATAACAGAGTTACACTGTATAACTGTATGGATCACCAGCACTAGATAACATAGTTGCACTGTATAACTTTATGGAATACCAGCACTAGATAACAGAGTTACACTGTATAACTTTATGGATCGCCAGCACTAGATAACAGAGTTACACAGTATAACTTTATGGATCGCCAGCACTGGATAACAGAGTTGCACTGTATAACTTTATGGATAACCAGCACTAGATAACAGAGTTGCACTGTATAACTTTATGGATAACCAGCACTAGATAACAGAGTTACACTGGATAACTTTATGGATCGCCAGCATTAGATAACAGAGTTGCACTGTATAACTTTATGGATCGCCAGCACTAGATAACAGAGTTACACTGCATAACTTCATGGATCACTAGCACTAGATAACAGAGTTGCACTGTATAACTTTATGGATCGCCAGCACTAGAAAATCAGAGTTGCACTTTATAACTTTATGGATCAACAGCAGAAGATAACAGAGTTACACTGTATAACTTTATGAATCACCAGTACTAGATAACAGAGTTACACTGTATAACTTAATGGATCGCCAGCACGAGATAACAGAGTTACACTGTATAACTTTATGGATCACCAGCAATAGATAACAGAGTTACACTGTATAACTTTATGGATCACCAGCACTAGATAACAGAGTTGCACTATATAACTTTATGGATCTCCAGCACTAGATAACAGAGTTACAGTGTATAACTTTATGGATCGCCAGCACGAGATAACAGAGTTACACTGTATAACTTTATGGATCACCAGCACTATATAACTTTATGGATCACCAGCACTAGATAACAGAGTTGCACTGTAGAACTTTAAGGATCACCAGCACTAGATAACAGAGTTGCACTGTATAACTTCATGGATCACCAGCACTAGATAACAGAGTTGCACTGTATAACTTTATGGATCACCAGGACTAGATAACAGAGGTGCACTGTATAACTTTATGAATCACCAGGACTAGATAACAGAGTTACACTGTATAACTGTATGGATCACCAGCACTAGATAACATAGTTGCACTGTATAACTTTATGAATCACCAGCACTAGATAACAGAGGTGCACTATATAACTTTATGAATCACGAGCACTAGATAACAGAGTTACACTCTATAACTTTATGGATCACCAGTACTAGATAACAGAGTTACACTGTATAACTTTATGGATCACCAGCACTAGGTAACAGAGTTGCACTATATAACTTTATGGATCACCAGCACTAGATAACATAGTTACACTGTATAACTTTATGGATCACCAGCACTAGATAACATAGTTGCACTGTATAACTTTATGAATCACCAGCACTAGATAACAGAGTTGCACTGTATAACTTTATGGATCACCAGCACTAGATAACAGAGTTGCATTGTATAACTACATGGATCACCAGCAATAGATAACAGAGTTACACTGTATAACTTTATGGATCACTAGGACTATATAACAGAGTTACACTGTATAACTTGGATCACCAGCACTAGATAACAGAGTTACACTGTATAACTTTATGGATAACCATCACTAGATAACAGAGTTACACTTTATAACTTTATGGATCACGAGCACTAGATAACAGAGTTACACTGTATAACTTTATGGATCACCAGCACTAGATAACAGAGTTACACTGTATAACTTTATGGATCGCTATCACTAGATAACAGAGTTACACTGTATAACTTTATGGATCACCAGCAATAGATAACAGAGGTGCACTGTTTAACTTTATGGATCGCCAGCACGAGATAACAGAGTTACACTGTAAAACTTTATGGATCACCAGCACTAGATAACAGAGTTACACTGTATAACTTTATGGATCACCAGCACTAGATAACAGAGTTGCACTATATAACTTTATGGATCACCAGCACTAGATAACAGAGTTACACTGTATAACTTTATGGATCGCCAGCACGAGATAACAGAGTTACACTGTATAACTTTATGGATCACCAGCACTATATAACTTTATGAATCACCAGCACTAGATAATAGAGTTGCACTGTATAACTTTATAGATCACCAGTACTAGATAACACAGTTGCACTGTATAGCTTTAAGGATAACCAGTACTAGATAACAGAGTTGCACTGTATAACTTTATGGATCACCAGCACTATATAACTTTATGGATCACCAGCACTAGATAACAGAGTTGCACTGTAGAACTTTATGGATCACCAGCACTAGATAACAGAGTTGCACTGTATAACTTTATGGATCTCCAGCACTAGATAACAGAGTTGCACTGTATAACTTTATGGATCACCAGGACTAGATAACAGAGGTGCACTGTATAACTTTATGAATCACCAGGACTAGATAACAGAGTTACACTGTATAACTGTATGGATCACCAGCACTAGATAACATAGTTGCACTGTATAACTTTATGAATCAAAAGCACTAGATAACAGAGATGCACTATATAACTTTATGAATCACGAGCACTAGATAACAGAGTTACACTGTATAACTTTATGGATCACCAGTATTAGATAACAGAGTTACACTGTATAACTTTATGGATCACCAGCACTAGGTAACAGAGTTGCACTATATAACTTTATGGATCACCAGCACTAGATAACATAGTTACACTGTATAACTTTATGGATCACCAGCACTAGATAACATAGTTGCACTGTATAACTTTATGAATCACCAGCACTAGATAACAGAGTTGCACTGTATAACTTTATGGATCACCAGCACTAGATAACAGAGTTACACTGTATAACTTTATGGATCGCCAGCACGAGATAACAGAGTTACACTGTATAACTTTATGGATCACCAGCACTATATAACTTTATGAATCACCAGCACTAGATAATAGAGTTGCACTGTATAACTTTATAGATCACCAGTACTAGATAACACAGTTGCACTGTATAGCTTTAAGGATAACCAGTACTAGATAACAGAGTTGCACTGTATAACTTTATGGATCACCAGCACTATATAACTTTATGGATCACCAGCACTAGATAACAGAGTTGCACTGTAGAACTTTATGGATCACCAGCACTAGATAACAGAGTTGCACTGTATAACTTTATGGATCTCCAGCACTAGATAACAGAGTTGCACTGTATAACTTTATGGATCACCAGGACTAGATAACAGAGGTGCACTGTATAACTTTATGAATCACCAGGACTAGATAACAGAGTTACACTGTATAACTGTATGGATCACCAGCACTAGATAACATAGTTGCACTGTATAACTTTATGAATCAAAAGCACTAGATAACAGAGATGCACTATATAACTTTATGAATCACGAGCACTAGATAACAGAGTTACACTGTATAACTTTATGGATCACCAGTATTAGATAACAGAGTTACACTGTATAACTTTATGGATCACCAGCACTAGGTAACAGAGTTGCACTATATAACTTTATGGATCACCAGCACTAGATAACATAGTTACACTGTATAACTTTATGGATCACCAGCACTAGATAACATAGTTGCACTGTATAACTTTATGAATCACCAGCACTAGATAACAGAGTTGCACTGTATAACTTTATGGATCACCAGCACTAGATAACAGAGATGCACTGTATAACTACATGGATCACCAGCAATAGATAACAGAGTTACACTGTATAACTTTATGGATCACTAGGACTATATAACAGAGTTACACTGTATAACTTGGATCACCAGCACTAGATAACAGAGTTACACTGTATAACTTTATGGATAACCATCACTAGATAACAGAGTTACACTTTATAACTTTATGGATCACCAGCACTAGATAACAGAGTTACACTGTATAACTTTATGGATCACCAGCACTAGATAACAGAGTTACACTGTATAACTTTATGGATCGCTATCACTAGATAACAGAGTTACACTGTATAACTTTATGGATCACCAGCAATAGATAACAGAGGTGCACTGTATAACTTTATGGATCACCAGCACTAGATAACAGAGTTACACTGTATAACTTTATGGATCACCAGCACTAGATAACAGAGTTACACTGTATAACTTTATGGATCGCTAGCACTAGATAACAGAGTTACACTGTATAACTTTATGGATCGCCAGCACGAGATAACAGAGTTACACTGTATAACTTTATGGATCACAAACACTAGATAACAGAGTTACACTGTATAACTTTATGGATCACCAGCACTAGATAACAGAGTTGCACTGTATAACTTTATGGATAACCAGCACTAGATAACAGAGTTGCACTATATATCTTTATGGATCACCAGCACTAGATAACAGAGTTACACTGTATAACTTTATGGATCGCCAGCACTAGATAACAGAGTTACACAGTATAACTTTATGGATCGCCAGCACTGGATAACAGAGTTGCACTGTATAACTTTATGGATAACCAGCACTAGATAACAGAGTTGCACTGTATAACTTTATGGATAACCAGCACTAGATAACAGAGTTACACTGTATAACTTTATGGATCGCCAGCATTAGATAACAGAGTTGCACTGTATAACTTTATGGATCGCCAGCACTAGATAACAGAGTTACACTGCATAACTTTATGAATCACCAGCACTAGATAACAGAGTTACACTGTATAACTTTATGGATCACCAGCACTAGATAACATAGTTGCACTGTATAACTTTATGAATCACCAGCACTAGATAACAGAGGTGCACTATATAACTTTATGAATCACGAGCACTAGATAACAGAGTTACACTGTATAACTTTATGGATCACCAGTACTAGATAACAGAGTTACACTGTATAACTTAATGGATCACCAGCACTAGATAACAGAGTTGCACTATATAACTTTATGGATCATCAGCACTAGATAACATAGGTACACTGTATAACTTTATGGATCACCAGCACTAGATAACATAGTTGCACTGTATAACTTTATGAATCACCAGCACTAGATAACAGAGTTGCACTGTATAACTTTATGGATCACCAGCACTAGATAACAGAGTTGCACTGTATAACTACATGGATCTCCAGCAACAGATAACAGAGTTACACTGTATAACTTTATGGATCACTAGGATTATATAACAGAGTTGCACTGTATAACTTGGATCACCAGCACTAGATAACAGAGTTACACTGTATAACTTTATGGATAACCATCACTAGATAACAGAGTTACACTGTATAACTTTATGGATCACCAGCACTAGATAACAGAGTTACACTGTATAACTTTATGGATCGCTATCACTAGATAACAGAGTTACACTGTATAACTTTATGGATCACCAGCACTAGATAACAGAGGTGCACTGTATAACTTTATGGATCACCAGCACTAGATAACAGAGTTACACTGTATAACTTTATGGATCACCAGCACTAGATAACAGTGTTACACTGTATAACTTTATGGATCACTTGGACTAGATAACAGAGTTACACTATATAACTTTATGGATCACCAGCACTAGATAACAGAGTTGCACTGTATAACTTGGATCACCAGCACTAGATAACAGAGTTACACTGTATAACTTTATGGATCTCCAGCACTAGATAACAGAGTTGCACTGTATAACTTTATGGATCACCAGCACTAGATAACAGAGTTACACTGTTTAACGTTATGGATCACCAGCACTAGATAACAGAGTTGTACTGTATAACTTTATGGATCACCAGCACTAGATTACAGAGTTACACTGTCTAACTTTATGGATCACCAGCACTAGATAACAGAGTTACACTGTCTAACTTTATGGATCGCCAGCACTAGATAACAGAGTTACACTGTATAACTTTATGGATCGCCAGCACTAGATAACAGAGTTACACTGTATAACTTTATGGTTCGCCAGCACTAGATAACAGAGTTGCACTGTATAACTTTATGGATAACCAGCACTAGATAACAGAGTTGCACTGTATAACTTTATGGATCGCCAGCACTAGATAACAGAATTACATTGTATAACTTTATGGATCACCAACACTAGATAACAGAGTTACACAGTATAACTTTATGGATCACCAGCACTAGATAACAGAGTTGCACTATATAACTTTATGGATCACCAGCACTAGATAACAGAGTTGCACTGTATAACTTTATGGATCAACAGCAGAAGATAACAGAGTTACACTGTATAACTTTATGTATCACCAGCACTAGATAACAAAGTTACACTGTATAACTTTATGGATCACCAGCACTAGATAACAGAGTTACACTGTATAACTTTATGGATCGCCAGCATTAGATAACAGAGTTGCACTGTATAACTTTATGGATCGCCAGCACTAGATAACAGAGTTACACTGCATAACTTTATGAATCACCAGCACTAGATAACAGAGTTACACTGTATAACTTTATGGATCACCAGCACTAGATAACATAGTTGCACTGTATAACTTTATGAATCACCAGCACTAGATAACAGAGGTGCACTATATAACTTTATGAATCACGAGCACTAGATAACAGAGTTACACTGTATAACTTTATGGATCACCAGTACTAGATAACAGAGTTACACTGTATAACTTTATGGATCACCAGCACTAGATAACAGAGTTGCACTATATAACTTTATGGATCATCAGCACTAGATAACATAGGTACACTGTATAACTTTATGGATCACCAGCACTAGATAACATAGTTGCACTGTATAACTTTATGAATCACCAGCACTAGATAACAGAGTTGCACTGTATAACTTTAAGGATCACCAGCACTAGATAACAGAGTTGCACTGTATAACTACATGGATCTCCAGCAACAGATAACAGAGTTACACTGTATAACTTTATGGATCACTAGGATTATATAACAGAGTTGCACTGTATAACTTGGATCACCAGCACTAGATAACAGAGTTACACTGTATAACTTTATGGATAACCATCACTAGATAACAGAGTTACACTTTATAACTTTATGGATCACCAGCACTAGATAACAGAGTTACACTGTATAACTTTATGGATCACCAGCACTAGATAACAGAGTTACACTGTATAACTTTATGGATCGCTATCACTAGATAACAGAGTTACACTGTATAACTTTATGGATCACCAGCACTAGATAACAGAGGTGCACTGTATAACTTTATGGATCACCAGCACTAGATAACAGAGTTACACTGTATAACTTTATGGATCACCAGCACTAGATAACAGAGTTACACTGTATAACTTTATGGATCACTTGGACTAGATAACAGAGTTACACTATATAACTTTATGGATCACCAGCACTAGATAACAGAGTTGCACTGTATAACTTGGATCACCAGCACTAGATAACAGAGTTACACTGTATAACTTTATGGATCTCCAGCACTAGATAACAGAGTTGCACTGTATAACTTTATGGATCACCAGCACTAGATAACAGAGTTACACTGTTTAACGTTATGGATCACCAGCACTAGATAACAGAGTTGTACTGTATAACTTTATGGATCACCAGCACTAGATTACAGAGTTACACTGTCTAACTTTATGGATCACCAGCACTAGATAACAGAGTTACACTGTCTAACTTTATGGATCGCCAGCACTAGATAACAGAGTTACACTGTATAACTTTATGGATCGCCAGCACTAGATAACAGAGTTACACTGTATAACTTTATGGTTCGCCAGCACTAGATAACAGAGTTGCACTGTATAACTTTATGGATAACCAGCACTAGATAACAGAGTTGCACTGTATAACTTTATGGATCGCCAGCACTAGATAACAGAATTACATTGTATAACTTTATGGATCACCAACACTAGATAACAGAGTTACACAGTATAACTTTATGGATCACCAGCACTAGATAACAGAGTTGCACTATATAAATTTATGGATCACCAGCACTAGATAACAGAGTTGCACTGTATAACTTTATGGATCAACAGCAGAAGATAACAGAGTTACACTGTATAACTTTATGTATCACCAGCACTAGATAACAAAGTTACACTGTATAACTTTATGGATCACCAGCACTAGATAACAGAGTTACACTGTATAACTTTATGGATCACCAGCACTAGATAACAGAGTTGCACTGTATAACTTTATGGATCACCAGCACTAGATAACAGAGTTGCACTGTATAACTGTATGGATCACCAGCACTAGATAACAGAGTTACACTGTATAACTTTATGGATCACCAGCACTAGATAACCGAGTTACACTGTATAACTTTATGGATCACCAGCACTAGATAACAGAGTTACACTGTATAACTTTATGGATCACCAGCACTAGATAACAGAGTTGCACTGTATAACTTTATGGATCACGAGCACTAGATAACAGAGTTACTCTGTATAACTTTATGGATCACCAGCACTAGATAACAGAGTTGCACTGTATAACTTTATGGATCACCAGCACTAGATAACAGAGTTGCACTGTATAACTTTATGGATCACCAGCACTAGATAACAGAGTTACACTGTATAACTTTATGGATTGCCAGCACTAGATAACAGAGTTACACTGTATAACTTTATGGAATGCCAGCACTAGATAACAGAGTTACACTGTATAACTTTATGGATCGCCAGCACGAGATAACAGAGTTACACTGTATAACTTTATGGATAACAAGCACTAGATAACAGAGTTACACTGTATAACTTTATGGATCACCAGCACTAGATAACAGAGTTGCACTGTATAACTTTATGGATAACCAGCACTAGATAACAGAGTTGCACTATATATCTTTATGGATCACCAGCACTAGATAACAGAGTTACACTGTATAACTTTATGGATCGCCAGCACTAGATAACAGAGTTACACAGTATAACTTTATGGATCGCCAGGACTGGATAACAGATTTGCACTGTATAACTTTATGGATAACCAGCACTAGATAACAGAGTTGCACTGTATAACTTTATGGATAACCAGCACTAGATAACAGAGTTACACTGTATAACTTTATGGATCGCCAGCATTAGATAACAGATTTGCACTGTATAACTTTATGGATCGCCAGCACTAGATAACAGAGTTACAAGGCATAACTTCATGGATCACTAGCACTAGATAACAGAGTTAAACTGTATAACTTTATGGATCGCCTGCACTAGAAAATCAGAGTTGCACTGCATAACTTTATAGATCAACAGCAGAAGATAACAGAGTTACACTGTATAACTTTATGGATCACCAGTACTAGATAACAGAGTTACACTGTTTAACTTTATGGATCACCAGCACTAGATAACAGAGTTACACTGTATAACTTTATGGATGACCAGCACTAGATAACAGAGTTGCAATGTATAACTTTATGGATCACCAGCACTAGATAACAGAGTTGCACTGTATAACTTTATGGATCACCAGCACTAGATAACAGAGTTGCACTGTATAACTGCATGGATCACCAGCACTAGATAACAGAGTTCCACTGTATAACTTTACGGTTCACCAGCACTAGATAACATAGTTACACTGTATAACTTTATGGATCACCAGCACTAGATAACAGAGTTACACTGTATAACTTTATGGATCACCAGCACTAGATAACAGAGTTGCACTGTATAACTTTATGGATCACCAGCACTAGATAACACAGTTGCACTGTATAACTTTATGGATCACCAGTACAAGAGAACAAAGTTACACTGTATAACTTTATGGATCACCAGCACTAGATAACAGAGTTACACTGTATAACTTTATGGATCGCTATCACTAGATAACAGAGTTACACTGTATAACTTTATGGATCACCAGCAATAGATAACAGAGGTGCACTGTATAACTTTATGGATCACCAGCACTAGATAACAGAGTTACACTGTATAACTTTATGGATCACCAGCACTAGATAACAGAGTTACACTGTATAACTTTATGGATCGCTAGCACTAGATAACAGAGTTACACTGTATAACTTTATGGATCGCCAGCACGAGATAACAGAGTTACACTGTATAACTTTATGGATCACAAACACTAGATAACAGAGTTACACTGTATAACTTTATGGATCACCAGCACTAGATAACAGAGTTGCACTGTATAACTTTATGGATAACCAGCACTAGATAACAGAGTTGCACTATATATCTTTATGGATCACCAGCACTAGATAACAGAGTTACACTGTATAACTTTATGGATCGCCAGCATTAGATAACAGAGTTGCACTGTATAACTTTATGGATCGCCAGCACTAGATAACAGAGTTACACTGCATAACTTTATGAATCACCAGCACTAGATAACAGAGTTACACTGTATAACTTTATGGATCACCAGCACTAGATAACATAGTTGCACTGTATAACTTTATGAATCACCAGCACTAGATAACAGAGGTGCACTATATAACTTTATGAATCACGAGCACTAGATAACAGAGTTACACTGTATAACTTTATGGATCACCAGTACTAGATAACAGAGTTACACTGTATAACTTAATGGATCACCAGCACTAGATAACAGAGTTGCACTATATAACTTTATGGATCATCAGCACTAGATAACATAGGTACACTGTATAACTTTATGGATCACCAGCACTAGATAACATAGTTGCACTGTATAACTTTATGAATCACCAGCACTAGATAACAGAGTTGCACTGTATAACTTTATGGATCACCAGCACTAGATAACAGAGTTGCACTGTATAACTACATGGATCTCCAGCAACAGATAACAGAGTTACACTGTATAACTTTATGGATCACTAGGATTATATAACAGAGTTGCACTGTATAACTTGGATCACCAGCACTAGATAACAGAGTTACACTGTATAACTTTATGGATAACCATCACTAGATAACAGAGTTACACTGTATAACTTTATGGATCACCAGCACTAGATAACAGAGTTACACTGTATAACTTTATGGATCGCTATCACTAGATAACAGAGTTACACTGTATAACTTTATGGATCACCAGCACTAGATAACAGAGGTGCACTGTATAACTTTATGGATCACCAGCACTAGATAACAGAGTTACACTGTATAACTTTATGGATCACCAGCACTAGATAACAGTGTTACACTGTATAACTTTATGGATCACTTGGACTAGATAACAGAGTTACACTATATAACTTTATGGATCACCAGCACTAGATAACAGAGTTGCACTGTATAACTTGGATCACCAGCACTAGATAACAGAGTTACACTGTGTAACTTTATGGATCTCCAGCACTAGATAACAGAGTTGCACTGTATAACTTTATGGATCACCAGCACTAGATAACAGAGTTACACTGTTTAACGTTATGGATCACCAGCACTAGATAACAGAGTTGTACTGTATAACTTTATGGATCACCAGCACTAGATTACAGAGTTACACTGTCTAACTTTATGGATCACCAGCACTAGATAACAGAGTTACACTGTCTAACTTTATGGATCGCCAGCACTAGATAACAGAGTTACACTGTATAACTTTATGGATCGCCAGCACTAGATAACAGAGTTACACTGTATAACTTTATGGTTCGCCAGCACTAGATAACAGAGTTGCACTGTATAACTTTATGGATAACCAGCACTAGATAACAGAGTTGCACTGTATAACTTTATGGATCGCCAGCACTAGATAACAGAATTACATTGTATAACTTTATGGATCACCAACACTAGATAACAGAGTTACACAGTATAACTTTATGGATCACCAGCACTAGATAACAGAGTTGCACTATATAACTTTATGGATCACCAGCACTAGATAACAGAGTTGCACTGTATAACTTTATGGATCAACAGCAGAAGATAACAGAGTTACACTGTATAACTTTATGTATCACCAGCACTAGATAACAAAGTTACACTGTATAACTTTATGGATCACCAGCACTAGATAACAGAGTTACACTGTATAACTTTATGGATCGCCAGCATTAGATAACAGAGTTGCACTGTATAACTTTATGGATCGCCAGCACTAGATAACAGAGTTACACTGCATAACTTTATGAATCACCAGCACTAGATAACAGAGTTACACTGTATAACTTTATGGATCACCAGCACTAGATAACATAGTTGCACTGTATAACTTTATGAATCACCAGCACTAGATAACAGAGGTGCACTATATAACTTTATGAATCACGAGCACTAGATAACAGAGTTACACTGTATAACTTTATGGATCACCAGTACTAGATAACAGAGTTACACTGTATAACTTTATGGATCACCAGCACTAGATAACAGAGTTGCACTATATAACTTTATGGATCATCAGCACTAGATAACATAGGTACACTGTATAACTTTATGGATCACCAGCACTAGATAACATAGTTGCACTGTATAACTTTATGAATCACCAGCACTAGATAACAGAGTTGCACTGTATAACTTTATGGATCACCAGCACTAGATAACAGAGTTGCACTGTATAACTACATGGATCTCCAGCAACAGATAACAGAGTTACACTGTATAACTTTATGGATCACTAGGATTATATAACAGAGTTGCACTGTATAACTTGGATCACCAGCACTAGATAACAGAGTTACACTGTATAACTTTATGGATAACCATCACTAGATAACAGAGTTACACTTTATAACTTTATGGATCACCAGCACTAGATAACAGAGTTACACTGTATAACTTTATGGATCACCAGCACTAGATAACAGAGTTACACTGTATAACTTTATGGATCGCTATCACTAGATAACAGAGTTACACTGTATAACTATATGGATCACCAGCACTAGATAACAGAGGTGCACTGTATAACTTTATGGATCACCAGCACTAGATAACAGAGTTACACTGTATAACTTTATGGATCACTTGGACTAGATAACAGAGTTACACTATATAACTTTATGGATCACCAGCACTAGATAACAGAGTTGCACTGTATAACTTGGATCACCAGCACTAGATAACAGAGTTACACTGTATAACTTTATGGATCTCCAGCACTAGATAACAGAGTTGCACTGTATAACTTTATGGATCACCAGCACTAGATAACAGAGTTACACTGTTTAACGTTATGGATCACCAGCACTAGATAACAGAGTTGTACTGTATAACTTTATGGATCACCAGCACTAGATTACAGAGTTACACTGTCTAACTTTATGGATCACCAGCACTAGATAACAGAGTTACACTGTCTAACTTTATGGATCGCCAGCACTAGATAACAGAGTTACACTGTATAACTTTATGGATCGCCAGCACTAGATAACAGAGTTACACTGTATAACTTTATGGTTCGCCAGCACTAGATAACAGAGTTGCACTGTATAACTTTATGGATAACCAGCACTAGATAACAGAGTTGCACTGTATAACTTTATGGATCGCCAGCACTAGATAACAGAATTACATTGTATAACTTTATGGATCACCAACACTAGATAACAGAGTTACACAGTATAACTTTATGGATCACCAGCACTAGATAACAGAGTTGCACTATATAACTTTATGGATCACCAGCACTAGATAACAGAGTTGCACTGTATAACTTTATGGATCAACAGCAGAAGATAACAGAGTTACACTGTATAACTTTATGTATCACCAGCACTAGATAACAAAGTTACACTGTATAACTTTATGGATCACCAGCACTAGATAACAGAGTTACACTGTATAACTTTATGGATCACCAGCACTAGATAACAGAGTTGCACTGTATAACTTTATGGATCACCAGCACTAGATAACAGAGTTGCACTGTATAACTTTATGGATCACCAGCACTAGATAACAGAGTTACACTGTATAACTTTATGGATCACCAGCACTAGATAACCGAGTTACACTGTATAACTTTATGGATTACCAGCACTAGATAACAGAGTTACACTGTATAACTTTATGGATCACCAGCACTAGATAACAGAGTTGCACTGTATAACTTTATGGATCACGAGCACTAGATAACAGAGTTACTCTGTATAACTTTATGGATCACCAGCACTAGATAACAGAGTTGCACTGTATAACTTTATGGATCACCAGCACTAGATAACAGAGTTGCACTGTATAACTTTATGGATCACCAGCACTAGATAACAGAGTTACACTGTATAACTTTATGGATTGCCAGCACTAGATAACAGAGTTACACTGTATAACTTTATGGAATGCCAGCACTAGATAACAGAGTTACACTGTATAACTTTATGGATCGCCAGCACGAGATAACAGAGTTACACTGTATAACTTTATGGATAACAAGCACTAGATAACAGAGTTACACTGTATAACTTTATGGATCAGCAGCACTAGATAACAGAGTTGCACTGTATAACTTTATGGATAACCAGCACTAGATAACAGAGTTGCACTATATATCTTTATGGATCACCAGCACTAGATAACAGAGTTACACTGTATAACTTTATGGATCGCCAGCACTAGATAACAGAGTTACACAGTATAACTTTATGGATCGCCAGGACTGGATAACAGATTTGCACTGTATAACTTTATGGATAACCAGCACTAGATAACAGAGTTGCACTGTATAACTTTATGGATAACCAGCACTAGATAACAGAGTTACACTGTATAACTTTATGGATCGCCAGCATTAGATAACAGAGTTGCACTGTATAACTTTATGGATCGCCAGCACTAGATAACAGAGTTACAAGGCATAACTTCATGGATCACTAGCACTAGATAACAGAGTTAAACTGTATAACTTTATGGATCGCCTGCACTAGAAAATCAGAGTTGCACTGCATAACTTTATAGATCAACAGCAGAAGATAACAGAGTTACACTGTATAACTTTATGGATCACCAGTACTAGATAACAGAGTTACACTGTTTAACTTTATGGATCACCAGCACTAGATAACAGAGTTACACTGTATAACTTTATGGATGACCAGCACTAGATAACAGAGTTGCAATGTATAACTTTATGGATCACCAGCACTAGATAACAGAGTTGCACTGTATAACTTTATGGATCACCAGCACTAGATAACAGAGTTGCACTGTATAACTGCATGGATCACCAGCACTAGATAACAGAGTTCCACTGTATAACTTTACGGTTCACCAGCACTAGATAACATAGTTACACTGTATAACTTTATGGATCACCAGCACTAGATAACAGAGTTACACTGTATAACTTTATGGATCACCAGCACTAGATAACAGAGTTGCACTGTATAACTTTATGGATCACCAGCACTAGATAACACAGTTGCACTGTATAACTTTATGGATCACCAGTACAAGAGAACAAAGTTACACTGTATAACTTTATGGATCACCAGCACTAGATAACAGAGTTACACTGTATAACTTTATGGATCGCTATCACTAGATAACAGAGTTACACTGTATAACTTTATGGATCACCAGCAATAGATAACAGAGGTGCACTGTATAACTTTATGGATCACCAGCACTAGATAACAGGGTTACACTGTATAACTTTATGGATCACCAGCACTAGATAACAGAGTTACACTGTATAACTTTATGGATCGCTAGCACTAGATAACAGAGTTACACTGTATAACTTTATGGATCGCCAGCACGAGATAACAGAGTTACACTGTATAACTTTATGGATCACAAACACTAGATAACAGAGTTACACTGTATAACTTTATGGATCACCAGCACTAGATAACAGAGTTGCACTGTATAACTTTATGGATAACCAGCACTAGATAACAGAGTTGCACTATATATCTTTATGGATCACCAGCACTAGATAACAGAGTTACACAGTATAACTTTATGGATCACCAGCACTAGATAACAGAGTTGCACTATATAACTTTATGGATCACCAGCACTAGATAACAGAGTTGCACTGTATAACTTTATGGATCAACAGCAGAAGATAACAGAGTTACACTGTATAACTTTATGTATCACCAGCACTAGATAACAAAGTTACACTGTATAACTTTATGGATCACCAGCACTAGATAACAGAGTTACACTGTATAACTTTATGGATCGCCAGCATTAGATAACAGAGTTGCACTGTATAACTTTATGGATCGCCAGCACTAGATAACAGAGTTACACTGCATAACTTTATGAATCACCAGCACTAGATAACAGAGTTACACTGTATAACTTTATGGATCACCAGCACTAGATAACATAGTTGCACTGTATAACTTTATGAATCACCAGCACTAGATAACAGAGGTGCACTATATAACTTTATGAATCACGAGCACTAGATAACAGAGTTACACTGTATAACTTTATGGATCACCAGTACTAGATAACAGAGTTACACTGTATAACTTTATGGATCACCAGCACTAGATAACAGAGTTGCACTATATAACTTTATGGATCATCAGCACTAGATAACATAGGTACACTGTATAACTTTATGGATCACCAGCACTAGATAACATAGTTGCACTGTATAACTTTATGAATCACCAGCACTAGATAACAGAGTTGCACTGTATAACTTTATGGATCACCAGCACTAGATAACAGAGTTGCACTGTATAACTACATGGATCTCCAGCAACAGATAACAGAGTTACACTGTATAACTTTATGGATCACTAGGATTATATAACAGAGTTGCACTGTATAACTTGGATCACCAGCACTAGATAACAGAGTTACACTGTATAACTTTATGGATAACCATCACTAGATAACAGAGTTACACTTTATAACTTTATGGATCACCAGCACTAGATAACAGAGTTACACTGTATAACTTTATGGATCACCAGCACTAGATAACAGAGTTACACTGTATAACTTTATGGATCGCTATCACTAGATAACAGAGTTACACTGTATAAGTTTATGGATCACCAGCACTAGATAACAGAGGTGCACTGTATAACTTTATGGATCACCAGCACTAGATAACAGAGTTACACTGTATAACTTTATGGATCACCAGCACTAGATAACAGAGTTACACTGTATAACTTTATGGATCACTTGGACTAGATAACAGAGTTACACTATATAACTTTATGGATCACCAGCACTAGATAACAGAGTTGCACTGTATAACTTGGATCACCAGCACTAGATAACAGAGTTACACTGTATAACTTTATGGATCTCCAGCACTAGATAACAGAGTTGCACTGTATAACTTTATGGATCACCAGCACTAGATAATAGAGTTACACTGTTTAACGTTATGATCACCAGCACTAGATAACAGAGTTGTACTGTATAACTTTATGGATCACCAGCACTAGATTACAGAGTTACACTGTCTAACTTTATGGATCACCAGCACTAGATAACAGAGTTACACTGTCTAACTTTATGGATCGCCAGCACTAGATAACAGAGTTACACTGTATAACTTTATGGATCGCCAGCACTAGATAACAGAGTTACACTGTATAACTTTATGGTTCGCCAGCACTAGATAACAGAGTTGCACTGTATAACTTTATGGATAACCAGCACTAGATAACAGAGTTGCACTGTATAACTTTATGGATCGCCAGCACTAGATAACAGAATTACATTGTATAACTTTATGGATCACCAACACTAGATAACAGAGTTACACAGTATAACTTTATGGATCACCAGCACTAGATAACAGAGTTGCACTATATAACTTTATGGATCACCAGCACTAGATAACAGAGTTGCACTGTATAACTTTATGGATCAACAGCAGAAGATAACAGAGTTACACTGTATAACTTTATGTATCACCAGCACTAGATAACAAAGTTACACTGTATAACTTTATGGATCACCAGCACTAGATAACAGAGTTACACTGTATAACTTTATGGATCACCAGCACTAGATAACAGAGTTGCACTGTATAACTTTATGGATCACCAGCACTAGATAACAGAGTTGCACTGTATAACTTTATGGATCACCAGCACTAGATAACAGAGTTACACTGTATAACTTTATGGATCACCAGCACTAGATAACCGAGTTACACTGTATAACTTTATGGATCACCAGCACTAGATAACAGAGTTGCACTGTATAACTTTATGGATCACGAGCACTAGATAACAGAGTTACTCTGTATAACTTTATGGATCACCAGCACTAGATAACAGAGTTGCACTGTATAACTTTATGGATCACCAGCACTAGATAACAGAGTTGCACTGTATAACTTTATGGATCACCAGCACTAGATAACAGAGTTACACTGTATAACTTTATGGATTGCCAGCACTAGATAACAGAGTTACACTGTATAACTTTATGGAATGCCAGCACTAGATAACAGAGTTACACTGTATAACTTTATGGATCGCCAGCACGAGATAACAGAGTTACACTGTATAACTTTATGGATAACAAGCACTAGATAACAGAGTTACACTGTATAACTTTATGGATCACCAGCACTAGATAACAGAGTTGCACTGTATAACTTTATGGATAACCAGCACTAGATAACAGAGTTGCACTATATATCTTTATGGATCACCAGCACTAGATAACAGAGTTACACTGTATAACTTTATGGATCGCCAGCACTAGATAACAGAGTTACACAGTATAACTTTATGGATCGCCAGGACTGGATAACAGATTTGCACTGTATAACTTTATGGATAACCAGCACTAGATAACAGAGTTGCACTGTATAACTTTATGGATAACCAGCACTAGATAACAGAGTTACACTGTATAACTTTATGGATCGCCAGCATTAGATAACAGAGTTGCACTGTATAACTTTATGGATCGCCAGCACTAGATAACAGAGTTACAAGGCATAACTTCATGGATCACTAGCACTAGATAACAGAGTTAAACTGTATAACTTTATGGATCGCCTGCACTAGAAAATCAGAGTTGCACTGCATAACTTTATAGATCAACAGCAGAAGATAACAGAGTTACACTGTATAACTTTATGGATCACCAGTACTAGATAACAGAGTTACACTGTTTAACTTTATGGATCACCAGCACTAGATAACAGAGTTACACTGTATAACTTTATGGATGACCAGCACTAGATAACAGAGTTGCAATGTATAACTTTATGGATCACCAGCACTAGATAACAGAGTTGCACTGTATAACTTTATGGATCACCAGCACTAGATAACAGAGTTGCACTGTATAACTGCATGGATCACCAGCACTAGATAACAGAGTTCCACTGTATAACTTTACGGTTCACCAGCACTAGATAACATAGTTACACTGTATAACTTTATGGATCACCAGCACTAGATAACAGAGTTACACTGTATAACTTTATGGATCACCAGCACTAGATAACAGAGTTGCACTGTATAACTTTATGGATCACCAGCACTAGATAACACAGTTGCACTGTATAACTTTATGGATCACCAGTACAAGAGAACAAAGTTACACTGTATAACTTTATGGATCACCAGCACTAGATAACAGAGTTACACTGTATAACTTTATGGATCGCTATCACTAGATAACAGAGTTACACTGTATAACTTTATGGATCACCAGCAATAGATAACAGAGGTGCACTGTATAACTTTATGGATCACCAGCACTAGATAACAGAGTTACACTGTATAACTTTATGGATCACCAGCACTAGATAACAGAGTTACACTGTATAACTTTATGGATCGCTAGCACTAGATAACAGAGTTACACTGTATAACTTTATGGATCGCCAGCACGAGATAACAGAGTTACACTGTATAACTTTATGGATCACAAACACTAGATAACAGAGTTACACTGTATAACTTTATGGATCACCAGCACTAAATAACAGAGTTGCACTGTATAACTTTATGGATAACCAGCACTAGATAACAGAGTTGCACTATATATCTTTATGGATCACCAGCACTAGATAACAGAGTTACACTGTATAACTTTATGGATCGCCAGCACTAGATAACAGAGTTACACAGTATAACTTTATGGATCGCCAGCACTGGATAACAGAGTTGCACTGTATAACTTTATGGATAACCAGCACTAGATAACAGAGTTGCACTGTATAACTTTATGGATAACCAGCACTAGATAACAGAGTTACACTGTATAACTTTATGGATCGCCAGCATTAGATAACAGAGTTGCACTGTATAACTTTATGGATCGCCAGAACTAGATAACAGAGTTACACTGCATAACTTAATGAATCACCAGCACTAGATAACAGAGTTACACTGTATAACTTTATGGATCACCAGCACTAGATAACATAGTTGCACTGTATAACTTTATGAATCACCAGCACTAGATAACAGAGGTGCACTATATAACTTTATGAATCACGAGCACTAGATAACAGAGTTACACTGTATAACTTTATGGATCACCAGTACTAGATAACAGAGTTACACTGTATAACTTTATGGATCACCAGCACTAGATAACAGAGTTGCACTATATAACTTTATGGATCATCAGCACTAGATAACATAGGTACACTGTATAACTTTATGGATCACCAGCACTAGATAACATAGTTGCACTGTATAACTTTATGAATCACCAGCACTAGATAACAGAGTTGCACTGTATAACTTTATGGATCACCAGCACTAGATAACAGAGTTGCACTGTATAACTACATGGATCACCAGCAACAGATAACAGAGTTACACTGTATAACTTTATGGATCACTAGGATTATATAACAGAGTTGCACTGTATAACTTGGATCACCAGCACTAGATAACAGAGTTACACTGTATAACTTTATGAATAACCATCACTAGATAACAGAGTTACACTGTATAACTTTATGGATCACCAGCACTAGATAACAGAGTTACACTGTATAACTTTATGGATCGCTATCACTAGATAACAGAGTTACACTGTATAACTTTATGGATCACCAGCACTAGATAACAGAGGTGCACTGTATAACTTTATGGATCACCAGCACTAGATAACAGAGTTACACTGTATAACTTTATGGATCACCAGCACTAGATAACAGAGTTACACTGTCTAACTTTATGGATCACTTGGACTAGATAACAGAGTTACACTGTATAACTTTATGGATCACCAGCACTAGATAACAGAGTTGCACTGTATAACTTGGATCACCAGCACTAGATAACAGAGTTACACTGTATAACTTTATGGATCACCAGCACTAGATAACAGAGTTGCACTGTATAACTTTATGGATCACCAGCACTAGATAACAGAGTTACACTGTTTAACGTTATGGATCACCAGCACTAGATAACAGAGTTGTACTGTATAACTTTATGGATCACCAGCACTAGATTACAGAGTTACACTGTCTAACTTTATGGATCACCAGCACTAGATAACAGAGTTACACTGTCTAACTTTATGGATCGCCAGCACTAGATAACAGAGTTACACTGTATAACTTTATGGATCGCCAGCACTAGATAACAGAGTTACACTGTATAACTTTATGGTTCGCCAGCACTAGATAACAGAGTTGCACTGTATAACTTTATGGATAACCAGCACTAGATAACAGAGTTGCACTGTATAACTTTATGGATCGCCAGCACTAGATAACAGAGTTACATTGTATAACTTTATGGATCACCAACACTAGATAACAGAGTTACACAGTATAACTTTATGGATCACCAGCACTAGATAACAGAGTTACACTGCATAACTTTATGGATCACTAGCACTAGATAACAGAGTTGCACTATATAACTTTATGGATCACCAGCACTAGATAACAGAGTTGCACTGTATAACTTTAAGGATCACCAGCACTATATAACAGAGTTGCACTGTATAACTTTATGGATCGCCAGCACTAGATAACAGAGTTACACAGTATAACTTTATGGATCGCCAGCACTAGATAACAGAGTTGCACTGTATAACTTTATAGATCGCCAGCACTAGATAACAGAGTTACACTGTATAACTTTATGGATCGCTAGCACTAGATAACAGAGTTACACTGTATAACTTTATGGATCGCCAGCACGAGATAACAGAGTTACACTGTATAACTTTATGGATCACAAACACTAGATAACAGAGTTACACTGTATAACTTTTTGGATCACCAGCACTAGATAACAGAGTTGCACTGTATAACTTTATGGATAACCAGCACTAGATAACAGAGTTGCACTATATATCTTTATGGATCACCAGCACTAGATAACAGAGTTACACTGTATAAATTTATGGATCGCCAGCACTAGATAACAGAGTTACACAGTATAACTTTATGGATCGCCAGCACTGGATAACAGAGTTGCACTGTATAACTTTATGGATAACCAGCACTAGATAACAGAGTTGCACTGTATAACTTTATGGATAACCAGCACTAGATAACAGAGTTACACTGTATAACTTTATGGATCGCCAGCATTAGATAACAGAGTTGCACTGTATAACTTTATGGATCGCCAGCACTAGATAACAGAGTTACACTGCATAACTTTATGAATCACCAGCACTAGATAACAGAGTTACACTGTATAACTTTATGGATCACCAGCACTAGATAACATAGTTGCACTGTATAACTTTATGAATCACCAGCACTAGATAACAGAGGTGCACTATATAACTTTATGAATCACGAGCACTAGATAACAGAGTTACACTGTATAACTTTATGGATCACCAGTACTAGATAACAGAGTTACACTGTATAACTTTATGGATCACCAGCACTAGATAACAGAGTTGCACTATATAACTTTATGGATCATCAGCACTAGATAACATAGGTACACTGTATAACTTTATGGATCACCAGCACTAGATAACATAGTTGCACTGTATAACTTTATGAATCACCAGCACTAGATAACAGAGTTGCACTGTATAACTTTATGGATCACCAGCACTAGATAACAGAGTTGCACTGTATAACTACATGGATCACCAGCAACAGATAACAGAGTTACACTGTATAACTTTATGGATCACTAGGATTATATAACAGAGTTGCACTGTATAACTTGGATCACCAGCACTAGATAACAGAGTTACACTGTATAACTTTATGGATAACCATCACTAGATAACAGAGTTACACTTTATAACTTTATGGATCACCAGCACTAGATAACAGAGTTACACTGTATAACTTTATGGATCACCAGCACTAGATAACAGAGTTACACTGTATAACTTTATGGATCGCTATCACTAGATAACAGAGTTACACTGTATAACTTTATGGATCACCAGCACTAGATAACAGAGGTGCACTGTATAACTTTATGGATCACCAGCACTAGATAACAGAGTTACACTGTATAACTTTATGGATCACCAGCACTAGATAACAGAGTTACACTGTATAACTTTATGGATCACTTGGACTAGATAACAGAGTTACACTGTATAACTTTATGGATCACCAGCACTAGATAACAGAGTTGCACTGTATAACTTGGATCACCAGCACTAGATAACAGAGTTACACTGTATAACTTTATGGATCACCAGCACTAGATAACAGAGTTGCACTGTATAACTTTATGGATCACCAGCACTAGATAACAGAGTTACACTGTTTAACGTTATGGATCACCAGCACTAGATAACAGAGTTGTACTGTATAACTTTATGGATCACCAGCACTAGATTACAGAGTTACACTGTCTAACTTTATGGATCACCAGCACTAGATAACAGAGTTACACTGTCTAACTTTATGGATCGCCAGCACTAGATAACAGAGTTACACTGTATAACTTTATGGATCGCCAGCACTAGATAACAGAGTTACACTGTATAACTTTATGGTTCGCCAGCACTAGATAACAGAGTTGCACTGTATAACTTTATGGATAACCAGCACTAGATAACAGAGTTGCACTGTATAACTTTATGGATCGCCAGCACTAGATAACAGAGTTACATTGTATAACTTTATGGATCACCAACACTAGATAACAGAGTTACACAGTATAACTTTATGGATCACCAGCACTAGATAACAGAGTTACACTGCATAACTTTATGGATCACTAGCACTAGATAACAGAGTTGCACTATATAACTTTATGGATCACCAGCACTAGATAACAGAGTTGCACTGTATAACTTTATGGATCAACAGCAGAAGATAACAGAGTTACACTGTATAACTTTATGGATCACCAGCACTAGATAACAAAGTTACACTGTATAACTTTATGGATCACCAGCACTAGATAACAGAGTTACACTGTATAACTTTATGGATCATCAGCACTAGATAACAGAGTTGCACTGTATAACTTTATGGATCACCAGCACTAGATAACAGAGTTGCACTGTATAACTTTATGGATCACCAGCACTAGATAACAGAGTTACACTGTATAACTTTATGGATCACCAGCACTAGATAACCGAGTTACACTGTATAACTTTATGGATCACCAGCACTAGATAACAGAGTTACACTGTATAACTTTATGGATCACCAGCACTAGATAACAGAGTTGCACTGTATAACTTTATGGATCACCAGGACTAGATAACAGAGGTGCACTGTATAACTGTATGAATCACCAGCACTAGATAACAGAGTTACACTGTATAACTTTATGGATCACCAGCACTAGATAACAGAGTTACACTGTATAACTTTATGGTTCGCCAGCACTAGATAACAGAGTTGCACTGTATAACTTTATGGATAACTAGCACTAGATAACAGAGTTGCACTGTATAACTTTATGGATCGCCAGCACTAGATAACAGAGTTGCACTGTATAACTACATGGATCACCAGCAATAGATAACAGAGTTACACTGTATAACTTTATGGATCACTAGGACTATATAACAGAGTTGCACTGTATAACTTTATGGATCACCAGCACTAGATAACAGAGTTACACTGTATAACTTTATGGATCACCAGCACTAGATAACAGAGTTGCACTGTATAACTACATGGATCACCAGCAAAAGATAACAGAGTTACACTGTATAACTTTATGGATCACTAGGACTATATAACAGAGTTGCACTGTATAACTTGGATCACCAGCACTAGATAACAGAGTTACACTGTATAACTTTATGGATAACCATCACTAGATAACAGAGTTACACTTTATAACTTTATGGATCACCAGCACTAGATAACAGAGTTACACTGTATAACTTTATGGATCACCAG
The DNA here is from genome assembly GCA_031769625.1 of Taudactylus pleione. NCBI lineage: Eukaryota > Metazoa > Chordata > Amphibia > Anura > Myobatrachidae > Taudactylus > Taudactylus pleione. Next base: position 8,502,987 of record JAUIMM010000104.1, on the reverse strand, counting down.
CACTAGATAACAGAGTTACACTGTATAACTTTATGGATCGCTATCACTAGATAACAGAGTTACACTGTATAACTTTATGGATCACCAGCACTAGATAACAGAGGTGCACTGTATAACTTTATGGATCACCAGCACTAGATAACAGAGTTACACTGTATAACTTTATGGATCACCAGCACTAGATAACAGTGTTACACTGTATAACTTTATGGATCACTAGGACTAGATAACAGAGTTACACTGTATAACTTTATGGATCACCAGCACTAGATAACAGAGTTGCACTGTATAACTTGGATCACCAGCACTAGATAACAGAGTTGCACTGTATAACTTTATGGATCACCAGCACTAGATAACAGAGTTACACTGTATAACTTTATGGATCACCAGCACTAGATAACAGAGTGGCACTGTATAACTTTATGGATCACCAGCACTATATAACAGAGTTGCACTGTATAACTTTATGGATCACCAGTACTAGATAACAGAGTTACACTGTATATCTTTATGGATCACCAGCACTAGATAACAGAGTTGCACTATATAACTTTATGGATCACCAGCACTATATAACTTTATGGATCACCAGCACTAGATAACAGAGTTGCACTGTATAACTTGGATCACCAGCACTAGATAACAGAGTTGCACTGTATAACTTTATGGATCACCAGCACTAGATAACAGAGTTACACTGTATAACTTTATGGATCACCAGCACTAGATAACAGAGTGGCACTGTATAACTTTATGGATCACAAGCACTAGATAACAGAGTTACACTGTATAACTTTATGGATCGCCAGCACTAGATAACAGAGTTACACTGTATAACTTTATGGATCGCCAGCACTAGATAACAGAGTTACACTGTATAACTTTATGGATCGCCAGCACGAGATAACAGAGTTACACTGTATAACTTTATGGATCACCAGCACTAGATAACAGAGTTACACTGTATAACTTTATGGATCACCAGCACTAGATAACAGAGTTGCACTGTATAACTTTATGGATCACCCGCACTAGATAACAGAGTTGCACTATATAACTTTATGGATCACCAGCACTAGATAACAGAGTTACACTGTATAACTTTATGGATCGCCAGCACTAGATAACAGAGTTACACAGTACAACTTTATGGATCGCCAGAACTAGATAACAGAGTTACACTGCATAACTTCATGGATCACTAGCACTAGATAACAGAGTTCCACTGTATAACTTTATGGATCGCCAGCACTAGAAAATCAGAGTTGCACTTTATAACTTTATGGATCAACAGCAGAAGATAACAGAGTTACACTGTATAACTTTATGGATCACCAGTACTAGATAACAGAGTTACACTGTATAACTTTATGGATCACCAGCACTAGATAACAGAGTTACACTGTATAACTTTATGGATGACCAGCACTAGATAACAGAGTTGCACTGTATAACTTTATGGATCACCAGCACTAGATAACAGAGTTGCACTATATAACTTTATGGATCACCAGCACTAGATAACAGAGTTACACTGTATAACTTTATGGATCGCCAGCACTAGATAACAGAGTTACACAGTATAACTTTATGGATCGCCAGCACTGGATAACAGAGTTGCACTGTATAACTTTATGGATACCAGCACTAGATAACAGAGTTGCACTGTATAACTTTATGGATAACCAGCACTAGATAACAGAGTTACACTGGATAACTTTATGGATCGCCAGCATTAGATAACAGAGTTGCACTTTATAACTTTATGGATCAACAGCAGAAGATAACAGAGTTACACTGTATAACTTTATGAATCACCAGTACAAGATAACAGAGTTACACTGTATAACTTTATGGATCGCCAGCACGAGATAACAGAGTTACACTGTATAACTTTATGGATCACCAGCACTAGATAACAGAGTTACACTGTATAACTTTATGGATCACCAGCACTAGATAACAGAGTTGCACTATATAACTTTATGGATCACCAGCACTAGATAACAGAGTTACACTGTATAACTTTATGGATCGCCAGCACGAGATAACAGAGTTACACTGTATAACTTTATGGATCACCAGCACTATATAACTTTATGGATCACCAGCACTAGATAATAGAGTTGCACTGTATAACTTTATGGATCACCAGTACTAGATAACACAGTTGCACTGTATAGCTTTAAGGATAACCAGTACTAGATAACAGAGTTGCACTGTATAATTTTATGGATCACCAGCACTATATAACTTTATGGATTACCAGCACTAGATAACAGAGTTGCACTGTAGAACTTTATGGATCACCAGCACTAGATAACAGAGTTGCACTGTATAACTTTATGGATCACCAGCACTAGATAACAGAGTTACACTGTATAACTTTATGGATCACCAGCACTAGATAACAGAGTTGCACTGTATAACATTATGGATCACCAGCACTAGATAACAGAGTTGCACTATATAACTTTATGGATCACCAGCACTAGATAACAGAGTTACACTGTATAACTTTATGGATCGCCAGCACTAGATAACAGAGTTACACAGTATAACTTTATGGATCGCCAGCACTAGATAACAGAGTTACACTGCATAACTTCATGGATCACTAGCACTAGATAACAGAGTTACACTGTATAACTTTATGGATCACCAGCACTAGATAACATAGTTGCACTGTATAACTTTATGAATCACCAGCACTAGATAACAGAGGTGCACTATATAACTTTATGAATCACGAGCACTAGATAACAGAGTTACACTGTATAACTTTATGGATCACCAGTACTAGATAACAGAGTTACACTGTATAACTTTATGGATCACCAGCACTAGATAACAGAGTTGCACTATATAACTTTATGGATCATCAGCACTAGATAACATAGGTACACTGTATAACTTTATGGATCACCAGCACTAGATAACAGAGTTGCACTATATAACTTTATGGATCACCAGCACTAGATAACAGAGATACACTGTATAACTTTATGGATCGCCAGCACGAGATAACAGAGTTACACTGTATAACTTTATGGATCACCAGCACTATATAACTTTATGGATCACCAGCACTAGATAATAGAGTTGCACTGTATAACTTTATGGATCACCAGTACTAGATAACACAGTTGCACTGTATAGCTTTAAGGATAACCAGTACTAGATAACAGAGTTGCACTGTATAATTTTATGGATCACCAGCACTATATAACTTTATGGATTACCAGCACTAGATAACAGAGTTGCACTGTAGAACTTTATGGATCACCAGCACTAGATAACAGAGTTGCACTGTATAACTTTATGGATCACCAGCACTAGATAACAGAGTTACACTGTATAACTTTATGGATCACCAGCACTAGATAACAGAGTTGCACTGTATAACATTATGGATCACCAGCACTAGATAACAGAGTTGCACTATATAACTTTATGGATCACCAGCACTAGATAACAGAGTTACACTGTATAACTTTATGGATCGCCAGCACTAGATAACAGAGTTACACAGTATAACTTTATGGATCGCCAGCACTAGATAACAGAGTTACACTGCATAACTTCATGGATCACTAGCACTAGATAACAGAGTTGCACTGTATAACTGTATGGATCGCCAGCACTAGAAATCAGAGTTGCACTTTATAACTTTATGGATCAACAGCAGAAGATAACAGAGTTACACTGTATAACTTTATGGATCACCAGTACTAGATAACAGAGTTACACTGTATAACTTTATGGATCACCAGCACTAGATAACAGAGTTACACTGTATAACTTTACGGATGACCAGCACTAGATAACAGAGTTGCACTGTATAACTTTATGGATCACCAGCACTAGATAACAGAGTTGCACTATATAACTTTATGGATCACCAGCACTAGATAACAGAGTTACACTGTATAACTTTATGGATCGCCAGCACTAGATAACAGAGTTACACAGTATAACTTTATGGATTGCCAGCACTGGATAACAGAGTTGCACTGTATAACTTTATGGATCACCAGCACTAGATAACAGAGTTACACTGTATAACTTTATGGATCGCTAGCACTAGATAACAGAGTTACACTGTATAACTTTATGGATCGCCAGCACGAGATAACAGAGTTACACTGTATAACTTTATGGATCACAAACACTAGATAACAGAGTTACACTGTATAACTTTATGGATCACCAGCACTAGATAACAGAGTTGCACTGTATAACTTTATGGATAACCAGCACTAGATAACAGAGTTGCACTATATATCTTTATGGATCACCAGCACTAGATAACAGAGTTACACTGTATAAATTTATGGATCGCCAGCACTAGATAACAGAGTTACACAGTATAACTTTATGGATCGCCAGCACTGGATAACAGAGTTGCACTGTATAACTTTATGGATAACCAGCACTAGATAACAGAGTTGCACTGTATAACTTTATGGATAACCAGCACTAGATAACAGAGTTACACTGTATAACTTTATGGATCGCCAGCATTAGATAACAGAGTTGCACTGTATAACTTTATGGATCGCCAGCACTAGATAACAGAGTTACACTGCATAACTTTATGAATCACCAGCACTAGATAACAGAGTTACACTGTATAACTTTATGGATCACCAGCACTAGATAACATAGTTGCACTGTATAACTTTATGAATCACCAGCACTAGATAACAGAGGTGCACTATATAACTTTATGAATCACGAGCACTAGATAACAGAGTTACACTGTATAACTTTATGGATCACCAGTACTAGATAACAGAGTTACACTGTATAACTTTATGGATCACCAGCACTAGATAACAGAGTTGCACTATATAACTTTATGGATCATCAGCACTAGATAACATAGGTACACTGTATAACTTTATGGATCACCAGCACTAGATAACATAGTTGCACTGTATAACTTTATGAATCACCAGCACTAGATAACAGAGTTGCACTGTATAACTTTATGGATCACCAGCACTAGATAACAGAGTTGCACTGTATAACTACATGGATCACCAGCAACAGATAACAGAGTTACACTGTATAACTTTATGGATCACTAGGATTATATAACAGAGTTGCACTGTATAACTTGGATCACCAGCACTAGATAACAGAGTTACACTGTATAACTTTATGGATAACCATCACTAGATAACAGAGTTACACTTTATAACTTTATGGATCACCAGCACAAGATAACAGAGTTACACTGTATAACTTTATGGATCACCAGCACTAGATAACAGAGTTACACTGTATAACTTTATGGATCGCTATCACTAGATAACAGAGTTACACTGTATAACTTTATGGATCACCAGCACTAGATAACAGAGGTGCACTGTATAACTTTATGGATCACCAGCACTAGATAACAGAGTTACACTGTATAACTTTATGGATCACCAGCACTAGATAACAGAGTTACACTGTATAACTTTATGGATCACTTGGACTAGATAACAGAGTTACACTGTATAACTTTATGGATCACCAGCACTAGATAACAGAGTTGCACTGTATAACTTGGATCACCAGCACTAGATAACAGAGTTACACTGTATAACTTTATGGATCACCAGCACTAGATAACAGAGTTGCACTGTATAACTTTATGGATCACCAGCACTAGATAACAGAGTTACACTGTTTAACGTTATGGATCACCAGCACTAGATAACAGAGTTGTACTGTATAACTTTATGGATCACCAGCACTAGATTACAGAGTTACACTGTCTAACTTTATGGATCACCAGCACTAGATAACAGAGTTACACTGTCTAACTTTATGGATCGCCAGCACTAGATAACAGAGTTACACTGTATAACTTTATGGATCGCCAGCACTAGATAACAGAGTTACACTGTATAACTTTATGGTTCGCCAGCACTAGATAACAGAGTTGCACTGTATAACTTTATGGATAACCAGCACTAGATAACAGAGTTGCACTGTATAACTTTATGGATCGCCAGCACTAGATAACAGAGTTACATTGTATAACTTTATGGATCACCAACACTAGATAACAGAGTTACACAGTATAACTTTATGGATCACCAGCACTAGATAACAGAGTTACACTGCATAACTTTATGGATCACTAGCACTAGATAACAGAGTTGCACTATATAACTTTATGGATCACCAGCACTAGATAACAGAGTTGCACTGTATAACTTTATGGATCAACAGCAGAAGATAACAGAGTTACACTGTATAACTTTATGGATCACCAGCAGTAGATAACAAAGTTACACTGTATAACTTTATGGATCACCAGCACTAGATAACAGAGTTACACTGTATAACTTTATGGATCATCAGCACTAGATAACAGAGTTGCACTGTATAACTTTATGGATCACCAGCACTAGATAACAGAGTTGCACTGTATAACTTTATGGATCACCAGCACTAGATAACAGAGTTACACTGTATAACTTTATGGATCACCAGCACTAGATAACCGAGTTACACTGTATAACTTTATGGATCACCAGCACTAGATAACAGAGTTACACTGTATAACTTTATGGATCACCAGCACTAGATAACAGAGTTGCACTGTATAACTTTATGGATCACCAGGACTAGATAACAGAGGTGCACTGTATAACTTTATGAATCACCAGCACTAGATAACAGAGTTACACTGTATAACTTTATGGATCACCAGCACTAGATAACAGAGTTACACTGTATAACTTTATGGTTCGCCAGCACTAGATAACAGAGTTGCACTGTATAACTTTATGGATAACTAGCACTAGATAACAGAGTTGCACTGTATAACTTTATGGATCGCCAGCACTAGATAACAGAGTTGCACTGTATAACTACATGGATCACCAGCAATAGATAACAGAGTTACACTGTATAACTTTATGGATCACTAGGACTATATAACAGAGTTGCACTGTATAACTTTATGGATCACCAGCACTAGATAACAGAGTTACACTGTATAACTTTATGGATCACCAGCACTAGATAACAGAGTTGCACTGTATAACTACATGGATCACCAGCAAAAGATAACAGAGTTACACTGTATAACTTTATGGATCACTAGGACTATATAACAGAGTTGCACTGTATAACTTGGATCACCAGCACTAGATAACAGAGTTACACTGTATAACTTTATGGATAACCATCACTAGATAACAGAGTTACACTTTATAACTTTATGGATCACCAGCACTAGATAACAGAGTTACACTGTATAACTTTATGGATCACCAGCACTAGATAACAGAGTTACACTGTATAACTTTATGGATCGCTATCACTAGATAACAGAGTTACACTGTATAACTTTATGGATCACCAGCACTAGATAACAGAGGTGCACTGTATAACTTTATGGATCACCAGCACTAGATAACAGAGTTACACTGTATAACTTTATGGATCACCAGCACTAGATAACAGTGTTACACTGTATAACTTTATGGATCACTAGGACTAGATAACAGAGTTACACTGTATAATTTTGTGGATCACCAGCACTAGATAACAGAGTTGCACTGTATAACTTGGATCACCAGCACTAGATAACAGAGTTACACTGTATAACTTTATGGATCACCAGCACTAGATAACAGAGTTGCACTGTATAACTTTATGTATCACCAGCACTAGATAACAGAGTTACACTGTTTAACTTTATGGATCACCAGCACTAGATAACAGAGTTGCACTGTATAACTTTATGGATCACCAGCACTAGATAACAGAGTTACACTGTCTAACTTTATGGATCACCAGCACTAGATAACAGAGTTACACTGTCTAACTTTATGGATCGCCAGCACTAGATAACAGAGTTACACTGTATAACTTTATGGATCGCCAGCACTAGATAACAGAGTTACACTGTATAACTTTATGGTTCGCCAGCACTAGATAACAGAGTTGCACTGTATAACTTTATGGATAACCAGCACTAGATAACAGAGTTGCACTGTATAAGTTTATGGATCGCCAGCACTAGATAACAGAGTTACAATTTTAAACTTTATGGATCACCTGCACTAGATAACAGAGTTACACAGTATAACTTTATGGATCACCAGCACTAGATAACAGAGTTACACTGCATAACTTTATGGATCACTAGCACTAGATAACAGAGTTGCACTATATAACTTTATGGATCACCAGCACTAGATAACAGAGTTGCACTGTAGAACTTTATGGATCAACAGCAGAAGATAACAGAGTTACACTGTATAACTTTATGGATCACCAGCACTAGATAACAGAGTTACACTGTATAACTTTATGGATCACCAGCACTAGATAACAGAGTTACACTGTATAACTTTATGGATCACCAGCACTAGATAACAGAGTTGCACTGTATAACTTTATGGATCACCAGCACTAGATAACAGAGTTGCACTGTATAACTTGGATCACCAGCACTAGATAACAGAGTTACACTGTATAACTTTATGGATAACCATCACTAGATAACAGAGTTACACTTTATAACTTTATGGATCACCAGCACTAGATAACAGAGTTACACTGTATAACTTTATGGATCACCAGCACTAGATAACAGAGTTACACTGTATAACTTTATGGATCGCTATCACTAGATAACAGAGTTACACTGTATAACTTTATGGATCACCAGCACTAGATAACAGAGGTGCACTGTATAACTTTATGGATCACCAGCACTAGATAACAGAGTTACACTGTATAACTTTATGGATCACCAGCACTAGATAACAGAGTTACACTGTATAACTTTATGGATCACTTGGACTAGATAACAGAGTTACACTGTATAACTTTATGGATCACCAGCACTAGATAACAGAGTTGCACTGTATAACTTGGATCACCAGCACTAGATAACAGAGTTACACTGTATAACTTTATGGATCACCAGCACTAGATAACAGAGTTGCACTGTATAACTTTATGGATCACCAGCACTAGATAACAGAGTTACACTGTTTAACGTTATGGATCACCAGCACTAGATAACAGAGTTGTACTGTATAACTTTATGGATCACCAGCACAAGATTACAGAGTTACACTGTCTAACTTTATGGATCACCAGCACTAGATAACAGAGTTACACTGTCTAACTTTATGGATCGCCAGCACTAGATAACAGAGTTACACTGTATAACTTTATGGATCGCCAGCACTAGATAACAGAGTTACACTGTATAACTTTATGGTTCGCCAGCACTAGATAACAGAGTTGCACTGTATAACTTTATGGATAACCAGCACTAGATAACAGAGTTGCACTGTATAACTTTATGGATCGCCAGCACTAGATAACAGAGTTACAATTTTAAACTTTATGGATCACCTGCACTAGATAACAGAGTTACACTGTATAACTTTATGGATCACCAGCACTAGATAACAGAGTTGCACTATATAACTTTATGGATCATCAGCACTAGATAACATAGGTACACTGTATAACTTTATGGATCACCAGCACTAGATAACATAGTTGCACTGTATAACTTTATGAATCACCAGCACTAGATAACAGAGTTGCACTGTATAACTTTATGGATCACCAGCACTAGATAACAGAGTTGCACTGTATAACTACATGGATCACCAGCAACAGATAACAGAGTTACACTGTATAACTTTATGGATCACTAGGATTATATAACAGAGTTGCACTGTATAACTTGGATCACCAGCACTAGATAACAGAGTTACACTGTATAACTTTATGGATAACCATCACTAGATAACAGAGTTACACTTTATAACTTTATGGATCACCAGCACTAGATAACAGAGTTACACTGTATAACTTTATGGATCACCAGCACTAGATAACAGAGTTACACTGTATAACTTTATGGATCGCTATCACTAGATAACAGAGTTACACTGTATAACTTTATGGATCACCAGCACTAGATAACAGAGGTGCACTGTATAACTTTATGGATCACCAGCACTAGATAACAGAGTTACACTGTATAACTTTATGGATCACCAGCACTAGATAACAGAGTTACACTGTATAACTTTATGGATCACTTGGACTAGATAACAGAGTTACACTGTATAACTTTATGGATCACCAGCACTAGATAACAGAGTTGCACTGTATAACTTGGATCACCAGCACTAGATAACAGAGTTACACTGTATAACTTTATGGATCACCAGCACTAGATAACAGAGTTGCACTGTATAATTTTATGGATCACCAGCACTAGATAACAGAGTTACACTGTTTAACGTTATGGATCACCAGCACTAGATAACAGAGTTGTACTGTATAACTTTATGGATCACCAGCACTAGATTACAGAGTTACACTGTCTAACTTTATGGATCACCAGCACTAGATAACAGAGTTACACTGTCTAACTTTATGGATCGCCAGCACTAGATAACAGAGTTACACTGTATAACTTTATGGATCGCCAGCACTAGATAACAGAGTTACACTGTATAACTTTATGGTTCGCCAGCACTAGATAACAGAGTTGCACTGTATAACTTTATGGATAACCAGCACTAGATAACAGAGTTGCACTGTATAACTTTATGGATCGCCAGCACTAGATAACAGAGTTACATTGTATAACTTTATGGATCACCAACACTAGATAACAGAGTTACACAGTATAACTTTATGGATCACCAGCACTAGATAACAGAGTTACACTGCATAACTTTATGGATCACTAGCACTAGATAACAGAGTTGCACTATATAACTTTATGGATCACCAGCACTAGATAACAGAGTTGCACTGTATAACTTTATGGATCAACAGCAGAAGATAACAGAGTTACACTGTATAACTTTATGGATCACCAGCAGTAGATAACAAAGTTACACTGTATAACTTTATGGATCACCAGCACTAGATAACAGAGTTACACTGTATAACTTTATGGATCATCAGCACTAGATAACAGAGTTGCACTGTATAACTTTATGGATCACCAGCACTAGATAACAGAGTTGCACTGTATAACTTTATGGATCACCAGCACTAGATAACAGAGTTACACTGTATAACTTTATGGATCACCAGCACTAGATAACCGAGTTACACTGTATAACTTTATGGATCACCAGCACTAGATAACAGAGTTACACTGTATAACTTTATGGATCACCAGCACTAGATAACAGAGTTGCACTGTATAAGTTTATGGATCACCAGGACTAGATAACAGAGGTGCACTGTATAACTTTATGAATCACCAGCACTAGATAACAGAGTTACACTGTATAACTTTATGGATCACCAGCACTAGATAACAGAGTTACACTGTATAACTTTATGGTTCGCCAGCACTAGATAACAGAGTTGCACTGTATAACTTTATGGATAACTAGCACTAGATAACAGAGTTGCACTGTATAACTTTATGGATCGCCAGCACTAGATAACAGAGTTGCACTGTATAACTACATGGATCACCAGCAATAGATAACAGAGTTACACTGTATAACTTTATGGATCACTAGGACTATATAACAGAGTTGCACTGTATAACTTTATGGATCACCAGCACTAGATAACAGAGTTACACTGTATAACTTTATGGATCACCAGCACTAGATAACAGAGTTGCACTGTATAACTACATGGATCACCAGCAAAAGATAACAGAGTTACACTGTATAACTTTATGGATCACTAGGACTATATAACAGAGTTGCACTGTATAACTTGGATCACCAGCACTAGATAACAGAGTTACACTGTATAACTTTATGGATAACCATCACTAGATAACAGAGTTACACTTTATAACTTTATGGATCACCAGCACTAGATAACAGAGTTACACTGTATAACTTTATGGATCACCAGCACTAGATAACAGAGTTACACTGTATAACTTTATGGATCGCTATCACTAGATAACAGAGTTACACTGTATAACTTTATGGATCACCAGCACTAGATAACAGAGGTGCACTGTATAACTTTATGGATCACCAGCACTAGATAACAGAGTTACACTGTATAACTTTATGGATCACCAGCACTAGATAACAGTGTTACACTGTATAACTTTATGGATCACTAGGACTAGATAACAGAGTTACACTGTATAATTTTGTGGATCACCAGCACTAGATAACAGAGTTGCACTGTATAACTTGGATCACCAGCACTAGATAACAGAGTTACACTGTATAACTTTATGGATCACCAGCACTAGATAACAGAGTTGCACTGTATAACTTTATGTATCACCAGCACTAGATAACAGAGTTACACTGTTTAACTTTATGGATCACCAGCACTAGATAACAGAGTTGCACTGTATAACTTTATGGATCACCAGCACTAGATAACAGAGTTACACTGTCTAACTTTATGGATCACCAGCACTAGATAACAGAGTTACACTGTCTAACTTTATGGATCGCCAGCACTAGATAACAGAGTTACACTGTATAACTTTATGGATCGCCAGCACTAGATAACAGAGTTACACTGTATAACTTTATGGTTCGCCAGCACTAGATAACAGAGTTGCACTGTATAACTTTATGGATAACCAGCACTAGATAACAGAGTTGCACTGTATAAGTTTATGGATCGCCAGCACTAGATAACAGAGTTACAATTTTAAACTTTATGGATCACCTGCACTAGATAACAGAGTTACACAGTATAACTTTATGGATCACCAGCACTAGATAACAGAGTTACACTGCATAACTTTATGGATCACTAGCACTAGATAACAGAGTTGCACTATATAACTTTATGGATCACCAGCACTAGATAACAGAGTTGCACTGTAGAACTTTATGGATCAACAGCAGAAGATAACAGAGTTACACTGTATAACTTTATGGATCACCAGCACTAGATAACAGAGTTACACTGTATAACTTTATGGATCACCAGCACTAGATAACAGAGTTACACTGTATAACTTTATGGATCACCAGCACTAGATAACAGAGTTGCACTGTATAACTTTATGGATCACCAGCACTAGATAACAGAGTTGCACTGTATAACTTGGATCACCAGCACTAGATAACAGAGTTACACTGTATAACTTTATGGATAACCATCACTAGATAACAGAGTTACACTTTATAACTTTATGGATCACCAGCACTAGATAACAGAGTTACACTGTATAACTTTATGGATCACCAGCACTAGATAACAGAGTTACACTGTATAACTTTATGGATCGCTATCACTAGATAACAGAGTTACACTGTATAACTTTATGGATCACCAGCACTAGATAACAGAGGTGCACTGTATAACTTTATGGATCACCAGCACTAGATAACAGAGTTACACTGTATAACTTTATGGATGACCAGCACTAGATAACAGAGTTACACTGTATAACTTTATGGATCACTTGGACTAGATAACAGAGTTACACTGTATAACTTTATGGATCACCAGCACTAGATAACAGAGTTGCACTGTATAACTTGGATCACCAGCACTAGATAACAGAGTTACACTGTATAACTTTATGGATCACCAGCACTAGATAACAGAGTTGCACTGTATAACTTTATGGATCACCAGCACTAGATAACAGAGTTACACTGTTTAACGTTATGGATCACCAGCACTAGATAACAGAGTTGTACTGTATAACTTTATGGATCACCAGCACAAGATTACAGAGTTACACTGTCTAACTTTATGGATCACCAGCACTAGATAACAGAGTTACACTGTCTAACTTTATGGATCGCCAGCACTAGATAACAGAGTTACACTGTATAACTTTATGGATCGCCAGCACTAGATAACAGAGTTACACTGTATAACTTTATGGTTCGCCAGCACTAGATAACAGAGTTGCACTGTATAACTTTATGGATAACCAGCACTAGATAACAGAGTTGCACTGTATAACTTTATGGATCGCCAGCACTAGATAACAGAGTTACAATTTTAAACTTTATGGATCACCTGCACTAGATAACAGAGTTACACAGTATAACTTTATGGATCACCAGCACTAGATAACAGAGTTACACTGCATAACTTTATGGATCACTAGCACTAGATAACAGAGTTGCACTATATAACTTTATGGATCACCAGCACTAGATAACAGAGTTGCACTGTAGAACTTTATGGATCAACAGCAGAAGATAACAGAGTTACACTGTATAACTTTATGGATCACCAGCACTAGATAACAGAGTTACACTGTATAACTTTATGGATCACCAGCACTAGATAACAGAGTTACACTGTATAACTTTATGGATCACCAGCACTAGAAAACAGAGTTGCACTGTATAACTTTATGGATCACCAGCACTAGATAACAGAGTTGCACTGTATAACTTTATGGATCACCAGCACTAGATAACAGAGTTACACTGTATAACTTTATGGATCACCAGCACTAGATAACCGAGTTACACTGTATAACTTTATGGATCATCAGCACTAGATAACAGAGTTGCACTGTATAACTTTATGGATCACGAGAACTAGATAACAGAGTTACACTGTATAACTTTATGGATCACCAGCACTAGATAACAGAGTTGCACTGTATAACTTTATGGATCACCAGCACTAGATAACAGAGTTACACTGTATAACTTTATGGATCACCAGCACTAGATAACAGAGTTGCACTGTATAACTTTATGGATCACCAGCACTAGATAACAGAGTTACTCTGTATAACTTTATGGATCACCAGCACTAGATAACAGAGTTGCACTGTATAACTTTATGGATCACCAGCACTAGATAACAGAGTTGCACTGTATAACTTTATGGATCACCAGCACTAGATAACAGAGTTACACTGTATAACTTTATGGATTGCCAGCACTAGATAACAGAGTTACACTGTATAACTTTATGGAACGCCAGCACTAGATAACAGAGTTACACTGTATAACTTTATGGATCGCCAGCACGAGATAACAGAGTTACACTGTATAACTTTATGGATAACAAGCACTAGATAACAGAGTTACACTGTATAACTTTATGGATCACCAGCACTAGATAACAGAGTTGCACTGTATAACTTTATGGATAACCAGCACTAGATAACAGAGATGCACTATATATCTTTATGGATCACCAGCACTAGATAACAGAGTTACACTGTATAACTTTATGGATCGCCAGCACTAGATAACAGAGTTACACAGTATAACTTTATGGATCGCCAGGACTGGATAACAGATTTGCACTGTATAACTTTATGGATAACCAGCACTAGATAACAGAGTTGCACTGTATAACTTTATGGATAACCAGCACTAGATAACAGAGTTACACTGTATAACTTTATGGATCGCCAGCATTAGATAACAGAGTTGCACTGTATAACTTTATGGATCGCCAGCACTAGATAACAGAGTTACACGGCATAACTTCATGGATCACTAGCACTAGATAACAGAGTTAAACTGTATAACTTTATGGATCGCCAGCACTAGAAAATCAGAGTTGCACTGCATAACTTTATAGATCAACAGCAGAAGATAACAGAGTTACACTGTATAACTTTATGGATCACCAGTACTATATAACAGAGTTACACTGTTTAACTTTATGGATCACCAGCACTAGATAACAGAGTTACACTGTATAACTTTATGGATGACCAGCACTAGATAACAGAGTTGCAATGTATAACTTTATGGATCACCAGCACTAGATAACAGAGTTGCACTGTATAACTTTATGGATCACCAGCACTAGATAACAGAGTTGCACTGTATAACTGCATGGATCACCAGCACTAGATAACAGAGTTCCACTGTATAACTTTACGGTTCACCAGCACTAGATAACATAGTTACACTGTATAACTTTATGGATCACCAGCACTAGATAACAGAGTTACACTGTATAACTTTATGGATCACCAGCACTAGATAACAGAGTTGCACTGTATAACTTTATGGATCACCAGCACTAGATAACACAGTTGCACTGTATAACTTTATGGATCACCAGTACAAGAGAACAGAGTTGCACTGTATAACTTTATGGATCACCAGCACTATATAACTTTATGGACCACCAGCACTAGATAACAGAGTGACACTGTATAACTTTATGGATCACCAGGACTAGATAACAGAGTTACACTGTATAACTTTATGGATCACCACACTAGATAACAGAGTTGCACAGTATAACTTTATGGATCACCAGCACTAGATAACAGAGGTGCACTGTATAACTTTATGGATCGCCAGCACTAGATAACAGAGTTACACTGTATAACTTTATGGATCGCCAGCACTAGATAACAGAGTTACACAGTATAACTTTATGGATCACCAGCACTAGATAACATAGTTACACTGTATAACTTTATGGATCTCCAGCACTAGATAACAGAGTTACACTGCAAAACTTTATGGATCAACAGCAGAAGATAACAGATTTGCACTGTATAACTTTATGGATCACCAGCACTAGATAACAGAGTTGCACTGTATAACTGCATGGATCACCAGCACTTTATGGATCACCAGGACTAGATAACACAGTTACACTGTATAACTTTATGGATCACCAGGACTAGATAACATAGTTGCACTGTATAACTTTATGAATCACCAGCACTAGATAACAGAGTTACACTGTATAACTTTATGGATCACCAGCACCAGATAACAGAGTTACACTGTATAACTTTATGGATCACCAGCACTAGATAACAGAGTTACACTGTATAACTTTATGGATCGCCATCACTAGATAACAGAGTTACACTGTATAACTTTATGGATCATCAGCACTAGATAACAGAGTTGCACTTTATAACTTTATGGATAACCAGCACTATATAACAGAGTTGCACTGTTTAACTTTATGGATCACCAGCACTAGATAACAGAGTTACACTGTATAACTTTATGGATCACCAGCACTAGATAACAGAGTTACACTGTATAACTTTATGGATCGCCAGCACTAGATAACAGAGTTACACTGTAGAACTTTATGGATCGCCAGCACTAGATAACAGAGTTGCACTGTATAACTTTATGGATCACCAGTACTAGATAACACAGTTGCACTGTATAACTTTATGGATAACCAGTACCTGATAACAGAGTTGCACTGTATAACTTTATGGATCAACAGCAGAAGATAACAGAGTTGCACTGTGAAACTTTATGGATCACCAGCACTATATAACAGAGTTACACTGTATAACTTTATGGATCACCAGTACTAGATAACAGAGTTGCACTGTATAACTTTATGGATCACCAGCACTAGATAAAAGAGTTGCACTGTTTAACTTTATGGATCACCAGCACTAGATAACAGAGTTGCACTGTATAACTTTATGGATCACCAGCACTAGATAACAGAGTTACACTGTATAACTTTATGGATCACCAGCACTAGATAACAGAGTTACACTGTATAACTTTATGGATCACCAGCACATTATGGATCACCAGGACTAGATAACACAGTTACACTGTTTAAGTTTATGGGTCACCAGCACTTTATGGATCACCAGGACTAGATAACACAGTTACACTGTATAACTTTATGGATCACCAGCACTAGATAACAGAGGTGCACTGTATAACTTTATGAATCACCAGCACTAGATAACAGAGGTACACTGTATAACTTTATGGATCACCAGCAGTAGATAACAGAGTTGCACTGTATAACTTTATGGATCTCCAGCACTAGATAACAGAGTTGCACTGTATAACTTTATGGATCACCAGGACTAGATAACAGAGGTGTACTGTATAACTTTATGAATCACCAGGACTAGATAACAGAGTTACACTGTATAACTTTATGGATCACCAGCTCTAGATAACATAGTTGCACTGTATAACTTTATGAATCACCAGCACTAGATAACAGGTGCACTATATAACTTTATGGATCACCAGCACTAGATAACAGAGTTACACTGTATAACTTTATGGATAACCAGCACTAGATAACAGAGTTGCACTGTATAACTTTATGGATCGCCAGCACTAGATAACAGAGTTACAATTTTAAACTTTATGGATCACCTGCACTAGATAACAGAGTTACACAGTATAACTTTATGGATCACCAGCACTAGATAACAGAGTTACACTGCATAACTTTATGGATCACTAGCACTAGATAACAGAGTTGCACTATATAACTTTATGGATCACCAGCACTAGATAACAGAGTTGCACTGTAGAACTTTATGGATCAACAGCAGAAGATAACAGAGTTACACTGTATAACTTTATGGATCACCAGCACTAGATAACAGAGTTACACTGTATAACTTTATGGATCACCAGCACTAGAAAACAGAGTTGCACTGTATAACTTTATGGATCACCAGCACTAGATAACAGAGTTGCACTGTATAACTTTATGGATCACCAGCACTAGATAACAGAGTTACACTGTATAACTTTATGGATCACCAGCACTAGATAACCGAGTTACACTGTATAACTTTATGGATCATCAGCACTAGATAACAGAGTTGCACTGTATAACTTTATGGATCACGAGAACTAGATAACAGAGTTACACTGTATAACTTTATGGATCACCAGCACTAGATAACAGAGTTGCACTGTATAACTTTATGGATCACCAGCACTAGATAACAGAGTTACACTGTATAACTTTATGGATCACCAGCACTAGATAACAGAGTTGCACTGTATAACTTTATGGATCACCAGCACTAGATAACAGAGTTACTCTGTATAACTTTATGGATCACCAGCACTAGATAACAGAGTTGCACTGTATAACTTTATGGATCACCAGCACTAGATAACAGAGTTGCACTGTATAACTTTATGGATCACCAGCACTAGATAACAGAGTTACACTGTATAACTTTATGGATTGCCAGCACTAGATAACAGAGTTACACTGTATAACTTTATGGAACGCCAGCACTAGATAACAGAGTTACACTGTATAACTTTATGGATCGCCAGCACGAGATAACAGAGTTACACTGTATAACTTTATGGATAACAAGCACTAGATAACAGAGTTACACTGTATAACTTTATGGATCACCAGCACTAGATAACAGAGTTGCACTGTATAACTTTATGGATAACCAGCACTAGATAACAGAGATGCACTATATATCTTTATGGATCACCAGCACTAGATAACAGAGTTACACTGTATAACTTTATGGATCACCAGCACTAGATAACAGAGTTACACAGTATAACTTTATGGATCGCCAGGACTGGATAACAGATTTGCACTGTATAACTTTATGGATAACCAGCACTAGATAACAGAGTTGCACTGTATAACTTTATGGATAACCAGCACTAGATAACAGAGTTACACTGTATAACTTTATGGATCGCCAGCATTAGATAACAGAGTTGCACTGTATAACTTTATGGATCGCCAGCACTAGATAACAGAGTTACACGGCATAACTTCATGGATCACTAGCACTAGATAACAGAGTTAAACTGTATAACTTTATGGATCGCCAGCACTAGAAAATCAGAGTTGCACTGCATAACTTTATAGATCAACAGCAGAAGATAACAGAGTTACACTGTATAACTTTATGGATCACCAGTACTATATAACAGAGTTACACTGTTTAACTTTATGGATCACCAGCACTAGATAACAGAGTTACACTGTATAACTTTATGGATGACCAGCACTAGATAACAGAGTTGCAATGTATAACTTTATGGATCACCAGCACTAGATAACAGAGTTGCACTGTATAACTTTATGGATCACCAGCACTAGATAACAGAGTTGCACTGTATAACTGCATGGATCACCAGCACTAGATAACAGAGTTCCACTGTATAACTTTACGGTTCACCAGCACTAGATAACATAGTTACACTGTATAACTTTATGGATCACCAGCACTAGATAACAGAGTTACACTGTATAACTTTATGGATCACCAGCACTAGATAACAGAGTTGCACTGTATAACTTTATGGATCACCAGCACTAGATAACACAGTTGCACTGTATAACTTTATGGATCACCAGTACAAGAGAACAGAGTTGCACTGTATAACTTTATGGATCACCAGCACTATATAACTTTATGGACCACCAGCACTAGATAACAGAGTGACACTGTATAACTTTATGGATCACCAGGACTAGATAACAGAGTTACACTGTATAACTTTATGGATCACCACACTAGATAACAGAGTTGCACAGTATAACTTTATGGATCACCAGCACTAGATAACAGAGGTGCACTGTATAACTTTATGGATCGCCAGCACTAGATAACAGAGTTACACTGTATAACTTTATGGATCGCCAGCACTAGATAACAGAGTTACACAGTATAACTTTATGGATCACCAGCACTAGATAACATAGTTACACTGTATAACTTTATGGATCTCCAGCACTAGATAACAGAGTTACACTGCAAAACTTTATGGATCAACAGCAGAAGATAACAGATTTGCACTGTATAACTTTATGGATCACCAGCACTAGATAACAGAGTTGCACTGTATAACTGCATGGATCACCAGCACTTTATGGATCACCAGGACTAGATAACACAGTTACACTGTATAACTTTATGGATCACCAGGACTAGATAACATAGTTGCACTGTATAACTTTATGAATCACCAGCACTAGATAACAGAGTTACACTGTATAACTTTATGGATCACCAGCACCAGATAACAGAGTTACACTGTATAACTTTATGGATCACCAGCACTAGATAACAGAGTTACACTGTATAACTTTATGGATCGCCATCACTAGATAACAGAGTTACACTGTATAACTTTATGGATCATCAGCACTAGATAACAGAGTTGCACTTTATAACTTTATGGATAACCAGAACTATATAACAGAGTTGCACTGTTTAACTTTATGGATCACCAGCACTAGATAACAGAGTTACACTGTATAACTTTATGGATCACCAGCACTAGATAACAGAGTTACACTGTATAACTTTATGGATCGCCAGCACTAGATAACAGAGTTACACTGTAGAACTTTATGGATCGCCAGCACTAGATAACAGAGTTGCACTGTATAACTTTATGGATCACCAGTACTAGATTACAGATTTGCACTGTATAACTTTATGGATCACCAGCACTAGATAACAGAGTTACACTGTATAACTTTATGGATCGCCAGCACTAGATTACAGAGTTACACTGCATAACTTTATGGATCACTAGCACTAGATAACAGAGTTGCACTGTATAACTTTATGGATCACCAGTACTAGATAACACAGTTGCACTGTATAACTTTATGGATAACCAGTACCTGATAACAGAGTTGCACTGTATAACTTTATGGATCAACAGCAGAAGATAACAGAGTTGCACTGTGAAACTTTATGGATCACCAGCACTATATAACAGAGTTACACTGTATAACTTTATGGATCACCAGTACTAGATAACAGAGTTGCACTGTATAACTTTATGGATCACCAGGACTAGATAACAGAGTTACACTGTATAACTTTATGGATCACCAGCACTAGATAAAAGAGTTGCACTGTTTAACTTTATGGATCACCAGCACTAGATAACAGAGTTGCACTGTATAACTTTATGGATCACCAGCACTAGATAACAGAGTTACACTGTATAACTTTATGGATCACCAGCACTAGATAACAGAGTTACACTGTATAACTTTATGGATCACCAGCACATTATGGATCACCAGGACTAGATAACACAGTTACACTGTTTAAGTTTATGGGTCACCAGCACTTTATGGATCACCAGGACTAGATACCACAGTTACACTGTATAACTTTATGGATCACCAGCACTAGATAACAGAGGTGCACTGTATAACTTTATGAATCACCAGCACTAGATAACAGAGGTACACTGTATAACTTTATGGATCACCAGCAGTAGATAACAGAGTTGCACTGTATAACTTTATGGATCTCCAGCACTAGATAACAGAGTTGCACTGTATAACTTTATGGATCACCAGGACTAGATAACAGAGGTGTACTGTATAACTTTATGAATCACCAGGACTAGATAACAGAGTTACACTGTATAACTTTATGGATCACCAGCTCTAGATAACATAGTTGCACTGTATAACTTTATGAATCACCAGCACTAGATAACAGAGGTGCACTATATAACTTTATGGATCACCAGCACTAGATAACAGAGTTACACTGTATAACTTTATGGATCACCAGCACTAGATAACATAGTTGCACTGTATAACTTTATGAATCACCAGCACTAGATAACAGAGTTGCACTGTATAACTTTATGAATCACCAGCACTAGATAACAGAGTTACACTGTATAACTTTATGGATCACCAGTACTAGATAACAGAGTTACACTGTATATCTTTATGGATCACCAGCACTAGATAACAGAGTTGCACTATATAACTTTATGGATCACCAGCACTATATAACTTTATGGACCAGCAGCACTAGATAACAGAGTGACACTGTATAACTTTATGGATCACCAGGACTAGATAACAGAGTTACACTGTATAACTTTATGGATCACCACACTAGATAACAGAGTTGCACTGTATAACTTTATGGATCACCAGCACTAGATAACAGAGGTGCACTGTATAACTTTATGGATCGCCAGCACTAGATAACAAAGTTACACTGTATAACTTTATGGATCGCCAGCACTAGATAACAGAGTTACACAGTATAACTTTATGGATCTCCAGCACTAGATAACAGAGTTACACTGCAAAACTTTATGGATCAACAGCAGAAGATAACAGAGTTGCACTGTATAACTTTATGGATCACCAGCACTAGATAACAGAGTTGCACTGTATAACTGCATGGATCACAAGCACTTTATGGATCACCAGGACTAGATAACACAGTTACACTGTATAACTATATGGATCACCAGGACTAGATAACATAGCTGCACTGTATAACTTTATGAATCACCAGCACTAGATAACAGAGTTACACTGTATAACTTTATGGATCACCAGCACTAGATAACAGAGTTACACTGTATAACTTTATGGATCACCAGCACTAGATAACAGAGTTACACTGTATAACTTTATGGATCGCCATCACTAGATAACAGAGTTACACTGTATAACTTTATGGATCATCAGCACTAGATAACAGAGTTGCACTTTATAACTTTATGGATAACCAGCACTATATAACAGAGTTGCACTGTTTACCTTAATGGATCACCAGCACTAGATAACAGAGTTACACTGTATAACTTTATGGATCACCAGCACTAGATTACAGAGTTACACTGTATAACTTTATGGATCACCAGCACTAGATAATAGAGTTACACTGTAGAACTTTATGGATCGCCAGCACTAGATAACAGAGTTGCACTGTATAACTTTATGGATCACCAGTACTAGATAACAGAGTTGCACTGTATAACTTTATGGATCACCAGCACTAGATAACAGAGTTACACTGTATAACTTTATGGATCGCCAGCACTAGATTACAGAGTTACACTGCATAACTTTATGGATCACTAGCACTAGATAACAGAGTTGCACTGTATAACTTTATGGATCACCAGTACTAGATAACACAGTTGCACTGTATAACTTTATGGATAACCAGTACCTGATAACAGAGTTGCACTGTATAACTTTATGGATCAACAGCAGAAGATAACAGAGTTGCACTGTAAAACTTTATGGATCACCAGCACTATATAACAGAGTTACACTGTATAACTTTATGGATCACCAGTACTAGATAACAGAGTTGCACTGTATAACTTTATGGATCACCAGGACTAGATAACAGAGTTACACTGTATAACTTTATGGATCACCAGCACTAGATAAAAGAGTTGCACTGTTTAACTTTATGGATCACCAGCACTAGATAACAGAGTTGCACTGTATAACTTTATGGATCACCAGCACTAGATAACAGAGTTACACCGTATAACTTTATGGATCACCAGCACTAGATAACAGAGTTACACTGTATAACTTTATGGATCACCAGCACTTTATGGATCACCAGGACTAGATAACACAGTTACACTGTTTAAGTTTATGGGTCACCAGCACTTTATGGATCACCAGTACTAGATAACACAGTTGCACTGTATAACTTTATGGATAACCAGTACTAGATAACAGAGTTACACTGTATAACTTTATGGATCACCAGCACTTTATGGATCACCAGGACTAGATAACCGAGTTACACTGTATAACTTTATGGATCACCAGCACTTTATGGATCACCAGTACTAGATAACACAGTTGCACTGTATAACTTTATGGATAACCAGTACTAGATAACAGAGTTGCACTGTATAACTTTATGGATCACCAGCACTATATAACTTTATGGATCACCAGCACTAGATAACAGAGTTGCACTGTATAACTTTATGGATCACCAGCACTAGATCACAGAGTTACACTGTATAACTTTATGGATCACCAGCACTAGATAACAGAGTTACACTGTATAACTCTATGGATCACCAGCACTAGATAACAGAGTTACACTGTATAACTTTATGGATCGCCATCACTAGATAACAGAGTTACACTGTATAACTTTATGGATCATCAGCACTAGGTAACAGAGTTGCGCTTTATAACTTTATGGATAACCAGCACTATATAACAGAGTTGCACCGTATAACTTTATGGATCACCAGCACTAGATAACAGAGTTACACTGTATAACTTTATGGATCACCAGCATTAGATAACAGAGTTACACTGTATAACTTTATGGATCACCAGCACTAGATAACAGAGTTACACTGTATAACTTTATGGATCGCCAGCACTAGATAACAGAGTTACACTGTATAACTTTATGGATCACCAGCACTAGATAACAGAGTTGCACTGCATAACTATATGGATCACCAGCACTAGATAACAGAGTTACACTGTATAACTTTATGGATCACCAGCACTAGATAACTTTATGGATCACCAGCACTAGATAACAGAGTTGCACTGTATAACTTTATGAATCACCAGCACTAGATAACAGAGTTACACAGTATAACTTTATGGATCACCAGCACTAGATAACAGAGTTACACTGTATAACTTTATGGATCACCAGCACTAGATAACAGAGTTACACTGTATAACTTTATGGATCACCAGCACTAGATAACAGAGTTACACTGTATAACTTTATGGATCACCAGCACTTTATGGATCACCAGGACTAGATAACACAGTTACACTGTATAACTTTATGGATCACCAGCACTAGATAACAGAGTTGCACTGTATAACTTTATGGATCACCAGCACTAGATAACAGAGTTGCACTGTATAACTTTATGGATCACCAGCACTAGATAACAGAGTTACACTGTATAACTGCATGGATCACCAGCACTAGATAACAGAGTTACACTGTATAACTTTATGGTTCACCAGCACAAGATAACAGAGTTACACTGTATAACTTTATTGATCACCAGCACTCGATAACAGAGGTGCACTGTTTAACTTTATGGATCACCAGCACTAGATAATAGAGTTGCACTGTATAACTTTATGGATCACCAGTACTAGATAACACAGTTGCACTGTATAACTTTATGGATAACCAGTACTAGATAACAGAGTTGCACTGTATAACTTTATGGATCACCAGCACTATATAACTTTATGGATCACCAGCACTAGATAACAGAGTTGCACTGTATAACTATATGGATCACCAGCACTAGATAACAGAGTTACACTGTATAACTTTATGGATCACCAGCACTAGATAACTTTATGGATCACCAGCACTAGATAACAGAGTTGCACTGTATAACTTTATGAATCACCAGCACTAGATAACAGAGTTACACAGTATAACTTTATGGATCACCAGCACTAGATAACAGAGTTACACTGTATAACTTTATGGATCACCAGCACTAGATAACAGAGTTACACTGTATAACTTTATGGATCACCAGTACTAGATAACACAGTTGCACTGTATAACTTTATGGATAACCAGTACTAGATAACAGAGTTGCACTGTATAACTTTATGGATCACCAGCACTATATAACTTTATGGATCACCAGCACTAGATAACAGAGTTACACTGTATAACTTTATGGATCACCAGCACTTTATGGATCACCAGGACTAGATAACACAGTTACACTGTATAACTTTATGGATCACCAGCACTAGATAACAGAGTTGCACTGTATAACTTTATGGATCACCAGCACTAGATAACAGAGTTGCACTGTATAACTTTATGGATCACCAGCACTAGATAACAGAGTTACACTGTATAACTGCATGGATCACCAGCACTAGATAACAGAGTTACACTGTATAACTTTATGGTTCACCAGCACAAGATAACAGAGTTACACTGTATAACTTTATTGATCACCAGCACTCGATAACAGAGGTGCACTGTTTAACTTTATGGATCACCAGCACTAGATAATAGAGTTGCACTGTATAACTTTATGGATCACCAGTACTAGATAACACAGTTGCACTGTATAACTTTATGGATAACCAGTACTAGATAACAGAGTTGCACTGTATAACTTTATGGATCACCAGCACTATATAACTTTATGGATCACCAGCACTAGATAACAGAGTTGCACTGTATAACTTTATGGATCACCAGCACTAGATCACAGAGTTACACTGTATAACTTTATGGATCACCAGCACTAGATAACAGAGTTACACTGTATAACTTTATGGATCACCAGCACTAGATAACAGAGTTACACTGTATAACTTTATGGATCGCCATCACTAGATAACAGAGTTACACTGTATAACTTTATGGATCATCAGCACTAGGTAACAGAGTTGCGCTTTATAACTTTATGGATAACCAGCACTATATAACAGAGTTGCACCGTATAACTTTATGGATCACCAGCACTAGATAACAGAGTTACACTGTATAACTTTATGGATCACCAGCATTAGATAACAGAGTTACACTGTATAACTTTATGGATCACCAGCACTAGATAACAGAGTTACACTGTATAACTTTATGGATCGCCAGCACTAGATAACAGAGTTACACTATATAACTTTATGGATCACCAGCACTAGATAACAGAGTTGCACTGTATAACTTTATGGATCACCAGCACTAGATAACAGAGTTACACTGTATAACTTTATGGATCACCAGCACTAGATAACAGAGTTACACCGTATAACTTTATGGATCACCAGTACTAGATTACAGAGTTACACTGCATAACTTTATGGATCACTAGCACTAGATAACAGAGTTGC
Source organism: Taudactylus pleione (assembly GCA_031769625.1). NCBI lineage: Eukaryota > Metazoa > Chordata > Amphibia > Anura > Myobatrachidae > Taudactylus > Taudactylus pleione. The sequence continues at coordinate 8,475,663 of JAUIMM010000104.1, read as the reverse complement.
ACTGTATAACTTTATGGATCACCAGTACTAGATAACACAGTTGCAGTGTATAACTTTATGGATAACCAGTACTTGATAACAGAGTTGCACTGTATAACTTTATGGATCAACAGCAGAAGATAACAGAGTTGCACTGTAAAACTTTATGGATCACCAGCACTATATAACAGAGTTACACTGTATAACTTTATGGATCACCAGTACTAGATAACAGAGTTACACTGTATAACTTTATGGATCACCAGCACTAGATAAAAGAGTTGCACTGTTTAACTTTATGGATCACCAGCACTAGATAACAGAGTTGCACTGTATAACTTTATGGATCACCAGCACTAGAAAACAGAGTTACACTGTATAACTTTATGGATCACCAGCACTAGATAACAGAGTTACACTGTATAACTTTATGGATCACCAGCACTTTATGGATCACCAGGACTAGATAACACAGTTACACTGTATAAGTTTATGGATCACCAGCACTTTATGGATCACCAGGACTAGATAACACAGTTACACTGTATAACTTTATGGATCACCAGCACTAGATAACAGAGGTGCACTGTATAACTTTATGATTCACCAGCACTAGATAACAGAGGTACACTGTATAACTTTATGGATCACCAGCAGTAGATAACAGAGTTGCACTGTATAACTTTATGGATCACTAGCACTAGATAACAGAGTAGCACTGTATAACTTTATGAATCACCAGCACTAGATAACAGAGGTGCACTGTATAACTTTATGAATCACCAGCACTAGATAACAGAGTTACACTGTATAACGCTATGGATCACCAGCACTAGATAACATAGTTGCACTGTATAACTTTATGAATCCCCAGCACTAGATAACAGAGGTGCACTATATAACTTTATGAATCACCAGCACTAGATAACAGAGTTACACTGTATAACTTTATGGATCACCAGTACTAGATAACAGCGTTACACTGTATAACTTTATGGATCACCAGCACTAGATAACAGAGTTGCACTATATAACTTTATGGATCACCTGCACTAGATAACAGAGTTACACTGTATAACTTTATGGATCACCAGCACTAGATAACATAGTTGCACTGTATAACTTTATGAATCACCAGCACTAGATAACAGAGTTGCACTGTATAACTTTATGAATCACCAGCACTAGATAACAGAGTTACACTGTATAACTTTATGGATCACCAGTACTAGATAACAGAGTTACACTGTATAACTTTATGGATCACCAGCACTAGATAACAGAGTTGCACTATATAACTTTATGGATCACAAGCACTAGATAACAGAGTTGCACTGTATAACTTTATGGATCACCAGCACTAGATAACAGAGTTGCACTGTATAACTTTATGGATCACCAGCACTAGATAACAGAGTTGCACTGTATAACTTTATGGATCACCAGGACTAGATTACAGAGTTACACTGTATAACTTTATGGATCACCAGCACTAGATAACAGAGTTGCACTGTATAACTTTATGGATCACCAGCACTAGATAACAGAGTTGCACTGTATAACTTTATGGATCACCAGTACTAGATAACAGAGTTGCACTGTATAACTTTATGGATCACCAGCACTATATAACTTTATGGATCACCAGTACTAGATAACAGAGTTACACTGTATAACTTTATGGATCACCAGCACTAGATAACAGAGTTACACTGTATAACTTTATGGATCACCAGCACTAGATAACAGAGTTGCACTGTATAACTTTATGGATCACCAGCACTAGATAACAGAGTTACTCTGTATAACTTTATGGATCACCAGCACTAGATAACAGAGTTGCACTGTATAACTTTATGGATCACCAGCACTAGATAACAGAGTTGCACTGTATAACTTTATGGATCACCAGCACTAGATAACAGAGTTACACTGTATAACTTTATGGATTGCCAGCACTAGATAACAGAGTTACACTGTATAACTTTATGGAACGCCAGCACTAGATAACAGAGTTACACTGTATAACTTTATGGATCGCCAGCACGAGATAACAGAGTTACACTGTATAACTTTATGGATAACAAGCACTAGATAACAGAGTTACACTGTATAACTTTAAGGATCACCAGCACTAGATAACAGAGTTGCACTGTATAACTTTATGGATAACCAGCACTAGATAACAGAGTTGCACTATATATCTTTATGGATCACCAGCACTAGATAACAGAGTTACACTGTATAACTTTATGGATCGCCAGCACTAGATAACAGAGTTAAACAGTATAACTTTATGGATCGCCAGGACTGGATAACAGATTTGCACTGTATAACTTTATGGATAACCAGCACTAGATAACAGAGTTGCACTGTATAACTTTATGGATAACAAGCACTAGATAACAGAGTTACACTGTATAACTTTATGGATCGCCAGCATTAGATAACAGAGTTGCACTGTATAACTTTTTGGATCGCCAGCACTAGATAACAGAGTTACACGGCATAACTTCATGGATCACTAGCACTAGATAACAGAGTTAAACTGTATAACTTTATGGATCGCCAGCACTAGAAAATCAGAGTTGCACTGCATAACTTTATAGATCAACAGCAGAAGATAACAGAGTTACACTGTATAACTTTATGGATCACCAGTACTATATAACAGAGTTACACTGTTTAACTTTATGGATCACCAGCACTAGATAACATAGTTGCACTGTATAACTTTATGAATCACCAGCACTAGATAACAGAGTTGCACTGTATAACTTTATGAATCACCAGCACTAGATAACAGAGTTACACTGTATAACTTTATGGATCACCAGTACTAGATAACAGAGTTACACTGTATAACTTTATGGATCACCAGCACTAGATAACAGAGTTGCACTATATAACTTTATGGATCACAAGCACTAGATAACAGAGTTGCACTGTATAACTTTATGGATCACCAGCACTAGATAACAGAGTTGCACTGTATAACTTTATGGATCACCAGCACTAGATAACAGAGTTGCACTGTATAACTTTATGGATCACCAGGACTAGATTACAGAGTTACACTGTATAACTTTATGGATCACCAGCACTAGATAACAGAGTTGCACTGTATAACTTTATGGATCACCAGCACTAGATAACAGAGTTGCACTGTATAACTTTATGGATCACCAGTACTAGATAACAGAGTTGCACTGTATAACTTTATGGATCACCAGCACTATATAACTTTATGGATCACCAGTACTAGATAACAGAGTTACACTGTATAACTTTATGGATCACCAGCACTAGATAACAGAGTTACACTGTATAACTTTATGGATCACCAGCACTAGATAACAGAGTTGCACTGTATAACTTTATGGATCACCAGCACTAGATAACAGAGTTACTCTGTATAACTTTATGGATCACCAGCACTAGATAACAGAGTTGCACTGTATAACTTTATGGATCACCAGCACTAGATAACAGAGTTGCACTGTATAACTTTATGGATCACCAGCACTAGATAACAGAGTTACACTGTATAACTTTATGGATTGCCAGCACTAGATAACAGAGTTACACTGTATAACTTTATGGAACGCCAGCACTAGATAACAGAGTTACACTGTATAACTTTATGGATCGCCAGCACGAGATAACAGAGTTACACTGTATAACTTTATGGATAACAAGCACTAGATAACAGAGTTACACTGTATAACTTTAAGGATCACCAGCACTAGATAACAGAGTTGCACTGTATAACTTTATGGATAACCAGCACTAGATAACAGAGTTGCACTATATATCTTTATGGATCACCAGCACTAGATAACAGAGTTACACTGTATAACTTTATGGATCGCCAGCACTAGATAACAGAGTTAAACAGTATAACTTTATGGATCGCCAGGACTGGATAACAGATTTGCACTGTATAACTTTATGGATAACCAGCACTAGATAACAGAGTTGCACTGTATAACTTTATGGATAACAAGCACTAGATAACAGAGTTACACTGTATAACTTTATGGATCGCCAGCATTAGATAACAGAGTTGCACTGTATAACTTTATGGATCGCCAGCACTAGATAACAGAGTTACACGGCATAACTTCATGGATCACTAGCACTAGATAACAGAGTTAAACTGTATAACTTTATGGATCGCCAGCACTAGAAAATCAGAGTTGCACTGCATAACTTTATAGATCAACAGCAGAAGATAACAGAGTTACACTGTATAACTTTATGGGTCACCAGTACTATATAACAGAGTTACACTGTTTAACTTTATGGATCACCAGCACTAGATAACAGAGTTACACTGTATAACTTTATGGATGACCAGCACTAGATAACAGAGTTGCAATGTATAACTTTATGGATCACCAGCACTAGATAACAGAGTTGCACTGTATAACTTTATGGATCACCAGCACTAGATAACAGAGTTGCACTGTATAACTGCATGGATCACCAGCACTAGATAACAGAGTTCTACTGTATAACTTTACGGTTCACCAGCACTAGATAACATAGTTACACTGTATAACTTTATGGATCACCAGCACTAGATAACAGAGTTACACTGTATAACTTTATGGATCACCAGCACTAGATAACAGAGTTGCACTGTAGAACTTTATGGATCACCAGCACTAGATAACACAGTTGCACTGTATAACTTTATGGATCACCAGTACAAGAGAACAGAGTTGCACTGTATAACTTTATGGATCACCAGCACTATATAACTTTATGGACCACCAGCACCAGATAACAGAGTGACACTGTATAACTTTATGGATCACCAGGACTAGATAACAGAGTTACACTGTATAACTTTATGGATCACCACACTAGATAACAGAGTTGCACAGTATAACTTTATGGATCACCAGCACTAGATAACAGAGGTGCACTGTATAACTTTATGGATCGCCAGCACTAGATAACAGAGTTACACTGTATAACTTTATGGATCGCCAGCACTAGATAACAGAGTTACACAGTATAACTTTATGGATCACCAGCACTAGATAACATAGTTACACTGTATAACTTTATGGATCTCCAGCACTAGATAACAGAGTTACACTGCAAAACTTTATGGATCAACAGCAGAAGATAACAGATTTGCACTGTATAACTTTATGGATCACCAGCACTAGATAACAGAGTTGCACTGTATAACTGCATGGATCACCAGCACTTTATGGATCACCAGGACTAGATAACACAGTTACACTGTATAACTTTATGGATCACCAGGACTAGATAACATAGTTGCACTGTATAACTTTATGAATCACCAGCACTAGATAACAGAGTTACACTGTATAACTTTATGGATCACCAGCACCAGATAACAGAGTTACACTGTATAACTTTATGGATCACCAGCACTAGATAACAGAGTTACACTGTATAACTTTATGGATCGCCATCACTAGATAACAGAGTTACACTGTATAACTTTATGGATCATCAGCACTAGATAACAGAGTTGCACTTTATAACTTTATGGATAACCAGCACTATATAACAGAGTTGCACTGTTTAACTTTATGGATCACCAGCACTAGATAACAGAGTTACACTGTATAACTTTATGGATCACCAGCACTAGATAACAGAGTTACACTGTATAACTTTATGGATCGCCAGCACTAGATAACAGAGTTACACTGTAGATCTTTATGGATCGCCAGCACTAGATAACAGAGTTGCACTGTATAACTTTATGGATCACCAGTACTAGATTATAGATTTGCACTGTATAACTTTATGGATCACCAGCACTAGATAACAGAGTTACACTGTATAACTTTATGGATCGCCAGCACTAGATTACAGAGTTACACTGCATAACTTTATGGATCACTAGCACTAGATAACAGAGTTGCACTGTATAACTTTATGGATCACCAGTACTAGATAACACAGTTGCACTGTATAACTTTATGGATAACCAGTACCTGATAACAGAGTTGCACTGTATAACTTTATGGATCAACAGCAGAAGATAACAGAGTTGCACTGTGAAACTTTATGGATCACCAGCACTAGATAACAGAGTTGCACTGTATAACTTTATGGATCACCAGCACTAGATAACAGAGTTACACTGTATAACTTTATGGATCACCAGCACTAGATAACAGAGTTACACTGTATAACTTTATGGATCACCAGCACATTATGGATCACCAGGACTAGATAACACAGTTACACTGTTTAAGTTTATGGGTCACCAGCACTTTATGGATCACCAGGACTAGATAACACAGTTACACTGTATAACTTTATGGATCACCAGCACTAGATAACAGAGGTGCACTGTATAACTTTATGAATCACCAGCACTAGATAACAGAGGTACACTGTATAACTTTATGGATCACCAGCAGTAGATAACAGAGTTGCACTGTATAACTTTATGGATCACCAGCACTAGATAACAGAGTTGCACTGTATAACTTTATGGATCACCAGGACTAGATAACAGAGGTGTACTGTATAACTTTATGAATCACCAGGACTAGATAACAGAGTTACACTGTATAACTTTATGGATCACCAGCTCTAGATAACATAGTTGCACTGTATAACTTTATGAATCACCAGCACTAGATAACAGAGGTGCACTATATAACTTTATGGATCACCAGCACTAGATAACAGAGTTACACTGTATAACTTTATGGATCACCAGCACTAGATAACATAGTTGCACTGTATAACTTTATGAATCACCAGCACTAGATAACAGAGTTGCACTGTATAACTTTATGAATCACCAGCACTAGATAACAGAGTTACACTGTATAACTTTATGGATCACCAGTACTAGATAACAGAGTTACACTGTATATCTTTATGGATCACCAGCACTAGATAACAGAGTTGCACTATATAACTTTATGGATCACCAGCACTATATAACTTTATGGACCAGCAGCACTAGATAACAGAGTGACACTGTATAACTTTATGGATCACCAGGACTAGATAACAGAGTTACACTGTATAACTTTATGGATCACCACACTAGATAACAGAGTTGCACTGTATAACTTTATGGATCACCAGCACTAGATAACAGAGGTGCACTGTATAACTTTATGGATCGCCAGCACTAGATAACAAAGTTACACTGTATAACTTTATGGATCGCCAGCACTAGATAACAGAGTTACACAGTATAACTTTATGGATCTCCAGCACTAGATAACAGAGTTACACTGCAAAACTTTATGGATCAACAGCAGAAGATAACAGAGTTGCACTGTATAACTTTATGGATCACCAGCACTAGATAACAGAGTTGCACTGTATAACTGCATGGATCACCAGCACTTTATGGATCACCAGGACTAGATAACACAGTTACACTGTATAACTATATGGATCACCAGGACTAGATAACATAGCTGCACTGTATAACTTTATGAATCACCAGCACTAGATAACAGAGTTACACTGTATGACTTTATGGATCACCAGCACTAGATAACAGAGTTACACTGTATAACTTTATGGATCACCAGCACTAGATAACAGAGTTACACTGTATAACTTTATGGATCGCCATCACTAGATAACAGAGTTACACTGTATAACTTTATGGATCATCAGCACTAGATAACAGAGTTGCACTTTATAACTTTATGGATAACCAGCACTATATAACAGAGTTGCACTGTTTAACTTTATGGATCACCAGCACTAGATAACAGAGTTACACTGTATAACTTTATGGATCACCAGCACTAGATTACAGAGTTACACTGTATAACTTTATGGATCACCAGCACTAGATAATAGAGTTACACTGTAGAACTTTATGGATCGCCAGCACTAGATAACCGAGTTGCACTGTATAACTTTATGGATCACCAGCACTAGATAACAGAGTTACACTGTATAACTTTATGGATCACCAGCACTAGATAACAGAGTTACACCGTATAACTTTATGGATCACCAGTACTAGATTACAGAGTTACACTGCATAACTTTATGGATCACTAGCACTAGATAACAGAGATGCACTGTATAACTTTATGGATCACCAGTACTAGATAACACAGTTGCAGTGTATAACTTTATGGATAACCAGTACTTGATAACAGAGTTGCACTGTATAACTTTATGGATCAACAGCAGAAGATAACAGAGTTGCACTGTAAAACTTTATGGATCACCAGCACTATATAACAGAGTTACACTGTATAACTTTATGGATCACCAGTACTAGATAACAGAGTTACACTGTATAACTTTATGGATCACCAGCACTAGATAAAAGAGTTGCACTGTTTAACTTTATGGATCACCAGCACTAGATAACAGAGTTGCACTGTATAACTTTATGGATCACCAGCAGTAGATAACAGAGTTACACTGTATAACTTTATGGATCACCAGCACTAGATAACAGAGTTACACTGTATAACTTTATGGATCACCAGCACTTTATGGATCACCAGGACTAGATAACACAGTTACACTGTATAAGTTTATGGATCACCAGCACTTTATGGATCACCAGGACTAGATATCACAGTTACACTGTATAACTTTATGGATCACCAGCACTAGATAACAGAGGTGCACTGTATAACTTTATGATTCACCAGCACTAGATAACAGAGGTACACTGTATAACTTTATGGATCACCAGCAGTAGATAACAGAGTTGCACTGTATAACTTTATGGATCACCAGCACTAGATAACAGAGTAGCACTGTATAACTTTATGAATCACCAGCACTAGATAACAGAGGTGCACTGTATAACTTTATGAATCACCAGCACTAGATAACAGAGTTACACTGTATAACGCTATGGATCACGAGCACTAGATAACATAGTTGCACTGTGTAACTTTATGAATCCCCAGCACTAGATAACAGAGGTGCACTATATAACTTTATGAATCACCAGCACTAGATAACAGAGTTACACTGTATAACTTTATGGATCACCAGTACTAGATAACAGCGTTACACTGTATAACTTTATGGATCACCAGCACTAGATAACAGAGTTGCACTATATAACTTTATGGATCACCTGCACTAGATAACAGAGTTGCACTGTATAACTTTATGGATCACCAGTACTAGATAACACAGTTGCAGTGTATAACTTTATGGATAACCAGTACTTGATAACAGAGTTGCACTGTATAACTTTATGGATCAACAGCAGAAGATAACAGAGTTGCACTGTAAAACTTTATGGATCACCAGCACTATATAACAGAGTTACACTGTATAACTTTATGGATCACCAGTACTAGATAACAGAGTTACACTGTATAACTTTATGGATCACCAGCACTAGATAAAAGAGTTGCACTGTTTAACTTTATGGATCACCAGCACTAGATAACAGAGTTGCACTGTATAACTTTATGGATCACCAGCACTAGATAACAGAGTTACACTGTATAACTTTATGGATCACCAGCACTAGATAACAGATTTACACTGTATAACTTTATGGATCACCAGCACTTTATGGATCACCAGGACTAGATAACACAGTTACACTGTATAAGTTTATGGATCACCAGCACTTTATGGATCACCAGGACTAGATAACACAGTTACACTGTATAACTTTATGGATCACCAGCACTAGATAACAGAGGTGCACTGTATAACTTTATGAATCACCAGCACTAGATAACAGAGGTACACTGTATAACTTTATGGATCACCAGCAGTAGATAACAGAGTTGCACTGTATAACTTTATGGATCACCAGCACTAGATAACAGAGTTGCACTGTATAACTTTATGGATCACCAGGACTAGATAACAGAGGTGTACTGTATAACTTTATGAATCACCAGGACTAGATAACAGAGTTACACTGTATAACTTTATGGATCACCAGCTCTAGATAACATAGTTGCACTGTATAACTTTATGAATCACCAGCACTAGATAACAGAGGTGCACTATATAACTTTATGGATCACCAGCACTAGATAACAGAGTTACACTGTATAACTTTATGGATCACCAGCACTAGATAACATAGTTGCACTGTATAACTTTATGAATCACCAGCACTAGATAACAGAGTTGCACTGTATAACTTTATGAATCACCAGCACTAGATAACAGAGTTACACTGTATAACTTTATGGATCACCAGTACTAGATAACAGAGTTACACTGTATATCTTTATGGATCACCAGCACTAGATAACAGAGTTGCACTATATAACTTTATGGATCACCAGCACTATATAACTTTATGGACCAGCAGCACTAGATAACAGAGTGACACTGTATAACTTTATGGATCACCAGGACTAGATAACAGAGTTACACTGTATAACTTTATGGATCACCACACTAGATAACAGAGTTGCACTGTATAACTTTATGGATCACCAGCACTAGATAACAGAGGTGCACTGTATAACTTTATGGATCGCCAGCACTAGATAACAGAGTTACACAGTATAACTTTATGGATCTCCAGCACTAGATAACAGAGTTACACTGCAAAACTTTATGGATCAACAGCAGAAGATAACAGAGTTGCACTGTATAACTTTATGGATCACCAGCACTAGATAACAGAGTTGCACTGTATAACTGCATGGATCACCAGCACTTTATGGATCACCAGGACTAGATAACACAGTTACACTGTATAACTATATGGATCACCAGGACTAGATAACATAGCTGCACTGTATAACTTTATGAATCACCAGCACTAGATAACAGAGTTACACTGTATGACTTTATGGATCACCAGCACTAGATAACAGAGTTACACTGTATAACTTTATGGATCACCAGCACTAGATAACAGAGTTACACTGTATAACTTTATGGATCGCCATCACTAGATAACAGAGTTACACTGTATAACTTTATGGATCATCAGCACTAGATAACAGAGTTGCACTTTATAACTTTATGGATAACTAGCACTATATAACAGAGTTGCACTGTTTAACTTTATGGATCACCAGCACTAGATAACAGAGTTACACTGTATAACTTTATGGATCACCAGCACTAGATTACAGAGTTACACTGTATAACTTTATGGATCACCAGCACTAGATAATAGAGTTACACTGTAGAACTTTATGGATCGCCAGCACTAGATAACCGAGTTGCACTGTATAACTTTATGGATCACCAGCACTAGATAACAGAGTTACACTGTATAACTTTATGGATCACCAGCACTAGATAACAGAGTTACACCGTATAACTTTATGGATCACCAGTACTAGATTACAGAGTTACACTGCATAACTTTATGGATCACTAGCACTAGATAACAGAGTTGCACTGTATAACTTTATGGATCACCAGTACTAGATAACACAGTTGCAGTGTATAACTTTATGGATAACCAGTACTTGATAACAGAGTTGCACTGTATAACTTTATGGATCAACAGCAGAAGATAACAGAGTTGCACTGTAAAACTTTATGGATCACCAGCACTATATAACAGAGTTACACTGTATAACTTTATGGATCACCAGTACTAGATAACAGAGTTACACTTTATAACTTTATGGATCACCAGCACTAGATAAAAGAGTTGCACTGTTTAACTTTATGGATCACCAGCACTAGATAACAGAGTTGCACTGTATAACTTTATGGATCACCAGCACTAGATAACAGAGTTACACTGTATAACTTTATGGATCACCAGCACTAGATAACAGAGTTACACTGTATAACTTTATGGATCACCAGCACTTTATGGATCACCAGGACTAGATAACACAGTTACACTGTATAAGTTTATGGATCACCAGCACTTTATGGATCACCAGGACTAGATATCACAGTTACACTGTATAACTTTATGGATCACCAGCACTAGATAACAGAGGTGCACTGTATAACTTTATGATTCACCAGCACTAGATAACAGAGGTACACTGTATAACTTTATGGATCACCAGCAGTAGATAACAGAGTTGCACTGTATAACTTTATGGATCACCAGCACTAGATAACAGAGTAGCACTGTATAACTTTATGAATCACCAGCACTAGATAACAGAGGTGCACTGTATAACTTTATGAATCACCAGCACTAGATAACAGAGTTACACTGTATAACGCTATGGATCACCAGCACTAGATAACAGAGTTACACTGTATAACTTTATGGATCGCCATCACTAGATAACAGAGTTACACTGTATAACTTTATGGATCATCAGCACTAGATAACAGAGTTGCACTTTATAACTTTATGGATAACTAGCACTATATAACAGAGTTGCACTGTTTAACTTTATGGATCACCAGCACTAGATAACAGAGTTACACTGTATAACTTTATGGATCACCAGCACTAGATTACAGAGTTACACTGTATAACTTTATGGATCACCAGCACTAGATAATAGAGTTACACTGTAGAACTTTATGGATCGCCAGCACTAGATAACCGAGTTGCACTGTATAACTTTATGGATCACCAGCACTAGATAACAGAGTTACACTGTATAACTTTATGGATCACCAGCACTAGATAACAGAGTTACACCGTATAACTTTATGGATCACCAGTACTAGATTACAGAGTTACACTGCATAACTTTATGGATCACTAGCACTAGATAACAGAGTTGCACTGTATAACTTTATGGATCACCAGTACTAGATAACACAGTTGCAGTGTATAACTTTATGAATAACCAGTACTTGATAACAGAGTTGCACTGTATAACTTTATGGATCAACAGCAGAAGATAACAGAGTTGCACTGTAAAACTTTATGGATCACCAGCACTATATAACAGAGTTACACTGTATAACTTTATGGATCACCAGTACTAGATAACAGAGTTACACTGTATAACTTTATGGATCACCAGCACTAGATAAAAGAGTTGCACTGTTTAACTTTATGGATCACCAGCACTAGATAACAGAGTTGCACTGTATAACTTTATGGATCACCAGCACTAGATAACAGAGTTACACTGTATAACTTTATGGATCACCAGCACTAGATAACAGAGTTACACTGTATAACTTTATGGATCACCAGCACTTTATGGATCACCAGGACTAGATAACACAGTTACACTGTATAAGTTTATGGATCACCAGCACTTTATGGATCACCAGGACTAGATATCACAGTTACACTGTATAACTTTATGGATCACCAGCACTAGATAACAGAGGTGCACTGTATAACTTTATGATTCACCAGCACTAGATAACAGAGGTACACTGTATAACTTTATGGATCACCAGCAGTAGATAACAGAGTTGCACTGTATAACTTTATGGATCACCAGCACTAGATAACAGAGTAGCACTGTATAACTTTATGAATCACCAGCACTAGATAACAGAGGTGCACTGTATAACTTTATGAATCACCAGCACTAGATAACAGAGTTACACTGTATAACGCTATGGATCACCAGCACTAGATAACATAGTTGCACTGTATAACTTTATGAATCCCCAGCACTAGATAACAGAGGTGCACTATATAACTTTATGAATCACCAGCACTAGATAACAGAGTTACACTGTATAACTTTATGGATCACCAGTACTAGATAACAGCGTTACACTGTATAACTTTATGGATCACCAGCACTAGATAACAGAGTTGGACTATATAACTTTATGGATCACCTGCACTAGATAACAGAGTTGCACTGTATAACTTTATGGATCACCAGTACTAGATAACACAGTTGCAGTGTATAACTTTATGGATAACCAGTACTTGATAACAGAGTTGCACTGTATAACTTTATGGATCAACAGCAGAAGATAACAGAGTTGCACTGTAAAACTTTATGGATCACCAGCACTATATAACAGAGTTACACTGTATAACTTTATGGATCACCAGTACTAGATAACAGAGTTACACTGTATAACTTTATGGATCACCAGCACTAGATAAAAGAGTTGCACTGTTTAACTTTATGGATCACCAGCACTAGATAACAGAGTTGCACTGTATAACTTTATGGATCACCAGCACTAGATAACAGAGTTACACTGTATAACTTTATGGATCACCAGCACTAGATAACAGAGTTACACTGTATAACTTTATGGATCACCAGCACTTTATGGATCACCAGGACTAGATAACACAGTTACACTGTATAAGTTTATGGATCACCAGCACTTTATGGATCACCAGGACTAGATAACACAGTTACACTGTATAACTTTATGGATCACCAGCACTAGATAACAGAGGTGCACTGTATAACTTTATGATTCACCAGCACTAGATAACAGAGGTACACTGTATAACTTTATGGATCACCAGCAGTAGATAACAGAGTTGCACTGTATAACTTTATGGATCACCAGCACTAGATAACAGAGTAGCACTGTATAACTTTATGAATCACCAGCACTAGATAACAGAGGTGCACTGTATAACTTTATGAATCACCAGCACTAGATAACAGAGTTACACTGTATAACGCTATGGATCACCAGCACTAGATAACATAGTTGCACTGTATAACTTTATGAATCCCCAGCACTAGATAACAGAGGTGCACTATATAACTTTATGAATCACCAGCACTAGATAACAGAGTTACACTGTATAACTTTATGGATCACCAGTACTAGATAACAGCGTTACACTGTATAACTTTATGGATCACCAGCACTAGATAACAGAGTTGCACTATATAACTTTATGGATCACCTGCACTAGATAACAGAGTTACACTGTATAACTTTATGGATCACCAGCACTATATAACTTTATGGATCACCAGTACTAGATAACAGAGTTACACTGTATAACTTTATGGATCACCAGCACTAGATAACAGAGTTACACTGTATAACTTTATGGATCACCAGCACTAGATAACAGAGTTGCACTGTATAACTTTATGGATCACCAGCACTAGATAACAGAGTTACTCTGTATAACTTTATGGATCACCAGCACTAGATAACAGAGTTGCACTGTATAACTTTATGGATCACCAGCACTAGATAACAGAGTTGCACTGTATAACTTTATGGATCACCAGCACTAGATAACAGAGTTACACTGTATAACTTTATGGATTGCCAGCACTAGATAACAGAGTTACACTGTATAACTTTATGGAACGCCAGCACTAGATAACAGAGTTACACTGTATAACTTTATGGATCGCCAGCACGAGATAACAGAGTTACACTGTATAACTTTATGGATAACAAGCACTAGATAACAGAGTTACACTGTATAACTTTATGGATCACCAGCACTAGATAACAGAGTTGCACTGTATAACTTTATGGATAACCAGCACTAGATAACAGAGTTGCACTATATATCTTTATGGATCACCAGCACTAGATAACAGAGTTACACTGTATAACTTTATGGATCGCCAGCACTAGATAACAGAGTTACACAGTATAACTTTATGGATCGCCAGGACTGGATAACAGATTTGCACTGTATAACTTTATGGATAACCAGCACTAGATAACAGAGTTGCACTGTATAACTTTATGGATAACAAGCACTAGATAACAGAGTTACAATGTATAACTTTATGGATCGCCAGCATTAGATAACAGAGTTGCACTGTATAACTTTATGGATCGCCAGCACTAGATAACAGAGTTACACGGCATAACTTCATGGATCACTAGCACTAGATAACAGAGTTAAACTGTATAACTTTATGGATCGCCAGCACTAGAAAATCAGAGTTGCACTGCATAACTTTATAGATCAACAGCAGAAGATAACAGAGTTACACTGTATAACTTTATGGATCACCAGTACTATATAACAGAGTTACACTGTTTAACTTTATGGATCACCAGCACTAGATAACAGAGTTACACTGTATAACTTTATGGATGACCAGCACTAGATAACAGAGTTGCAATGTATAACTTTATGGATCACCAGCACTAGATAACAGAGTTGCACTGTATAACTTTATGGATCACCAGCACTAGATAACAGAGTTGCACTGTATAACTGCATGGATCACCAGCACTAGATAACAGAGTTCCACTGTATAACTTTACGGTTCACCAGCACTAGATAACATAGTTACACTGTATAACTTTATGGATCACCAGCACTAGATAACAGAGTTACACTGTATAACTTTATGGATCACCAGCACTAGATAACAGAGTTGCACTGTATAACTTTATGGATCACCAGCACTAGATAACACAGTTGCACTGTATAACTTTATGGATCACCAGTACAAGAGAACAGAGTTGCACTGTATAACTTTATGGATCACCAGCACTATATAACTTTATGGACCACCAGCACCAGATAACAGAGTGACACTGTATAACTTTATGGATCACCAGGACTAGATAACAGAGTTACACTGTATAACTTTATGGATCACCACACTAGATAACAGAGTTGCACAGTATAACTTTATGGATCACCAGCACTAGATAACAGAGGTGCACTGTATAACTTTATGGATCGCCAGCACTAGATAACAGAGTTACACTGTATAACTTCATGGATCGCCAGCACTAGATAACAGAGTTACACAGTATAACTTTATGGATCACCAGCACTAGATAACATAGTTACACTGTATAACTTTATGGATCTCCAGCACTAGATAACAGAGTTACACTGCAAAACTTTATGGATCAACAGCAGAAGATAACAGATTTGCACTGTATAACTTTATGGATCACCAGCACTAGATAACAGAGTTGCACTGTATAACTGCATGGATCACCAGCACTTTATGGATCACCAGGACTAGATAACACAGTTACACTGTATAACTTTATGGATCACCAGGACTAGATAACATAGTTGCACTGTATAACTTTATGAATCACCAGCACTAGATAACAGAGTTACACTGTATAACTTTATGGATCACCAGCACCAGATAACAGAGTTACACTGTATAACTTTATGGATCACCAGCACTAGATAACAGAGTTACACTGTATAACTTTATGGATCGCCATCACTAGATAACAGAGTTACACTGTATAACTTTATGGATCATCAGCACTAGATAACAGAGTTGCACTTTATAACTTTATGGATAACCAGCACTATATAACAGAGTTGCACTGTTTAACTTTATGGATCACCAGCACTAGATAACAGAGTTACACTGTATAACTTTATGGATCACCAGCACTAGATAACAGAGTTACACTGTATAACTTTATGGATCGCCAGCACTAGATAACAGAGTTACACTGTAGAACTTTATGGATCGCCAGCACTAGATAACAGAGTTGCACTGTATAACTTTATGGATCACCAGTACTAGATTATAGATTTGCACTGTATAACTTTATGGATCACCAGCACTAGATAACAGAGTTACACTGTATAACTTTATGGATCGCCAGCACTAGATTACAGAGTTACACTGCATAACTTTATGGATCACTAGCACTAGATAACAGAGTTGCACTGTATAACTTTATGGATCACCAGTACTAGATAACACAGTTGCACTGTATAACTTTATGGATAACCAGTACCTGATAACAGAGTTGCACTGTATAACTTTATGGATCAACAGCAGAAGATAACAGAGTTGCACTGTGAAACTTTATGGATCACCAGCACTAGATAACAGAGTTGCACTGTATAACTTTATGGATAACCAGCACTAGATAACAGAGTTACACTGTATAACTTTATGGATCACCAGCACTAGATAACAGAGTTACACTGTATAACTTTATGGATCACCAGCACATTATGGATCACCAGGACTAGATAACACAGTTACACTGTTTAAGTTTATGGGTCACCAGCACTTTATGGATCACCAGGACTAGATAACACAGTTACACTGTATAACTTTATGGATCACCAGCACTAGATAACAGAGGTGCACTGTATAACTTTATGAATCACCAGCACTAGATAACAGAGGTACACTGTATAACTTTATGGATCACCAGCAGTAGATAACAGAGTTGCACTGTATAACTTTATGGATCACCAGCACTAGATAACAGAGTTGCACTGTATAACTTTATGGATCACCAGGACTAGATAACAGAGGTGTACTGTATAACTTTATGAATCACCAGGACTAGATAACAGAGTTACACTGTATAACTTTATGGATCACCAGCTCTAGATAACATAGTTGCACTGTATAACTTTATGAATCACCAGCACTAGATAACAGAGGTGCACTATATAACTTTATGGATCACCAGCACTAGATAACAGAGTTACACTGTATAACTTTATGGATCACCAGCACTAGATAACATAGTTGCACTGTATAACTTTATGAATCACCAGCACTAGATAACAGAGTTGCACTGTATAACTTTATGAATCACCAGCACTAGATAACAGAGTTACACTGTATAACTTTATGGATCACCAGTACTAGATAACAGAGTTACACTGTATATCTTTATGGATCACCAGCACTGGATAACAGAGTTGCACTGTATAACTTTATGGATAACCAGCACTAGATAACAGAGTTGCACTGTATAACTTTATGGATTGCCAGCACTAGATAACAGAGTTACACTGTATAACTTTATGGAACGCCAGCACTAGATAACAGAGTTACACTGTATAACTTTATGGATCGCCAGCACGAGATAACAGAGTTACACTGTATAACTTTATGGATAACAAGCACTAGATAACAGAGTTACACTGTATAACTTTATGGATCACCAGCACTAGATAACAGAGTTGCACTGTATAACTTTATGGATAACCAGCACTAGATAACAGAGTTGCACTATATATCTTTATGGATCACCAGCACTAGATAACAGAGTTACACTGTATAACTTTATGGATCGCCAGCACTAGATAACAGAGTTACACAGTATAACTTTATGGATCGCCAGGACTGGATAACAGATTTGCACTGTATAACTTTATGGATAACCAGCACTAGATAACAGAGTTGCACTGTATAACTTTATGGATAACAAGCACTAGATAACAGAGTTACAATGTATAACTTTATGGATCGCCAGCATTAGATAACAGAGTTGCACTGTATAACTTTATGGATCGCCAGCACTAGATAACAGAGTTACACGGCATAACTTCATGGATCACTAGCACTAGATAACAGAGTTAAACTGTATAACTTTATGGATCGCCAGCACTAGAAAATCAGAGTTGCACTGCATAACTTTATAGATCAACAGCAGAAGATAACAGAGTTACACTGTATAACTTTATGGATCACCAGTACTATATAACAGAGTTACACTGTTTAACTTTATGGATCACCAGCACTAGATAACAGAGTTACACTGTATAACTTTATGGATGACCAGCACTAGATAACAGAGTTGCAATGTATAACTTTATGGATCACCAGCACTAGATAACAGAGTTGCACTGTATAACTTTATGGATCACCAGCACTAGATAACAGAGTTGCACTGTATAACTGCATGGATCACCAGCACTAGATAACAGAGTTCCACTGTATAACTTTACGGTTCACCAGCACTAGATAACATAGTTACACTGTATAACTTTATGGATCACCAGCACTAGATAACAGAGTTACACTGTATAACTTTATGGATCACCAGCACTAGATAACAGAGTTGCACTGTATAACTTTATGGATCACCAGCACTAGATAACACAGTTGCACTGTATAACTTTATGGATCACCAGTACAAGAGAACAGAGTTGCACTGTATAACTTTATGGATCACCAGCACTATATAACTTTATGGACCACCAGCACCAGATAACAGAGTGACACTGTATAACTTTATGGATCACCAGGACTAGATAACAGAGTTACACTGTATAACTTTATGGATCACCACACTAGATAACAGAGTTGCACAGTATAACTTTATGGATCACCAGCACTAGATAACAGAGGTGCACTGTATAACTTTATGGATCGCCAGCACTAGATAACAGAGTTACACTGTATAACTTCATGGATCGCCAGCACTAGATAACAGAGTTACACAGTATAACTTTATGGATCACCAGCACTAGATAACATAGTTACACTGTATAACTTTATGGATCTCCAGCACTAGATAACAGAGTTACACTGCAAAACTTTATGGATCAACAGCAGAAGATAACAGATTTGCACTGTATAACTTTATGGATCACCAGCACTAGATAACAGAGTTGCACTGTATAACTGCATGGATCACCAGCACTTTATGGATCACCAGGACTAGATAACACAGTTACACTGTATAACTTTATGGATCACCAGGACTAGATAACATAGTTGCACTGTATAACTTTATGAATCACCAGCACTAGATAACAGAGTTACACTGTATAACTTTATGGATCACCAGCACCAGATAACAGAGTTACACTGTATAACTTTATGGATCACCAGCACTAGATAACAGAGTTACACTGTATAACTTTATGGATCGCCATCACTAGATAACAGAGTTACACTGTATAACTTTATGGATCATCAGCACTAGATAACAGAGTTGCACTTTATAACTTTATGGATAACCAGCACTATATAACAGAGTTGCACTGTTTAACTTTATGGATCACCAGCACTAGATAACAGAGTTACACTGTATAACTTTATGGATCACCAGCACTAGATAACAGAGTTACACTGTATAACTTTATGGATCGCCAGCACTAGATAACAGAGTTACACTGTAGAACTTTATGGATCGCCAGCACTAGATAACAGAGTTGCACTGTATAACTTTATGGATCACCAGTACTAGATTATAGATTTGCACTGTATAACTTTATGGATCACCAGCACTAGATAACAGAGTTACACTGTATAACTTTATGGATCGCCAGCACTAGATTACAGAGTTACACTGCATAACTTTATGGATCACTAGCACTAGATAACAGAGTTGCACTGTATAACTTTATGGATCACCAGTACTAGATAACACAGTTGCACTGTATAACTTTATGGATAACCAGTACCTGATAACAGAGTTGCACTGTATAACTTTATGGATCAACAGCAGAAGATAACAGAGTTGCACTGTGAAACTTTATGGATCACCAGCACTAGATAACAGAGTTGCACTGTATAACTTTATGGATCACCAGCACTAGATAACAGAGTTACACTGTATAACTTTATGGATCACCAGCACTAGATAACAGAGTTACACTGTATAACTTTATGGATCACCAGCACATTATGGATCACCAGGACTAGATAACACAGTTACACTGTTTAAGTTTATGGGTCACCAGCACTTTATGGATCACCAGGACTAGATAACACAGTTACACTGTATAACTTTATGGATCACCAGCACTAGATAACAGAGGTGCACTGTATAACTTTATGAATCACCAGCACTAGATAACAGAGGTACACTGTATAACTTTATGGATCACCAGCAGTAGATAACAGAGTTGCACTGTATAACTTTATGGATCACCAGCACTAGATAACAGAGTTGCACTGTATAACTTTATGGATCACCAGGACTAGATAACAGAGGTGTACTGTATAACTTTATGAATCACCAGGACTAGATAACAGAGTTACACTGTATAACTTTATGGATCACCAGCTCTAGATAACATAGTTGCACTGTATAACTTTATGAATCACCAGCACTAGATAACAGAGGTGCACTATATAACTTTATGGATCACCAGCACTAGATAACAGAGTTACACTGTATAACTTTATGGATCACCAGCACTAGATAACATAGTTGCACTGTATAACTTTATGAATCACCAGCACTAGATAACAGAGTTGCACTGTATAACTTTATGAATCACCAGCACTAGATAACAGAGTTACACTGTATAACTTTATGGATCACCAGTACTAGATAACAGAGTTACACTGTATATCTTTATGGATCACCAGCACTGGATAACAGAGTTGCACTATATAACTTTATGGATCACCAGCACTATATAACTTTATGGACCAGCAGCACTAGATAACAGAGTGACACTGTATAACTTTATGGATCACCAGGACTAGATAACAGAGTTACACTGTATAACTTTATGGATCACCACACTAGATAACAGAGTTGCACTGTATAACTTTATGGATCACCAGCACTAGATAACAGAGGTGCACTGTATAACTTTATGGATCGCCAGCACTAGATAACAAAGTTACACTGTATAACTTTATGGATCGCCAGCACTAGATAACAGAGTTACACAGTATAACTTTATGGATCTCCAGCACTAGATAACAGAGTTACACTGCAAAACTTTATGGATCAACAGCAGAAGATAACAGAGTTGCACTGTATAACTTTATGGATCACCAGCACTAGATAACAGAGTTGCACTGTATAACTGCATGGATCACCAGCACTTTATGGATCACCAGGACTAGATAACACAGTTACACTGTATAACTATATGGATCACCAGGACTAGATAACATAGCTGCACTGTATAACTTTATGAATCACCAGCACTAGATAACAGAGTTACACTGTATAACTTTATGGATCACCAGCACTAGATAACAGAGTTACACTGTATAACTTTATGGATCACCAGCACTAGATAACAGAGTTACACTGTATAACTTTATGGATCGCCATCACTAGATAACAGAGTTACACTGTATAACTTTATGGATCATCAGCACTAGATAACAGAGTTGCACTTTATAACTTTATGGATAACCAGCACTATATAACAGAGTTGCACTGTTTAACTTTATGGATCACCAGCACTAGATAACAGAGTTACACTGTATAACTTTATGGATCACCAGCACTAGATTACAGAGTTACACTGTATAACTTTATGGATCACCAGCACTAGATAATAGAGTTACACTGTAGAACTTTATGGATCGCCAGCACTAGATAACCGAGTTGCACTGTATAACTTTATGGATCACCAGTACTAGATAACAGAGTTGCACTGTATAACTTTATGGATCACCAGCACTAGATAACAGAGTTACACTGTATAACTTTATGGATCGCCAGCACTAGATTACAGAGTTACACTGCATAACTTTATGGATCACTAGCACTAGATAACAGAGTTGCACTGTATAACTTTATGGATCACCAGTACTAGATAACACAGTTGCACTGTATAACTTTATGGATAACCAGTACCTGATAACAGAGTTGCACTGTATAACTTTATGGATCAACAGCAGAAGATAACAGAGTTGCACTGTAAAACTTTATGGATCACCAGCACTATATAACAGAGTTACACTGTATAACTTTATGGATCACCAGTACTAGATAACAGAGTTGCACTGTATAACTTTATGGATCACCAGGACTAGATAACAGAGTTACACTGTATAACTTTATGGATCACCAGCACTAGATAAAAGAGTTGCACTGTTTAACTTTATGGATCACCAGCACTAGATAACAGAGTTGCACTGTATAACTTTATGGATCACCAGCACTAGATAACAGAGTTACACTGTCTAACTTTATGGATCACCAGCACTAGATAACAGAGTTACACTGTATAACTTTATGGATCACCAGCACTTTATGGATCACCAGGACTAGATAACACAGTTGCACTGTATAACTTTATGGATAACCAGTACTAGATAACAGAGTTACACTGTATAACTTTATGGATCACCAGCACTTTATGGATCACCAGGACTAGATAACAGAGTTACACTGTATAACTTTATGGATCACCAGCACTTTATGGATCACCAGTACTAGATAACACAGTTGCACTGTATAACTTTATGGATAACCAGTACTAGATAACAGAGTTGCACTGTATAACTTTATGGATCACCAGCACTATATAACTTTATGGATCACCAGCACTAGATAACAGAGTTGCACTGTATAACTTTATGGATCACCAGCACTAGATCACAGAGTTACACTGTATAACTTTATGGATCACCAGCACTAGATAACAGAGTTACACTGTATAACTCTATGGATCACCAGCACTAGATAACAGAGTTACACTGTATAACTTTATGGATCGCCATCACTAGATAACAGAGTTACACTGTATAACTTTATGGATCATCAGCACTAGGTAACAGAGTTGCGCTTTATAACTTTATGGATAACCAGCACTATATAACAGAGTTGCACCGTATAACTTTATGGATCACCAGCACTAGATAACAGAGTTACACTGTATAACTTTATGGATCACCAGCATTAGATAACAGAGTTACACTGTATAACTTTATGGATCACCAGCACTAGATAACAGAGTTACACTGTATAACTTTATGGATCGCCAGCACTAGATAACAGAGTTACACTGTATAACTTTATGGATCACCAGCACTAGATAACAGAGTTGCACTGTATAACTATATGGATCACCAGCACTAGATAACAGAGTTACACTGTATAACTTTATGGATCACCAGCACTAGATAACTTTATGGATCACCAGCACTAGATAACAGAGTTGCACTGTATAACTTTATGAATCACCAGCACTAGATAACAGAGTTACACAGTATAGCTTTATGGATCACCAGCACTAGATAACAGAGTTACACTGTATAACTTTATGGATCACCAGCACTAGATAACAGAGTTACACTGTATAACTTTATGGATCACCAGCACTAGATAACAGAGTTACACTGTATAACTTTATGGATCACCAGCACTTAATGGATCACCAGGACTAGATAACACAGTTACACTGTATAACTTTATGGATCACCAGCACTAGATAACAGAGTTGCACTGTATAACTTTATGGATCACCAGCACTAGATAACAGAGTTGCACTGTATAACTTTATGAATCACCAGCACTAGATAACAGAGTTACACTGTATAACTGCATGGATCACCAGCACTAGATAACAGAGTTACACTGTATAACTTTATGGTTCACCAGCACAAGATAACAGAGTTACACTGTATAACTTTATTGATCACCAGCACTCGATAACAGAGGTGCACTGTTTAACTTTATGGATCACCAGCACTAGATAATAGAGTTGCACTGTATAACTTTATGGATCACCAGTACTAGATAACACAGTTGCACTGTATAACTTTATGGATAACCAGTACTAGATAACAGAGTTGCACTGTATAACTTTATGGATCACCAGCACTATATAACTTTATGGATCACCAGCACTAGATAACAGAGTTGCACTGTATAACTATATGGATCACCAGCACTAGATAACAGAGTTACACTGTATAACTTTATGGATCACCAGCACTAGATAACTTTATGGATCACCAGCACTAGATAACAGAGTTGCACTGTATAACTTTATGAATCACCAGCACTAGATAACAGAGTTACACAGTATAACTTTATGGATCACCAGCACTAGATAACAGAGTTACACTGTATAACTTTATGGATCACCAGCTCTAGATAACAGAGTTACACTGTATAACTTTATGGATCACCAGCACTAGATAACAGAGTTACACTGTATAACTTTATGGATCACCAGCACTTTATGGATCACCAGGACTAGATAACACAGTTACACTGTATAACTTTATGGATCACCAGCACTAGATAACAGAGTTGCACTGTATAACTTTATGGATCACCAGCACTAGATAACAGAGTTGCACTGTATAACTTTATGGATCACCAGCACTAGATAACAGAGTTACACTGTATAACTGCATGGATCACCAGCACTAGATAACAGAGTTACACTGTATAACTTTATGGTTCACCAGCACAAGATAACAGAGTTACACTGTATAACTTTATTGATCACCAGCACTCGATAACAGAGGTGCACTGTTTAACTTTATGGATCACCAGCACTAGATAATAGAGTTGCACTGTATAACTTTATGGATCACCAGTACTAGATAACACAGTTGCACTGTATAACTTTATGGATAACCAGTACTAGATAACAGAGTTGCACTGTATAACTTTATGGATCACCAGCACTATATAACTTTATGGATCACCAGCACTAGATAACAGAGTTGCACTGTATAACTTTATGGATCACCAGCACTAGATCACAGAGTTACACTGTATAACTTTATGGATCACCAGCACTAGATAACAGAGTTACACTGTATAACTTTAT
This sequence comes from Taudactylus pleione, assembly GCA_031769625.1. NCBI lineage: Eukaryota > Metazoa > Chordata > Amphibia > Anura > Myobatrachidae > Taudactylus > Taudactylus pleione. The sequence continues at coordinate 8,449,640 of JAUIMM010000104.1, read as the reverse complement.
GGATCACCAGCACTAGATAACAGAGTTACACTGTATAACTTTATGGATCGCCATCACTAGATAACAGAGTTACACTGTATAACTTTATGGATCATCAGCACTAGGTAACAGAGTTGCGCTTTATAACTTTATGGAAAACCAGCACTATATAACAGAGTTGCACCGTATAACTTTATGGATCACCAGCACTAGATAACAGAGTTACACTGTATAACTTTATGGATCACCAGCATTAGATAACAGAGTTACACTGTATAACTTTATGGATCACCAGCACTAGATAACAGAGTTACACTGTATAACTTTATGGATCGCCAGCACTAGATAACAGAGTTACACTATATAACTTTATGGATCACCAGCACTAGATAACAGAGTTGCACTGTATAACTTTATGGATCACCAGCACTAGATAACAGAGTTACACTGTATAACTTTATGGATCACCAGCACTAGATAACAGAGTTACACCGTATAACTTTATGGATCACCAGTACTAGATTACAGAGTTACACTGCATAACTTTATGGATCACTAGCACTAGATAACAGAGTTGCACTGTATAACTTTATGGATCACCAGTACTAGATAACACAGTTGCAGTGTATAACTTTATGGATAACCAGTACTTGATAACAGAGTTGCACTGTATAACTTTATGGATCAACAGCAGAAGATAACAGAGTTGCACTGTAAAACTTTATGGATCACCAGCACTATATAACAGAGTTACACTGTATAACTTTATGGATCACCAGTACTAGATAACAGAGTTACACTGTATAACTTTATGGATCACCAGCACTAGATAAAAGAGTTGCACTGTTTAACTTTATGGATCTCCAGCACTAGATAACAGAGTTGCACTGTATAACTTTATGGATCACCAGCACTAGATAACAGAGTTACACTGTATAACTTTATGGATCACCAGCACTAGATAACAGAGTTACACTGTATAACTTTATGGATCACCAGCACTTTATGGATCACCAGGACTAGATAACACAGTTACACTGTATAAGTTTATGGATCACCAGCACTTTATGGATCACCAGGACTAGATAACACAGTTACACTGTATAACTTTATGGATCACCAGCACTAGATAACAGAGGTGCACTGTATAACTTTATGATTCACCAGCACTAGATAACAGAGGTACCCTGTATAACTTTATGGATCACCAGCAGTAGATAACAGAGTTGCACTGTATAACTTTATGGATCACCAGCACTAGATAACAGAGTAGCACTGTATACCTTTATGAATCACCAGCACTAGATAACAGAGGTGCACTGTATAACTTTATGAATCACCAGCACTAGATAACAGAGTTACACTGTATAACGCTATGGATCACCAGCACTAGATAACATAGTTGCACTGTATAACTTTATGAATCCCCAGCACTAGATAACAGAGGTGCACTATATAACTTTATGAATCACCAGCACTAGATAACAGAGTTACACTGTATAACTTTATGGATCACCAGTACTAGATAACAGCGTTACACTGTATAACTTTATGGATCACCAGCACTAGATAACAGAGTTGCATTATATAACTTTATGGATCACCTGCACTAGATAACAGAGTTACACTGTATAACTTTATGGATCACCAGCACTAGATAACATAGTTGCACTGTATAACTTTATGAATCTCCAGCACTAGATAACAGAGTTCCACTGTATAACTTTATGAATCACCAAGACTAGATTACAGAGTTACACTGTATAACTTTATGGATCACCAGCACTAGATAACAGAGTTACACTGTATAACTTTATGGATCGCCATCACTAGATAACATAGTTACACTGTATAACTTTATGGATCATCAGCACTAGGTAACAGAGTTGCGCTTTATAACTTTATGGATAACCAGCACTATATAACAGAGTTGCACCGTATAACTTTATGGATCACCAGCACTAGATAACAGAGTTACACTGTATAACTTTATGGATCACCAGCATTAGATAACAGAGTTACACTGTATAACTTTATGGATCACCAGCACTAGATAACAGAGTTACACTGTATAACTTTATGGATCGCCAGCACTAGATAACAGAGTTACACTATATAACTTTATGGATCACCAGCACTAGATAACAGAGTTGCACTGTATAACTTTATGGATCACCAGCACTAGATAACAGAGTTACACTGTATAACTTTATGGATCACCAGCACTAGATAACAGAGTTACACCGTATAACTTTATGGATCACCAGTACTAGATTACAGAGTTACACTGCATAACTTTATGGATCACTAGCACTAGATAACAGAGTTGCACTGTATAACTTTATGGATCACCAGTACTAGATAACACAGTTGCAGTGTATAACTTTATGGATAACCAGTACTTGATAACAGAGTTGCACTGTATAACTTTATGGATCAACAGCAGAAGATAACAGAGTTGCACTGTAAAACTTTATGGATCACCAGCACTATATAACAGAGTTACACTGTATAACTTTATGGATCACCAGTACTAGATAACAGAGTTACACTGTATAACTTTATGGATCACCAGCACTAGATAAAAGAGTTGCACTGTTTAACTTTATGGATCTCCAGCACTAGATAACAGAGTTGCACTGTATAACTGTATGGATCACCAGCACTAGATAACAGAGTTACACTGTATAACTTTATGGATCACCAGCACTAGATAACAGAGTTACACTGTATAACTTTATGGATCACCAGCACTTTATGGATCACCAGGACTAGATAACACAGTTACACTGTATAAGTTTATGGATCACCAGCACTTTATGGATCACCAGGACTAGATAACACAGTTACACTGTATAACTTTATGGATCACCAGCACTAGATAACAGAGGTGCACTGTATAACTTTATGATTCACCAGCACTAGATAACAGAGGTACACTGTATAACTTTATGGATCACCAGCAGTAGATAACAGAGTTGCACTGTATAACTTTATGGATCACCAGCACTAGATAACAGAGTAGCACTGTATAACTTTATGAATCACCAGCACTAGATAACAGAGGTGCACTGTATAACTTTATGAATCACCAGCACTAGATAACAGAGTTACACTGTATAACGCTATGGATCACCAGCACTAGATAACATAGTTGCACTGTATAACTTTATGAATCCCCAGCACTAGATAACAGAGGTGCACTATATAACTTTATGAATCACCAGCACTAGATAACAGAGTTACACTGTATAACTTTATGGATCACCAGTACTAGATAACAGCGTTACACTGTATAACTTTATGGATCACCAGCACTAGATAACAGAGTTGCACTATATAACTTTATGGATCACCTGCACTAGATAACAGAGTTACACTGTATAACTTTATGGATCACCAGCACTAGATAACATAGTTGCACTGTATAACTTTATGAATCACCAGCACTAGATAACAGAGTTGCACTGTATAACTTTATGAATCACCAGCACTAGATAACAGAGTTACACTGTATAACTTTATGGATCACCAGTACTAGATAACAGAGTTACACTGTATAACTTTATGGATCACCAGCACTAGATAACAGAGTTACACTGTATAACTTTATGGATCACCAGCACTAGATAACAGAGTTACACTGTATAACTTTATGGATCACCAGCACTTAATGGATCACCAGGACTAGATAACACAGTTACACTGTATAACTTTATGGATCACCAGCACTAGATAACAGAGATGCACTGTATAACTTTATGGATCACCAGCACTAGATAACAGAGTTGCACTGTATAACTTTATGGATCACCAGCACTAGATAACAGAGTTACACTGTATAACTGCATGGATCACCAGCACTAGATAACAGAGTTACACTGTATAACTTTATGGTTCACCAGCACAAGATAACAGAGTTACACTGTATAACTTTATTGATCACCAGCACTCGATAACAGAGGTGCACTGTTTAACTTTATGGATCACCAGCACTAGATAATAGAGTTGCACTGTATAACTTTATGGATCACCAGTACTAGATAACACAGTTGCACTGTATAACTTTATGGATAACAGTACTAGATAACAGAGTTGCACTGTATAACTTTATGGATCACCAGCACTATATAACTTTATGGATCACCAGCACTAGATAACAGAGTTGCACTGTATAACTATATGGATCACCAGCACTAGATAACAGAGTTACACTGTATAACTTTATGGATCACCAGCACTAGATAACTTTATGGATCACCAGCACTAGATAACAGAGTTGCACTGTATAACTTTATGGATCGCCAGCACTAGATAACCGAGTTGCACTGTATAACTTTATGGATCACCAGTACTAGATAACAGAGTTGCACTGTATAACTTTATGGATCACCAGCAATAGATAACAGAGTTACACTGTATAACTTTATGGATCGCCAGCACTAGATTACAGAGTTACACTGCATAACTTTATGGATCACTAGCACTAGATAACAGAGTTGCACTGTATAACTTTATGGATCACCAGTACTAGATAACACAGTTGCACTGTATAACTTTATGGATAACCAGTACCTGATAACAGAGTTGCACTGTATAACTTTATGGATCAACAGCAGAAGATAACAGAGTTGCACTGTAAAACTTTATGGATCACCAGCACTATATAACAGAGTTACACTGTATAACTTTATGGATCACCAGTACTAGATAACAGAGTTGCACTGTATAACTTTATGGATCACCAGGACTAGATAACAGAGTTACACTGTATAACTTTATGGATCACCAGCACTAGATAAAAGAGTTGCACTGTTTAACTTTATGGATCACCAGCACTAGATAACAGAGTTGCACTGTATAACTTTATGGATCACCAGCACTAGATAACAGAGTTACACTGTCTAACTTTATGGATCACCGGCACTAGATAACAGAGTTACACTGTATAACTTTATGGATCACCAGCACTTTATGGATCACCAGGACTAGATAACACAGTTGCACTGTATAACTTTATGGATAACCAGTACTAGATAACAGAGTTACACTGTATAACTTTATGGATCACCAGCACTTTATGGATCACCAGGACTAGATAACAGAGTTACACTGTATAACTTTATGGATCACCAGCACTTTATGGATCACCAGTACTAGATAACACAGTTGCACTGTATAACTTTATGGATAACCAGTACTAGATAACAGAGTTGCACTGTATAACTTTATGGATCACCAGCACTATATAACTTTATGGATCACCAGCACTAGATAACAGAGTTGCACTGTATAACTTTATGGATCACCAGCACTAGATCACAGAGTTACACTGTATAACTTTATGGATCACCAGCACTAGATAACAGAGTTACACTGTATAACTCTATGGATCACCAGCACTAGATAACAGAGTTACACTGTATAACTTTATGGATCGCCATCACTAGATAACAGAGTTACACTGTATAACTTTATGGATCATCAGCACTAGGTAACAGAGTTGCGCTTTATAACTTTATGGATAACCAGCACTATATAACAGAGTTGCACCGTATAACTTTATGGATCACCAGCACTAGATAACAGAGTTACACTGTATAACTTTATGGATCACCAGCATTAGATAACAGAGTTACACTGTATAACTTTATGGATCACCAGCACTAGATAACAGAGTTACACTGTATAACTTTATGGATCGCCAGCACTAGATAACAGAGTTACACTGTATAACTTTATGGATCACCAGCACTAGATAACAGAGTTGCACTGTATAACTATATGGATCACCAGCACTAGATAACAGAGTTACACTGTATAACTTTATGGATCACCAGCACTAGATAACTTTATGGATCACCAGCACTAGATAACAGAGTTGCACTGTATAACTTTATGAATCACCAGCACTAGATAACAGAGTTACACAGTATAGCTTTATGGATCACCAGCACTAGATAACAGAGTTACACTGTATAACTTTATGGATCACCAGCACTAGATAACAGAGTTACACTGTATAACTTTATGGATCACCAGCACTAGATAACAGAGTTACACTGTATAACTTTATGGATCACCAGCACTTAATGGATCACCAGGACTAGATAACACAGTTACACTGTATAACTTTATGGATCACCAGCACTAGATAACAGAGTTGCACTGTATAACTTTATGGATCACCAGCACTAGATAACAGAGTTGCACTGTATAACTTTATGGATCACCAGCACTAGATAACAGAGTTACACTGTATAACTGCATGGATCACCAGCACTAGATAACAGAGTTACACTGTATAACTTTATGGTTCACCAGCACAAGATAACAGAGTTACACTGTATAACTTTATTGATCACCAGCACTCGATAACAGAGGTGCACTGTTTAACTTTATGGATCACCAGCACTAGATAATAGAGTTGCACTGTATAACTTTATGGATCACCAGTACTAGATAACACAGTTGCACTGTATAACTTTATGGATAACCAGTACTAGATAACAGAGTTGCACTGTATAACTTTATGGATCACCAGCACTATATAACTTTATGGATCACCAGCACTAGATAACAGAGTTGCACTGTATAACTATATGGATCACCAGCACTAGATAACAGAGTTACACTGTATAACTTTATGGATCACCAGCACTAGATAACTTTATGGATCACCAGCACTAGATAACAGAGTTGCACTGTATAACTTTATGAATCACCAGCACTAGATAACAGAGTTACACAGTATAACTTTATGGATCACCAGCACTAGATAACAGAGTTACACTGTATAACTTTATGGATCACCAGCTCTAGATAACAGAGTTACACTGTATAACTTTATGGATCACCAGCACTAGATAACAGAGTTACACTGTATAACTTTATGGATCACCAGCACTTTATGGATCACCAGGACTAGATAACACAGTTACACTGTATAACTTTATGGATCACCAGCACTAGATAACAGAGTTGCACTGTATAACTTTATGGATCACCAGCACTAGATAACAGAGTTGCACTGTATAACTTTATGGATCACCAGCACTAGATAACAGAGTTACACTGTATAACTGCATGGATCACCAGCACTAGATAACAGAGTTACACTGTATAACTTTATGGTTCACCAGCACAAGATAACAGAGTTACACTGTATAACTTTATTGATCACCAGCACTCGATAACAGAGGTGCACTGTTTAACTTTATGGATCACCAGCACTAGATAATAGAGTTGCACTGTATAACTTTATGGATCACCAGTACTAGATAACACAGTTGCACTGTATAACTTTATGGATAACCAGTACTAGATAACAGAGTTGCACTGTATAACTTTATGGATCACCAGCACTATATAACTTTATGGATCACCAGCACTAGATAACAGAGTTGCACTGTATAACTTTATGGATCACCAGCACTAGATCACAGAGTTACACTGTATAACTTTATGGATCACCAGCACTAGATAACAGAGTTACACTGTATAACTTTATGGATCACCAGCACTAGATAACAGAGTTACACTGTATAACTTTATGGATCGCCATCACTAGATAACAGAGTTACACTGTATAACTTTATGGATCATCAGCACTAGGTAACAGAGTTGCGCTTTATAACTTTATGGAAAACCAGCACTATATAACAGAGTTGCACCGTATAACTTTATGGATCACCAGCACTAGATAACAGAGTTACACTGTATAACTTTATGGATCACCAGCATTAGATAACAGAGTTACACTGTATAACTTTATGGATCACCAGCACTAGATAACAGAGTTACACTGTATAACTTTATGGATCGCCAGCACTAGATAACAGAGTTACACTATATAACTTTATGGATCACCAGCACTAGATAACAGAGTTGCACTGTATAACTTTATGGATCACCAGCACTAGATAACAGAGTTACACTGTATAACTTTATGGATCACCAGCACTAGATAACAGAGTTACACCGTATAACTTTATGGATCACCAGTACTAGATTACAGAGTTACACTGCATAACTTTATGGATCACTAGCACTAGATAACAGAGTTGCACTGTATAACTTTATGGATCACCAGTACTAGATAACACAGTTGCAGTGTATAACTTTATGGATAACCAGTACTTGATAACAGAGTTGCACTGTATAACTTTATGGATCAACAGCAGAAGATAACAGAGTTGCACTGTAAAACTTTATGGATCACCAGCACTATATAACAGAGTTACACTGTATAACTTTATGGATCACCAGTACTAGATAACAGAGTTACACTGTATAACTTTATGGATCACCAGCACTAGATAAAAGAGTTGCACTGTTTAACTTTATGGATCTCCAGCACTAGATAACAGAGTTGCACTGTATAACTTTATGGATCACCAGCACTAGATAACAGAGTTACACTGTATAACTTTATGGATCACCAGCACTAGATAACAGAGTTACACTGTATAACTTTATGGATCACCAGCACTTTATGGATCACCAGGACTAGATAACACAGTTACACTGTATAAGTTTATGGATCACCAGCACTTTATGGATCACCAGGACTAGATAACACAGTTACACTGTATAACTTTATGGATCACCAGCACTAGATAACAGAGGTGCACTGTATAACTTTATGATTCACCAGCACTAGATAACAGAGGTACCCTGTATAACTTTATGGATCACCAGCAGTAGATAACAGAGTTGCACTGTATAACTTTATGGATCACCAGCACTAGATAACAGAGTAGCACTGTATACCTTTATGAATCACCAGCACTAGATAACAGAGGTGCACTGTATAACTTTATGAATCACCAGCACTAGATAACAGAGTTACACTGTATAACGCTATGGATCACCAGCACTAGATAACATAGTTGCACTGTATAACTTTATGAATCCCCAGCACTAGATAACAGAGGTGCACTATATAACTTTATGAATCACCAGCACTAGATAACAGAGTTACACTGTATAACTTTATGGATCACCAGTACTAGATAACAGCGTTACACTGTATAACTTTATGGATCACCAGCACTAGATAACAGAGTTGCATTATATAACTTTATGGATCACCTGCACTAGATAACAGAGTTACACTGTATAACTTTATGGATCACCAGCACTAGATAACATAGTTGCACTGTATAACTTTATGAATCTCCAGCACTAGATAACAGAGTTCCACTGTATAACTTTATGAATCACCAAGACTAGATTACAGAGTTACACTGTATAACTTTATGGATCACCAGCACTAGATAACAGAGTTACACTGTATAACTTTATGGATCGCCATCACTAGATAACATAGTTACACTGTATAACTTTATGGATCATCAGCACTAGGTAACAGAGTTGCGCTTTATAACTTTATGGATAACCAGCACTATATAACAGAGTTGCACCGTATAACTTTATGGATCACCAGCACTAGATAACAGAGTTACACTGTATAACTTTATGGATCACCAGCATTAGATAACAGAGTTACACTGTATAACTTTATGGATCACCAGCACTAGATAACAGAGTTACACTGTATAACTTTATGGATCGCCAGCACTAGATAACAGAGTTACACTATATAACTTTATGGATCACCAGCACTAGATAACAGAGTTGCACTGTATAACTTTATGGATCACCAGCACTAGATAACAGAGTTACACTGTATAACTTTATGGATCACCAGCACTAGATAACAGAGTTACACCGTATAACTTTATGGATCACCAGTACTAGATTACAGAGTTACACTGCATAACTTTATGGATCACTAGCACTAGATAACAGAGTTGCACTGTATAACTTTATGGATCACCAGTACTAGATAACACAGTTGCAGTGTATAACTTTATGGATAACCAGTACTTGATAACAGAGTTGCACTGTATAACTTTATGGATCAACAGCAGAAGATAACAGAGTTGCACTGTAAAACTTTATGGATCACCAGCACTATATAACAGAGTTACACTGTATAACTTTATGGATCACCAGTACTAGATAACAGAGTTACACTGTATAACTTTATGGATCACCAGCACTAGATAAAAGAGTTGCACTGTTTAACTTTATGGATCTCCAGCACTAGATAACAGAGTTGCACTGTATAACTGTATGGATCACCAGCACTAGATAACAGAGTTACACTGTATAACTTTATGGATCACCAGCACTAGATAACAGAGTTACACTGTATAACTTTATGGATCACCAGCACTTTATGGATCACCAGGACTAGATAACACAGTTACACTGTATAAGTTTATGGATCACCAGCACTTTATGGATCACCAGGACTAGATAACACAGTTACACTGTATAACTTTATGGATCACCAGCACTAGATAACAGAGGTGCACTGTATAACTTTATGATTCACCAGCACTAGATAACAGAGGTACACTGTATAACTTTATGGATCACCAGCAGTAGATAACAGAGTTGCACTGTATAACTTTATGGATCACCAGCACTAGATAACAGAGTAGCACTGTATAACTTTATGAATCACCAGCACTAGATAACAGAGGTGCACTGTATAACTTTATGAATCACCAGCACTAGATAACAGAGTTACACTGTATAACGCTATGGATCACCAGTACTAGATAACATAGTTGCACTGTATAACTTTATGAATCCCCAGCACTAGATAACAGAGGTGCACTATATAACTTTATGAATCACCAGCACTAGATAACAGAGTTACACTGTATAACTTTATGGATCACCAGTACTAGATAACAGCGTTACACTGTATAACTTTATGGATCACCAGCACTAGATAACAGAGTTGCACTATATAACTTTATGGATCACCTGCACTAGATAACAGAGTTACACTGTATAACTTTATGGATCACCAGCACTAGATAACATAGTTGCACTGTATAACTTTATGAATCACCAGCACTAGATAACAGAGTTGCACTGTATAACTTTATGAATCACCAGCACTAGATAACAGAGTTACACTGTATAACTTTATGGATCACCAGTACTAGATAACAGAGTTACACTGTATAACTTTATGGATCACCAGCACTAGATAACAGAGTTACACTGTATAACTTTATGGATCACCAGCACTAGATAACAGAGTTACACTGTATAACTTTATGGATCACCAGCACTTAATGGATCACCAGGACTAGATAACACAGTTACACTGTATAACTTTATGGATCACCAGCACTAGATAACAGAGATGCACTGTATAACTTTATGGATCACCAGCACTAGATAACAGAGTTGCACTGTATAACTTTATGGATCACCAGCACTAGATAACAGAGTTACACTGTATAACTGCATGGATCACCAGCACTAGATAACAGAGTTACACTGTATAACTTTATGGTTCACCAGCACAAGATAACAGAGTTACACTGTATAACTTTATTGATCACCAGCACTCGATAACAGAGGTGCACTGTTTAACTTTATGGATCACCAGCACTAGATAATAGAGTTGCACTGTATAACTTTATGGATCACCAGTACTAGATAACACAGTTGCACTGTATAACTTTATGGATAACCAGTACTAGATAACAGAGTTGCACTGTATAACTTTATGGATCACCAGCACTATATAACTTTATGGATCACCAGCACTAGATAACAGAGTTGCACTGTATAACTATATGGATCACCAGCACTAGATAACAGAGTTACACTGTATAACTTTATGGATCACCAGCACTAGATAACTTTATGGATCACCAGCACTAGATAACAGAGTTGCACTGTATAACTTTATGAATCACCAGCACTAGATAACAGAGTTACACAGTATAACTTTATGGATCACCAGCACTAGATAACAGAGTTACACTGTATAACTTTATGGATCACCAGCTCTAGATAACAGAGTTACACTGTATAACTTTATGGATCACCAGCACTAGATAACAGAGTTACACTGTATAACTTTATGGATCACCAGCACTTTATGGATCACCAGGACTAGATAACACAGTTACACTGTATAACTTTATGGATCACCAGCACTAGATAACAGAGTTGCACTGTATAACTTTATGGATCACCAGCACTAGATAACAGAGTTGCACTGTATAACTTTATGGATCACCAGCACTAGATAACAGAGTTACACTGTATAACTGCATGGATCACCAGCACTAGATAACAGAGTTACACTGTATAACTTTATGGTTCACCAGCACAAGATAACAGAGTTACACTGTATAACTTTATTGATCACCAGCACTCGATAACAGAGGTGCACTGTTTAACTTTATGGATCACCAGCACTAGATAATAGAGTTGCACTGTATAACTTTATGGATCACCAGTACTAGATAACAGAGTTACACTGTATAACTTTATGGATCACCAGCACTAGATAACAGAGTTACACTGTATAACTTTATGGATCACCAGCACTAGATAACAGAGTTACACTGTATAACTTTATGGATCACCAGCACTTAATGGATCACCAGGACTAGATAACACAGTTACACTGTATAACTTTATGGATCACCAGCACTAGATAACAGAGATGCACTGTATAACTTTATGGATCACCAGCACTAGATAACAGAGTTGCACTGTATAACTTTATGGATCACCAGCACTAGATAACAGAGTTACACTGTATAACTGCATGGATCACCAGCACTAGATAACAGAGTTACACTGTATAACTTTATGGTTCACCAGCACAAGATAACAGAGTTACACTGTATAACTTTATTGATCACCAGCACTCGATAACAGAGGTGCACTGTTTAACTTTATGGATCACCAGCACTAGATAATAGAGTTGCACTGTATAACTTTATGGATCACCAGTACTAGATAACACAGTTGCACTGTATAACTTTATGGATAACCAGTACTAGATAACAGAGTTGCACTGTATAACTTTATGGATCACCAGCACTATATAACTTTATGGATCACCAGCACTAGATAACAGAGTTGCACTGTATAACTATATGGATCACCAGCACTAGATAACAGAGTTACACTGTATAACTTTATGGATCACCAGCACTAGATAACTTTATGGATCACCAGCACTAGATAACAGAGTTGCACTGTATAACTTTATGAATCACCAGCACTAGATAACAGAGTTACACAGTATAACTTTATGGATCACCAGCACTAGATAACAGAGTTACACTGTATAACTTTATGGATCACCAGCTCTAGATAACAGAGTTACACTGTATAACTTTATGGATCACCAGCACTAGATAACAGAGTTACACTGTATAACTTTATGGATCACCAGCACTTTATGGATCACCAGGACTAGATAACACAGTTACACTGTATAACTTTATGGATCACCAGCACTAGATAACAGAGTTGCACTGTATAACTTTATGGATCACCAGCACTAGATAACAGAGTTGCACTGTATAACTTTATGGATCACCAGCACTAGATAACAGAGTTACACTGTATAACTGCATGGATCACCAGCACTAGATAACAGAGTTACACTGTATAACTTTATGGTTCACCAGCACAAGATAACAGAGTTACACTGTATAACTTTATTGATCACCAGCACTCGATAACAGAGGTGCACTGTTTAACTTTATGGATCACCAGCACTAGATAATAGAGTTGCACTGTATAACTTTATGGATCACCAGTACTAGATAACACAGTTGCACTGTATAACTTTATGGATAACCAGTACTAGATAACAGAGTTGCACTGTATAACTTTATGGATCACCAGCACTATATAACTTTATGGATCACCAGCACTAGATAACAGAGTTGCACTGTATAACTTTATGGATCACCAGCACTAGATCACAGAGTTACACTGTATAACTTTATGGATCACCAGCACTAGATAACAGAGTTACACTGTATAACTTTATGGATCACCAGCACTAGATAACAGAGTTACACTGTATAACTTTATGGATCGCCATCACTAGATAACAGAGTTACACTGTATAACTTTATGGATCATCAGCACTAGGTAACAGAGTTGCGCTTTATAACTTTATGGATAACCAGCACTATATAACAGAGTTGCACCGTATAACTTTATGGATCACCAGCACTAGATAACAGAGTTACACTGTATAACTTTATGGATCACCAGCATTAGATAACAGAGTTACACTGTATAACTTTATGGATCACCAGCACTAGATAACAGAGTTACACTGTATAACTTTATGGATCGCCAGCACTAGATAACAGAGTTACACTATATAACTTTATGGATCACCAGCACTAGATAACAGAGTTGCACTGTATAACTTTATGGATCACCAGCACTAGATAACAGAGTTACACTGTATAACTTTATGGATCACCAGCACTAGATAACAGAGTTACACCGTATAACTTTATGGATCACCAGTACTAGATTACAGAGTTACACTGCATAACTTTATGGATCACTAGCACTAGATAACAGAGTTGCACTGTATAACTTTATGGATCACCAGTACTAGATAACACAGTTGCAGTGTATAACTTTATGGATAACCAGTACTTGATAACAGAGTTGCACTGTATAACTTTATGGATCAACAGCAGAAGATAACAGAGTTGCACTGTAAAACTTTATGGATCACCAGCACTATATAACAGAGTTACACTGTATAACTTTATGGATCACCAGTACTAGATAACAGAGTTACACTGTATAACTTTATGGATCACCAGCACTAGATAAAAGAGTTGCACTGTTTAACTTTATGGATCTCCAGCACTAGATAACAGAGTTGCACTGTATAACTTTATGGATCACCAGCACTAGATAACAGAGTTACACTGTATAACTTTATGGATCACCAGCACTAGATAACAGAGTTACACTGTATAACTTTATGGATCACCAGCACTTTATGGATCACCAGGACTAGATAACACAGTTACACTGTATAAGTTTATGGATCACCAGCACTTTATGGATCACCAGGACTAGATAACACAGTTACACTGTATAACTTTATGGATCACCAGCACTAGATAACAGAGGTGCACTGTATAATTTTATGATTCACCAGCACTAGATAACAGAGGTACACTGTATAACTTTATGGATCACCAGCAGTAGATAACAGAGTTGCACTGTATAACTTTATGGATCACCAGCACTAGATAACAGAGTAGCACTGTATACCTTTATGAATCACCAGCACTAGATAACAGAGGTGCACTGTATAACTTTATGAATCACCAGCACTAGATAACAGAGTTACACTGTATAACGCTATGGATCACCAGCACTAGATAACATAGTTGCACTGTATAACTTTATGAATCCCCAGCACTAGATAACAGAGGTGCACTATATAACTTTATGAATCACCAGCACTAGATAACAGAGTTACACTGTATAACTTTATGGATCACCAGTACTAGATAACAGCGTTACACTGTATAACTTTATGGATCACCAGCACTAGATAACAGAGTTGCACTATATAACTTTATGGATCACCTGCACTAGATAACAGAGTTACACTGTATAACTTTATGGATCACCAGCACTAGATAACATAGTTGCACTGTATAACTTTATGAATCACCAGCACTAGATAACAGAGTTGCACTGTATAACTTTATGAATCACCAGGACTAGATTACAGAGTTACACTGTATAACTTTATGGATCACCAGCACTAGATAACAGAGTTACACTGTATAACTTTATGGATCGCCATCACTAGATAACAGAGTTACATTGTATAACTTTATGGATCATCAGCACTAGGTAACAGAGTTGCGCTTTATAACTTTATGGATAACCAGCACTATATAACAGAGTTGCACCGTATAACTTTATGGATCACCAGCACTAGATAACAGAGTTACACTGTATAACTTTATGGATCACCAGCATTAGATAACAGAGTTACACTGTATAACTTTATGGATCACCAGCACTAGATAACAGAGTTACACTGTATAACTTTATGGATCGCCAGCACTAGATAACAGAGTTACACTATATAACTTTATGGATCACCAGCACTAGATAACAGAGTTGCACTGTATAACTTTATGGATCACCAGCACTAGATAACAGAGTTACACTGTATAACTTTATGGATCACCAGCACTAGATAACAGAGTTACACCGTATAACTTTATGGATCACCAGTACTAGATTACAGAGTTACACTGCATAACTTTATGGATCACTAGCACTAGATAACAGAGTTGCACTGTATAACTTTATGGATCACCAGTACTAGATAACACAGTTGCAGTGTATAACTTTATGGATAACCAGTACTTGATAACAGAGTTGCACTGTATAACTTTATGGATCAACAGCAGAAGATAACAGAGTTGCACTGTAAAACTTTATGGATCACCAGCACTATATAACAGAGTTACACTGTATAACTTTATGGATCACCAGTACTAGATAACAGAGTTACACTGTATAACTTTATGGATCACCAGCACTAGATAAAAGAGTTGCACTGTTTAACTTTATGGATCTCCAGCACTAGATAACAGAGTTGCACTGTATAACTTTATGGATCACCAGCACTAGATAACAGAGTTACACTGTATAACTTTATGGATCACCAGCACTAGATAACAGAGTTACACTGTATAACTTTATGGATCACCAGCACTTTATGGATCACCAGGACTAGATAACACAGTTACACTGTATAAGTTTATGGATCACCAGCACTTTATGGATCACCAGGACTAGATAACACAGTTACACTGTATAACTTTATGGATCACCAGCACTAGATAACAGAGGTGCACTGTATAACTTTATGATTCACCAGCACTAGATAACAGAGGTACACTGTATAACTTTATGGATCACCAGCAGTAGATAACAGAGTTGCACTGTATAACTTTATGGATCACCAGCACTAGATAACAGAGTAGCACTGTATACCTTTATGAATCACCAGCACTAGATAACAGAGGTGCACTGTATAACTTTATGAATCACCAGCACTAGATAACAGAGTTACACTGTATAACGCTATGGATCACCAGTACTAGATAACAGCGTTACACTGTATAACTTTATGGATCACCAGCACTAGATAACAGAGTTGCACTATATAACTTTATGGATCACCTGCACTAGATAACAGAGTTACACTGTATAACTTTATGGATCACCAGCACTAGATAACATAGTTGCACTGTATAACTTTATGAATCACCAGCACTAGATAACAGAGTTGCACTGTATAACTTTATGAATCACCAGGACTAGATTACAGAGTTACAATGTATAACTTTATGGATCACCAGCACTAGATAACAGAGTTACACTGTATAACTTTATGGATCGCCATCACTAGATAACAGAGTTACACTGTATAACTTTATGGATCATCAGCACTAGGTAACAGAGTTGCGCTTTATAACTTTATGGATAACCAGCACTATATAACAGAGTTGCACCGTATAACTTTATGGATCACCAGCACTAGATAACAGAGTTACACTGTATAACTTTATGGATCACCAGCATTAGATAACAGAGTTACACTGTATAACTTTATGGATCACCAGCACTAGATAACAGAGTTACACTGTATAACTTTATGGATCGCCAGCACTAGATAACAGAGTTACACTATATAACTTTATGGATCACCAGCACTAGATAACAGAGTTGCACTGTATAACTTTATGGATCACCAGCACTAGATAACAGAGTTACACTGTATAACTTTATGGATCACCAGCACTAGATAACAGAGTTACACTGCATAACTTTATGGATCACTAGCACTAGATAACAGAGTTGCACTGTATAACTTTATGGATCACCAGTACTAGATAACACAGTTGCAGTGTATAACTTTATGGATAACCAGTACTTGATAACAGAGTTGCACTGTATAACTTTATGGATCAACAGCAGAAGATAACAGAGTTGCACTGTAAAACTTTATGGATCACCAGCACTATATAACAGAGTTACACTGTATAACTTTATGGATCACCAGTACTAGATAACAGAGTTACACTGTATAACTTTATGGATCACCAGCACTAGATAAAAGAGTTGCACTGTTTAACTTTATGGATCTCCAGCACTAGATAACAGAGTTGCACTGTATAACTTTATGGATCACCAGCACTAGATAACAGAGTTACACTGTATAACTTTATGGATCACCAGCACTAGATAACAGAGTTACACTGTATAACTTTATGGATCACCAGCACTTTATGGATCACCAGGACTAGATAACACAGTTACACTGTATAAGTTTATGGATCACCAGCACTTTATGGATCACCAGGACTAGATAACACAGTTACACTGTATAACTTTATGGATCACCAGCACTAGATAACAGAGGTGCACTGTATAACTTTATGATTCACCAGCACTAGATAACAGAGGTACACTGTATAACTTTATGGATCACCAGCAGTAGATAACAGAGTTGCACTGTATAACTTTATGGATCACCAGCACTAGATAACAGAGTAGCACTGTATACCTTTATGAATCACCAGCACTAGATAACAGAGGTGCACTGTATAACTTTATGAATCACCAGCACTAGATAACAGAGTTACACTGTATAACGCTATGGATCACCAGTACTAGATAACAGCGTTACACTGTATAACTTTATGGATCACCAGCACTAGATAACAGAGTTGCACTATATAACTTTATGGATCACCTGCACTAGATAACAGAGTTACACTGTATAACTTTATGGATCACCAGCACTAGATAACATAGTTGCACTGTATAACTTTATGAATCACCAGCACTAGATAACAGAGTTGCACTGTATAACTTTATGAATCACCAGGACTAGATTACAGAGTTACAATGTATAACTTTATGGATCACCAGCACTAGATAACAGAGTTACACTGTATAACTTTATGGATCGCCATCACTAGATAACAGAGTTACACTGTATAACTTTATGGATCATCAGCACTAGGTAACAGAGTTGCGCTTTATAACTTTATGGATAACCAGCACTATATAACAGAGTTGCACCGTATAACTTTATGGATCACCAGCACTAGATAACAGAGTTACACTGTATAACTTTATGGATCACCAGCATTAGATAACAGAGTTACACTGTATAACTTTATGGATCACCAGCACTAGATAACAGAGTTACACTGTATAACTTTATGGATCGCCAGCACTAGATAACAGAGTTACACTATATAACTTTATGGATCACCAGCACTAGATAACAGAGTTGCACTGTATAACTTTATGGATCACCAGCACTAGATAACAGAGTTACACTGTATAACTTTATGGATCACCAGCACTAGATAACAGAGTTACACCGTATAACTTTATGGATCACCAGTACTAGATTACAGAGTTACACTGCATAACTTTATGGATCACTAGCACTAGATAACAGAGTTGCACTGTATAACTTTATGGATCACCAGTACTAGATAACACAGTTGCAGTGTATAACTTTATGGATAACCAGTACTTGATAACAGAGTTGCACTGTATAACTTTATGGATCAACAGCAGAAGATAACAGAGTTGCACTGTAAAACTTTATGGATCACCAGCACTATATAACAGAGTTACACTGTATAACTTTATGGATCACCAGTACTAGATAACAGAGTTACACTGTATAACTTTATGGATCACCAGCACTAGATAAAAGAGTTGCACTGTTTAACTTTATGGATCTCCAGCACTAGATAACAGAGTTGCACTGTATAACTTTATGGATCACCAGCACTAGATAACAGAGTTACACTGTATAACTTTATGGATCACCAGCACTAGATAACAGAGTTACACTGTATAACTTTATGGATCACCAGCACTTTATGGATCACCAGGACTAGATAACACAGTTACACTGTATAAGTTTATGGATCACCAGCACTTTATGGATCACCAGGACTAGATAACACAGTTACACTGTATAACTTTATGGATCACCAGCACTAGATAACAGAGGTGCACTGTATAACTTTATGATTCACCAGCACTAGATAACAGAGGTACACTGTATAACTTTATGGATCACCAGCAGTAGATAACAGAGTTGCACTGTATAACTTTATGGATCACCAGCACTAGATAACAGAGTAGCACTGTATAACTTTATGAATCACCAGCACTAGATAACAGAGGTGCACTGTATAACTTTATGAATCACCAGCACTAGATAACAGAGTTACACTGTATAACGCTATGGATCACCAGCACTAGATAACATAGTTGCACTGTATAACTTTATGAATCCCCAGCACTAGATAACAGAGGTGCACTATATAACTTTATGAATCACCAGCACTAGATAACAGAGTTACACTGTATAACTTTATGGATCACCAGTACTAGATAACAGCGTTACACTGTATAACTTTATGGATCACCAGCACTAGATAACAGAGTTGCACTATATAACTTTATGGATCACCTGCACTAGATAACAGAGTTACACTGTATAACTTTATGGATCACCAGCACTAGATAACAGAGTTACACTGTATAACTTTATGGATCACCAGTACTAGATAACAGAGTTACACTGTATAACTTTATGGATCACCAGCACTAGATAAAAGAGTTGCACTGTTTAACTTTATGGATCTCCAGCACTAGATAACAGAGTTGCACTGTATAACTTTATGGATCACCAGCACTAGATAACAGAGTTACACTGTATAACTTTATGGATCACCAGCACTAGATAACAGAGTTACACTGTATAACTTTATGGATCACCAGCACTTTATGGATCACCAGGACTAGATAACACAGTTACACTGTATAAGTTTATGGATCACCAGCACTTTATGGATCACCAGGACTAGATAACACAGTTACACTGTATAACTTTATGGATCACCAGCACTAGATAACAGAGGTGCACTGTATAACTTTATGATTCACCAGCACTAGATAACAGAGGTACACTGTATAACTTTATGGATCACCAGCAGTAGATAACAGAGTTGCACTGTATAACTTTATGGATCACCAGCACTAGATAACAGAGTAGCACTGTATAACTTTATGAATCACCAGCACTAGATAACAGAGGTGCACTGTATAACTTTATGAATCACCAGCACTAGATAACAGAGTTACACTGTATAACGCTATGGATCACCAGCACTAGATAACATAGTTGCACTGTATAACTTTATGAATCCCCAGCACTAGATAACAGAGGTGCACTATATAACTTTATGAATCACCAGCACTAGATAACAGAGTTACACTGTATAACTTTATGGATCACCAGTACTAGATAACAGCGTTACACTGTATAACTTTATGGATCACCAGCACTAGATAACAGAGTTGCACTATATAACTTTATGGATCACCTGCACTAGATAACAGAGTTACACTGTATAACTTTATGGATCACCAGCACTAGATAACATAGTTGCACTGTATAACTTTATGAATCACCAGCACTAGATAACAGAGTTGCACTGTATAACTTTATGAATCACCAGCACTAGATAACAGAGTTACACTGTATAACTTTATGGATCACCAGTACTAGATAACAGAGTTACACTGTATAACTTTATGGATCACCAGCACTAGATAACAGAGTTGCACTATATAACTTTATGGATCACAAGCACTAGATAACAGAGTTGCACTGTATAACTTTATGGATCACCAGCACTAGATAACAGAGTTGCACTGTATAACTTTTTGGATCACCAGCACTAGATAACAGAGTTGCACTGTATAACTTTATGGATCACCAGGACTAGATTACAGAGTTACACTGTATAACTTTATGGATCACCAGCACTAGATAACAGAGTTGCACTGTATAACTTTATGGATCACCAGCACTAGATAACAGAGTTGCACTGTATAACTTTATGGATCACCAGTACTAGATAACAGAGTTGCACTGTATAACTTTATGGATCACCAGCACTATATAACTTTATGGATCACCAGTACTAGATAACAGAGTTACACTGTATAACTTTATGGATCACCAGCACTAGATAACAGAGTTGCACTGTATAACGTTATGAATCAACAGCACTAGATAACAGAGTTGCACTGTATAACTTTATGGATCACCAACACTAGATAACAGAGTTACACTGTATAACTTTATGGATCACCAGGACTAGATAACACAGTTACACTGTATAACTTTATGGATCACCAGCACTTTATGGATCACCAGGACTAGATAACACAGTTACACTGTATAACTTTATGGATCACCAGCACTAGATTACAGAGTTGCACTGTATAACTTTATGGATCACCAGCACTAGATAAGAGACTTGCACTGTATAACTTTATGGATCACCAGCACTAGATAACAGAGGTGCACTGTATAACTTTATGAATCACCAGCACTAGATAACAGAGTTAAAGTGTATAACTTTATGGATCACCAGCACTAGATAACAGAGTTGCACTGTATAACTTTTTGGATCACCAGCACTAGATAACAGAGTTGCACTGTATAACTTCATGGATCACCAGCACTAGATAACAGAGTTACACTTTATAACTTTATGGATCACCAGCACTAGATAACAGAGTTGCACTGTATAACTTTATGGATCACCAGTACTAGGTAACAGAGTTGCACTGTATAACTTTATGGATCACCAGTACTAGATAACAGAGTTGCACTGTATAACTTTATGGATCACCAGCACTATATAACTTTATGGATCACCAGCACTAGATAACAGAGATACACTGTATAACTTTATGGATCACCAGCACTTTATGGATCACCAGGACTAGATATCACAGTTACACTGTATAACTTTATGGATCACCAGCACTTTATGGATCACCAGGACTAGATAACACAGTTGAAAGGTATAACTTTAGGGATCACCAGCACTAGATAACAGAGTTGCACTGTATAACTTTATGGATCACCAGCACTAGATAACAGAGTTGCACTGTATAACTTTATGGATCACCAGCACTAGATAAGAGAGGTGCACTGTATAACTTTATGAATCACCAGCACTAGATAACAGAGTTACACTGTATAACTTTATGGATCACCAGCACTAGATAACAGAGTTACACTGTATAACTTTATGGATCACCAGCTCTAGATAACAGAGTTACAATGCATAACTTTATGGATCACCAATACTAGATAACAGAGTTACACTGTATAACTTTATGGATCACCAGGACTAGATAACAGAGTTACACTGTATAACTTTATGGATCACCAGCACTAGATTACAGAGTTACACTGTATAACTTTACGGATCACCAGCACTAGATAACAGAGTTACACTGTATAACTTTATCGATCACCAGCACTAGATAACAGAGTTGCACTGTTTAACTTTATGGATCACCAGTACTAGATAACAGAGTTGCACTGTATAACTTTATGGATCACCAGTACTAGATAACAGAGTTGCACTGTATAACTTTATGGATCACCAGCACTAGATAACAGAGTTACACTGTATAACTTTAGGGATCACCAGCACTAGATAACAGAGTTGCACTGTATACCTTTATGGATCATCTGCACTAGATAACAGAGTTACACTGTATAACTTTATGGATCACCAGCACTAGATAACAGAGGTGCACTGTATAACTTTATGGATCACCAGGACTAGATAACAGAGTTGCGCTGTATAATTTTATGGATCACCAGCATTAGATAACAGAGTTGCACTGTATAAATTTTATGGATCACCAGCACTAGATAACAGAGTTGCACTGTATAACTTTATGGATCACCAGCACTAGATAACATAGTTGCACTGTATAACTTTATGGATCACCAGGACTAGATAACAGAGTTGCACTGTATATCTTTATCATACGTTTTGTAATATTTTGGTTTATATCATAAACATATACATCGAGTGGTTACTGCTGGCAATAGCACTACATATACAGTATATTTAATGTATGATGATTTTTTCCTTACTTTTTTAAATGTATTTTTTATTTTATTTTTAAGTAAGGCAACTGAAAGCTTTCAGCATGACTGATAGTAACAGCAGCAATGAAAAATAATGGACCTGTCAGCAAGCATTAACATTTTGTTACCTAAAAAAAGTAAAGGCTATTATATCTGGTGTCAGAAATATTAATAACATTTATGCCTGTCTCCTAGCTCTCACTGCATATTAATGATTTGCCTATATAATACTGAAACATTAGTTGCATTTGCTTTGGTATTGTTTTACTTGTACACATTTGCACAAAAGTAAATGAATTTATGTAGCATATCTCAACATTAGTAAACTTCGGGTCAGGAATAATCAGACTCCTTTAATCTCTGTCTTTATCCATTTCTGCTTCCTGATGGAGTCCCGTAATTGTACCTATCACTGAGAGTGGAGAAAAGAATATGTTCTAAATTCTGAGAACGCACTGATTTCTCAGATGTGATCCCTGGGCGATAATGAGGGAGGACAGAGACAGGGAAGAGGTGATAATCTCTCAGGAAATAGAATAGACTATAACGTGCAGTACTGTGGGTAAGTGAGGACACGGAGAAAGCCCAGAATGAGCATTGCAGGTTCTGAACATTATCTAGATCAGGTTGCTGGCAGGTAAAAGGAAAGTACAGAATACAGCTCATTACACATTTTGTGCACTAGGAAGTCTCGTGGGTTTATCTGTCTGGATATAACTGCTGAAGTCAGTGAACGGCTATTTAGTAATGTCTGGAGCCTTCTGTATAATTAGCGATAGGTATGTAATAGTGTCATTAACAGAAGGGACATTTCATGTCTCTTGTGCAGGCAGCTCTATGGGGAGCAACAATATATATATATATATATATATATATATATACAGTCAGCTCCATAAATATTGTGACATTGACAGAATTTTCATATATTGGCCTCTATTCACCACCACAATGGCTTTGAAATGAAACAATCAAGATGTACTTTAACTGCAGACTTTCAGATTTCATTTGAGGGTAATTACATCCAAATCAGGTGAACGGTGTAGGAATTACAACGGTTTCTATATGTGCCTCCCACTATTTAAGGGGCCAAAAGTAATGGGACAAACTAAACAATCCTAAATCTAACTCTCAATTTTTAACACTTTGTTGCAAATCCTTTGCAGGCAATTACAGCCTGAAGTCTGGAACACATAGACATCACCAGACGCTGGGTTTCATCCCTGGTGATGCTCTGCCAGGCCTCTACTGCAAATGTCTTCAGTTCCTGCTTGTTCTTGGGGCATTTTCCCATCAGTTTTGTCTTCATCAAGTGAAATGCATGCTCAATCGGATTCATGTCAGGGGATTGACTTGGCCATTGCATAACATTCCACTTTTTAGCCTTAAAAAACTCTTTGGTTGCTTTTGCAGTATGCTTCGGGTCATTGTCCATCTGCACTGTGAAGCGCCGTCCAATGAGTTCTGAAGCATTTGACTGAATATGAGCATATAATATTGCCCGAAACACTTCAGAATTCATTCTGCTGCTTTTGTCAGCAGTCACATCATCAATAAATACAAGGGAACCAGTTCCATTGGCAGCCATACATGCCCACGCCATGACACTACCACCACCATGCTTCACTGATGAGGTGGTATGTTTTGGATCATGAGCAGTTCCTTTCCTTCTCTTCTCTTCCCATCACTCTGGTACAAGTTGATCTTTGTCTCATCTGTCAATAGGATGTTGTTCCAGAACTGTAATGTTGTTTGGCAAACTCTAATCTGGTCTTCCTGTTTTTGTGGCTCATCAATGGTTTGCATCTTGTGGTGAACCCTCTATATTCACTCTTGTGAAGTCTTCTCTTGATTGTTGACTTTGACACATATACATCTACCTCCTGGAGAGTGTTCTTCATTTGGCCAACTGTTGTGAAGGGGTTTTTCTTCACCAGGGAAATAATTCTTTTGTCATCCACCACAGTTGTTTTCCATGGTCTTCCGGGTCTTTTGGTGTTGCTGAGCTCTCCGGTGCGTTCTTTCTTTTTAAGAATGTTCCAAACAGTTGATTTGGCCACACCTAATGTTTTTGCTATCTCTCTGATGGGTTTGTTTTGATTTTTCAGCCTAATGATGGCTTGCTTCACTGATAGTGACAGCTCTTTGGATCTCATATTGAGAGTCGACAGCAACTGATTCCAAATGCAAATGTCACACCTAGAATCAACTCCAGACCTTTTACCTGCTTAATTGATAATGAAATAACGAGGGAATAGCCCACACCTGTCCATGAAATAGCTTTTGAGTTGATAGTCCCATTACTTTTGGCCCCTTAAAAAGTGGGAGGTACATATAGAAACCATTGTATTTCCTACACCGTTCACCTGATTTGGATGTAATTACCCTCAAATTAAATCTGAAAGTCTGCAGTTAAAGCACATATTGTTTGTTTCATTTCAAAGCCATTGTGGTGGTGAATAGAGGCCAAAATATGAAAATTCTGTCAATGTCCCAATATTTATGGACCTCACTGTATATATATATATATATATATATATATATATACATTCATTTTATATAAATCACTTCCAGAAGCTGAGGAAAAGCTGGTCCAGTTACTGTAGATAGAAACATTTGTATCAAACCTTGGAGAGTGATAAAGTGGTGAAGTTGCCCAAACAACCAATCAGCTTCTAACTGTCATCTATCTAGCACAGTCTTTGAAATGACAATTAGAATCCGATTGGTTGTTTGGGGCAATTGCTGCATTTATATCTCTCCAAGGCTTGATATATATATATATATCCCCCATACGAGGAAATGTATCATTTATCACAATGAGCATGTGATCATCTTGCCCTGTCAGATGGCTGGCATGTACGATCTTCAGCTACTAACTGTTAATATTTCAAACACTACTTACTTTATTTCCCACCAAGGTTTGATACATCTCTCCAATAGAGCTGTATAGAGCGATGTAGTTACTTCAGCTCCCTCTCTGGAGGGTTTTGTGAAAAGAAGACCGTAGGCTTCAATAGCCAGAAACATCTAATGATGGCATTAGCTAGTGGGCACAGGCAGGGGCGTTTCTACAGAGGAGGGGGCCTGTGTGCACTCTCTGTCCAGGCCCCCTACTCTCTTTGCGGCGGCGGACATGCTCAGCATCGCAGCACTTGTAAACTCTGGGCACTAGAGTGTGCCCGGAGTTTACAGCGCATGCGTAGGTTGCATTAGGGTTATTTCACTAGTGCGCATGTGCAGAACACCGGAAAAAATGGCTGCGGCGGCCATTTTTCAGGTGTTTTCACCGGCGAGACAGCACAGTGCGGGACTTCGGATGGGTGAGTAATTAAAACATACGGGTGCAAAGTGTGCTGTGTGGGCCCCCCGGACCCAGGGGCCCGTGTGCACCGCACACCCTGCATCGATTATAAATACGCCCCTGGGCACGGGCTCTAGAAAGTTTCTGGAGTTTAATGTATGTGGCCACATCATAGCCCCATAGACATTGAGGACTGCAGTTTTCAGAGGATTTACCACATTTTTCTATTTGGTACATATGTACAATATATGTCTTCATTGCATGGCAATAGATTTGCACTCTCTGGGTGATATCAGATAGGTGCTTGCAGGAGCTGGCTGTCAAAATTTAGCCTGGATGTCAAGCACAGGACCGGAACTGGGCTCTATGCCACACTGTGCTGGCCCCACTACCTAAACCGTTTACGCCATAATGTCACACCTAGGCGGCATGGGGCGGCGGCTCTAGGATGTAGAGCACTGCCCAGATCGTACTAAGGATGCTCCGGGCAGGTACACAGGCTGCAGGGTGCCAGCCATCATTGGTTGCTCTGGGCGGCACTGCAGCAGTGCTACTGGATGCCATTCCAAGCACCCTGCAAGCCACATGCAGGTGCTGTGAGGCAGTGTCAAACTGTGGCATGAAGGGCCTACCTTAGAAATGCAGTGGTAGGGACCAACCGGGTGTGTCGCCAGCCATTACAGAGACTTGGCCAGCCATTAGAGACGATAGAGCCTGCAGGCAACATGGATACTACAGTGCATGGTCTGGGCCCCTTTATAAATATATAAAGTAAATACTAATAGTTCATGCAGTATGATATTATGTACTATATTGAATACACCATAGTCCTGGGAATGCAGTTTGATATAACATACTGTACGTATAATAATAAAGCACATTATGATGATCCTTTCTATATATACCACATTAATGAACTCTACATATGATAGGGAACCTCAGTACTCACCAGCCAGTGTCTAAAACTAAAATGAGAATTGCATTAGAGCTAGTTAAGTTCAAATTCATGCCATTATAATCAAAAAGGTTCAAATATCTAAATTATTGCCACTGGGTTGACTTAACCGTTGGTTACTTTACTACATTCTCAGTTTGCAATGTACTACTGTATATTTGAAATGTTATTTTCACTCAAGAAAACATCAGGGGGGAGGGGGAAGCTTGGAAAGAGATACAATTGTGAAAGATAACATACCAACCAGTATGTCCCTGTCACTGTACAGGCTATGTTTGAAAAATGACAGTTAGGAGCTGATTGGATGGTACATTATCTTTCACCATTTTCCCTCTCTCCAAGCTTTCATGAATACCCCCTTAAATCTGTTAACCCAACCACTCATTTTGATTGACAGAAGGGTGAATCTTGGTGTAGTGTCTATAGAAACAAACCAAGCACCCATATTCATCTACAGGTATGTTCCTGCTCTACCAGGTAACTGACCCTCTAATGTAGTAACAATGTATAATTCAAGTGCATGGTCTGGTACCTGACATTAGAGGAGAGGGTGGGGCCTTAGGCAGTGGGGCCCACTGTACTCCTGTGGGCCAGTCTGAGTCAATCATGTTACAATATAAAATCTTACAAAACTCCTGCATATTAAACATGAATAACCTTATTTCTGTGCAGTTCTTATTTTTAGAGAGTGTGGCGTTTTTTCTGTATGTTAAATAAAATGTTCCGTAACAGATGGGCTGCTAAATTTAGGATAGCTGAGCTTTGGTTAAAGGGGAGGGAAGGGGGGTGGGGGGAGGTGTTTAGTACAATCTGTTTTTAATTGATAAAAACAGCTATCTTTTGACCTTGGTAGTAGAGAGTGAAATAGCTGAGGTACTTTTACTGCTGA
Organism: Taudactylus pleione; assembly: GCA_031769625.1. Taxonomy (NCBI): domain Eukaryota; kingdom Metazoa; phylum Chordata; class Amphibia; order Anura; family Myobatrachidae; genus Taudactylus; species Taudactylus pleione. The sequence continues at coordinate 8,420,587 of JAUIMM010000104.1, read as the reverse complement.
GAATTGAGTGTGTCCTGCATAGGCCAGTGTGCCAGTGTGCCAGTGTGCCAGTGTGCCATCTCGTCATGACAGCCAGGATTACAGTTCTGAATTACTGATGTGAATGGCCAACCAGAGGAGTAGCGGGGAACCATGACGCCCGGAGAAAGTGCATGTCATAGCGCCCCCCCCCCTCTGTACTGAACTGTGTATGGCAGCCTGTAGGGGAATGCTGAAGTGAAGAGAGAAGCAGCAGTGTCAGTATCACACTAGGCGTTGAGGTCCAATTGGGGGAATAGAATGCTTCGGTGATCTGACATTAAGGGGAAGCTCCTTTGACACTGCTTTATTTATGTATAGCACCTAGGATCTGACTTTTATCTCCTTTGTATCATTGCTATTAGTCAATAGAGGAGATTGTATTATATATTCTGATCATTTAACTTAAACTGACAGAGTACATGTGCTAGACAGTGCCAGATTAATGTCCACATGGGCCTGGAGCTGATATTTATGAAGGGCCTATTGCAGAGGTTCCCAAACTTTTTTTGAATCACGACGCCCTAGAGTATCAGCATTGTTTTCACGGCACCCCTAAACCAAACATTTGTTATTGAGAAATCCTGAAAAAATGTAGTGAAGTAGTGAAGTGAAGTAAATTGTGCTGACCGGTCCTTAGGCACAGTTATGTGGTTGTGAACAGGTTTGAGCTTTTGTTTGTCCACATATTTACATTACATTGACCATAAATAATTTGATTTGGTGTGAACCACCAACCTGAGGCACCCCTGCAAGTGTCCCGAGGCACCCCAGGGTGCCACAGCACACAGTTTGGGAACCACTGGCCTATTGTGTGCCGCTGCAGGGGGTGTGACAGTCGCTGCGATGGTGTAACTAGAGATGTGAGGGCGTGAGCTGCGAGGTGTGGTCTGCACAGGGGGTGTGGCCAGTGCCATGGGTGTGGCTATAGTGGAGCAATTACAAGAAAAAGTTGCGCTCTGTGTGAAATGGTATGACCTCTATTGTCTGTCTTTCATTAAGTGCTAGAATAGTTTAAATAAAAGAAAAAAAAAATCTAAATTGTTCACTGATCATTGTCATATTTCTGTAAGTGTTCATCCCACATCCCTAGTCACTGCTGTAAATTAATAAATGAACGGCCTTCTTTAGCTGTTCCTTTTTAAAAAATAAATATCTTCAATGGTAATACTGGACTAGGGCAGTAAGGGCTACCTTACTGTACAGCTGTGTATGCATGGGTTTGTTTGGGCATTAAGTTTTTTTGTTAATTAAAAAAAAATAAAGTTTAAAATAAAAAAAAATATTTAAAATGATAAAAAAAACTCAGAAGTCTTTACATATAAAAATTATATCTTTTTTGTTTGTTTGTTTTTTAAAATGTAATCTGTTATTGCCATCCTGAGATAGTGCTAATAGAACAGGTAGGACGAAGACGGGATGTACTAAAGGGGAAAATGCGGTAAAACCCTGAAAATGCAGTTTTTGGGGGTTTTACCGCATTCCCTATATGTACAAAGCACCAATGGGTAATGCCATCTTCAGGTGGAGTTACCCAATAGAAGCCTATCGGCTTCTTATCGGTACGCTCCCCCTTGGGAGGGATCCGATCGGATGCACACATATTAGCGTTCCCACTAGGCTGTTTTAGCGGGGCGTGGCGCCCTGCCCTCTTTCTGGAAGGCAAAAAGCGCCCTGCCCTCCAGAAGGAGGGCAAAAAGCGCCCTGCCCTAACAGCCTGCGGGAACTGTCTTCACCCGCGGGTCGCAGCGTCCCGCGGGTGAAGAAATGTGCGGTGACCCGGTCACCGCCAGAGAATAGACGCCGGGCGCATGCGCCCGGCATCTATTCTCCCTGTCTGCAGGGCTTGGGGGCTGCCCGGCGTGTCCGTAAGTGCCGGGCACGCCCCCAAGAGTGACGTAAAGGGGACGCGTCTTATAGACACGCCCCCTTGTCGATGACCACGCCCCCTGCTCGGACACGAACGTGCCCTCTCTAGCTCCGGGGCCCTGCCTCGCGCCGGAGCTAGAGTGAACACTACATATACAGAGTGACTGTGCAGTATAGCTGGGAGTCGAAGGAGCTGTGAGACAGAACTGCTCAGCACAGTGCAAACTGGACGGACCAGCAGAGGGGATGGGATGGTGAGCACAAGGGGGGGGGGGGGAATCTTAGGGATCTTCATAAACCAACTTTCTGGGGCCCCTATACACCTTAATCCAGGGCCTGTCGCTCTTCCTGTTTGTGCTGACACTGTCCCTTTGGGAACGATGGGGTGGGTGTGACATCACACATGTGCAGAGGTGGTACTCTATACAACGCAAGGAGGGCTTCTGAAGTCTTCCAAATCGCTCGCCGCTCCTTGCACTCCCAGCTCTGGGTCCAAGTCAAGAATCGGTCCCCTTATGTGCACCTCAAGCTCCTGTACCCTCTTAATTTACCACTTGCGGTTAAGATGCCAGTGGACGGGATGTATACCAAAGCTGGAATCCTGACTCCCGTCAGGAAGCCGATGCTGTGATCCCAAAGGGATCAAGATACCAACGTCAGCATACCGAACACCGGCATCCCGGAGGTAAGTATACGGGTAAGGGTTAGCCCAGTGTTGGGGGGGATAGGGACCTCCCAGGGAGGATTAGGCTGCGGGGAGGGGGGTTTAGGGTTAGGTACCACCAGGGGGAGGTTACGGTTAGGCACCAACCCGGGAGGGTTTGGTTTAGGGTGTGGGAAGGGGGGTTAGGGTTAGGCACCACCGGGGAGAGGTTAGGCACCGCCAGGGTAGGGTTAGAGGAAGAAAGGGGGAGGGGTACGGTACTTATATTGGGATGCTGCTGTCGGTCTTCTGACCAGCGGCATCCTGTCCAGCCAGGAGCGTTGTAAGAGAGGAGGGGGCCCCTCCTCTCTCCCTGGTGGTTGGCAGCCGACTGACGCGGCTAGCCAGCCACCGGAGCCTTAGTAGACTCTGGGCACTAGAGTGTGCCCGGAAACTACTGCTCATGCGCAGAACACTGGAAAATGGCAGTGGCGGCCATTTTTCCGGTGTTCTGAGCAGCAGTGACACCCGACGCGAGACCTCTGACAGGTAAGTTTAAAAAAAATATGGGTGCAGTGTGTGCACACTGCACCCATTATAGATACGCCCCTGTGTCCAGCGGTATATCATACAGGTCCTGTGTGTGTATGTATGTGTATATATGTGTGTGTGTGTGTGTGTATATATATATATATATATATATATATATATATACACACACTGTACATACATGCATATATATACACACATATATATATATATATATATACTATAAACACATATTTACACTTACATATATACACATTTACATACATATATATTATATACACATTACAATATATCTATCTATCTATATATATATATACTATAAACACATATTTACACTTACATATGACACATTTACATACATATATATTATATACACATTACAATATATCTATCTATATATATATATATATATATACACAGTATATATATATATACATCGATAGATAGATAGATAGATAGATAGATAGATAGATAGATAGACACAGACATTACACCCACCTCTGGTTATGTACACTTTTCTGAGTTTTCTCACTTAGTGTCCGGCTGCAGTGTAACAGCTCAGTTGCCAAGGAGGGGTGAGGGGTCAATGGCTGGGCTTTAGAAAACCCCGGGGCACAGTTTTTAGCATCCCGGTATACAGATGAAGGGGCGGCGCTTAACACGATTTGGGGGCGGGGCTTAGCGAGATTCGGGGGCGGAGCTTAGCACAACTCAGATTGCACTGTCGGCCTGCCCGGAGGCGGAGTTTCGGACAGTCTGGGGGCGGAGCTATGAGCAGGCCCGAGGATAACCGGGGATTCGGGCAATGGGGCCGGGGGTGGAAGGAATGGGAGATAATCCTGCAGAATGGACGGGGCTTTGGAACGCTGTAGTGGACTGGTGACAGGAAAAGTTTTTTTTCCTGTCAAAACAGCAAGCACTGCAGTAGGTCCTGTGGGCCTATTTTCATGGGGTGGCCTGGAGCTGCAGCTCCACCCGCCCCATTGTTAATCCGGCCCTGGTGCTAGAGTGAGATTCCACAGGATGCACAGCTTATTACTGCAATTACTGCCCCAAGCAGCTGTCACTGGAGTGGGAACACCTATGGGAAGCTCCCTTCTTAATTATGGGCCTGATTCAGAGCCGGATGCTCTGACTAGAGCGCTCGCTCTGAATCAGGGCCCTCCTCCATTAAAATGGAGCGTCCTCCTGGATGCTCGTATAGCTGTGGGTTACCACCCACAGCATATACGAGCGTCCAAAAAGATGGTCGCGATGGTCTTGACCATCGCGACCATCGGACTTGCGACGGAGACCCTGCGGTAGGATCTCCCTGCCACAAGCCCTGGAGTGATTTTGGCTCTATCAGAGCCCAAATCACTCCCACTGACATCACTAGTGATGTCAGTGGGGCCGGCTTCAGACGGTAGGCGTTCCCATGGGAACGCCTCCGTCTGGCAGGCACGCCCCCGGCACGCCCACCAAAGGGGGCGTGCTGTCAATCAACATCGACAGGACGCCCCCTTTGGTGCGAGACCCGGAGCGACAGCTTGGCTGTCGCAGTCCGGGTCTCGCGCATGCGCACGACGGAGCTCCCTCTGTCGTGCGCATGCGCAGTGGGGAACATCGACCCACTTGCGAGCGTACTGCCGCTTGCGAGTGGGTCTGAATGACCCCCTATGCTCCTACTTTGCAAATTTACATTGCATCTATATTAATGTGAGTACTACTAATCAATATTGGAAGTATTGCAGAGATCACATTGATGTCTACGTTGCTGTAATTTATTTGCTTCTATGTGGCCCAAATATTCCAAGACATCTAAGGGGTTTCTGGACTGAGATGAAGTTGTGCAGATGAGATGTTCTACTCTTTATGGACAGCGCTTGTCACGACCCTGTCTAGTTGTCACCTTTTGCCTTGGGACTTACCCCTGTCAGCTTCCCCATGGATCTGTGTGTGTAATTTGCCTGGAGGATTTGCTCTGATTATTGCACCTGGCCTCTCCTCTGTCTGTGAGCACTGCTAGCCCTGATTGGAATCGCAGGTGTGGTTCTGATTCTCAGAGCTGCAGTGATGAATACTCCCTCTGCATGTTGTGCCTTCCACCACTCAGAATGCTACTACCAGACCACCTGTCCGTATCCACCAATTGCTGCCAGACCCATGGTATATATATCCTCTCCTGATAGCATTCTGGGCCTGAACATCTCGTCTTCCCGTGGTGTATGGTTCATGCTGTTTCTGTGTTCTAGTATATCCCTGAAACCTGCTACAGCAATCCCTGGCGCTATCCAGAAAACCTGTTTCAGCTGTACCTGGCAATCCAGTAAATCTGCTGGCAGCAACCCCCGGTGCTTCCAGAAAACCTGTTACAGCCAAACCTGGCAATCCAGTAAGCCTGCTGACAGCAACCCCTGGTGCATCCTGAAAACCTGCTACAGTAATACCTGGCATCCAGACGTCCTGTTACAGCAATACCTGGCCTGTGCTCTGCTGCTAGTCCTACTCCTGGTTGGTCCCTGGCACTCTGTAAACCTGCATCGTGTCACCCTGCCTTGCTTCCTGCTGTGGATCAACTCCTGCCCCTTTTACCTACCTACTCCCTCCCTTAACCTAAAATTCCCAAACCTACCCATTCCTTCCTGAAACCTGTTATTCCCAATTATCCTATCCAGCCTGCACCTGAGTTCCAACCTTGTCACAGCATTTCCAGATTACCCTGTTTAGCCCTCATCTCAGCATTACCTGACTTCCCTTCAGCCATTGTCACATTCCAGTCCAGAGTCAAGTTCCAAGCTCATCCGTTCAGTCCACATTGTTCCAGTCCAGAGTCAAGTTCTTAGTTCATCAGTTACATTCAGCAAGTATTCCTGCTGGTCCCAGTCCGGTCCCTCCAGTTCCTGTCATTTATCATCAAAGGCAGTTTTCACTGCTACACAAGTCTTATAAATAGAGCTATCTACATTATCTGTTTCCAGTCATGCCGGCCTCCGTTGAAACCCGATCACAGGTAACTCGCAGACACCAATCATGACAGCGCTAGTGTCAGAGACATTTCTCCATGCTGGAGGCACAGTAGTGACAATCAGAAATGGCTCAGATCTTGGACCTATGGGGAACTGGGAGTTTAATGATCTGTACATCTGTTTTCCCATCTTGTTAAACTCCAAAATCTGAGTTGCATGCAAAGCAGCTACATCTGCGATTTTACGAGGTGATGCATCTAAGGCCATCCAAGGCAAACACACATCTATTTGGGCAAAAGACAAAAGAAGCTTCTCATTTGATACTTTCAGACTAGGATTTTCTTGTACCACCGGCCAGAGTCTTCTTATCCACTTGCAAAAACTGGATGTATATGTATCAAATTAAGTGTTATTAGTCGAGATGAGCGGTTCGGATTCTGTGGAATCCGAACCGCTCCGAACATTGGGGATCCGAGTCCACCCGAACGATGTTCGGGTGTTCCCTGCCTGACTCGGATCCCCGTTCCAGGCCGAGCTGATGTCGGATTCTCACGAGAGAATCCGACGTCAGGGCTCCTCTAGTGTAGGGCAGACCGCTGTGATAGCGGTCTGCCCTACACAGACACACAGCCACCAGCGGCAGTTGTGTGTTTGTAATAGCAGCCAATGAGAGTCACACAGACTCTCATTGGCTGCTGCACGGAGGGAGCCGGTTGGAGCTCACTCATGAGCTCTGACTCCCTCCGTGCGTTATACAGCAGAGCAGAGCGGACGGCAGCGGGAGCAGGGAGTCATATAAGTTTTTTTTTTAGTTTATGTTTGTGTGTGTAAGGGGACATTACTGGGGGGCATACTACTACTGGGGGCCTGCTAGTGGGGGGCATACTACTACTGGAGGCATGCTAGTGGGGGGGCAGACTACTACTGGGGGCCTGCTAAAGGGGGCATACTACTACTGGGGACCTGCTAAGGGGGGCATACAACTACTGAGGGCCTGCTCATGGGGGGCATACCACTACTGGGGGCATGTTAATGGGGGCATGTTAATGGGGGCACAACTACTGGGGGCATGTTAATGGGGGCACTACTACTGGGGCACTAATACTGGGGGCACTGCTACTGGGGGGCATGCTAATGGGGGCACTACTACAGGGGGTCTGCTAATGGGGGCACTACTACTGGGGCCTGCTAATGGGGGCACTGCTACTGAGGGGCATACTACTGGGGGCATGTTAATGGGGGCACTACTAATGGGACACTACTACTGGGGGCACTGCTAATGAGGGGCACTACTACTGGGGGTCTGCTAATGGGGGCACTACTACTGGGGGCCTGCTAATGGGGGCACTGCTACCGAGGGGCATACTACTGGGGACATGTTAATGGGGGGCATACTACTGGGGGGCATACTACTACTGGGGACACTGCATAGGGGGCCCTACTACTAAGGGGACTGAATAGGGGGCACCACTACTGGGGCCATTGTGTTAGGGACACCACTACTGGGGGCATTGTATAAGTGGCACTACTACTGTGGGCATTGTATAAGGGGCATTACTACTGTGGGCTTTGTGCATAAGGGTCACTACTGTGGGCATTGTGTAAAAGGGGCACTACTGTGTGTCGTAACATAAATAAGAGACACTACTTTATGGTGTAATGTGAATCAGGGGCACTATGTGATGGAATGTTAATAATATTGTGCACTGTGACTCCTTGGGCCGTAACCCAATATGTAAGCAAGTACTGTGATTCTTCTGGCTGTACCCCACTGGGTGGGTGCACTACTTTTCACTTCTGCCACTGCTGTGTTGCAATGTTTCATAGATGTGCTTTAAATTGTGGTGTCTGTGCCGCTGCGCCGCTGCTTAGTCTCTTAGTAACCAGTCAGCTCATTGCAACCTTTGCCCAATAATGTTGAAAACAATATAAGCTGTGAGGTGGTCTAAATTGACTATAAATGACTGGAAATTAATGTTATTGAGGTTAATGATACTCTAAGAAGAAAAAAAGGACCAATTTATTTGATTTTAGCTTTTTATGTCAATTTTTGTAAAAGAAATCCAAATCCAGTCACCACAGTTTGGCAAATCCAAATCCAATGCCGGACGACGAATTAGAACCAAATCCAAATCTGCCAAAAATGGTCCGGCGCACATCCCTAGTTATTAGCCACTTGTCCATCAATGGATTTCCTAAGACAGACTCCTGGACTACAATGCTATTGCTCTGCTCTACTGAGGCATTGCCTAATAGTTGATGATGAGTGTTTTGATCAATTGTTTTTTTTAATAAGGTTGTTCCTATAGTTATAAATAAACTGGCACATTCCGGTGCCTGGAGCCAATGGTGTTGCTGAGCGCTGTAATGTGCCAGACGTAATAGCGGTAAATACAATGGCAGATGGTAGCATTATTGCCCTTCACTATAGTGGTGGTGATACACTGTATTTGTAGTGCCCAGCATAGGTTCTGTATGGTTCTGTGGCTGGTGAGTGTCCTGAGTCCATATGTTCCCATGGAACACCAGGAAGGAAAGACACACGGGGATGCCGCACATGTGCAGTAGCGCATGTCAGAGGTTGGCCTGTCTGGTTGAGCTCCGGCAGGCCCTAGCAACCACATCAGCTTACAATGCAGGATACGTCCAACACAGATTAGAGCCCATTGTGTTCCCAGCAATCTGCAAGAAATAGAACTCAGCGTACTGGAAGTGAATATTAATCAGTACAGTCTCTATAATGGAACAGATTCATTAAATTGAAGTGCCAGCATAAGGGCCTTTGAGCAATCTCAAACTAATTGCTTCAACACCTTGGTCATGTGGAATCACCATGTACAATGATGTAACGTTCATCATTACAAAGAAAGTGTTAGCAGGAATCATTGCTAATGACATAATCTTGGTCAAAATAATTGTGTTGTCTTTAATACAAGGGTGACGATTTGGTGTCCAATCTTCAAACGATCTCTCCTGCATCCATACTTTAACAGTGCATCGCTTTCCTAGATTGTCAGATCTGCCCTACTGCACGGCAGATCTGACGATGCGATGTGCGACCAGCGGGGACGCGCATCGCATCGTGATCGTGAGTGGGGACTCACGATTTACTCTCAATTTGCCCATATTTTACACGATCTGTTGTTCCAATGTGTCAGAATAGGCCAGATCGGGTAAAATATCGCTATGTGTGTAGCCAGCATAAGATTCACATCTGATGAAGAGGCGAAGACAGCGGTGCATTCATGGCTCGCAGCTCAGCCTAAAACATTTTTTAATGAGGGAATACGAATGCTTGTTGACAGATGGACAAAGAACCTCATTCAGAGTCTCTCGCTAGCGCTGTGCGCTCGCAAGTGGCCCGATGGTTTGCGTTCACGCATTCGCACGCTTCATTCTGCGTGTGCGCGAACTACTCTGTGACTCTGGGCCTAATTCAGACCCGCTCGTGAGCGCTGAGCGCTTGCAAGCGGGTCGATGTTGGCCCAGTGCGCATACGCACGAGGGAGTCGGCTCCGTTGTGCGCATGCGCAAGACCCGGATAGCGACGGCCAAGCCGTTGCTATGGGTCTCGCTAAAAAAGGGGCGTGCTGTTGATGGTGAGTGACAGCATGCCCCTTTTGGTGGGCGTGCCGGGGGCATGGCTGCCCAGACGGAGGCGTTCCCATGGGAACGCCTATCGTCTGGGGCCGGCCCCACTGACATCACTTGTGATGTCAGTGGGAGTGCCTTCGACTCTGATAGAGCCGAAAGCACTCCAGGGCTTGTGGCAACGAGACCCTACCACAAGGGTCTCGTCGCAAGCCCGATGGTCTTGACCATTGCGACCATCTTTTTGGCCGCTCGCTATAGCTGTGGGTGGTCACTCACAGCTATGCGAGCAGCCAGGAGGCCACTCTAAAATTAGGAAAGACGGCCCTGATTCAGAGCGAGTGCTCTGTCAGAGCGCCCGGCTCTGAATCAGGGCCTCTGTGCGACCGCAGGCCGCTCGCTAGCCTGGCAAAGACAGCCCAGTGAAATGAGTGACAGGAGAGGCCGTCTGTGGGTGGTAACAGGGGCAGGACACTAATAACGGGGGAGTGGAGGTGCGAACACAGGCGTGCCTGAGTGTTTCAACACTGTTTTAGAGGCGTGCATAATTAACGCGCAGCGTCAAAGTACATGTCACATGCCTGTTTTTTACACTGAAGTCCTCGCAGTGCTTGAGGTAGGGTAAGGCAACCACAAGCGCTGCAATCGCTTCCGATTGTCCTCGATGTACCAATGTTTTAATACACTTCCTGGAGATGACGTGTGCTGGTGGGCGGCTCTGCCTGTGCGATTGGGCGTACACTGGCCGCTCACTCAGACATGGTGGGCATGCTTATGCCTTGGCGAGCGATTGCTGCCCTTGGCATCACTTTAAGAAATTTGCATACGCTGGGAGCGAGTGATTGCATCTAGCGAGAGACTCTGAATGTGGTCCAAATTGTATTGAAAAGCAGGGACATTATGTTGAAATAATAGTGTATTTGTCTTTTCTGAAAGTTGATTTAAATAAATTCTACAGCCAGAGTGCAGATAATTTTTGACTCACCCTTGAATATCTCAAAGACTGTATCACTATTGTTTGCAGCAGACAGTCAGCATACTGGGCTAGTGGTTGAAGGATAGACCTCCTGGCAGAGATGACTGGTATTCCAGCGTGCCTGTCTAATCATCTGTGTACCTTTGGTAGAGTATATAAAATAGGACATATAGGAGACTCAACCCTTATAAACTTGCCCAAAGTTGTGTTGACTCATCTCTGTGATAAAGACTCTTCAATCAATGTGTACACACATGCAGGTGGGTGGTTCAATATATTGTTCGTCAGTTGTACAAACAATATATTGCCTAGTGTGTACCCAGCATTAGTCTCTACTCCAGATCATGTTAGTAGATTTATTAATATGTGAATTCTTTTCATATCAGCCTCATCTAGTTTGAATTGTTATCTCAATCTTATATATAAAATTAATTGGTCTGTTTGTTTGTTTGCCTGTCTGTCTGTCCAGTAATGGGAGGTGATTCAGTTGGAACTTGGCCAGGTTCTTGGGTGGTTAGGGTCCCGGTCGGACCTCCAGTTGGCGTACGCTGGGCAGAACTTTGACCCAGAGAGCCTGTCCTGGGCCTTCCACTGGATTAGATCCCAGAAGACATACTAGGGGGTTGAGGTCCTGGTCAGATATCCCGTTGGTGTTTACTGGGCAGAAATTTGACCCAGGGATGCTGGGCAGATCTTTGACATGGGGAGCCTATTCTGGGCCATTCACTGGATAGATTTGGATGAAAACTTCACAGAGGGGTGGCAATTGGTGTGGGATGCCTAATGGAGTGTTGGGATCCCAGTCAGACCACACGGCGGAGTGTGCAGGGCAGAACTTTGATCAAGGGAGCCTGTTCTGGGCCTTCCACTGGATGGATTTGGACGATATCACATAATTTGTACAAAAACTTCACAGAGTGGTAACATTGGATCCCAGAAGATATACTAGGTGGTTGAGGTCCTAGTCGGACCTCCCGTTGATGTATGCTGGGAAAAACTTTGATCTGAGGTGCCTGTTCTGGGCCTTCCACTGGATGAAGTTGGATGAAAACTTCACAGAGGGGTGGCAATTGGCATGAGATGCATAATGGAGTGGTTGAGGTCCTGGTTGGACCTCACAGCGAAGTGCATCGGGAATGCTTGGTAAATCTGACAACTTTGTATCCCCCATAGAAACCTATGGGGGCTGCTGTCGGAGATGGAGATATTTCCTATATATGCCATGGTCCCTCCTTCTTAAATTGTGATGATACTTAGTATTTGTGGGCAAACCCTAATAATGTATATGTTTGGGAGATGTGCTGCAAATATTGAATGATAAATAAGCCCTAGATTCTGATAGGGATGACTACTAATATGTTGTATTTCTCCATGAATACACTAATCTTTAATCTCTTCAATGATGTTGTGGCTTGTTATTGTTATGGCTCAGTGGTAGCCAAAAGGAATAGTCCTGCTCAGCCTTGAAGGCTGGAATATCTTAGCTGGATGCAGCCGAGTGGATGCCTGAAGGGCTGGAGGAGCTAGCTCCAAATGCTGATTAAGAGTCAATAGTTTGAGGTGCAGCCTTTGGGCTGGTAGCATCCCCTGGGCTGAATGGGCCTGTGGGCCAGTAAGTAGTGATGCGGCCTTTGGGCCAGTAGCAGCCTTTGGGCTGGACGAGGCCTGTGGGTCTAATAGTTGAGATGTGGCCTTTGGGCCAGTAGCAGCATCTGGGCTGGATGAGGCCTGTACTTGAGATCTGGCCTTTGGGCCAGTAGCAGCCTCTGGGCTGGATGAGGCCTTTGGGCCTATAGGTTGAGATGCGGCCTTTGGGCCGGTAGCAGCCTCTGGGCTGAGTTGCTGCCTTGAGGGCAGGAAAACTTTGACAGGATGCGGCCTTGGGCCGAGATACAGTCACTGAGTAGCTACCAGCACCGCTGGGATGACACTGGCGACGGTGCTCCAAATTGTGCTCCAATTTGGATGGTGCTCCAAATTGGCCGTGATGCACTGGATTGCACACTAGAGACGCTAATTAGTGACCAATGGTGCCGGGTTCACATTGGCCGTGATGCACTGGTTAGTGCACTGGATGCAGGGAGGCAGCTAGTGTCGCCAAATTGACATAAGCCGCCCAACAGGGATATGGCACTTTGGAGGGAGGAAGTGCACCTTGCCGCCTGGATGACACACACAGCACGATTAGGTGGAATGCAGACTGTGCTGCCTAGATGGAGCAAACGGCAACAAACAGACACAGCAAACTGGCTCAGGAACTCGACTGACTAAACAGGAGACTGGAAAAACCGGAAGCACGAGAAACTCTATCACCGGCAAGGATTGAAAAGCTGGTTGGAATATAACAGAAACAGGGCCCAACCAGAGCAAGTCTCCTTAATGACAGATTATTGAGCACCTGGGCTGTGTTCAGACAGGAGAATCAATCAGTGTGCACCTGATAGTGCACACAGACAGACAGTAATTAGTGCAGAGGCTGAGCAGCAACCCAGACTGGAATTGCAAACAATATGCTGCTAACCACATATCCTAAGGAGGAAGGAGGAGACTTCAGCGAACGATTGTCCGGCATTCACCCCACACAGCATTGGCATCGCAGCGGCTTGTGACAGTACCCTCCCCTTGACAAGGGGTTAAGCAACCTCTAGAGCCTGGTTTGTTCAGAAAGTACTCAAAGAATCTTCTCTGCAAGGTGGGAGCATGCAGAGATATTTCTGGAACCCAATAATGCTCCTCTGGTCCATACCTTTTCCAGCAGACCAGGAACTGGAGATGTCCACAAGAAAATCTAGAGTCCAGAATCTTCTCCACCACAAACTCTTGGTGCCCCTGGACGAGAACTGGTGGAGGTCTGACTGGACGTCTAGAAGTGAACCTGGAGGAAAAGAACACTGGTTTGAGGAGAGTACAATGAAATGTGCTGTTGATTCTAAGGGTCTTCGGTAACTTCAGCCTGAAGGCTATGGGATTGATCTGGGCAATGATTGGAAATAGCCTGATGAACTTTGGCCCCAACTTCTGCGACCTCTGATGCAAATTGATGTTCATGGAAGACAGCCATAGCAAATCATTGACTCTGAAATTACAAGGTCTCCGACATTTTCTGCCTGTGCCTTGGATCACCCAGACGCTTGAAGGAGAGCACGGTGTACCTTCTTCCAGACTGACCATAGCCTTGACACAGAAGATGAGACATGAGTTCCAGCAGTTGAAGTCTAAAATGAATTACTCCTAGCATGTATTCCATAGGTGCAATAAAATGGAGAGACGGTGGAAGCAGAATGACAGAAGTTGTATGCGAATTCCGCAAAGGGCAGAAGTGGAAGCCAATCATTTTGACATTTAGAAATGAAGCAGCGGAGGAACTGTTCCAAAGACTGATTGACACACTCCATCTCCCAACTGGACTGTGGATGGTAGCCTGAGGACAGGCTGATGTTGATACCCATATCAGCACAGAAGCATCTCCAAAACCGGGCAACGAACTGCGTACCATGATCTGAGACTATGTCTACTGGAAGTCCATGAAGCCTGAAAACATGGTGGAGAAATAGCATTGACAACTCCTTAGCAGATGGTAACTTGCCAAAGGGAATAAAGTGCACCATTTTGGAGAACCGATCCACGACAGTCCAGATGACAGAGCAACGTGAAGACACCGGTAGGTCAACAACAAAGTCCACAGCAATATGGGACCATGGCTTAGAGTGCGTAGGAAGAGTACACAGCAACTCTTGAGGAGCGGTCCGGAGAGTCTTATTTCTTGAGCAGATATCGCATGCCAAGATGAATTCCTGATTGTCCCGTGACATGGACTGCCACCAGACAGAACGGGACATTAGTTCTAGAGTTTTGGCGATGCCAGGATGACCTCCTCTTTTAGAGGAATGAAAATCCTTCAGCACCTCCTTGCGCAGTCTCTCGGGGACAAAGAACACTCCTGACGGTGTTTCACGAGGGGCTTCAGACGTACAATAGCTAAGAGAATCTACCAGAGTTCTGGTCACAGCAAGATGGATTCTGGAAGCCAGAATGATGTTTTCCTCTGAGGCTCTTGGAAGACGGCTGATGGAAAAACTTTGAGACAGGGCACCCACCTTAATATTCTTAGAACCCGGTCTAAATGAGATCACATAATTAAACCGAGTAAAGAACAAAGCCCAGCGGGCCTGTCTCGCATTCAGTCTTTTTGCCGTCTCTGTGTAGGCTAGATTCTTATGGTCTGTGAGAACTGTTACCACATGATTAGCCCCCTCTAACCAGTGTCTCCAGTCCTCAAAGGCCCATTTGATGGCCTGAAGCTCCAGGTTGCCCACATCATAGTTCCGCTCTGCTGAATCAAATTTCCGGGAAAAGAAGGTGCATGGGTGAAGCTTGCCATCTCTAATATCCTTCTGTGACAGGATAGCACCTACTCCAACTTCTGATGCATCGACCTCAACAATGAATGGGAGCTCAGGATTGGGATGCCGGAGGACAGGAGCGGATACAAAAGCCTCTTTCAAGGTACTAAAGGCCCGAATCGCCTCAGAAGACCACTTCGCAACCTCAGCTTCTTTCTTCATTAATTCCACAATGGGTGCCACAATCGAGAAAAAGAACTTAACGAACCTCCAATAATAACTAGCAAACCCCAGGAACTGCTGGATGGCTTTTAGCGTTGTGGGTTGCTCCCAATCCAGGATGGCTTTCACCTTGCCAAGGTCCATAGAGAAGCCTTGCAAAGAGATTATATATCCCAAAAATGACACCTCCTTCACATCAAATTCACACTTCTCTAATTTGGCGTATAAATTGTTGGCTAAGAGTCTTTGCAAGATCTGTCGAACATGTCCACGGTGCTCCTCCACAGACTTTGAATAGATGAGGATGTCATCTAAGTAGACCACTGCAAAGACCCCCAGGAAATCCCTCAGCACCTCATTGATGAAATCTTGGAAGACGGCTGGGGCATTGGAGAGGCCGAACAGCATGACGGGATATTCAAAATGTCCAGAATGAGAATTGAATGCCGTCTTCCACTCATCTCCTTTTCTAATGCGAATGAGGTTGTATGCGCCCCTGAGGTCTATTTTAGAAAAGATGGAAGCCTCTCGCAGTAGGTCGAAAAGGATGGAGATGAGTGGTAATGGATATGCATTTTTTACTGCGATTTTATTCAGTCCACGGAAGTCAATGCAGGGTCTCAGAGTTCCATCATTTTTCTCAAAACAGAAAAACCCTGCTCCCACCGGGGATTTCGATGGACGGATGAAGCCTTTATCCAAGGCCTCCTGAATATAGTCCTGCATGGCCTCATTCTCTGGTATGGATAGGGAATACAATCGGCCTTTAGGAAGTCTGGCACCTGGCAACAAATCGATGGTGCAGTCGTAGGAATGGTGAGGAGACAGGACATTGGCTTTTTTTTTTAGAAAACACTTCGGCAAGGTTCTAATATTGGGCCGGAATAGGTGGAGCGGCGGCAGCAGCAGCCAGTCGGATAGGCCGAGACAGACATTGGGAGAAGCATGATGTACCCCATTCCAGGATTTCTCCGGTCTGCCACTGGATCACAGGGTTATGCTTCTTCAACCAGGGTAACCCCAAGACCACCGGCGCCAAAGGACACTGCAGGAGCAGAAAGTAAAGTTTTTCATGATGTAGACTCCCACCGACAGCTGCGAAAGGGGAGTCCTGGAAAGCACTGGAGCTTTAGAAAGACTGGTTCCATCTAGCCCAATCACTGACACAGGAGTGGATAATGACAGCGGAATCAGGCCCAGGGTTTGGAAGAATGACAAGTCCATAAAACTATCTGCCGCACCACTGTCGATAAATGCTGGAAAGGACACCTGTGTGCTGGATAGATGGATTGCTGCTTAGATAAGGACTGCATTTTCTGGGGAGACAGATGCAAGGCTTAGATGAATCTCCCCAAGTTCCCCTAGACCTTGCCTTTGCCCGACTTGAAAGGGCAAAGTTGGGCAACATGACCTTTACCTCCACAGTAAAGACATAAACCCAATGACTGCCTCCTACATTTCTCCTTGAGAGGAAGGCAAAATGCTCCCAGCTGCATGGGTTCATGGGAGTCAGAGGGAGCCATCCATAATGGAGAATGAGGGGCTTGAGACAGTAATTTTTTCTCCAATCTGCGCTCCTGGAGCCGATGATCCACACGAATGACCAAGCTCATGAGGTCGTCCACAGAACTTGGGGCAGGATACTGGACCAGGATATCCTTAATTTCATCAGATAGACTCCAATGGAACTGACTACACAAGGCTGGATCGTTCCAACCTGAATTAATAGCCCACTTGTGGATTTCCGTGCTGTAGTCTTCTGCAGCTCTACTCTCCTGCTTCATGGATCTGAGACTTGCCTCTGCCAAGGCTGCCTTGTTCGGGGTCATCATAGAGTACCCCAAGAGCCGCAAAGAATGCATCCACGGTCAGCAGAGTCGAACTGGACGAATGAAGCCCGAAAGTCCGAGTTTGGGGGTCACCCTGAAGGAGAGAAATAATTATGCCAAATTGCTGGGTCTCAGTACCTGAGGATTTGGGTTCTACCATAGTGGAAGCAGTGGCACCACGAGTTTCCTTGACACGGAGTGACAGCTCCTGCACCTTCTGAGTCAACAACTGGCTTTGGCAAGCCAGGATCTGAGCCGGGTTTTGACCGGGGTCCATGATGGGACTTCAACCCCTGGGGGCATATAATTTTATGGCCGGTGATAATGTTATGGCTCAGTGGTAGCCAAAAGGAATAGTCCTGCTCAGCCTTCAGGGCTGGAATATCTTGGCTGGACGCAGCCGGGTGGATGCCTGAAGGGTTGGAGGAGATAGCTCCAAATGCGGCTTGAGAGCCAATAGTTTGAGGTGCAGCCTTTGGGCCAGTAGCAGCCCCTGAGCTGGATGGACCTGTGGGTCAGTAAGTGGTGATGCGGCCTTTGGGCCGGTAGCAGCCTCTGGGCTGAGTTGCTGCCTTGAAGGCAGGAAAACTTTGACAGGATGTGGCCTTGGGCCGAGATACAGTCACTGAATAGCTACCAGAGCCGCCGGGGTGACACTGGCGACGGTGCACCAAATTGCGCACTGATGAAGCAGGGATGCGACCAATGTCGCTGGGTTGACACTGGCCGTGATGCACTGGTTAGCGCACTGGATGCAGGGAGACAGCTAATGTCGTCAAGTTGACACAAGCT
The DNA here is from genome assembly GCA_031769625.1 of Taudactylus pleione. Lineage (NCBI taxonomy): Eukaryota > Metazoa > Chordata > Amphibia > Anura > Myobatrachidae > Taudactylus > Taudactylus pleione. The sequence continues at coordinate 8,402,807 of JAUIMM010000104.1, read as the reverse complement.
GCCCGACAGGGATATGGCATTTCGGAGGGAGGAAGTGCACCGTGCCGCCTGGATGACAGAAACAGCACGAGGAGGAGGAATGCAGACTGTGCTGCCTAGATGGAGCAAACGGCAACAAACAGACACAGCAAACTGGCTCAGGAACTCGACTGACTAAACAGGAGACTGGAAAAACCGGACGCACAGAAACTCTATCACCGGCACGGATTGAAAGGCTGGTTGGAATATAACAGAAACAGGGCCCAACCAGAGCAAGTCTCCTTAATGACAGATTATTGAGCACCTGGGCTGAATCAATCAGTGTGCACCTGATAGTGCACACAGACAGGCAGTAATTAGTGCAGAGGCTGAGCAGCAACCCAGACTGGAATTGCAAAGAATATGCTGCTAACCACAGATCCTAAGGAGGAAGGAGGAGACTTCAGCGAACGCTTGTCCGGCGTTCACCCCGCACAGCATTGGCAGCGCGGCGGTTTGTGACAGTTATAATATGGATGTGTCCACATACATCTTACTTCCTTGCGTGTTAAACAGCCCTTCTAGTCGCGCCATGCCATGGCGTTACTCGATAGCGCAGAGTGTCTTATCGTGTGACATTTTACCTTCAAATGCATATTATTCACAAAGCAATGTGAAAAGGACACACAAGCAGTTTCTGCTGATTAAAATGATATGTGGCATGCCTATAATCTGTGTGCAACTGCATGTGAAATGCTACATTACAGTGTCACAGCTACTGACACTGTAAAGTCAGTCGCACACAGAATACAGGCATGCCACATATCATTGTAAAGGCATCATTTGAAAAACCACTGTGAGAGGGGAGAGACGCGTCAAGGGGCCATTAATAGTGAACTGCCTTGTTTCTGTGGACTATATTGGACTGCACTGTGGACACTGGGCATAGCCGTCGTTATAAAAAGCGAGCGCTCGCTCTGAATCAGGGCAGCCGCTTTTTTTAAAAAAACCCGGCCTGCTGACCGCTTGCTAAGCTGTGGGTGACCACCAACAGCTTTTGCGAGCGGCCAGGTGATGGTCGCGATGGTCACGACCATCGGGCTTGCGACGAGACCCTTGTGGTAGGGTCTCGTCTGCAGCAAGCCCCAGTGAGCTTCCGGCTCTAATAGAGCTAGAAGCTCACTACTGACATCACTGGTGATGTCAGTAGGGCCGCCCACAAACGGCAGGTGTTCCTTCAGGAACGCTTCTGTTTGTCCAGCCACCGCCCCACCCCGCCTACAAAACGGCATCGACAGCCGCCCCGTTTGTAGCGAGCCCTGGAGCGAGAGAATTTCTCTCTCGCTACAGGGCTTAAGCACGCGTGCGCAATGAACAACCATCGACCCACTTGCGAGCGGGTCTGAATCAGGCCCACTGTAAGCTGTGGATCAGGATTGTGCCAGGCTTCTTGTGGCTACATACCCTGTAAGTGCAATTGCCGAGTGCAGCACGTCCGTCTCAGTCACACCGTGTGCAATTACCGCAGGCTGCCGAAGTGAACGGTGCTTTCAGCACACTCCGGGTGCCGAATACAGCATATTTAGGCTACTGAAGTGATTAGTGCCTCCAGCACACTCCAGCTGGCCAATTCCTCCACTGAGAGAAATGTAGGTCCACATTATAATAGTGGATTAGAATATATCCAGATTGGAGATAACACCAGGTACCATTCAAATATCGATACACAGGATCCCAATAATTCACATCATGAATAGGCCCCTTTATGTCATGACAAATGAGTGCATGAGTGCCCCCAAACCATCATTTAAAAGCTAACGGTAATATTAGTTTACTACTAAAGGGTAAATTTACCAAGAGTCGCCTTTCAAAGCCATGTCACCAAGTCTTTGGCAGTATTGGATGCTGAATTTAAAAAGACATTAATATTGAATGTATAACAAGTCTGGTTTTGTAGTTAATATTATTGCACCTTTGAATCCAGTGGCCTGAAACTGCCGATGATCTGACAGCTTTGAAACGCACTGCTTAGTATATTTATCCCTAAATGTATCTGACTACGTAATTTGTCTTCTACACATATATATTTGTTAGTTCTCATCTTACTCCTATTTCCTATCGTTTGTACCCCAATATTTTTGAAACTTAAATAAGACTAAGGATGAGGGGAAAAAAGGTTTCCAAGCTACAGTAACTAATGTGCTCCACCGCTCGGCTGTGAAAGCCACACAAGTAATATGATGTATCATGCCTTCTTCATACCAAATCCTTTAATATGTTCAGAAGTCTGCAGAACAAGGAGCCCAAACACATTCTAGTTTCTAGATCTCTCATCCATGGCATTAATAGTTTTCTTTAGTTATGAGAATATAAGCACAGTATAGCACAGAACTAAAACATAGGGAGAAACTACACAGGCACATTAATCATAAAGTCCTCACTACCTTTCTAATCCATCACCTTACTGGGCTAAACCTCAGACAGGTCATTCTGTTCCTTAACTCGATGAGTGGGCTCATTGATTTTAATCATTTAATTCCCACAAATGTTCTGGTGTATGTGTCACGATTTCTCCCTTGAGGAGGATGGATGGTTGATGGTTCTTTTGGTGATCAAGTCGAGTATATGCATTGCCACCAGTGGCTCAGGTCTTCAAATTCTTCATTAAAATTATGATAGACCTAATCAAGTAATAGAAATAATATAACACTGCATTGAGGTCAAGCTAAGAAAGGTCTAAACTACGAGACATACAAATGGTAGACAATGTGTTTTAATTATTGGTTGCATGATATACAGTACCTCTCCCTAGAGACCACTGACATCACTGTCGGGGCCCGGACAGTGAAGTAAATCAGTTCTGCACTTGTGTACAATCGCCGGTGGGCAGAGGAGCAGGTGGTGGCTTGGGATGTGACCGTTGGCATGGGATGTGATGCATGGGATGTGACCGTATCAGGGAAAGCCCCTATGGCAGTGGCTGCATCCCATGTGACTATGCCAGGTAAGTGGTTAAGCCCACTAGTTATTAGGAATCCTGCTAATAGCTTTCTACACATATTGCTGGCTGGTATGTCAGCAGTGCGATTGGTATCTGGTGGGCATGCTGGGAGGTAAGAGGATCATGTGGTTGATAAATTTAGAGAGGGCCTACCGAAATAACAACCAAAAACAAACCACTACAAGGGCACATATAGAATAGGGGTGTGCACCGGCCACTTTTCGTGTTTTGTGTTTTGGTTTTGGATCTGGATCTTTCTTCGTGTTTTGGATCTGGATTGGTTTTGCCAAAACCACCATTCCGTGTTTTGGGTTCTGGGTTTTGTGTTTTGGATCTGTATTTTTTTTTAAAAAAAGCATAAAAACAGCTAAAATCACATAATTTGTAGGTTTTTCTGCTCCTATGCTATTATTAACCTCAATAACCTTAATTTCCACTCATTTCCAGTCTATTCTGAACACCTCACACCTCACAATAGTGTTTTTATGTCCAAAAGGTTGCACCGAGGTAGCTGGATGACTATGCTAAGCGACACGAGTGGGCGGCACAAACACGTGACCCATCTAGGCGTGAAACTGGAGTGGCATACAGGATGGCAGTTTGAAAATTAGGCCCCAAACTGTACATAATGCAAAGAAATAAAAGAGGTGCAAGATGGAATTGTCCTTGGGCCCTCCCACCCACCCTTATGTTGTATAAACAGGACATGCACACTTTAACAAACCAATCATTTCAGGGTCTGCCACACAACTGTGGCTGAAATGATTGGTTCGTTTGGGCCCCCACAAAACAAGCTGGCAATTAATCTGTCCCTGCACAAACTGGCTCTACGGAGGCAAGATGTCATCCTCATCCTCCTCATCCACCGATTCCTCACCCTCTTCAGTGTGTACATCCTCATCCTCACAGAGTATTAATTAGTCCCCGCTGGAATCCACAACCACAGGTCCCTCTGTACGTTCTGGAGGCTGGTCTACCTGGAAAAGTTGATAATTCATTTTATGAACATCATCTTCTCCACATTTTGTGGAAGCAACCTCCTACGCCTTTCGCTGACAAGGTTCCCGGCTGCACTAAACACTCTTTCGGAGTACACACTGGAGGGGGGGCAACTCAGGTAAAATAGAGCCAGTTTGTACAGGGACCTCCAAATTGCTTCTTTTTCCTGCCAGTACAGGTATGGACTGTCTGACATGCCTACTTGGATGCTGTCACCGATGTAATCCTTTAACAGACAGACGCACGCTTGTCGCTGCTGCTTTAAGGATGCAGGTGCGGCTACAGCCCACACATTTCACAAAGACCGAAAAAAAAAGAACAATATTTTTATTGTTTGTGTAGCACACTTTGAGGGTGTCACCACCCTTTAACAGACAGACGCACGCTTGTCGCTGCTGATTTGAGGATGCAGGTGGAATCTAGACGGGATTTGGAACCGGGGACACACTACCTCCATCAATTGTCTAAATCCCACTGCACTAATGGCGGATACCGGACGCACGTCTAACACCAACATAGCAGTCAAGACCTCAGTTATACATTTTGCTTCAGGATGACTGCTGTCGTACTTCATCCTCATCGCTAGGGACTGTTGGAGGGTCAATTGTTTAGTAAAAGTAGTGATGTTCCTACTTCCTCTCTGGGATGATGAACAACTCCCAGCAGCAGCAATAGCACTAGGAGGAAGTGGTTCTTCATCTTTCCCTATTTTATTTTTATCGGAGAAAGTTTGGTCCTCCATTTATGTTATATTGATATATACGTGCGGCTAAAGCGCACACAAACACAGAAAATATTGTTTTATTTTTGCTGGAGAGTAGTGCACTTTGTGGGTTACACCACCCTTTAAGAAATGAGCCAGCCGGCTCTTTACTTATGGGACACAGGCGCACGCTTGGCGCTGCTCCTTTGTTGATGCACGTGCAGCCACAGTGCACACAAGTCACAAACACAGAAAATATTTTTTTGTTTGGATTGGAGTGTACTTTGGGGGTTACAGCACTCTTTAACGGTCAAGCCAGCCGGCTCTTTACTTATGACACAGGCGCACGCTTGGCACTACTTTGTTGATGCACGTGCGGCTACTGCGCACACAATTCACAAACACAGAAAAAATATTTTGTTATCTGGTTTGGAGTGTACTTTGGGGGTTACAGCACCCTTATCGGTCAAGCCAGCCGGCCCTTTACTTATGACACAGGCGCACGCTTGGCACTACTTTGTTGATGCACGTGCGGCTACTGCGCACACAATTCACAAACACAGAAAATATTTTTTTTTTGGTTTGGAGTGTACTTTGGGGGTTACAGCACCCTTTAACGGTCAAGCCAGCCGGCCCTTTACTTATGACACAGGCGCACGCTTGGCACTACTTTGTTGATGCACGTGCGGCTACTGCGCACACAATTCACAAACACAGAAAATAATTTTTTGCTTGGTTTGGACTGGAGTGTACTTTGGGGGTTACAGCACCCTTTAACGGTCAAGCCAGCCGGCCCTTTACTTATGACACAGGCGCACGCTTGGCACTACTTTGTTGATGCACGTGCGGCTACTGCGCACACAATTCACAAATACAGAAAATATATTTTTTTTGGGTTTGGAGTGTACTTTGGGGGTTACAGCACCCTTTAACGGTCAAGCCAGCCGGCCCTTTACTTATGACACAGGCGCACGCTTGGCACTACTTTGTTGATGCACGTGCGGCTACTGCATACACAATTCACAAACACAGAAAATATATATTTTTTTGGTTTGGAGTGTACTTTGGGGGTTACAGCACCCTTTAACGGTCAAGACAGCCGGCGCTTTACTTATGACACAGGCGCACGCTTGGCACTACTTTGTTGATGCACGTGCGGCTACTGCGCACACAATTCACAAACACAGAAAATATTTTTTTTTTTGGTTTGGACTGGAGTGTACTTTGGGGGTTACAGCACCCTTTAACGGTCAAGCCAGCCGGCCCTTTACTTATGACACAGGCGCACGCTTGGCACTACTTTGTTGATGCACGTGCGGCTACTGCGCACACAATTCACAAACACAGAAAATAATTTTTTTTTTGGTTTGGACTGGAGTGTACTTTGGGAGTTACAGCACCCTTTAACGGTCAAGCCAGCCGGCCCTTTACTTATGACACAGGCGCACGCTTGGCACTACTTTGTTGATGCACGTGCGGCTACTGCGCACACAATTCACAAACACACAAAAAATATTATTTTTTTAGCACTTTGGGGGAGCACCCCTGATGGACAGAGCACCCCCTGGACAACACTACAGCACCCCTTTAGGACTGGGACACTGCACAGGACTTTGGAGTGGACACAGCCCCTATGGACAACTGACTGCACAACACAGTCCAGCCAGCCCCTATGGACTATGAAGTAGTGGACACAGCCCCTATTAACAACAGCAGCACAGCACAACACAGCCAGCCCCTATGGACTTTGAAGTAGTGAACAACAGCAGCACAGCGCAGCACAGCACAGCACAACACTACTCTGCACTACACTACACTACACTACACAGCCCAGCCAGCCCTAACTCCCACCCTCCCTCTTCACTGTCCACAGCCGAGTGAGAAAATGGCGCCGACGCGGGTACCTTATATAGGATCCAAAACCCGCGAGACTCGGTAGGCTGGATGATGACGTTTTGCCTCGATTTCAGAATCCGAGTCAGGCGGGAAAAGTCGAGCCTGACTCGGATCGGACTCGGATCGGGGGGGCTCGGGGGGGTTCGGATTTCAGAAATCACCCCTAATATAGAATAAACTAAAACTGGTGTTCTCTGTTTCCTAGCTTATTATCTGAAGACTTTCTTGCGACTGACAAGGATTAAATTGTTCAAAAGGAGCATTCAGTGTCTGGAAGTTACAAACCTGCCCCAACAACAAGAATATCAATTGGGCTACGCTATACTCAAAATTCATTAGATAATACCATAGGGCTGTAAACCCAATACTACAATTTGAATATCTTTTTTAAAATGTATTTGTATAAACACACTTTTCATAATACATATTACATCCCAATTTGTTGCAGACGTTCCACTCTCAAGGTATACGATTTTTCAACCCTTATTCTAAGGTTCAGAGTTTGATTATGTATCTTTATAGTGGATCTCAACTCTACACGTTTCGTCTCCTTATGAGACTTCATCAGGGGTTGTCTCAATGCTCAGGTTAGGGTTAGGCACTCCCCCGGGAGGGTTAGGTTTAGGCTGCAGGGAGGGGGGGGTTAGGTTTCAGCACTTACGGGGGGGGGTTAGGGTTAGGCTCTAGGGGGGAGGTTAGGGTTAGACAGCCCTAAAGGTGGGTTAGGGGGGGGGAGGTTAGGGATAGTTGGTTACTTACCTTGTCAGGATCTTCACTGCTGCTGGTCTTGCGGTGTCGGGATTTGAACCGATCCAATTCATAATGATCCCTTCTCAAACGTGTCTGCCCCCCTCTCCATATGTCCATTGTGGTTCATTGTAGTAATCTTAGTAATCCACTTGTCAAGTAGTACTGTATGATACAATATTGATAGAATCACTAAACCACCCCCCTCCCCCCGCCCCATAATAAAAGTCTAGATCTGCCCCCTGCATATATAAAAAGAGCAGACTGCCCCTGTGACATGACAACAATTGGGAATGAAGCAGTGACACACTCAGATCTCTGCTAGCCAATATGCTATGAATCGGTCAGGTGGATCATGTGACCAGGGTGCTGTGACCATCACCTTACTGTGTCAGCAGACCTGCTGATTGTACCAGCCAGCACCTATTTTTGTTAAAGTATATATCTATTTAGTTAGCTAGACAATAAAAACAATTCACCCAATTCCCCTAATCTCTTTCTTCTAGTATGATAATGGCTTCAGTTATGTTAATATACTGTATAATAAAAAACTCATTGCTGTGTATTATTTAGAAATTAAGCCATGGGGAAGCCACCATTAGCTTGGAACGAAGATTATCCATCGCAATGCTCTGTTTTTTATCCCATGCTGTCATGATTGTCCTAACAAATAAAAATGTTCATCTGCTCAGTTTTTAAGTTTGCACAAGTTACTGACACTGGATATTACTTAACAGGTGTTTTATGTGCAAACATCTGTAGCAATGATTTCTGATTTCACTAAAACTCTAAATATCATGCAAATAGATTAACAGAGTGGGTGGGAAGATTTATTTATATATTACCAGTTATTTATATAGTGCATACGTATTCCGCAGCGCTTTACAGAGACTATTTGGCCATTCACATCAGTCCCTGCTCCTTGGAGCTTACAATCTATGGCCCTGATTCAGAGCCGGACGCTCTGACAGAGCGCTCGCTCTGAATCAGGGCCGTCCTTCTGTTTTTTTAGAGCGCCCCCCTGGCCGCTCGCATAGCTGTGGGTGACCACCCACAGCTATAGCGAGCGGCCAGGAAGATGGTCGCGATGGTCAAGACCATCGTGACCATCGGGCTTGCGACGAGACCCTTGTGGTAGGGTCTCATTGCTGCAAGCGAAAGCACTCCCACTGACATCACTTGTGATGTCAGTGGGGCCGGCCTCAGACGGTAGGCGTTCTCATGGGAATGCCTCCGTCTGGGCAGCCACCCCCCTGACCCGCCCACCAAAGGGGGCGTGCTGTCACTCAACATCGACAGCACGCCCCCTTTGGTACGAGACCCGGAGCGATGGTTTGCCGGCTCTGTCTGGGTCTCGCGCATGCGCACGACGGAGCCGGCTCTGTTGTGCGCATGCGCACTGGGCCACCATCGACCTGCTTGCGAGCACATAGCGCTCGCGAGCGGGCCTGAATCAGGCCCTATATTCCCTACCACATGTCACATGTAAAAGCACACACTTAGGGTGGGATGTACTAAGGTTGCAGTGTACATTTCGCCAGTCACTGCAACCTTACTAGATGCATATGTACTAACATATGTAAAAACACGATTATGTAAAAACATGATTTTTGACTCCAACTGGTAATGGACCTAACAATTTTGTGCCTGTGCTGTGGTTCGCAATGTTAATTATGTAACGTGGTCAATTTTCATTTTGGGTTAAAAATGCTAAAGACCATCTAAATGAATAGTTATCTGCACTGTAAAGAGACGCTTATTGTAATATGAATGCCATCGTAATATAGGTAGGCGCTGCGGACTATGGGCCTGATTCATTACAGATCACAATTGCAACAGCATACGCAGATCGGCCGATGATGCGTACTGCGTATGCACCATTGTGCGCGTGCGTGAGTTAGCAGCGATGACGCACGCAGAAAGAAAGCCTTCGCAGATCGAGTTACAGGACATCAGCATTTGCTGGTGGTGACTGGGGAGTGGTCGGAGAAATGCAGGCGTGCCTGTCCATTTGAACGCTGTTACATGGGCGTGCATAAAATATCCACTGCAACGGCATACGCAGCTAAAGTACTTACTGCGTGCGACGAGAGTTGCAATTTCTGATACAGGTCTGCTGTAAATGTGCGATAGGGTCCGATGTTACTGATATATACGCAGGACTGCTAGGTCTTCTGGATGTGAGAAAGCGGTACTGGGTTGTGGGTAGTGGTTTCTATGCCGGGTGACCAGTTGCAGACATTAGCATATATTTGCAGTGGAACTGTGTGCGTAATCGGAGCTGCGATCGCAAAAGCGATCCGTAGTGAATGTGGACCTATATCAATAGTGTTAAGTATTTCTTAGCAGGCATATGTAAAAATAAACTGTATCCACACTCACCTCATCCTTGTGTTCCGTGGTACTGGTACTCCAGCAAACTTCTCTCCAAAGATTGAGGTATTAAACTGAATAAAGAGTCTTTGGATGTCAGTCTTGGGGGGGTCAATCTACTCCCAACACTCATCAACTATCAACAGGTTTCTGAAGAAAAATGTATCACTGGCATCAATGTGCCCATGACACTCAGGGCCTAATTCAGACCCGCTCGCGAGTGCTAAGCGCTCGCAAGCGGGTTGATGTTGCCCAAGTGCGCATGCGCACGACGGAGACGGCTCTGTCGTACGCATGCGCGAGACCCGAATAACGACGGCCTATCACTAGTGATGTCAGTGGGAGTGCTTTTGGCTCTGATGGTCGCGATGGTGTTCAGATAGGACACACCGTGACAGAGAGGCAAGCCTGAATTCCCCTTTTGCAGACACAATGACCAGTCAGGAGGGAAGGTGCAACGCAATTTTATTATTTGTTAATATTTAACAACAAATGACAGGAGATATTTACCATATACAGATGGAGGGAAATTAATTACACTATTCAATGACAAGGTATTTATTTATTACCTCCCCGTCATTTACCGGTGACCCCAGCTGGCAAGCATGTGAAACCAACAAGAACCACAATTCCTGCAGAACTTTACCAAAAAAACAAATGAGAGACCTAAATATGAAACCTGCTGGTCTAGCTTGAATCAATGGTGCTCCGGCAGTCTATAACTGTGAAATACAGTCTGTATTAATGCTCCCTTTTTGCTGAGAAAAACGTGGGAAAAACACATGCAGGTTAGGCTTATATCAGTAGTGCACCAGCAGCCTATAGTTTAAAAATACAGTCTGTGTTAACGCTCCCTTTTTGCTGAGGAATAACGTGGGAAAAAAAACACATGCAGGCCAAGCTTGTACTTGTAGTTCTCCAGCTGTAACGGCTAACAGTTCATGCAGAGTAAATGGCCCAAGCTCAATAAAGCACATGCAAGTTAGGCTGGTACTTGTAGTTCTCCGGCTGTAACGGCTAATAGCTAATGCAGAGTAAATGGCCCAAGCTCAATATTGCACACGCAGGTTAAGCCGGTACTTGTAGTTCTCCAGCTGTAATGGCTAATAGTCTATGCAGAGTAAATGGCCCAAGCTCAATAAAGCACATGCAGGTTAAGCCGGTACTTGTAGTTCTCCAGCTGTAATGGCTAACAGTTCATGTAGAGTACATGGCCCGAGCTCAATAAAGCACACGCAAGTTAGGCTGTTACTTGTAGTTCTCCAGCTGTAACGGCTAATAGTTCACGGAGAGTAAATGGCCCAAGCACAATAATGCAACTTTTACTACCAGAATTGCCATCCGGGGTTACACAGGGCTAAATAAACAAGTAATGTACATTACATCACGGGAATTGACAAAGCAACAGATTCACAGTAAGCATACATCTTTTGCTAATGAGATGACAAGTAATATAAATTACAGCAGCATAAATGGACTTTGAAATGGATACCGGGCCAAGCAGTGTATAAGAGACAATTTATATTAACCCCAATATCAGTAAAGATTCAAACATTTCATGCAAGCAAAATATTAATCAGCATTGACAATAATAACACAGCGAGCAGTGAACAGCTTTACAGAGTGCTATAACAGATAAAGGGCCACGGAGGGCCACTATCAACCACTTTAGCTAACACACGAGTCAAACAGTAAACAGAACCAAATACATATCACATGGCATTACATTTACTTTAAAGCTAGACATAAAATACTTTGTACATCACCCACAGTGGCATCGGACATGAGCCGACAAGCATAAGGCAGGTCCCCTCCTGGACATGATCCAGAGGTTCACAGGAAAGTAAATAACCACCAATGCAACTCTTGGGGAAAAGAGGGGGTGACCTATCTTTTACTTCCCCCCCTATTTCATCACTACACACACACACTTTACCTAATTTAAAACACTATTACCCCTTTCTACACCCAGTTATGTGGGAGACTAACCGGTCCCAGCTTTTACACAAAACCTAGTCTCCCAGCCTAATCATGGTTAGCCACAAGGTAAAGGATAATGCAATAGACCCAGGGGACCCAGATAGGATAGGTGTACAGAGGGGCAGGGCCTTAATGGAGGGAAGATAGGAGCTGTGGAGGGACAGAGTATAGGGAGGTTTTGGTATGATTTCACCCCTGGCAGTGGCTATTCAACCTCCTCCGATGTCCAGGGCAACTCTGGGATGCACAGCACCGTACCAGAGCTCCCAGCTGCAGACCTCCGGCAGGTAGTTTACAAGGAGCAACAGGTGCAAAATCCCTTTCCACAGGGGCTCTGTCCAGCAAACACACACAGCAACAGGAGGGGTCCTGAGACACTCTTCCTCTGTGGCTGTCTTTTCTTCTGCCCATGCGGGTGCCAGCAGGATTTTCGTCACTGGCGGGACCTTTTCCTCAGCTGGGGCTTCATCTGCGACGATGGAGCGATGAGACCTCCTTCCCAGACAGATCCTTTTCTCTCCCAGCATGCGCAGACTACCATATGCAGTGACTCCTGATAACAGGCACTTAGGAAGGCAGTCCTTTATTCAGAGGGGGCTTCTTCCAAAGCAAGGTGCTCTATGCAAATCCCCAGGCAAGCTTCCTCCAGGGACTCACATCCAGCATCAGAGCACCACTCCTGGCAGATTGAATCGGTAGCCTTCCGGGCTAATATGAAGTCTGGTAATTGTAATCCAGGGCAACATTAAAGTTACAGCATCCTTATTTTTACAGCTCCAAGGGCAGTCCACATCAACTCATTACAGACAGCATACCAGGTGCAGTATTTGTAATCCAGGGTAAATGAGAGGGTTTACTGCTCCCCTATTTGTACAGATCCAGGGACACTCCACAGACACTCTTTACAGCCAGCACCAAGTGCAGTATTTGTAATCCAGGGCAAATAAAAGGGTTACAGCACCCCTCTTTTCACAGATCCAGTTGCACTCCCCAGACAAATTCTCACAGACAATCCTTTTTTCCAGAAATTCTTCCCAGACTCTTTCTACAGAAATTCCTCCCAGACTCAGCACTGACAGCCTGAGGAGGGTAATTTATAAACTCTCCCCCACTCTCCTCCCTGTCGGTCTGGCATCTATGACTGGACAGAGGGGACCCAGCAACAGGCCGCCTACAGGGATCTCTGCCTGGACACCCAGGCTATCAATCAATGGGGCAGGATTTTCCCTCCTAAATGGATCGCTGACCAAGGGGCACTTTCTACCTCCCTGTCTGCACATGCTCAGTGGGGTTCAGGAAGAGCAAGGTCAGTCAAAGTTCACTATACCTGCCTATTATGTGGAATGGGGCTGCAGTATATCTATGTGTACATACATAAAAAAAAAAAAAATTGGGGGACCCCTATTTGGGAACAAACTTGGGGGTACCACAAGAGCGTCACAAACGCTGGAATCGTAGTGCTTGTGCGGGTCACAGTAGTCATGATGATCACTATGGGGTCTATTTACTAAGCAGTGTTAGCAGACAGAGTGAAAAGTGATAAGAAAGTGATAAGGTGCCAGCCAATCAGCTCCCATCTGTCATTTTTGAGTTGGGAGCTGATTGGCTGGCACCTTATCACTTTTCACTCTGTCTCCTAACACTGCTTAGTAAATAGACCCCTATGCCACTAATAGTAATACATTCAAAGAGAGTAGAGGTGCAAGTTAGTTAATTACTATCCATCAGCATTCAGGTCTTAAATAATGATAGGAATAAGTTAATGTTTATTTAGAATAACAGCAATCATTCAAATCATATAGATGGCTAATTTGAGCACCTATTCTAGTTTCATATTTGCTTGTAATGCCTATTCTGTAATTTCATTAATCAATAACTATACTCAGTTATGATGGCATATATTTTTCTACTGACTACTGTTTAGTAACTAATTGTAAGAATCAAGATTACTACGTTTGTGATTTACCCACCCTCACTATTCTCATTCCTAATACATACTGTATAAACAGGTCACTAAGTAGTACTATCCTTCATCATTTACTGTACATCACATTACAAAACGTATAAATGTGTGTCTGTATATACAAATATCTGTAGATACACATGTATGTATATACTGCATCAGAGCTGGTATCAAGCTTTAGCGCCCCTTCTCATTTATTAGGAAGCACATCTCCCCGTAGGACAGGTAATGCTGCTGTCGCTGCCATTAAAGTACTTCTCCATCCAGCACAAAGTCCCACTCTCCACCTTTACCTCAGGAGTCCCCAGCTCTAACTGACTCCTCTCTCCAAGGGGTGAATATATATTAAAGGTCAATTTTGATCGATTTAAAATCGATCATAATCGTTCCACATCGATGTTGTGTTTCAGGGGTTTAATTACACATTTACTAATACTTAAAAAAAACAATCTAAATTTGTTAGCAAAGAAGTAATCTAACCCTAGATACACATCTATGTTGATCGATTTTAAATTGATTAAAATCAACCATTAGTAAATACACCCCCGTCACTTTTATCAGTGTTCGTGTGCACAGTCTGCAGCACCGGCCCTAACTGGTTCCAGGCAGAACCTTCTGGCAGACTCTGGTACACACCACCAGTTATGTATAACTGCCAGAAGCGTAATTAGGGTCTTTGGAGCCCAGGGTAAGTTGAAGAATGATGCCCCCCCCACAATAAGAAAGCAAATTATATATGCGCGCCTATGGTGCATGGCAAAAAATGGGCATGGTCACATAGCAAAGGGGAGTGGCCATTGAAAATGGGGTGTGCCAACATGACACACCACCCATTTCTCGTCACTCTGGGAACATTACTTTTCATTCCATATGTACCTTACCTATATGGTGTTTCTCATAAAGTGGAGCCTCTGAAGAAAAGTATCCTCCCTGGGACGACGGGGAGGATACTTCAGTCAGTATTCAGTATTCATGTAGGTCACATCACTCGAAAGATGCCTGTTTGGTTAGGAATATTAACAAGGTCATCATCATACAACAGCGGTTCAACCAGACTCGTTCCTCCTGTTAAACTTCCCTTCCCCTGCATCTCTCAGCCACACAATCTCCCCCTGCTTCGTCTCTCAGCACACCATCATCTCCCTCCCTGCATTGTCTCTCAGCACACCATCATCTCCCTCCTGCGTCGTCTCTCAGCCACACCATCACCTCCCCCCTGCATTGTCTCTCAGCCACACCATCACTTCCCCACCATATAGTCTCTCAGCCACACCATCACCTCCCCACCGCGTCGTCTCTCAGTACAACATTACCTCCCCTCCTGCGTCGTCTATCAGCACACTATATCCTCACCCCTGCATTGTCTCTCAGCCACACCATCACCTCGCCACCGCGTCGTCTATCAGTACACCATCACCTCCCCCCTGTGCTGTCTCTCAGCACACCATCACCTCCCCTGCTATGTCGCCTCTCAGCACACTATCTCCTCCCCCCTGCATCATCTCTCAGCCACACTGTCACACACTAACACAGATACACACACACTGACACATACACCCTTTAGGTAGTATCTCGGCTGCCGCAAGCCCCAGAGAGCTTTCGGCTGTAATAGAGCTGGAAGCTCTCCCACTGACATCACTGGTGATGTCAGTGGGGCCTCCCACAAATGGCAAGCGTTCGCTTGGGAACGCCTCTGTTTGTGAAACCACCCCCTGCCACGCCTACAAAATGGGGCGAGCTGTCGATCAACATACACAGCCGCCCCTTTTGTAGTGAGCTCCGGAGCGAGAGAATTCCTCTCTCACTCCAGGGCTTGCGCACGCGCAGTGCGGCTGCTGTGCGTGCGCACAGCCAAACATCAACCTACTTGCAAGCGCTCAGGCGCTTGCGAGCGGGTCTGAATGAGGTCCCCAGTCTGTTGCTTTCCCCCTAAAGCTGGCCACACACTAGACCAACTTTCATCCAATAAGCCAACTAGTTGATTGGTTGGAATTAAAATCTGGTAAAGTATGGGAGTAACTGATGATCAGCAATTTGCTCCTAAATGCCAGAAACCAGATGAAAATGGTCGTCAGACAAGTTGGTTAAATGTTTGATCTAAACAATTTGTTCAAACAACAGTTTTTGTCTATTTTCCGGCGTTTGGGAGCAAATTGCTGATTGTCATTTGCTTTCATACCTGACCAGATTTTCATTCAAACCAATGAACACGTTGGCTGGTTGGAGGTAAGTTGGTCTAGTGTATGGCCAGCTTAACACTCTGCATCAAATTAAGGGATATATTCATTATCACTTAATTTCTACAAAAGCATTTTCACCTGCAATTGTAGAAATTAAGTTATCAGGCCATTCACTAAGAAGCTAAAGCAGGAGATATCACAGATATCTCCTGCTTACCTTTCTCTCACGGAATGGCCCGCTGTCCCCATACAAGAATTCATCAAGCTCCAAAAATACAATATTTTCGGAGCTTAATTGCAGGTGCATTCACCATCTTCATCTCCTTCCGCCCGTCGGAGCACTTGTCTCACTGCTCCGAAACAAGCAGTGAAAAGATTCACTGCTCCAATAGAGATTTTCAGATCAGCTATCTCTGCACCAGAGCAATGATGAATTGCTTTGGCACTCATGTCGAGTTAGTATATTAATTATAGGGGTCCATTCGGACCTTGATGATTAACATAATGAATAGACCCCCAAGGCTTTCTCTGATTTAATTAATATAATTAATATTTATATATATATATATATATATATATATATTAGGGGTGTGCACCGGCCACTTTTCGTGTTTTGTGTTTTGGTTTTGGATCTGGATCTTTCTTCGTGTTTTGGATCTGGATTGGTTTTGCCAAAACCACCCTTGCGTGTTTTGGGTTCTGGGTTTTGTGTTTTGGATCTGTATTTTTTTGAAAAAAAGCATAAAAACAGCTAAAATCACAGAATTTGTAGGTTTTTCTGCTCCTATGCTATTATTAACCTCAATAACCTTAATTTCCACTCATTTCCAGTCTATTCTGAATACCTCACACCTCACAATAGTGTTTTTATGTCCAAAAGGTTGCACCGAGGTAGCTGGATGACTATGCTAAGCGACACGAGTGGGCGGCACAAACACGTGACCCATCTAGGCGTGAAACTGCAGTGGCAGACAGGATGGCATTGAAAAACTAGGCCCCAAACTGTACATAATGCAAAGAAAAAAGAGGTGCAAGATGGAATTGTCCTTGGGCCCTCCCACCCACCCTTATGTTGTATAACCAGGACATGCACACTTTAACAAACCAATCATTTCAGCGCCAGGGTCTGCCACACAACTGTGGCTGAAATGATTGGTTCGTTTGGGCCCCCACAAAACAAGCTGGCAATTTATCTGTCCCTGCACAAACTGGCTCTACGGAGGCAAGATGTCATCCTCATCCTCCTCATCCACCGATTCCTCACCCTCTTCAGTGTGTACATCCTCATCCTCACAGAGTATTAATTCGTCCCTGCTGGAACCACAGGTCCCTCTGTACGTTCTGGAGGCTGGTCTCCCTGGAAGAGTTGATAATTCATTTTATGAACATCATCTTCTCCACATTTTGTGGAAGCAACCTCCTACGCCTTTCGCTGACAAGGTTCCCGGCTGCACTAAACACTCTTTCGGAGTACACACTGGAGGGGGGGCAACTCAGGTAAAATAGAGCCAGTTTGTACAGGGACCTCCAAATTGCTTCTTTTTCCTGCCAGTACAGGTATGGACTGTCTGACATGCCTACTTGGATGCTGTCACCGATGTAATCCTTTAACAGACAGACGCACGCTTGTCGCTGCTGCTTTAAGGATGCAGGTGCGGCTACAGCCCACACATTTCACAAAGACCGAAAAAAAAAGAACAATATTTTTATTGTTTGTGTAGCACACTTTGAGGGTGTCACCACCCTTTAACAGACAGACGCACGCTTGTCGCTGCTGCTTTGAGGATGCAAGTGCGGCTACAGCCCACACAATTCACAAAGACAGAAAAAAGAAGAAGAATATTTTAATTGTTTGTGTAGAACACTTTGAGGTGTCACCACCCTTTAACAGACAGACGCACGCTTGTCGCTGCTGCTTTAAGGATGCAGGTGCGGCTACAGCCCACACATTTCACAAAGACCAAAAAAAAAAGAACAATATTTTAATTGTTTGTGTAGAACACTTTGAGGTGTCACCACCCTTTAACAGACAGACGCACGCTTGTCGCTGCTGCTTTAAGGATGCAGGTGCGGCTACAGCCCACACAATTCACATAGACAGAAAAAAAAGAACAATATTTTAATTGTTTGTGTAGCACACTTTGAGGGTGTCACCACCCTTTAACAGACAGACGCACGCTTGTCGCTGCTGCTTTGAGGATGCAAGTGTGGCTACATCGCACACAAGTCACAAACACATTAAAAAAATAGTTTTTTATTTTTTGGAACACTTTGAGAGTTACACCACCCTTTAACAGACAGACGCACGCTTGTCGCTGCTGCTTTAAGGATGCAGGTGCGGCTACAGCCCACACATTTCACAAAGACCGAAAAAAAAAGAACAATATTTTAATTGTTTGTGTAGAACACTTTGAGGGTGTCACCACCCTTTAACAGACAGACGCACGCTTGTCGCTGCTGCTTTAAGGATGCAGGTGCGGCTACAGCCCACACAATTCACATAGACAGAAAAAAGAAGAATATTTTTATTGTTTGTGTAGCACACTTTGAGGGTGTCACCACCCTTTAACAGACAGACGCACGCTTGTCGCTGCTGCTTTAAGGATGCAGGTGCGGCTACAGCCCACACAATTCACAAAGACAGAAAAAAAAAGAACAATATTTTAATTGTTTGTGTAGCACACTTTGAGGGTGTCACCACCCTTTAACAGACAGACGCACGCTTGTCGCTGCTGCTTTGAGGATGCAGGTGGAATCTAGACGGGATTTGGAACCGAGGACACACTACCTCCATCAATTGTCTAAATCCCACTGCACTAATGTCGGATACCGGACGCACGTCTAACACCAACATAGCAGTCAAGACCTCAGTTATACGTTTTGCTTCAGGATGACTGCTGTCGTACTTCATCCTCATCGCTAGGGACTGTTGGAGGGTCAATTGTTTAGTAAAAGTAGTGATGTTCCTACTTCCTCTCTGGGATGATGAACAACTCCCAGCAGCAACAACAGCACTAGGAGGAAGTGGTTCTTGATCTTTCCCTATTTTATTTTTATCGGAGAAAGTTTGGTCCTCCATTTATGTTATATTGATATATATACGTGCGGCTAAAGCGCACACAAACACAGAAAATATTATTTTATTTTTGCTGGAGAGTAGTGCACTTTGTGGGTTACACCACCCTTTAAGAAATGAGCCAGCCGGCTCTTTACTTATGGGACACAGGCGCACGCTTGGCACTGCTCCTTTGTTGATGCACGTGCAGCCACAGTGCACACAATTCACAAACACAGAAAATAATTTTTTTTTTGGTTTGGACTGGAGTGTACTTTCGGGGGTTACAGCACCCTTAACGGTCAAGCCAGCCGGCCCTTTACTTATGACACAGGCGCACGCTTGGCACTACTTTGTTGATGCACGTGCGGCTACTGCGCACACAATTCACAAACACAGAAAATAATTTTTTTTTTGGTTTGGACTGGAGTGTACTTTCGGGGGTTACAGCACCCTTAACGGTCAAGCCAGCCGGCCCTTTACTTATGACACAGGCGCACGCTTGGCACTACTTTGTTGATGCACGTGCGGCTACTGCGCACACAATTCACAAACACAGAAAATAATTTTTTTTTTGGTTTGGACTGGAGTGTACTTTCGGGGGTTACAGCACCCTTAACGGTCAAGCCAGCCGGCCCTTTACTTATGACACAGGCGCACGCTTGGCACTACTTTGTTGATGCACGTGCGGCTACTGCGCACACAATTCACAAACACAGAAAATAATTTTTTTTTTGGTTTGGACTGGAGTGTACTTTCGGGGGTTACAGCACCCTTAACGGTCAAGCCAGCCGGCCCTTTACTTATGACACAGGCGCACGCTTGGCACTACTTTGTTGATGCACGTGCGGCTACTGCGCACACAATTCACAAACACAGAAAATATATTATTTTTTTAGCACTTGGGGGGAGCACCCCTGATGGACAGAGCACCCCCTGGACAACACTGCAGCACTCCTTTAGGACTGGGACACTGCACAGGACTTTGGAGTGGACACAGCCCCTATGGAGAACTGACTGCACAACACAGTCCAGCCAGCCCCTATGGACTTTGAAGTAGTGGACACAGCCCCTATTAACAACAGCAGCACAGCACAACACAGCCAGCCCCTATGGACTTTGAAGTAGTGGACAACAGCAGCACTACACTACACTACACTACACAGCCCTAACTCCCACCCTCCCTCTTCACTGTCCACAGCCGAGTGAGAAAATGGCGCCGACGTGGGTACCTTATATAGGATCCAAAACCCGCGAGACTCGGAAGGCGGGATGATGACGTTTTGCCTCGATTTCAGATCCGAGTCAGGCGGGAAAAGTCGAGCCTGATTCGGATCGGACTTGGATCGGGGGGGCTCGGGGGGGTTCGGATTTCAGAAATCCGAACCCGCTCACCCCTAATATATATATATATATATATAAAACTTGCATGGATTATTTGTGTGTTTACAGAGAAAACTAAATTCTCATTGATCCTTCTGTACCATGCTTCAGTAACACCCCAACCTGGCTAATTATCTTATTTTCTTGCTAAATTATATAGTTGCCAATGCTGTGACAGATTATATGCCTCTGCATTAAAATTATGTTTGGTACAATGTTTTGACTGGTGTTACAATAATTATTATTATTTACTAAAGGAAAATTCTAGTTTGTTTTGCTATAGCCTACATCTCAAGTTATAATTTATTTAAGATTATTTTATATAGTGCCAGTATACTCCATACCGCTTTACTGCTTTCAGAGTAGGATAGGATAATTATATACAAGGACCATTAGTTCCTTCTTCTTTCAGTTGGTTGTGCCCCAAGTTCCTGTAAACTAATGTTTTGTACAATGTTGATCTACAAATATCATATTTCTTCAGTCTCTCATGTCATGTCAGTCTCTCATGTCACAAAAAAAGGTCCCCATCATCTTAAGAACATGTGCTTATTTAGAAGGCAAAGCATTACAAGCACGATCACTTGGATGATATGTATACTGTATGGCAGTCAATGGGATGCTGTCTGTACTGGTGATCACTAGGATGCTATGTGTACTATATGGTGGTCACTGTGATGCTCTGTGTATTGTATGGTGATCAATAGGATGCTGCGTGTACTGTACAGTGGTCTCTGACATGCTCTGCGTATTGTATGGTGGTCACTAGGATGCTGTGTGTACTGTACAGTGGTCATTTGGATTCTCTGTGTATTGTATGGCAGTCACTGGAATGCTATGTGTACTGTATGGTGGCTACTGGGATGTTCTGTGTATTGTATGCCAGTATATAAGTCTGAAAATTTTATTGGTAGTGGTCCCCATAAGGTAGCTGCCCCGGAGCCTCCACACGCCATTATCCAGCCCTGGCTTAGCAACTGCTCATTATTTATTGTGGCATCTCTCTATGATTCCCACAACCCATTGGAGTGGCTTATTCCCACAGTAGCATACACCTCCCCTGTGAATCCAGCTCTGTTTCCTGCACTCCAACCTTTATTTCAGGACCTGCAAAACTCTCACTTGGAGGAGACTGCTGCCTGAACTTACACCATCCATGGCGTTGCATCAGAACTCTGGCCAGACTGTATTTTATTACAGGTTAGGTACAGTGAGTAAGTTTGTAAATATACAGAAAATGTACTTAAAGAGAAACATGTCTACATAGAGAGACATAATAAAAGTGTTGACATAGATCTGTGTAAGGATACTCCTAGGTGCACATGACTGGTTTGCCTTGGTGGGTGTGTATAACCAAGTGCACATACAGATATCAGCCCACCATCACAAATGATGATATAATCCTGGTAGCTGTACTTCTAGGATCTATGCAGTGGGGTAATCAGTGACAGCTCTGGCGACCAATGTCTTATCTGGGGCTCAGACCAGATGCCTGGAGTATCAGGGGCTCATTAAAGAGGCATAAGTAGAGAGAGAAATGGGGGGAGATAGAAGTGAGGGGAAGAGAAAGACAAGGATAGAGGTGAAGGGAGAGATAGAAGCCATGTGGCGAGAGGGGGAAATGTTAGGCCACATAAAAAAAAAAGTAAAAATCGGCTTTTATTAATCTGCTGGGACTTTTCTCTCATCTCTTCTCCTATGTCTTTATGTCCCATAAAGACATAGCAGAAGAGATGAGAGAAAACCCCCAGCAGACTAATAAAAGCAGATTTCTACTCTTCTTTTTATGTGGCCTAACATTTCAGTTTCAACTAGTGACAGCAGTTTAAAAGAGCATCTAAAATTAATTTCGTTCTATGAAAAAGCTTAAAGCTTCTGGTGCCTACGTAACTCCTATTCCCCGGACCACTCACTTGGTTCTGTATGGCATAATATCAATGTGGGCACTATAGTGATGGTTGTTGACGCTAATTAAAAAGAGAACGATGAAGCTTGTATTCTGGCTGGTCTGCTTTTCCTCTGTTGCTTCTCAGTAACAGTGTAGAAAGTGGATGTAATTGCAAGTCTGATCTTTACCTAATAAAAATAAAACACAGCCATTTTACGAGGCTATTCACAAAAAATAAGTATCCCCTAAATGTAGGCAGGCATGAAATGTTCCAGAGAGCATAGCATGGCCCTGATAGATAATGCTATCTGTAAATGGGCTACATTACTACCATTTGTTCGGGAGAGGGATCCGAAGGATCTCCATCCATTAAGTGGTACTTGTGCGTGGTCCAATGACAGCAGATGTGTAGGAAGAAAGCCAGGTCTAACCTGGAAGTAAAGCAGATGCGGAAATTATGTCCCAACCAGCACATAATGGAAAGGAAAAAGGTGCAAGATGGAATAGTCCTTGGGCCCTCCCACCCATCCTTATGTTGTATACGAAACAGGACAGTTTAACAAACCAATCATTTCAGCAACAAGGACTGGCAATTGTGGCTTAAATGATTGGTTTGTTTGGATCCCCCATAAAACAAGCTGACCCCATACACAAACTGGCTTTACATTACAAGTTTTCCTCGTCCTCGTCCTCATCATCCCCATCAGTGTGTACATCCTCTCCTTCACACAATATTAATTCATCTCCGCATCTCTGTAATTTTTTGATGTAATTGTTGGTCGAGGTCTTCTTCGTGGAATTTGTAATTCATTTTAATGAACATCATCTTTTCCACATTTTGAGGAAGTAACCTCCTACGCCGATCACTGACAAGGTTGCCGTCTGCACTGAAAACTCTTTCGGAGTACACACAGGAGGGTGGGCAACTTAAGTAATGCAAAACCAGTTTGTGTATGGGACTCCAAATTGCCTTTTTCCTGCCAGTACTAAAAGGGACTGTCTGACATGTCTAGGATGTTATCTCTGAAATAGTCCTCCACCATTCTGTGAATGGAGACCGTATCACACATAGTCACGGTACACATGTCACTAGTAGGCAGTTCTCTCAGGCCCGACCAGATGTCATTTTTTGGTGACTTATCTGCATGACCAGCAGGCATTCTGTAAGGAAAATTTAGTTTTTTCCTAGCAGCTGCAGAAACTGAAGGAGGAGATGATGGCGTTTCACATGCGGCTGCAGCTGACAATTTTTTTTACCAACAGCTCTTTGCATAGTTTTAGGTTGGAAAAAAACTCACAAGGTAGGACTTAAACCTAGGATCCAGAATGGTCGCCAAAATATATTTTTCAGATTTCAATAGATTGACAACTCTTGGATCCTGGTGAATTGAATCAAGGGCTTGATCCACCAGTCCAACATACCTTGTGCAATCGCTCTGTGTCAGCTCCTCTTTCAGTTTCTCCAGCTGTTTTTGCAGAAGTCTGATGAGGGGAATGACCTGACTCAAGCTGGCAGTGTCTGAACTAACTTCACGTGTGGCAAGTTCAAAGGGTTTGAGAACCTTGCACAACACGGAAATTATTCTCCACTGCACTTGAGTAAGGTGCATTCCCCCTCCACGGCCTATGTCATAGGCCATTGTATAGCCCTGGATGGCCTTTTGCTGTACCTCCATCTGCTGAAGCATATAGAGGGTAGAATTCCACCGCGTTACTACCTCTTGCTTCAGCTGATGGCAGGGCAAATTTAACAGTACCTGCTGGTCATGCAATCTTCGACAAGCGGTTGCCGAATGTCTAAAATGTCCGGATATTTTGCGGGCCACCAAGAGCATCTCCTGTATGCCCCTGTCATGTTTGAAAAAATGTTGCAACACCAAATTAATTGTGTGAGCAAAACATGGGATGTGTTGGAATTCGCCCACATGTAATGCTATCACAATATTGGTGGCATTGTCCGAAATCACAAATCCCGAGGAGAGTCCAAGTAGGGTAAGCCATTTAGCAATGATTTCCCTGAGTTTTTCTAAGAGGTCCTCAGTGGTATGCCTCAAAGTGAATCAGTTATACAAAGACTAGCCTACCTCTGTACCAGCTGTCTTTTGGTAGATGTTGCTGCTGCTGTTGCTGTTGTAGGTAATACACCTACCCAGTGGGCTGTCACAGTCATGTAATCCTTAGTTTGCCCTGTCCCACTTGTCCACATATCAATGGTCAAGTGGACAGTGGGTACAACGGCATTTTGAGGACGTTAATAAGGTTTTTTAATGTCCTTGTACAGGCTTGGAATTGCTGTTCTAGAAGGGATCTAGTAGCGAGGACACAGGACCTCAATTAACTGTTGAAAACCCACTGCAGTAATGGCGGCTACTGGACGCACATCTAATACCAGCATAGCTGTTATGGCGTCAGTAATCCGCTGTGCAACTGGGTGATTGCTGTCATACTTGCTTGCCCTTGCAAACGATTGTTTGACAATTAATTGTTTTTTGGAGGATACACTACAAGTAGTCTTCCTCCTGGTCACCTTCTGGGATGAAGATCCACTCACAGCAACAGCAGCAGCAACAGGCGTATTCATCAAGGATCCTTCTGAGGAATCACGGATAGGAGAGGAGTCAATCATGCTTCAAATAACAACATTGGATGCAGCAGGACTACTCCCGATGATGAATGAGGATGTTGATGATGCAGGTGTTGGTGGTGGAGATCGAAGGCGCTTGGATCCCACAGAGAGGGAGCAGGTAGGTGACACTGGACTTGTTACGTTTTGAGTTTTGGAACTTGGCGACATACTTTGATATTTGATGAATGCGCTCCAAGTGACGTAGCAAGGAGGAGGTTCCTAGGTGGTTTAGGTCCCTCCCTCTACTCACTCTTGTTTGGCTCGTTTACATATAGTTTGACAACTGTTGCCCGGATTGGGGTGGAAATAATTCCACAGATGAGAAGTGGATTTTTTGTCTTTTGCCCCGGCATGACAACAATGGGCTTTGGCTTTTCCAATCCATGGGCAACAGCTGTTGCCTTACTTACACAAAGGACATCCTCGGCATCAACATCCTCATCACCAACATCTTCATCATTAACATCCTCATCATCCTTAGCGCCTTCAACTACCAAAATATCCTCCATGTGCTATTCCACAGAAGCAGCCTCACTGACTATGTCTGCAAGATGTTGACTGCCTTTCCCCACATTTACAGAAGGCACACAAATGTTGTAACTTGGATGATCCTCCAGTACACTAGTATTTAGGTCTGGCTCACACATGGCAACCGCGGACACACTTGCACTCTCATCGGGGATTTGTGATTTCGATGTCTCAGGGCACACAGTTGGTTTTTCTGGAACTGTCTTACTCTTCTTAACAACTTTCAATTTTTCAATGGTACCACCACCACTACTACTACAAGCAGAAGGGCTATCAGAACCAGCAGTCATCATAAATAAAGGCCAAGGCCTTATCCTTTCCTTGCCACTTCGTGTAGTGAATGACATATTGCCAATTTTTAATTTATCTAAAGGCAACTTGCCTTTCGATTTTTTTCTCTTTACTACAGTAAAAGTATCTTTACCATATCCATGGTGTGACTTAAGCCCTGGGACATGGGCCTTCATAGAGGATGAGGAAGTTGACGACCTTGCATTATCATGATGACTGCTGGCGGCAGCTACAACATGTGGTTCATGGCCTTGCTCTCCTGTCATGTGACAGCCCTCCATATTTTCTGCAGTCTTGAAGCAGTGTCACAAGCACCAATAGTGTAGCCAAGGTGCGGTTACCAAATTCACACATGTGCAGTCGTGCGCACACAGAAAAAAAATAGACAAAAGACTATTTTTTTTTTCGGGTCCAGAACTTGGGCCCAGAGCACAGATTGATGATTACTGGAGTCGGGCAGCACTAGGTTACAACTTGCATTGCTGGCTGTATCTTGTTCTTGTGCGGCTAAGCTTAACACGCACACTCACAGAAAAAAATTAGACAAAAAAATAGACTATTTGTTTTATTTATTTTTCGGGTCCAGAACTTGGGCCCAGAGCACAGATTGATGATGACTGGAGTCACACAGCACTAGGTTGCAACTTACATTGCTGTATCTTGTGTGGCTAAGCCTAACATGCACGCACAGAAAAAAAATAGACAAAATACACTATTTTTTTATTTTCTCTTTTTCGGGTCCAGAACTTGGACCCAGAGCACAGATTGATGATGACTGGAGTCAGGCAGCACTAGGTTGCGTTGCTGTATCTTGTGCGGCTAAGTCTAACACGCACACACAGAAAAAAAATAGATAAAAGACACTAGTTTTTTCATTTACATTATTCGGGTTCAGAATTTGGGCCCAGAGCACAGATTAATGACGACTGGAGTCGGGCAGCACTAGGTTGTAACTTGCGTTGCTCTATATTGTGTGGCTAAGCCTAACACGCACACACAAAATAAAAATAGACAAAAGACACCATTTTTTTTTTCAGGTCCAGAACTTGGGCCCAGAGCACAAATTGATGATGACTGGAGTCGGGCAGCACTAGGTTGTAACTTGCGTTTCTCTATCTTGTGCGGCTAAGCCTAACACGCACACACAGAAAGAAAATAGACAAAAGACACTATTTTTTTATTTTCTATTTTTCGGGTCCAGAACTTGGGCCCAGAGCACAGATTGATGATGACTGGAGTCAGGCACCACTAGGTTGCAACTTGCGTTCCTGCTGTATCTTGTGCGGCTAAGTCTAACATGCACACACACAAAAAAAATAGATAAAAGACACTAGTTTTTTCATTTACATTATTCGGGTTCAGAATTTGGGACCAGAGCACAGATTGATGACGACTGGAGTCAGGCAGCACTAGCTTGCATTGCTTTAACTTGAGCGGCTAAGCCTAACACGCACACACAGAAAAAAAATTAAAAGACAGTATTTTTTTTTTTCAGGTCCAGAACTTGGGCCCAGATGGACGCAGCAGACAGCACAGCACCAGCCCAGATGGATCAGCACCAGCTCAGATGGATGCAGCAGACAGCTGAGCACCAGCCCAGATGGACACAGCAGACAGCACAGCACAAGCACAGGTAAGTACTACCTCTCCCAACACTACACTACCCACCCTCCCTGTTCAGTCTCCACAGCTGGAGTGAAATGGCGGCCGCTGCATGGTCCCTTATATACATAGAGACGAAAGCTCATGAGCCGCAAGATTTCGTCTCTATGGTTTTACCTCGGTCTGATATCTGGGGCCGGCGGGGGAACCGAACGCACGTTCGGTTCTCGTCCCAGGCTCATTTCTACTTTAAAGATTTATGTTTATTTACAATAAGTTTTGAACCATTTTAGCCAAAAGCTGAAGCCGATTTGTCATTTTTCCAGTATATCCTGTAATAACTAGGTATTCTGTGTAGGGTTTTAGTATGACTGCCAATGCAAAAGACATCTATTTCCTAGAAGAAATATTTAGTCTATTTTGTTCCCACCAGAGTGTAATCTGATCTTTTATGAGGCCCATTCCTCTCATGCGCCCGTACAATTCTGAATCAGAACAGAGAATCGGGCAGAACAGGGAATTGGACTGTAGATATATGACTTGCATTAGCCAGAGCCAGTTAGTCACCAATCATCTCAGAGCTCATTTGATGAGGAATGGGAGGTGTTTAGGCTTCAAAATTCAAAACCTCTCTACTCATTACATAATATGTCATGTGACTATGGTTGTTTAATGGTAATCACGTAACACAAACTGATAAAGAAAGTGTATTTTCCTATCTCTATATCAGTAATTTAGTTGCTAGAGCTGTAATTCTCATATGGCAATGAATTAAAACTGGTGTTTGGCACTTGCATTGGAATCAGCCATCTTAGCCTTTGTTTTTGGGCTGAAAAGACTTCAGCACACACTCGACAATTACATTGTACAGTAATTACACAGCACTTTCAAACACAAAAAGCCAATGCTGCTTCCTGTAACTGAGCTAGGTAATAAGACCTAGGTAATAAGTTAGATAGCACATTGAATGAGCTCTTTTTTAGGTGGCTGCCTCCACTTAACGACTTCATCAAACCTCCTCTGGGAGAGTCCCAAAGGGGTCAACCCACTCCAAATGTTGGCTCTGCCTGTAGCTGTTTTTTGCTGCAAATTATGGCATATTAAAGCATGGTTGGAACTATACA
Source organism: Taudactylus pleione (assembly GCA_031769625.1). Classification (NCBI taxonomy): domain Eukaryota; kingdom Metazoa; phylum Chordata; class Amphibia; order Anura; family Myobatrachidae; genus Taudactylus; species Taudactylus pleione. The sequence goes on along the minus strand of JAUIMM010000104.1, from coordinate 8,374,510 downwards.
TAACTGTTACAGCAGGGGTGTCATCTGGCCTCCGGGTCGCCCACTTCAGTCAGTAAGTGGGCGGTACTGGGAGATGGGCCAACTCTGTTGGGAAGCTGGGGAGCCCCCCAAATTTGAATTGACAAGTATGTCTCACACATGTGGGCTTCAGACACACCCTCCCCCAGACCACATGGCTCCAGTATCAAAGAGAAATAGCTAAGTGTCTGGGAACAGTGAGAAAATAGGGACAGTGTCATGTGTTAGGAATTGAAGGTAGTAATTTGTGATTAAATGGATAACTTTATTGAGATATCTGGATTGTGTTACACAATAGGCAACAGTATCCATCACCTCTCCCATAAACCACATGGAATCCACATCTCTATTTCAAATGTGGTCTGGGATAAATACAGACACACTAACACACACAGGGCCTGATTCAGACCCGCTCACGAGTGCTATGCGCTCACAAGCGGGTCCATGGTGGCCCAGTGCGCATGTGCACGACGGAGCCGGCTCCATCGTGCGAATGTGCAATACCCGGATAGCGACGGGCAAACCGTCACTCCGGGTCTCGAACCAAAGGGGGCGTGCTGTCGATGTTGAGTGACAACACGCCCCCTTTAGTGGGTGGGCCGGGGGCGTGGCTACCTAGACGGAGGCGTTTCCATGGGAACGCCTACCGTCTGGGGCCGGCCCCACTGACATCACAAGTGATGTCAGTGGGAGTGCTTTCGGCTTTGTTAGAGCCGAAAGCACTCTTGGACTTGCGGCAACGAGACCCTACCACAAGGGTCTCGTCGCAAGCCCAATGGTCGCAATGCTCTTGACCATCGCGACCATCATCATGGCCGCTCGCTATAGCTGTGGGTGGTCACCCACAGCTATGCGAGCGGCCAGGAGGCTGTTCTGAAAAACCAGAGGGCTGGCCCTGATTCAGAGCGAGCTCTCTGTCAGAGCGTCCGGCTCTGAATCAGGCCCACAGTACTTATACATAGTTCTGAAACAGGCAATGTGATCACGGAGCGGATTCTGAGACAGATGCAAAAGCAAATATGGTTCTCGTAAAATGATGTATGGATTAGATGTAAGTGCATTACTTATTTTGTTGCAAGGCTAAATAGAGCATATAAGTACTTCAATCAAAGTGACATAACCATTGATTGATTTCTCTGCCAGACATTTCTCCACAGTTAAACACAATACCTACAGATTACAGTTCCCTTTGCAAATGGAGAAATGATTATATGACTACGTTATCACCACAGCATGGTAGAAAATTATATTTGAGCAAATATGAAATACCTGTAAAAGGTCATATTTTTATTTCATTGCATGACATTTACTACAATAATTACATTTACTTTCATACATTAAATTTGTAATTTCTTCCATCCAAATCCATCTTTTCTTCTTCAACTATATTTAATTTGTTGAAAATCATTGCTGAAACCAATGGCATAAGTGTAGGGTGTGCAGTACACAGGGGTCGATGGGCCATGAGTGACCCGTGCCAGCTATGGACACACTCTGCACCTATAGTTGTGCTGGCATGGTAGGAGGGGGACCAAGACATCTAGTCTGGCTGGCCTTGGGATCTAGTTGGTGTCAGAAATTGTACAAAAGGAAGGGGGCTGCCAGACATGTCCTAAGGATGTGCCCTGTGGCTTTGTTTGCAGCAGGATGCCTGGAGATGTACTACACAAGGTTGCACACCCCTTATTATGACCCTGGATCAGGTGATGGTATGAAAGAGGGAAATGAGTACAAAATGAGTAGCCCTGAGTGGCCATGATAGTGAGTTGAACAGTAGGTCTTTTGGGAGAAGCCAAGAGAGGTGATAAGACACAGGGGCATAGTCAAATGGGTGTGAGGTTTAGCGAGGTAAAAACACTTGCGCCCCTTGTGCTTAATTTTGGATTACCGTGGGTGGGTATGTATGCTCCAGATACCCGCAGCATCCAATTAAAAAAAAGTGTCACTGGGGAGGGGGCTGCTGGGAGTCCGCCGAAGGCTGATGGGAGGAGCAATGGCTGCTCGGAGATGCAGTTCTCCCAGCGCTTGTTACAGGGAGACATACACTGACACTGGGGGGGGGGGGGGCACACACACTCATACACTCTTACAGCCACTAATAAATACTCAAACATGCTACACACTGCTCACCGCTGCTGCAGACCCAATGCTGGATGCAGGAGACACAGCTTAGGAAGGTGAGTAATTAAGGACTAATTAAGCTCTGCTGGGAGTCCGCCGAAGGCTGATGGGAGGAGCAATGGCTGCTCGGAGATGCAGTTCTCCCAGCGCTTGTTACAGGGAGACATACACTGACACTGGGGGGGGGGGGGCACACACACTCATACACTCTTACAGCCACTAATAAATACTCAAACATGCTACACACTGCTCACCGCTGCTGCAGACCCAATGCTGGATGCAGGAGACACAGCTTAGGAAGGTGAGTAATTAAGGACTAATTAAGCTAACTGGAAACTTCCAATTGCTTAATTAGTCCTCCACCTAGGTCCCAGAGCAAGCCTCACTGATTTTTCCTAAAATTAATGATTTTAGGAAAAATCAGACTTGCTCTGGAGGTGCGAGGAAGAAAAACCTATTTGACTAGCAAAAATTCTGCAGTTACCGGAAAAACCTTGCAGGTGAGAGATTTTTGCTATTCTTGACCACAAATGAATATGCCCCACAGTCATTTCAAAGCAGAAGGGGAGAGTTCAAACCACCCAACATTATAGTGGGGTAGTCAGAGAATAAGAAATGAAGGAGTGAAGCAGATGAGTGTTCAAGAAACTGTTGGGGTGATCCAGGGAATAGATCATAGCAACATGCACAGAGCATTGGTTGAAAAAAAAACCCCTATAAAATAATGAAATTAATTGCAATAAGAGCTCTCATAAAATAAGACTTCTGGGGGAACTCACCAAAATGCAGAATGTTCCGTACACCAGCACCATGGACCTCTACTCCAGGATCTCTTGGAGGCGAGCGCAAAAAGTAGGTATGTAACACCCTGCTAAGGTTGTACAGTGATCTTAGTATGTTGCATTGGGATGGGATGTTTCCTTACCAAGTACTCTGTCTCTGGATCACCTTGGACTCTTCCAGCATGTTACCAAACAGATACAGGCAATAATGGCAAATAAAATAACGTATTTATTCCACAAGAGCAGTTCAGTTAACCAAGAAGCGATTCTCACACAAACATGTTAATATTTTGGTTACAATACAATTGGCTTAATACAGTTTAAGCGAATAAGAAAACACTTGGATCCATGAATTTTATTATACCAGAACTCTGGTTGCACACTCCACCTCTGGAATCAATGGGTTAAACACAAATGAACCTAGAACATCTCCTGTACAGTAGTTTGACTCAAGCAAAATGACCACTAATATCAGGTGCACCCGAAAAATGTATTACATAAGTCTCTAGTCCTACCCCTGCATGCATTAGGTTATATATTAAGTAGTTAGTAATTTGAAATACGTTGCCCGGGTTGCTGGCTAATGTGTGGAGAGTGAGACAAAGTATCCTCTATTTATGCAAAATCCTGCACTGTCGATTCCTAAACGGGTAAAGTTTATTTATAGTGAATGTGCAGTTTCATAGCTGATATCTGAGTAGGCTCAATTAGAGTTAGTCGTAGCCACCTCTCCTGGCTACACTTATCCTGTTCTGTAGAGTTCACTATGAATATTACTTTATCAGGTTAGCAGAAGATCCTATGGGGCACAGACAGGTGATGGAGCAATTCATTGATATTCATCTATACTTTTGTTCTCTGCAAGCGATTATGCACTGTAGTAGGTATCACCTAAAAGGGGTTTTGCAAGTGACTGACTTATTTTAGATAAGCTGACTTCTCATGTGTACTGCACTGCTGTTCTGTGTGATCACTCTTCCCTGTGTAACAACAGCATAGTCTTTGAGTGTTTCTTGCCCTGCTGCTCTCAGTCTATCAGGGCTTCCCCAGCTACTATCTCTGTGTGGCCAGGAGCTGACTTTGACAGATGGGTGAGAGTGAGGAATACAGTAGCAGGGACTGGATGGGTTACTCACTGCTCCGTCCTCTCCTGAGAAAAACCGCACCTCTGCACTCAGTTTCTCTGCAGCTCCGCCTGGCCTGCCTCCTAGTCCCGGCTGTCACTCACCAGCCCCGGGGGAGTGTCTCTGGGTGGCTCCCACTGACTCTGCTTCCTCCGGCAGAGTCCTGACAGCTTCCTGCACACTCCGGACCAAGCTCCTACAACTGCTGCTGCCTCACGATGTCTGAGGCTCTCCGGTACGCGGCACTCGTTCCGCGGCTCGCCCGCCTCAGGTAAGTCCCGCTCTCCTCTCCTCAGAGGTTCTCCTCAGGACATCACTACCCAGTCACCCCTGCGGCAGTCCCTTTTTATATCCAGCAGTCGCGTGCGGGTCCGCTTCCCGCTCACCGCACGCGCTGCTCTAGCCTGTCTCCAGTGGGTCACTATGGGGATAGAATCCCCCTGTGCAGCGGCAGCAGTGGCATGTTCCTGGCCAAGAGCCCATTCCTTTCCAGAGCCCAGTGTGGGCAGTCCATTTCAAGTGTCCCTTTGTTAGGGGTGAAAACACATACCTCCATATTGGCAGCTCCACTGCCCTACTATTGTAAAATTACATGAGTTACACATTTCTTTATTTATATACAGTGAACATATTAATAAAATACCAACATATTGATGGAAACGGGGCAGTGATCACTGTAGGGGTGTCAAATTCCTCCCCGCTAGAATGATGCATGACCCCATGCATCTGTTTCTCTTAATTAGTTTCATCAAACTATATTTACACTCTTCAACTTTGGACACACTATAACAAGTGTAACAAGTACAATGGTTAGTTACCAATATCAACTCTGCGGGTAGCAATTTAGTTTGATACTTTCAAGCAGTTACAATTGTTTCTGTACATTCTATTGCCTGTATCTAATGGACTGAGTTTCCTTTGCGTCTCTTCCCTGACTTGCTGCAGGCCTTTTTTAGAATTGCTGCTACCTCTTGAGAGCTTATGGTGATAAACTCGCAGTCTGGATAGTACCACGCTGGGAAAAGGCTTCTCGCTGTTTCTTGAGCTGTACTAGGAGTATCTGTAGGGCTATCAGGTTCGGATTTCAATATGACTAAGTCCGGGCAAAGGGGTTTAGGAGGTCCCAATTCTTCTACCATGGCCGTGTGAATCACTCTTCCAATGCCTGTTTCTGGTTCAGTGGCCTTTGAATTCTCTGGATTGACAGAATATGCTCGTGAATTTACTTACTGCACTCTAAATTCGCTCTTGGGTTCTGGTTCTGGAGAAGGTTTTGGCCTAATTACGTTCTGCCAACTCTGCAGCACTATCTCACTTTCCAGTTCTTGAGGTTCCTCTCTATATTCAAGGTATTGGAAATTTTTCTGGTAATGACGTGGAGTACCTCTGCAACGTGTATAGCGCCAATACCGCTTTCGATCTGCGGCATATCTGCTGCCTTGAACTGGGACACCACCAGGGCCGGTTACATTTGCTGCTTGCAGACCTTTCACTCCTTGGATCACATCCAACTCTACTTTTTCTCCATCTCCCAAACTGCGGAGGTACTTCCTGGGATTGTTCTTTTTGATTGCAGTGTAGTGGACAAACACGTCTTCCTTGGTGTCATCCCAGTTAATGAATCCATACCCGCGTTTCACATGGAACCAGACGACTTTTCCGGGCATTCTTCCTGCGGTTGGAGTGTTCACCGATTTTATCTGGTTCTGTGATATTGGGCCTTGATTCACTTCTATCGGTTGCCTATCTCTCAGCATTGGGCCTATTCCATTTGTCCCTCCTGAGGGTTGGCCCTCAACCTCAGGACTTCCTTGTTTAACGACTCTCTCTGATCGCAATATCGTTCGATGTGGCCACTCTGGTGGCATCTTCGACAGATGGGTCGTCCTTGGGCATCGTATCTATCCATGGCTCTTCTCCTCTCCAAGTGCCAATTATCTTCTCTGAGTTCTGCTGTATGTCTCATAAATTCCTTCATCTCCTGAAACATATCTATCATTCCAGATGATAATTTTTCCATCTGACTCGTCAAGGTTTGTAAAGGATCCGAAACAGTTGACTGTGCACTTTGGGCCACATTCTCCTTTATCTTGACGGCACCTGATACCGTTGCATCCTGTGTTGCTTCTTGGAAACCAGGCATTTCTGGATAGATAATATCATCATTTTGGTTGGACCCCGTTACCTTAATAGAGGCTTCTTTGAAGTCCAGAAATGTACTCCGGGGCATTTGCATCCGCAGAAGGCGTAGCTGTGCCCTAGTACTCTCCCCTCTGGATCCTTCAATGAATTGATTGATGAGGGTTTCATCTAGGTTTCGCACTTCATCGATATCTACTGCTTGGATTCTCTGCAGAGCTTCCTGAAGACTTAAAGCGAAACTTCGGAGAGATTCTCCCAATTGCTGCTTTCTTGCATAAAAGGTCAATTTTAACTCTGGCACTGTTCGGATATCAAAAGTGTCAGCCATCCTTTGAAGAATTTGGTCTATATTCCGTCTCTCTTCTTTTGGCCATGACGTAACTTCCCGCAGAGCTGACCCTTTTAACTGCCCTATTAAGATCTCGACTTGTTGACGATCAGTAAGGGGATACAATCTAAACATACTCTTCATTTTATTCTTAAATTCTCTTAAGGAATTTCCTTCTGACTCCAGGCCGTGCTTGTCTCCTGAATATGTAGGGAGCCAAGGTGCCCCGAAATAATAAGGCATCGTTATGGGGTTCAACTGTGCCATAACTGGGCTTTGTTGGGATGAGTCCCCTGATGAAAATTCCTGTGACATCTTGTCTTGTTAGCTTTTCCCCACTTCAATTTTCGTATCCTGTTCTTGGGATGCCAAATGTAACACCCTGCTAAGGGTGTACAGTGATCTTAGTATGTTGCGTTGGGATGGGATGTTTCCTTACCAAGTACTCTGTCTCTGGATCACCTTGGACTCTTCCAGCATGTTACCAAACAGATATAGGCAATAATGGCAAATAAAATAACGTATTTATTCCACAAGAGCAGTTCAATTAACCAAGAAGCGATTCTGATTTGGAATCAATGGGTTAAACACAAATGAACCTATAACATCTCCTGTACAGTAGTTTGACTCAAGCAAAATGACCACTAATATCAGGTGCACCCGAAAAATGTATTACATAAGTCTCTAGTCCTACCCCTGCATGCATTAGGTTATATATTAAGTAGTTAGTAATTTGAAATACGTTGCCCAGGTTTGCTGGCTAATGTGTGGAGAATGAGGCAAAGTATCCTCTATTTATGCAAAATCCTGCACTGTCGTTTCCTAAACGGGTAAAGTTTATTTATAGTGAATGTGCAGTTTCAAATTGTAATCCGCTCTGCCTTGCTGTGTAAAGTGATGTTTATAGCTGACTTGGGCACTACGTTGAATACAACCCTATCTCTCCAGAGGCAGTTAGCTGATATCTGAGTAGGCTCAATTAGAGTTAGTCGTAGCCACCTCTCCTGGCTACATTTATCCTGGCTAGTTCTGTAGAGTTCACTATGAATATTACTTTATCAGGTTAACAGAAGATCCTATGGGGCACAGACAGGTGATGGAGCAATTCATTGATATTCATCTATACTTTTGTTCTCTGCAAGCGATTATGCACTGTAGTAGGTATCACCTAAAAGGGGTTTTGCAAGTGACTGACTTATTTTAGATAAGCTGACTTCTCATGTGTACTGCACTGCTGTTCTGTGTGATCACTCTTCCCTGTGTAACAACAGCATAGTCTTTGAGTGCTGCTTGCCCTGCTGCTCTCAGTCTATCAGGGCTTCCCCAGCTACTATCTCTGTGTGGCCAGGAGCTGACTTTGACAGATGGGTGAGAGTGAGGAATACAGTAGCAGGGACTGGATGGGTTACTCACTGCTCCGTCCCCTCCTGAGGAAAACCGCACTTCCGCACTCAGTTTCTCTGCAGCTCCGTCTGGCCTGCCTCTTAGTCCCGGCTGTCACTCCCCAGCCCCAGGGGAGTGTCTCTGGGTGGCTCCCACTGACTCTGCTTCCTCCGGCAGAGTCCTGACAGCTTCCTGCACACTCCGGACCAAGCTCCTACAACTGCTGCTGCCTCACGATGTCTAAGGCTCTCCGGTACGCGGCACTCGTTCCGCGGCTCGCCCGCCTCAGGTAAGTCCCGCTCTCCTCTCCTCAGAGGTTCTCCTCAGGACATCACTACCTAGTCAACCCTGCGGCAGTCCCTTTTTATATCCAGCAGTCGCGTGCGGGTCCACTTCCCGCTCACCGCACGCGCTGCTCTAGCCTGTCTCCAATGGGTCACTATGGGGATAGAATCCCCCTGTGCAGCGGCAGCAGTGGTATGTTCCTGGTCAAGAGCCCATTCCTTTCCAGAGCCCAGTGTGGGCAGTCCATTTCAAGTGTCCCTTTGTTAGGGGTGAAAACACATACCTCCATATTGGCAGCTCCACTGCCCTACTATTGTAAAACTACATGAGTTACAAATTTCTTTATTTATATACAGTGAACATATTAATAAAATACCAACATATTGATGGAAACGGGGCAGTGATCACTGTAGGGGTGTCACAGGTAAGTATGGGTGAACCAGACATTCCAGTAAGCTCTGATAAAACGCAGGGACAGCTATTTCCCACATTTTTGTTCTAATGGAGCCAAGCACAGGTCAAAGAGCTCAGTCTGGATTTAGTTGAGCTTCTACCTGGACATCGGGTCTGATTCAGACCTGCTCGCGAGCGCATAGCGCTTGCAAGCGGGTCGGCGGTGGGCGATTGCACATGAGTGGCGTGTGCACCTGCTGGTGAAATATGGGCCTGATTCCTATTTGCGTGCGCCTCTGAATCAGGCCCATATTTCACCAACAGGTACATATCAGGGAATATAATATTTAAGGTTTATTGATAAAAAGATGCAATCAAGCAAAGGCATTTTAACAAACTCGCAAGAGGGCTCGCAAGCAATTTATTTCTTCCCCCCAACCCCACTTGGTTACCTGGCTGCCGCCGGTGCTATATTTTCAGAGCTGTCTTCAGAAATATATAGCAAGACTAGCACAGCACCACAGGTTTTGCTATCTTCATATTTCTGGAAATATGGCACCGCCGACACTATGACATGTTAAGTGTTTATACTGGGTGCAGGCTGTACGACCCAGGACCCCCCCCCTATCCTTGACTCGCCGTGTTCACCACATACCCTACATTCATTATAGATATGGCACTGTCACAACAATTATAGAGGGTTTATGAAAGGGAGAGCAAAGTAATACTACAGTGACTGTAAAAGCAACATATTAGTCATACATGTACTGATCTATGTCGGTCTATAAGTGGCCGCCATCAGGCGGTATAGATGGTACTATTGTACCAGGCCCGCAGAATGCAGATGATCTGGCCTGAGAGTACAAAGCAGTATGGTGTTAGGATCAGCAGCGCGCTGCGAGCCCCCCTGTCAGTGTCAGTCACTGTGAGTACTGACTAGCGGCAGCTACGGAGTGCAGATCTCCTCATAGTGAAGCAAAGCAGAGTGTCTCTGCCAAACTGTCCAATGTCCATATACTTAACTTCTCTGCCCTATGTCTGCAGACTAGGAGGATGGAAGTCTCGTCTTCCTGTCCCCTCCCCGAGTAAGTCCCTGCCCCTCCTGCTCTGCCTGGTATGTCCTCCCCAGCAAACAGTGTAAGGTAGGGGTGGGCAATAAAGGTCTCATCTCCCTGCCCCCATCCACTCCCCACCCCAAGTCCCCGTCCCTTCCTGCTCTGCCTGGCATGTCCTCCCCAGTAAACAGTGTCATCTCCCTGTTTCCCTTTCAGTCCCCGCCCCTCCTGCTCTTCAAAGACTGTCCTTCTCCCTTGCAGACAGCTTCCGGTGTGTGAGGAGAAAAATTGCTGATGTCATTTGCTCCCATGCATTACCAGATTTTTATTCCAACCAACCAACTATTTGCATGGTTGGAGAAAAGTTGGTCTGGTGCATGGCCAGCATTAGACTTGACATCCAGCTCATGGACACCCAGCAGTACAAGATGTACTTGCTCTTTGTGCATTTAAGTGATTAGCAGACAGTATTGAGCCCCTATGGGATTATTGTGAGTAACCATTCTGCTTTTCTTTACCTGTCAAAAGTGGAACTATGGTCAACTGATGCTTGTATTTATTATTTGTTCATGTATATGTTTATGTTGTTACAATGACTGTACATGGTTGTATTCACTATTTACTAAGTCTACACTGGTACACATACTATTTTTTGGTATGGACAATGTAAAAAATACACAATTATTATTCAACTTTCAAACATTAACTTTCATTAAATATGTGAGGCTCAAACATAAATTTGATAATACAACATGGTACCTGTGAGCTCTAGGTTACATAATACAGCTGTGTGCTCTCACACTGTGGCTCCGCACCAAACAGCCCATCCGCGTCAAGCGTCTCTTTTGCTTAAAATGTGTGCATCTTATTCGCATAATTAAACAACTAGAAGTGACAATTTGCTAGATAGCACTGATCAGTTTCATGTGTGACATTGGTACATCTGTGAGCGACAGAGCCTGAATATGTGTAGGAAAAGTGGCTGCTACTTTTTCTCATGCCAAGTTCCAAAGCGCTTCACCTATGAGGAGATGTGCGCCAACCCTCGTGTTTTGGTTTTGGATCTGAATCTGGTTTTTGATTTTTTTTTTCTTGGTGTTTTGTTTTTCGGTTTTGGTTTTGGATCTGGATTTTTTCTTAAAATATCATAAAAACAGCTAAAATCACATAAAATGGGCCTGTTTTTGTTCCTACAGTTTTATTAACCTCAATAAGATTTATTTCCAGTCATTTCCAATCAATTTTGACCACCTCACAATATTATTTTTTTCATCTAGTTAAGGCCAAAAGGTTGCATCCAGCTAGCTGGCTGACTAAGCTAAGCGACACAGTGGGCAGCACTAACATGTGGCAGTTCAGCTTCCAATTTCCAACACAGATACAGTGTGTTATACAGTGTGGGTTGGATACATCAATAGTGCACTCACTGTGACAGCAGTGTTGGCAGAGTGCGGTTGCTGACAGTGTCCTCAGTACATGGGATGGCAGTGAAGGTTACCAGCGGTGTTGGCAGTGCGGGGGTGTCATTGTGGTCTTTAGTGCAGGTTGCTGGCTCTTTCGGCAGTGCAAGGGTTGCTGACGGTGTCCTCAGAACATGGGATAGCAGTGCTGTGGTGCTGACAATGTCCTCAGTGAAGGGTACAGGCGATGTCGGCGGTGCCAGTGGTGCCTTCAGTGCAGGTTTGCTGGCTGTGTCGGCAGTGCAGGGTTTGCTGATTGTGTCTTCAGTACATGGAATGGCAGTGAGGGAGTGCTGGCAGTGTCCTCAGTGCAGAGGACCGGCGGTGTTGGCAGAGCGGGGGTGCCAGCAGTGTCTTCAGTGGAGGTGTGCTGACTGTGTCGGCAGTGCAGGGGTGTTCTCAATGCAGGGTGCCAGCGGTGTCGGCAGCATGGGGGAGCCAGTGGTGTCAGCAGTGGGGCTGCCGGTGGTGTCAGCAGTGGGGGTGTCAACAGCTGTTGTGTCGGCAGCGCCGGGGTGGGTGCCGGCAGTGGGGGGTGCTGGCAGCAGGTGTGTCTGCATTGGGGGGTATTGGCCGTGGGAACCAGCGCCTTTTTTCCCTGCATTCAATGGGCTTAACGCTGTATTGCTGTGAGCCGTGGCAGACGGCTCTGTCAGCCAATCAGCACTTTGCCCATTGAAGGCAAAGGGATTTTTAAAAATGGCCGCTCGAGGCAAAACCTCGAGATCCGATAGATCCGGGGCAGGAGGAGAGATCCGAGGGGTGCCTCGGATCGCCCCGGATTCCCATAGTTCAGGTGGGTCCAGTTCTCAGGGAGCCGGACCCGCTCATCTCTAATGAGGACACATCTGTACCTGCCCTCCTTTGTATTGATATTGTTTAGTTTAGTTGCTGTCTTCTCCACAGATGTTTACTCTCAGCTTGGCAATAAGTCCACAGCTGAGAGAGAGAGAGAGAGCCTCCAATAGTTCAACCCGACTAGCGGGGATCTTACATGTATGAATGCGGTGGCCGCTCCGGAGTTCCGTATTCAACAGGTGAGTAGCAGGGAGCTCCGTGCTGGGAGTTGGTAAAAAATTGCGGCTCTGACACGTATCCATGGATGGCTGGCCTTCAGTGCTCGACCCGACTAGTGGGGAGACTGTGGGTGGGGATGAGATGGCTGCTCCAGAGTTCCATGGCAGACAGATGGATGGCAGGGAGCACCATGCTCCTTGATGATACCCAACATACCCAAGGGACAGCTAATGCGTATAAAACGCAACTGTTCCAATCTAAACAATTTCTCCGTGCAAGCCAGGACCTTATATGAGAGCTTTAGAGATAGAGGCTATCCATTGGAACTGTTAGAAAAAGCATACAACCAAGTTCTACAGATGCCCAGAGAAGAATTATTAAAACCTAAAATAAGAGAATCCTATAAACAAAGCACAAAAGGAAATTTTGCCTTTATTTCAACTTACAATGAACTATTAAGCGGTATATAGAGAAAAATTATTCTATGCTAAAATAAGACTCTGTATTGAAACAAGTACTACCAACAAAACCCACTGTAATCTATAGAAAAAATAAATCACATAAAAATATATTAGCACCTAGCTCCCTGAAAACAAGCTCCAACAAGACTTCAACTTCTGGATCTGATTGGCTCCCAACAAAACCTTCTGGCTTTTATAAATGTGGCCTAAACAAATGCATCACTTGCCAGCATGTAATAAATAAAACAAAAACTATAAATATTGAAGGGATAGATAAAAACTGTGCAATTAAACAATTCATTAAATGCAATACCAAATATGTGGTGTACCTATTATCATGTGACTGCAAAGATGTAAGATGTCGGTAGAACAGAAGCCTCAAGGAAAGATTCCTTGAACATAGGAGAAATATTCTGAAAAAAAATCCCTTACATAGTGTATCTAGACATTTTCTAGTCAAACACAGGGGTGTTATTAGCTCCCTAAGGGTCATTGGGATAAAAGCAGTACCTCCCACACCAAGACGGGGTGATAGATTTAGGACCCTATGTCAACAAGAAGTCTTCTGGATTTTCAATCTCAATAGTTTATTCCCCAATAGCTTAAATGAGCAAATTGTATAATGACCATCTTTTCTATATGTACTCTGCGGTATCTATATTTTCCCCACGAGTCTTTTCTATTTATTCATTTATTTATTTAAGTGGCCAATTATTATTTTTCACTATTAGTACTTGATCAGTAACCTCTTTAATGTGTGATATGTCTCTTTATTTAGTTGCAGGGGAGAACCGAGGGGGTTAAAATATCTGCTTTGCTGCAAATGCTACCTCCGAAATGCGATATTTATTTCTTATTGTAAAACCCAAATGTATGTTTGATGTTAACTATATAATTTCATTTATTTATTTACTTTTCATTCCTTATAGTGATATATTATTTATCTAAATCTTTTGTTTTATATTTTCTGGTTCAGTATCTAGTTCCATGTCACGATGGATGTATAAAGAGTTTTATACTGATCGTGACCTGTGTCTCGTGTGTATAAGTTTTTATGGATCTAATTAGATTTTACTCAAACCTGCAGTTAATTACTATCAACTGTGTAGAATGATTTTAATTACTGATGCTATTTAAACCCACAAGATCTGGGGATTCTCATTCAACTTGAAAAAGGCATCAGGAGGACACTGAAATGCGTAAGTGCCTGTTATTTACCTCTCATTTGGTCGCTGAACTCTCTGCTGGAAGTTTCCCTGCTTTACAAGAAAGGACAGTGTAATTTTTTACCAAAACCCAGCACGGAGCTCCCTGCTACTCACCTGTTGAATACGGAACTCCGGAGCGGCCAACGCATTCATACATGTAAGATCCCCGCTAGTCGCGTTGAAATATTGGAGGCCATCCCTCTATACTCACTGTTCTAAATGGAATATTGAAATAATATGCGGGTTGATACGCCTGCCTGGAAGGTAACTTTGTAAACTTTTGCTGATTTACTTACTTTACTGAACTGCCGGATGATACATCTAGTTACTTTTTAACTACTGCTATACAAACAAGCAAGATGCTTCTTAAAAGGCTCAGGTTTATCCCTTGATAAATTTGCGCTTCCAGCTTGGGACATTCTAATACACTTTTAAAGATTACTCCATCCTCATGATCTCTAATTATGTGATTTAGCTGCTGCATGTTTTTTTTTATTATTTTATATGATTTTTTAATAATTTATGGTCTGTTTTATTAACTGTAATAAATATACAATTTTTACTATTAGAATTCTCTGCATTGGTTTGAGTAAAATTTACTAACAACTCCTAGATTCTGTGGTTGCTTTATCTCTTTTGTGTACATTTTTCTGATCAGTGGGAATGACTATCCCACACAACCACATTGAATCTATTAAGTCCTTTTGCAACTCCTCAGCGCCTGGGCTATATTTGTAATATAGTAGCACCTGTTTCCCTTGCTTGAACTTAACTCAAATGTTATAGTCTATCAAAATATGAAGAATGTATCTAAAATGTTAAAACTTTAAGGCATAATAAATAGAGCAATTTGAGAACCATTTCAAAATGATTTTTTTCATCTCTAGTGTTCAGTGTTGCTGGTCTAACAATATGGGACCTTGGAGAGAGATACAGTGGATGGAGATAACGTACCAACCAATCAGCACCTAACTCACTTTACAGGCTATGTTTGAAAAATGACAGGAGCTGATTGGTTTTTACTTTATCTCCTTCCACGTTCTTTCTCTCCAATGCTTAGTACATCTATCCCTTAGTGAATTGATAATAGGATTACCAGCTGGTCAGTAACAATGGGACCTGGAACCAATGTTATTAAGAACAGATATATAAAGGTCATTATGTTACCTAGAAAATGGCCAAGCATAGTAGTGGTTTACAGTTATTGCAGGATTAAATGTCGCTCATCACTACCACTGCCTCTCATGTCACTGTTGCTCATATCACTGCCACTGCCTCTTGTGTCCATTCCACTGTTGCTCATGTCACTACAACTGCCTCTTTTGTCACTGTCACTGCAACTCATGTCACTGCCTCTCATGTCACTGCCACTGCCTGTCATGTCACTGCTGCTCATATCACTACCACTGCCACTCATGTCAATACAACTGCCGCTCATGTCACTGCCTCTCATGTCACTGCTGCTCATATCACTACCACTGCCACTCATGTCAATACAACTGCCGCTCATATCACTGCCTCTCATGTCACTGCCACTGCCTCTCATGTCACTGCTGCTCATATCACTACCACTGCCGCTCATTCAATACCACTGCCGCTTATGTCACTGCCACTGCCTCTCATGTCACTACCACTGTCGCTCATGTCATTATCACTGCCTCTCATGTCACTGCCACAGGCACTTGTCACTACCACTGCCTCTCATGTCACTGCCACTGCCTCTCATGTCACTGCCACTCATGTCACTATCACTGCCTCTCATGTCACTGTCACAGGCGCTTATGTCACTATCACTGCCTCTCATCACTGGCACTCAGGTCACTACCTCTGCCTCTCATGATACTGCCACTGGCTCTCATGTCACTATCACTGCCACTCATGGCACTACTACTGCCTCTCATGTCATTTCCATCTACCATTGCAACCAATTTAATAGATATTGACTTACTGTACCTCTCCTTAATCCTGTTTTCTGCCTCCCATGTACTTGTGTATAATGTTCTCTGCATGTTTTGACTTGCATTGCATTACATTACAAATTGTACAGGAGAATAGAGCACTTAAAAATAATCTGTACTTTATTTCTAGTGGAGTGTCCTTCAACTGACTTTTATTGATTCTACCATTAATTTTTCTAAGTCCATGACTGTAAGTAGCGCTACTGTTTCATGAGTCTGCTGTAACAGTGTATCCAGTTCTATAGGACATTTGTTATATTGCCAGATTCCAGAACCTAGCCCTAATCTGCATAAAATGCTGCTCTTGTTATAGCTCATCTGTAATAATATGTGACAAAAAGATGTTGTAAAACTTGTGTAGAGAGTATCTGGTATATTTACTATGGTGTGGGTTTTTAGAAGTGGAGATGTTGCCCATAGCAACCAGTCAGATTCTAGCTAATATCTTCTAGAAGGTGCTAGATAAATGTTAAATGGAATCTGATTGGTTGCTATGGGCAACATCTCCACTTTTAAAAACCCACACTTTAGTAAATATACCCCTAACACTCATTTGTTTCAATATTCTTTTCATGCTGTTAGCATTTGAATTCTGACCTAAATACAATAGCTCTGGCTAATCTTGCTGCTGACACTGCAATGTTCCGACAGACTATTACTGCATTTAAAAATAATGTACCTTGTTCTCTTTTTAATCGTCTTCCATGCAAAGATGTGGCTGTAAAGTATTACAGAAAGAATTTATTTTAGTACAGGTTTATTTTAGGGATGTGCAGGCTCGGATAGGTTCGAGTTTGCACGTGGAGTTCGGATTTTTCCCTCCAAAAAAACGGAACTCAGAACGAGGCAAAACGTCATCTTACATGGACGAACATCATCATTCCTGGTCTTTTGTCCAGGAATGATGATGTTCGTCCATGTAAGATGACGTTTTGCCTCGTTCTGAGTTCCGTTTTTTTGGAGGGAAAAATCCGAACTCCACGTGCAAACTCGAACCTATCCGAGCCTGCACATCCCTAGTTTATTTATATAGTGTCGTTATATTTCTTAAAAAAAAAAAAAAAGATTATACTTTTATATAAAAGAATCTTAATAAATCCATCAGATTATACAATACCTGACACAATTTTTCAGACATGACCACCAGATGCGTACGAATGACCCGGCTGATGAGCAACTCCTCTCCAGCATCTATCTGATGTGTTGGAGAAAATTTTGTGTAACCTAACAGGATTGTCAAACTAATGATATAACAGTTTAAACACATTGGACCTAAGGTCTCATTCAGCTTGGTTTGCAAGTCTGCGTTTGCACACACTTGGACGATTTTTGCAACCTACGCATGCGCGAAAGCGAACGCAGCAGCAGGGCCACAACTGGGGGGGGGGGCTAAGGGGGCACGTGATCCGGGTGCCGGAATTGAGGGGATGCCAGGGAGAGGCTGCCGGGAGGCTAGGCTGATGCTCCTGTGGGTTTGGAGCCGGTCGCAAGCCAATCAGTGCTCGTGGATCAGCAGCCAATCAACAGAGGCTGCCGGTCTGTGAGCTCCAACTAGTTCATGGGCGGCGCCACATTACTATGACGGCGGTACTGACAGTTCCCCAGCGTGTGGCAGCCCGTCCCACGCTGCCCCGAGCTCACCCACCGCACGGTCCTGGCAGGTAAGAGAAGGGAGATGGGGCATTACTGTGGCTTAATGTAAAAGAGGCCTTACTGTGGCATAATTGTAAGGAGCCTAACTGTGGCATAATGTATACAGGGCATTACTGTGGCATAATGTGTAAGGGGCCTTACTGTGGCATACCACACACCCTTTTCTTCCTCTATGTTGTATTTTTTTTGGGGGGGGCGCCAAATTATGACCTTGCCCCGGGTGACATAAATCCTAGTTTCGGCCCTGGCAGCGGACACGCAGAGCCACTGTGAAATGATTGACAGGCAGTGCCGTTTGGGGGTGTAGGGGGTGGTGGCCGAAGGAACGCAGGCGTGCCTGTGCGTTTGAATGCTGTTACAGGGGCGTGCATAATTAAGCCGTAGCGATGGCATACGCAGCTAGAGGTCTAGATGGTAGCCTCGCAGTTTCTGAGTCAGTTCAAGCTCAACCACAAATGTGTGTATAGGTCCGATGCTTCTCGATGTTTTCCCTGACTTGCGGATGTATGTAATGGGAAGTGGGCGACATTTTCAGCTGGTGGGTGTCTAGGTATAGTGCTGCGATCGCATTCATTTGCATAATTTCTTATGGATCAAGCTGAATGAGGCCCCTAATGCAGAGTTGAATGCATGTCAGATTGGGAAATGTATCTTGAATGTTTTTCACTGTGCCTGCTATGTTGCCGGGGATACGCAAGTATGAGCA
Organism: Taudactylus pleione; assembly: GCA_031769625.1. Lineage (NCBI taxonomy): Eukaryota > Metazoa > Chordata > Amphibia > Anura > Myobatrachidae > Taudactylus > Taudactylus pleione. Next base: position 8,356,416 of record JAUIMM010000104.1, on the reverse strand, counting down.
ATGTAGGGCTATATGCAATTCAGTACCAGCTTAGGATGCCTTCTCCCTGTCCACTTCCCTGATAAAGAGCTGAGCGGGGAGCTGCTGCTGTGAGGAATCAGCTCTGCTAAAAATATCTATGTATTGTGCTTATGATAGTGTTATTGGGCAAAACAATATACAAGTGCTAATTTATATCAGCGTTTCCCACTGGTCCAGACGTTTGGGAGCTTTAATGTAGAGGATGGCGCTGAACTCAGGCATCATTAAGGTGCACTATATATACTGGACTTTGGGCCTGATTCAGCAAGGATCGCAATTGCAAAGCTGCATGCAGGCAATAATGCAAATGCAGCACGAGGTGTATGACACTCTCTGCTGCATTTGCGTTCCCAGCATTGCAACAGAGGTCGCAGACTGGGATCACCATCATGACCATCAGTGGGCGGCCGGCCAGCTGAGTAAGCCTCAGCTTACTCAGGCTGGCTGACTTGCGAGGCCAGCAAACTGCATACGTCCCGTTTCCGGGAACCCCAGTCGACCCTGTCCCTGCACCTCCCCTTAAATGCCTCTGCCTGTCAATCAGACAGAGGCATTCAAGGGCTTGCGTGCATCTTAGCAGGACCCATTCTGCACACTTGCAGAATGGGTCCTGCGCATGCGCAGATTCCCGATAATCGGGAATCTGCGTTCAGCAGTGTACTTGCATTCAGTGCTGAATCAGGCCCTTTGTCCTTCAGGAGATCTGTTACTTCCAAACATCTCTCAGCCTCTTCTTTCTTATAAAATAATAGTAATAATAATAATAACAATAAACTTTTGTCTCTTTAGTGACAGATCCTCTTTAAGTCAGTTCATATACAGAAAGTGTACATTTATTCTATTAGTGTTCTATGGAAACATTAAGATCATATATTTGTAAATCAGTTAAATGGGCTGAGAGCTGAATGACTTGTTAGTAGTAGGATATTGATTAGAACTGCTGGGCAGCCAACCTGAAATGATGACCTCTCTTATATGACTTGTGAAATTCTACTGTAAATCTCCCTACGGCTGTTGATGCTATGTGGATGCACCTTGAGTATGGCGATACGCAAATGTAAATGCACAATGTACGCAGAGTGTGAAGCATACGCAATACCTTCCTATATTGTAACACCTAAAGTATGCATAATAGTCGCTATCTTTATATCATAAATACAATATGAATTACAGAGCAATATTTATAAGTGTGCAATGGTCCGGCACTCCTTTTGTATTCCAAGTTAACCACCTGGGTGCTCCCGCTGTAATGAATATAAAGATGCTGTGGAACGTGCTTGTAAACAAGTACAAAACCAAAACGGGTCACTCCAGGACTTCTTACAAATAATCCTTTATGAAAATGTCATATTGTAAGATCAACGTTTCGGGACTGCGTCGCACACTGGTGACGTCATCGCCCTGCGTGAATGTGTGGTCATGGCAACGCCTGTCCACAACAACCAGGTCTCACCCTCCGTCCGGGAGCCTGCAAGGATAACAATATAATTAATATCTGTGTAAGGCCTTTATTTAGAACATTTTCTTCGGTTGGAGTTAAGGGCCTTGAGGAAAGGTTAAAGACTATTTTTTCTTTTTGGAGGTTTCTTTTGTAGGGCCTATCTGTTTGCCCACTCCTTCGGGTGGGTTTATTTTTCCTTGTCCGCGTCCGCGGGTTCTGACTCCTAAAGGGGCCCTAGTGGAACTAGAGGCCTCATCTGACTCCGCTATGATGAAATCGCTATCGCTGTTAGATGTTGTGTAGACTTTGGGCCTGATTCAGAGCCGGTCGCTATTTGCGCTCGCTCGTCCAGAAAATAGGGGTGGCTATTCAAATGAACCGTTCGCTGTTTGCGGTCTTTTCACGCCTCTAGGTCTGAACGAGCGAACAAAACTTGCGGTCGTTTTTTGGGAAACTACGCCCCCTGTCCGCTCGCATCCTACGTCATGTCCGCTATTTATTAGATTAATCGAGTACATCGAACAGGGTATGAGCTGCTCGCTATTCTTGTGGTTGGTTTTTGCTACCACAATTTTGCGAGCAGTTCTGGCTATAAAATAACCCAGTGACGTGGCCAATGACGCTGCTGTTTTAAATATGCACACCCATAAAACGCCCGTTTTGACCTTTAAGCACGCCTGCGATCTGATCTCCACTCCCTGTTTTCAAGAACCTTCCCCTGTTACCACCCACATACGCCTCATCCTGTCACTCAAATTAGCAGGCATTCGCTATTTTGCGAGCACATGAATTTCGGCCGCACTGACTGGTTCGCGCATGCGTATAACGATCCGTACGCATGCGCAGTTGGGCAAACATCGCTCGGAGCGAACGAGCTGCCACTTACGAGTGGCTCTGCATCAGGCCCTTTGTTCGTTATCTTCTCCCTTCTTTGCCTCCAAGGAATCCAGCTTTGAGTTCTATTATACCTAGATCTATTGTCTGATCCTGTACGCCATCTATATACCCGATGTTCATCATAGTCCTGTGTTACTGTGAGCAATTTGGATTTTTTAAAAGAAACCAATTCCTTCCTATATGTATCACATTGTGCTTTTAATTTAGTCCACCAGGGCATATGTTCAGGATCTTGTAGAGATATTTGATGAGTGATTTTAAACTGATCGATTTTTTTTCTCTAACTGTTTTTAACTCTTTGCCTGCTTCCTTAATGACAAGAAGGATTAAATCTAGACTACATTTATTTAGTATAGTGCACCAGCGCCTACAAAATTCCATATTATTTCTGCGATAGTCGGGATGTTTTTAACTCTAAAGCCTCTTGGGATGAATTTTTGTCGATGATAGTCCGATAAAGATGTTCCATGGAGCAGATAGTCAATCTCCCGTTTCTTAAGTCTTAGCAATTGATGGTACCAGTGTGCTAGTACTTAGAACAATTCAATATTGGAATATTGTTTATATGTTTCTGGATAATAGTTAGCTATATGATATAAGTAGCATTTAAATTGTTTTATGTATTAATTTCTTTAATAACAAGCAAGTTATTTGTTATGAACTAATTATTGGCAACTTGCATGGCACTTTAAGCTGTGAGCTCTCTCACAGATATTAATTATATTGTTATCCTTGCAGGCTCCCGGACGGAGGGTGAGACTTGGTTGTTGTGGACAGGCGTTGCCATGACCACACATTCACGCAGGGCGATGACGTCACCAGTGTGCGACTCTGGACGGACGTGGACGCCGCTCCCCTCCGTCGGCAGCTTGAAAGAGTGAGTTAAGGGATATAAGGTAAGCGCACTTTGTTATATGTTTTTATTGTGTCTGTGATCTTGAGGACGGGACTCTATGCAGTCCCGAAATGTTGATCTTACAATATGACATTTGCATAAAGGATTATTTGTAAGAAGTCCTGGAGTGACCCGTTTTGTACTTGTTTACAAGCATGTTCCACAGCATCTTTATATATATATATATATATATATATAATATATATATATATATAAAACAGTATAATCTTATGTGAAAGCAAGTGAACAAACACACACACACAGTTTCTGTGGTCCAACGCACAAAAGTAATTATTGTATTGAAAGAATATATACCATTATTATTAAGTAATACAGTTGTACAATACAGTTCAAGAAAGAGTTAGAGTTACAAACCAGTATACATACGTTCGCATGCGCGTCCCTGGATCCAGAGAGTGCAGTCATCACCAGATGACTGATAGAATTTCAGCTACTGGTCTCTGGATCAGGGGACGCCATTCTTATACAGTTAAATTATGGATGTGTATAATAGCAGGATGTGTTGTATTCCATTGGTCCAGGGGCGGGATGTTTCTAGTTCACTGGGGATCATTGGCTGTTTCAAACAGTGGGTGAAGCCTAGGCTCATGATGCAGTTACAGGAGTTCACCTCTGGGTCCCGATACAAAAATCTTAGGACCTCATTCAGAGCCGGACGCTATCAGCCGTTCGCTCGTACGCATTCGATTGTTTTAAACCACGCATGCGTCCGGATCTCAATGCGCATGTGCGGCCGGATCATTGCGGTCATTTCTCGATCGCTCGTGTACACAGCGAACAGGAAGTGACCTATGTCATTTGATTGACAGAATGTTTCGTTTATGGGTGGTAACGGGGGTGTAGATGAGAAAACGCAGGCGTGGCAAGGTGTTTTTTGGGCGTACATGTATTATCTTGTGCGAACGTCCAATGTGGACGCTATTTTGTACACGTCACTGTGTGATCCAATTTCCATTAAGACTGCTCGCTCAGCTTTGGGTCTGGTATAGTCTACCGCAATGACGATGGTCTCCTCGTACTTCCCCGGTCTCATCGATGGTGTTGCGATTAATCAAGTGAGGCAACAAAAACAATTAACTTTTAATTGCTAAACAGCTTCTAAGGTGTTTCGCAAATAGACCTTTTTTAGAAGTTAAAATCCGAACGCAGGTGAACTACTCAGCTGCTAATTTCTGGGGCATACAATCAATTAGTTAACAAATGTTTGGGGTTTTTGAGTGCTTTTTACATATTTGTAAGTGTTTATTTTGTAGACAAACAATATTGTACGCATGTTTTTTTGTTTTTGTTTTGTACCAAGAAACCAATCGTCCTTTTTTTTTGGATAATTGTTAATTAAAACTAATAAATTGATTTTAACCCTCATCTTTTAGGCAAAATATGAAATGTTTATATTTCCGTTGTACTGTTTGTAAGTTTGTTATTATTATTATTATTATTATTATTATTATTATTATTATTATCCTTTATTTATATGGCACCACAAAGGTTCCGCAGCGCCTTACACAGTACATAAATGAGCACACAAGAAAAACAGTTAATAGTAATACAAAACAATGCAGGACAAGGACAAGGTTATAAACTCAGCTGCAAAACACAAGCAGCAGGACTTGAGCAACCAGGTGTTAGGTGCCATTGTGGGGAGTTAGGAGTAAATTATACTATAAGTAGGGGGAGGAGAAGCACGTGAGGATGAGGGCCCTGCTCGTGAGAGCTTACATTCTAAAGGGGAAGGGCAGACAGACAGGGGCGACACAGAGGGGTAGATAGTGAAGAAGGAGCATGGAGCAGTGGGTTAGGATTAGGGGTGAGCGGGTTCGGATTTCTGAAATCCGAACCCCCCCGAGCCCCCCCGATCCGAGTCCGATCCGAGTCAGGCTCGACTTTTCCCGCCTGACTCGGATCTGACATCGAGGCAAAACGTCATCATCCCGCCTTCCGAGTCTCGCGGGTTTTGGATCCTATATAAGGTACCCGCGTCGGCGCCATTTTCTCACTCGGCTGTGGACAGTGAAGAGGGAGGGTGGGAGTTAGTGCTGTGTAGTGTAGTGTAGTGTAGTGCTGCTGTTGTCCACTACTTCAAAGTCCATAGGGGCTGGCTGTGTTGTGCTGTGCTGCTGTTGTTAATAGGGGCTGTGTCCACTACTTCAAAGTCCATAGGGGCTGGCTGGACTGTGTTGTGCAGTCAGTTCTCCATAGGGGCTGTGTCCACTCCAAAGTCCTGTGCAGTGTCCCAGTCCTAAAGGGGTGCTGTAGTGTTGTCCAGGGGGTGCTCTGTCCATCAGGGGTGCTCCCCCCAAGTGCTAAAAAAATAATATATTTTCTGTGTTTGTGAATTGTGTGCGCAGTAGCCGCACGTGCATCAACAAAGTAGTGCCAAGCGTGCGCCTGTGTCATAAGTAAAGGGCCGGCTGGCTTGACCGTTAAGGGTGCTGTAACCCCCGAAAGTACACTCCAGTCCAAACCAAAAAAAAAATTATTTTCTGTGTTTGTGAATTGTGTGCGCAGTAGCCGCACGTGCATCAACAAAGTAGTGCCAAGCGTGCGCCTGTGTCATAAGTAAAGGGCCGGCTGGCTTGACCGTTAAGGGTGCTGTAACCCCCGAAAGTACACTCCAGTCCAAACCAAAAAAAAAATTATTTTCTGTGTTTGTGAATTGTGTGCGCAGTAGCCGCACGTGCATCAACAAAGTAGTGCCAAGCGTGCGCCTGTGTCATAAGTAAAGGGCCGGCTGGCTTGACCGTTAAGGGTGCTGTAACCCCCGAAAGTACACTCCAGTCCAAACCTAAAAAAAAATTATTTTCTGTGTTTGTGAATTGTGTGCGCAGTAGCCGCACGTGCATCAACAAAGTAGTGCCAAGCGTGCGCCTGTGTCATAAGTAAAGGGCCGGCTGGCTTGACCGTTAAAGGGTGCTGTAACCCCCGAAAGTACACTCCAGTCCAAACCAAAAAAAAATTATTTTCTGTGTTTGTGAATTGTGTGCGCAGTAGCCGCACGTGCATCAACAAAGTAGTGCCAAGCGTGCGCCTGTGTCATAAGTAAAGGGCCGGCTGGCTTGACCGTTAAGGGTGCTGTAACCCCCGAAAGTACACTCCAGTCCAAACCTAAAAAAAAATTATTTTCTGTGTTTGTGAATTGTGTGCGCAGTAGCCGCACGTGCATCAACAAAGTAGTGCCAAGAGTGCCCCTGTGTCATAAGTAAAGGGCCGGCTGGCTTGACCGTTAAAGGGTGCTGTAACCCCCGAAAGTACACTCCAGTCCAAACCAAAAAAAAATTATTTTCTGTGTTTGTGAATTGTGTGCGCAGTAGCCGCACGTGCATCAACAAAGTAGTGCCAAGCGTGCGCCTGTGTCATAAGTAAAGGGCCGGCTGGCTTGACCGTTAAAGGGTGCTGTAACCCCTGAAAGTACACTCCAGTCCAAACCAAAAAAAAATTATTTTCTGTGTTTGTGAATTGTGTGCGCAGTAGCCGCACGTGCATCAACAAAGTAGTGTCAAGCGTTCGCCTGTGTCATAAGTAAAGGGCCGGCTGGCTTGACCGTTAAGGGTGCTGTAACCCCCGAAAGTACACTCCAGTCCAAACCAAAAAAAAAATTATTTTCTGTGTTTGTGAATTGTGTGCGCAGTAGCCGCACGTGCATCAACAAAGTAGTGCCAAGCGTGCGCCTGTGTCATAAGTAAAGGGCCGGCTGGCTTGACCGTTAAGGGTGCTGTAACCCCCGAAAGTACACTCCAGTCCAAACCAAAAAAAAAATTATTTTCTGTGTTTGTGAATTGTGTGCGCAGTAGCCGCACGTGCATCAACAAAGTAGTGCCAAGCGTGCGCCTGTGTCATAAGTAAAGGGCCGGCTGGCTTGACCGTTAAAGGGTGCTGTAACCCCCGAAAGTACACTCCAGTCCAAACCAAAAAAAAATTATTTTCTGTGTTTGTGAATTGTGTGCGCAGTAGCCGCACGTGCATCAACAAAGTAGTGCCAAGCGTGCGCCTGTGTCATAAGTAAAGGGCCGGCTGGCTTGACCGTTAAGGGTGCTGTAACCCCCGAAAGTACACTCCAGTCCAAACCTAAAAAAAAATTATTTTCTGTGTTTGTGAATTGTGTGCGCAGTAGCCGCACGTGCATCAACAAAGTAGTGCCAAGAGTGCCCCTGTGTCATAAGTAAAGGGCCGGCTGGCTTGACCGTTAAAGGGTGCTGTAACCCCCGAAAGTACACTCCAGTCCAAACCAAAAAAAAATTATTTTCTGTGTTTGTGAATTGTGTGCGCAGTAGCCGCACGTGCATCAACAAAGTAGTGCCAAGCGTGCGCCTGTGTCATAAGTAAAGGGCCGGCTGGCTTGACCGTTAAAGGGTGCTGTAACCCCTGAAAGTACACTCCAGTCCAAACCAAAAAAAAATTATTTTCTGTGTTTGTGAATTGTGTGCGCAGTAGCCGCACGTGCATCAACAAAGTAGTGTCAAGCGTGCGCCTGTGTCATAAGTAAAGGGCCGGCTGGCTTGACCGTTAAGGGTGCTGTAACCCCCGAAAGTACACTCCAGTCCAAACCAAAAAAAAAATTATTTTCTGTGTTTGTGAATTGTGTGCGCAGTAGCCGCACGTGCATCAACAAAGTAGTGCCAAGCGTGCGCCTGTGTCATAAGTAAAGGGCCGGCTGGCTTGACCGTTAAGGGTGCTGTAACCCCCGAAAGTACACTCCAGTCCAAACCAAAAAAAAAATTATTTTCTGTGTTTGTGAATTGTGTGCGCAGTAGCCGCACGTGCATCAACAAAGTAGTGCCAAGCGTGCGCCTGTGTCATAAGTAAAGGGCCGGCTGGCTTGACCGTTAAGGGTGCTGTAACCCCCGAAAGTACACTCCAGTCCAAACCTAAAAAAAAATTATTTTCTGTGTTTGTGAATTGTGTGCGCAGTAGCCGCACGTGCATCAACAAAGTAGTGCCAAGCGTGCGCCTGTGTCATAAGTAAAGGGCCGGCTGGCTTGACCGTTAAAGGGTGCTGTAACCCCCGAAAGTACACTCCAGTCCAAACCAAAAAAAAATAATTTTCTGTGTTTGTGAATTGTGTGCGCAGTAGCCGCACGTGCATCAACAAAGTAGTGCCAAGCGTGCGCCTGTGTCATAAGTAAAGGGCCGGCTGGCTTGACCGTTAAGGGTGCTGTAACCCCCGAAAGTACACTCCAGTCCAAACCAAAAAAAAATTATTTTCTGTGTTTGTGAATTGTGTGCGCAGTAGCCGCACGTGCATCAACAAAGTAGTGCCAAGCGTGCGCCTGTGTCATAAGTAAAGGGCCGGCTGGCTTGACCGTTAAAGGGTGCTGTAACCCCCAAAGTACACTCCAGTCCAAACCAAAAAAAAATTATTTTCTGTGTTTGTGAATTGTGTGCGCAGTAGCCGCACGTGCATCAACAAAGTAGTGCCAAGAGTGCGCCTGTGTCATAAGTAAAGGGCCGGCTGGCTTGACCGTTAAAGGGTGCTGTAACCCACAAAGTACACTCCAGTCCGAACCAAAAAAAAATTTATTTTCTGTGTTTAGCCGCACGTATATATCAAATCGATATAACATAAATGGAGGACCAAACTTTCTCCGATAAAAATAAAATAGAGAAAGATCAAGAACCACTTCCTCCTAGTGCTGAAGCTGCTGCCACTAGTCATGACATAGACGATAACATGCCATCAACGTCGTCTGCCAAGGCCGATGCCCAATGTCATAGTAGAGGGCACATACAATCCCAAATGGCAAAGTTCAGGAAAATGACCTTGAAAAAGACATTTAAATCAGCTGAAGAGAAACGTAAACTTGCCAATATGCCATTTACGACACGGAGTGGCAAGGAACGGCTAAGGTCGATCCCTAGTATGTTCATGACTAGTGGTTCAGCTTCACATGACGATGGAAGCACTCCTCCCACTAAAAAAATCAAAAGAGTTAAGCTGGCAAAAGCACAGCGAAGAACTGTGCTTTCTAAGAAGATATCACAAATCCCCAAAGAGAGTCCAAGTGTGGTGGTGGTTGCGATGCCTGACCTTCCCAGCACTGGACGGGAAGAGGTGGCTCTTTCCACCATTTGCACGCCCCCTGCAAGTGCTGAAAGGAGCACCCACAGTCCACTTGCTGATATGCAAATTGAAGATGTCACTGTTGAAGTACAACAGGATGAGGATACTGGTGTAGCTGGCGCTGAGGAGGAAGTTGGCGAGGAGGATTCTGATGGTGATGTGGTTTGTTTAAATCAGGCTCCGGGGGAGACAGTTGTTGTCCGTGGGATGAAAAAGCCCATCACGGTCATGCCTGGGCAGAAGACCAAACATTCCACCTCTTTGGTCTGGCAATATTTCTATCCAAATCCGGACAACAACTGTCTTGCCATATGTACCATATGTAAAGGTGAAATAAGTAGGGGTAGGGACGTCAACCACCTAGGAACATCCTCCCTTATACGGCACCTGCAGCGCGTTCATAAAAAGTTACTGTCAAGTTCAGAAACTTTGGCTCAGACCGTAAGCAGTCCAGGGACACCTAAATCCCGTTGTCCTGTTGTATCCAAGCGCCTGCAAACCACACCGTCAACTCCCTCCTCGTCAATTTCCTCCTTAGTCAGGATCGGAAGTAGTCCTGCAGGCCATATCACTGGCATGACTGACTCTCCTATCCGGGATTCCTCCGGAGGATCCTGCATTGCTACGCCTACTGCTGCCGCTGCTGCTGTTGCTGCTGCTGCTGGGAGTCGTTCATCATCCCAGAGAGGAAGTAGGAACACCACTACTTTTACTAAACAATTGACCCTCCAACAGTCCTTAGCGAGGAGGATGAAGTACGACAGCAGTCATCCTGAAGCAAAACGTATAACTGAGGCCTTGACTGCTATGTTGGTGTTAGACGTGCGTCCGGTATCCGCCATTAGTGCAGTGGGATTTAGACAATTGATGGAGGTAGTGTGTCCCCGGTTCCAAATCCCGTCTAGATTCCACTTCACTAGGCAGGCGATACCGAGACTGTACAGAAACGTCAGAAAAAGTGTCCTCAGTGTCCTGAAAAATGCCGTTGTACACAATGTCCACTTAACCACGGACATGTGGACAAGTGGAACAGGGCAGACTAAGGACTATATGACTGTGACAGCCCACTGGGTAGATGTATCACCTTACGCAGCAACAGCAGCAGCGTCACCAGTAGCAGCATCTCAGAAACGCCAGCTCGTTACAAGGCAGGCTACGCTGTGTATCACCGGTTTCAGTAAGAGGCACACCGCCGACAACCTCTTAGAGAAACTGAGGGAAATCATCGCCCAGTGGCTTACCCCACTTAGACTCTCCTGGGGATTTGTGATATCTGACAACGCCACCAATATTGTGCGGGCATTACATCTGGGCAAATTCCAGCACGTCCCATGTTTTGCTCACACAATAAACTTGGTGGTGCAGAATTTTCTGAAAAGCGACAGGGGCGTGCAGGAGACGCTTTGGGTGGCCCAAAAAATTTCTGGCCACTTTCGCCATTCAGCGACTGCGTGCCGAAGACTGGAGCGCCAGCAAACACTCTTGAACCTGCCCCGCCATCACCTGAAGCAAGAGGTTGTGACGCGGTGGAACTCAACCCTCTATATGCTTCAGAGGATGGAGGAGCAGCAAAAGGCCATACAAGCCTATACATCCACCTATGACATAGGCAAAGGAGGGGGTATGCACCTGACTCAAGCGCAGTGGAGAATGATTTCCGTGTTGTGCAAGGTTCTTCAGCCCTTCGAACTTGCCACACGTGAAGTCAGTTCAGACACTGCCAGCTTGAGTCAGGTCATTCCCCTCATCAGGCTTTTGCAGAAGCAGCTGGAGAAAGTGAAGGAGGAGCTAAGACGGAGCGATTCCGCTCGGCATGTGGGACTTGTGGATGAAGCCCTTCATTCGCTTTGCCAGGATTCCAGGGTGGTCAATCTGTTGAAATCAGACCACTACATTTTGGCCACCGTGCTCGATCCTAGGTTTAAAGCCTATGTGGTGTCTCTCTTTCCGGCCGACACAAGCCTGCAGAGGTGCAAAGACCTGCTGGTGAACACACTGTCAGCTGAAGCGGAACGTGACACGTCAACGGCTCCTTCTTCATTTTCTCCCGCAACTGGGGCTGCCAGGAAAAAACTTAGGTATCCTAAGCAACCCGCTGGCGGTGATGCAGGGCAGGCAGGACCAAGTTTGGACATCTGGTCCGGACTGAAGGACCTGGCAACAATTTCTGACATGTCTACTGTCACTGCATATGATACTGTCACCATTGACAGAATGGTGGAGGATTACATCGGTGACAGCATCCAAGTAGGCATGTCAGACAGTCCATACCTGTACTGGCAGGAAAAAGAGGCAATTTGGAGGCCCCTGTACAAACTGGCTCTATTTTACCTGAGTTGCCCCCCCTCCAGTGTGTACTCCGAAAGAGTGTTTAGTGCAGCCGGGAACCTTGTCAGCGAAAGGCGTAGGAGGTTGCTTCCACAGAATGTGGAGAAGATGATGTTCATCAAAATGAATTATCAGCTCTTCCAGGGAGACCAGCCTCCAGAAGGTACAGAGGGACCTGTGGTGGTGGATTCAAGTGGGGACGAGTTAATACTTTGTGAGGATGAGGATGTACACACTGAAGAGGGTGAGGAATCGGTGGATGAGGAGGATGAGGATGACATCTTGCCTCCGTAGAGCCAGTTTGTGCAGGGACACATTAATTGCCAGCTTGTTTTGTGGGGGCCCAAACGAACCAATCATTTCAGCCACAGTTGTGTGGCAGACCCTGGCGCTGAAATGATTGATTTGTTAAAGTGTGCATGTCCTGTTTATACAACATAAGGGTGGGTGGGAGGGCCCAAGGACAATTCCATCTTGCACCTCTTTTTTTCTTTGCATTATGTACAGTTTGGGGCCTAGTTTTTCTAACTGCCATCCTGCCTGCCACTGCAGTGTCACTCCTAGATGGGTCACGTGTTTGTGCCGCCCACTCGTGTCGCTTAGCATAGTCATCCAGCTACCTCGGTGCAACCTTTTGGACATAAAAACACTATTGTGAGGTGTGAGGTGTTCAGAATAGACTGGAAATGAGTGGAAATTAAGGTTATTGAGGTTAATAATAGCATAGGAGCAGAAAAACCTACAAATTCTGTGATTTTAGCTGTTTTTATGCTTTTTTTCAAAAAAATATAGATCCAAAACACAAAACCCAGAACCCAAAACACGGAAGGGTGGTTTTGGCAAAACCAATCCAGATCCAAAACACGAAGAAAGATCCAGATCCAAAACCAAAACACAAAACACGAAAAGTGGCCGGTGCACACCCCTAGTTAGGATATGTGCTGCGGAATGTGTGTGTATAAGACGACCTGATGTTATGTAAAAATTAAGTCCTTCATACATCTATCTCTATGATAGAAAATAGATTGTTTGTGTTATTTACATGAGAGATGTACAAAGTAAAGTAGAAGCACTTTAATTTGTGTGTTACATTTTAGCATCTATATACAGCCTGACAAGAAATGCAGCTATTATGGGACTGTCCCGCCATCCTAATACAGTAGTGACTACTTTAGTTCCAGCTGCTGGGTGCTATGCCATGCTCCTGTGAGTGGGTGCATCTCACATGCTAGACCCACTCACAAATGGGTGCAGCCATACATGATGTGGTCCCACAGGATGTTGCAGTACCCGGGCCCAGAATTTCTCTTGGCAGCCCTGGAGGTGACAGACAGAACGAGGAGGGAATGGGGCTTAGTAGTGGGGTAACAAGACCATGGAGGGAGGTGGTTGAGAGTGGAGGTATAGGAGAGGTGGGGGAAAGAAGCAGAGGGTTGGAAGCAGACTGATGAGAGAAAAAAAGGAAGAACAGCAAGTGGAGGAAACAGGAGGGGGAAGAGAGGGATGGATAAAGTAGAGGATTATGTGGACATAGAATATGGGGGTTGTGTGAAGTAAGGGTGTTCATGCTGTGGACAAGGTAATAATTGAGATGTAAACTGGAGTGGAGGCTGTGAGATATAGAGTCAGTGTGGATTAAAGTTTTTAAATGTTCAAAAATACATGTAAAGAACAGTGCTGCTAATGTATGAGCGCACCTCCAAAAGTGATATATAAAGGAGAGGTATGTGAGTAGTGGGTGCAGGAATTAGTTTATAAACAAATGGTTAAAGTGGACAGATGTGACACAATTGGAAAAGGCAATACAAATTGAATGAGGACAAAATTACAATGTACCCAAGCTGATCCAGTCCGAAGTGTTCTGATCAACAAAGATCAATCAACAAGAGCAGTACACAGATAGGGAAGTATTTGCAGTGTCCAAGCAGTGAGTGCAGTAAGTAGTTGCCTGGATATGCATACAGCAGAAGATGTTGATCTTGTTAATTCACAGAAGTATGTTTCTTGTTGTTGTTCAGAAAGTGGTCTGGTTTTGAGTTTCTTTTCCCTCAGTTTTCCTCCAGTTTTCCTCCAGCGTAACTCTGACTTAGTTATCAAATTGTAATTACACTTATAATCTAACACTTTGAATCTTAACACAGACTATGGCAGCCACCGGCTATGCAGCCTGTGGGAGCAGTAATATCTAAAGTTACAAACATGTGTCTCTGTGCTCACTGATTGGGACCCCACCCCGAAAGCTCAAACACACACTAAATTGGGATGCAATAAAGTCTGATAAACAATTTGTGAGAAGGGGGAGGCCAACACAGATTCACAATACATTCCTAACTTCCTTTAGATAAATTGCTCTTAGTATAGCAGTAGTTGTAATTTACCCAGTATAAATTTTCAAAACTGTGCTGAGGCAATCACTAAAACAGCATCTGATGGGAGCAGTAGTTGTAATTTACCCAGTTGTTAGAGGAATTACCTTTTAACCAGTTTGTGAATAAATCAACAATAGATTTTTGCAATTTTGTTTCCAAAGTGTAATAATTTTTTGTTTATTTTTGTGTCAAGTTTTTTTAAAGTAAACATATTTTTTTTCATGGGACAAAATCTACAAATCATTTTGCACACACACCCACAAAATAAGTGGCATTTCAACAGAATTAAAACAAATAAAAACAATTCACAAGAAAGGAGAGGGAGGTTTTTGCCATGCAGGAATATGGGGCAAACACAGAGATGGATTGTGGGGAAATTAGCCAGTGCTGTCATCGCCTTTTAGGCCGTTTGCCCGGGGGTTGGAGGGAGCCTGAACGGGTCCGGGAAGTCCTTCGGCTGGCCTGTCCAGAGGCAGATGTTGTGGCCTCTGGACTAGGCAAAGGGCTAGGCACATTTGGAGGGATGGCTGTTGTTGTGCCAGAGGTGGAGGGTCCTGATGTTCCGGCAGGAAGGGAGGCCGGCTCCAACATGTGCTGGCAAACGAGCTGCTCCAGGGCATTTGCTATTCGCATGTTGGCCCCAGTATTTTCCGCAAGGGCCTTAGCAATGGTCACGTTGGCCGCAGCACTTTGCTCTAGGGCGTCCGCCACCCGTAGCAGATTGGCGTCCATCCTCAGCAGAATCTCGGTCTGCTGATCCGTTTTACCATTGAGATCAGTGAGGAGGGCCACTGCCTGTGAGGGGGAATGCCCTGGAATGTCTGCCACAGGGTCCCCAGCCGGATCTACTGCTTCCTCCCCTGCAGAGCCAGAAGAAATTCAGCTGCCAAAGCTCACCTCTGGAGCAGACTCATCCGCCTGTGTCTCTGTGAGAAAAAAGAGAAAAGAGTAAAATTATAATCTAGATATTGTCAAAAACACATTTCTGAGTTGGTAACATTACAACATTTACCTGGGGCAACATGAGGAGCCGCAAAGTCTGGCATGTCCGGTATCCATGTTCGACACGCCAAACACCTCCTCATCCTGCACACACCCCTGGGCCAGCTCCTCCAAATCTGTGAGCTCAAGTGACACAGGGGTGGGACCCCCACCTGTCCCCCCTGCATGCCTAGCCCTATCAGACAGTTTTTGTTTAAGCCGATATTTGAAGTTGCTCCATCTGTTGGTTTAAAATTTGGCATTATTCCTGTAGTATTTTGACCTGTAAACACTTTTTACTAAAATGTAGTTTTTACGTACCGGCGTTTGACCTCCCGGGTTGAACGTTCAAACTCACCCACACCATTGACACCACTGGCTATGTCGCCCCACAGTTTCCATCTCTGGGTTGCACCCATATTCCTTGGTGCCTGTGCCAGGTTGTCATTGCACATTTGCACCAAAACCTCCATCTCCTTCCTTGTGAATTGTGGCTGCCTTTTTTTTTTGGCCCTAGTTTGCCTACTAGGGCCAGCAGCCTCTTCCAACACATCCTCCACACCTTTTTTTTTAAATGTTAAAAATTATTTTTAGCAAAATGTTTTGAACTGTAATGTTAAACATACGCATTTTCCCATAAAAAAAAAAACACTTACATGGTGCCTGTTGGCTAGTACTTTGCTGCTCTATACTCATTTTTTGGGGTCAATGTAGCAGACCTATTTTGGCCTTCAGTGACGTTTTTATACATGCATCAGCATTATTCGGCCGCATCATTCCTTGTGCGCTCCTATTGTCCGTCCTTAATTTGAGCTGGAAAATAAAGCCTGTTTATGGCTTGGTGTGACTCGAGTCGAGGTGGCATGTTTTGATTGTTGGAGGTTTAGCGTTGGAGTTGATTGTTGGCGATTGGTTTGTAGAAGTAGGACTGGTTTATTTTGATCTTTTGGCTTTTTTTCTTCGTTATTTTCCGTTAGCATTTTTTTATATTTTTCGGCTTTTTTGATTTGCATTTTTGAGTAAGTATTTAAAAAAACCACCCTAAAAAATAATAGTAAATAGTTTACATTTTTTTCAATTTTTTTTTTGTTTTACAGTTATTTTGGCAGTGACCGAGTGAGGTTTTTGAACTTTGGGATATTTGTCTGTTTTTGGTAAGTGTTTTTGGTTTCATGATTTTACAAATTCGATGTGTTGGTCTTAGCATATGTTTCGCTAAGTAATGTTGTTTTTTTTCTGTGAACAATCATGTCTTACCACTAAATGTAGCGTACTATTTAGCGAACTAATGTATCCTTATTCAACTGTAAAAGTAGCGTACTATTTAGTGAACTAATGTATCCTTATTCAACTTTAAAAGTAGTGTACTATTTAGTGAACTAATGTATCCCAACTTTAAAAGTAGCGTACTATTTAGCGAACTAAGGTATCCCTATTTAACTGTAAAAGTAGTGTAATATTTAGCGAACTAATGTATCCTTAGTTAACTGTAAAAGTAGCGTACTATTTAGCGAACTAATGTATCCTTATTTAACTGTAAAAATAGCTTACTATTTAGCGAACTAATGTATCCTTATTTAACTGTAAAAGTAGCGCACTATTTAGCGAACTAATGTGTTTTAAATTTTTCTGTGTAAAATCATGTCTTACCACTAAATGTAGCGTACTATTTTGAGAACTAATGTGTGCTCCCTTCTCTATTTTTTAGAATACGAACTTTTTTTAAAATCATAGTTTTTTAAATTAATATCTTTAAAATTTTCAAATTTTGAAATGTAGGTTGATTTGCCCATGACACGTCCCAGGCCTGTAAGCATCTTTGGTTTTTTTGGAAAAGATAAGTATATTTTTCTTAACACATTTGTCTAAACCTATAACTACCTTGCTTAACATTTCAGGTTGATGTTGGTCGTATTATATTGGCCATGGTTCCAGAACCCGACCAACCTCAACTTCGTCCCAGGCATAGGCCTCGTAGGTGTGCAAGGCCCCAGATATATAGAACACGTGTCACCCTTTTTGGAATGCCAGATGATGAGGTGTTAAGGTGCTACCGTCTTCCGCCACAACTCATCATAGACACTCTCTCATTAATAGAGAGTGATCTTGAACGGCAAATTGACAGTCCTACAGCAATACCACCACTTACGCAATTAATGTCGGTGTTACATTTTTGTGCCTCAGGATCCTTTCAAGCCACTGTGGGAATAGTCGCTGGAATTTCCCAATCCTCCTTTTCAAGGATACTGAGGGCAGTGATGGAGGCCCTTTTCAAACACCTCCATCATTTTATTAAAATGCCATTGGATATGGGTTCCCTTAATGTGGCGAAGGCTAATTTTTATCAAATAGCTGGCTTTCCACACATCATAGGGATTGTGGATGGCACTCACATACCACTTCAGCCTCCAGCAAGGCTGGAGGCTATATTTAGGAGCCGCAAACCCTTTCACTCGATGAATGTAATGGTGGTATGTGATGCCTCCCTCCAGATCCTGTCCCTGAATGCCAAATTCCCCGGCAGTGCACATGATTCCTTCGTCATCCGGCAATCAGGGATTTGGCACAAATTAAACAACCTACAAGCTGGTGATGCGTGGCTTCTGGGTAAGTTGAGACCTTCTGTTGAAACCAATGCAAAGCTTGTTACACAATAGTCCTGATGTTTTTTTATCTGTTTTCACAGGAGACACTGGTTAGCCTTGCACGCCCTGGCTGCTCACTCCTTATTTGGCTCCAACACCAGGGCCACAAAGTGAGTATAATTCCACACTTACAGCCACCAGGCAGGTGGTGGAGCGCTGTATCGGCCTTTTAAAAGGCCGATACAGATGCCTCCACCGCTCTGGTGGCGACCTCATGTATTTGCCGGCTATGGTTTCGAAAATTGTGGTCCTGTGTGGGATATTTCACAACATCGCCATAAGGAGTGGTGTTCCAATGCAGCCAGAGGATGCCTTGCCTGAGGACGCCCCCCCCCCGAGGTTGGTCGGAGGTCAGTATGTGGGGGGGCCATACGCGATGAAGTTGTGGCCAGATTTTTTAGGTAATTATTTCCTCATAATGTTTAAAAATGCCACAATGTAGACATGTAATATTTTAAAGTACACTTTTAACTGATTTTTTTTTTTTTTTTTTTTTTAATCCCTAAAATGACCATAAAAAACCATGCCTACTACCTGATCAACACAAATGACTTTATGTGGACACATTGGATATAACTTCGGGAACAATGATTTCTTCTCCTCATTTGTGGATTCATGTTGGCATGCTCCTTCTTCAAACAGTTCCTGATTTTGTTTTTTGGGGGGTTTTGGTGTGTTTTTGACGTGTGTGTGTTTTGAATTTTTGTATTTATTGTGTGTATTCATTTGGTGTTTATTATTTGTGTGTATTAACATTTTATTTTACGTTCACCAACGATTTCCATCGTAAATTACAACTAAGTGTAACCTGTTTCTAAAAATGCAAAGTTGCTTAATGCCTAATACTGTAAGTTCTTATTTGGAAAAGTTTAGTACCCTGCTTTGTTGCTAAAAACAAACACCAAAGGTATTATGGTGAATCAGTATGTTTGCAATTGTAGGCCTAAGCAGGTAGCTTTAAATTTAACATTACCCACACCAAAAAATAATCACATTTTGAGGTTATTTCTCCAAACCTATTGGTATTGTTATGTGTTTAATTTGCAAGCTTACATACTTACTTGAGCTTTCGACAAACACATTTACATTTCTTTAAAAATCAGGGACAAATAGTCGACTTATGTAAGGTTCAACAATCTAAGATTTACAGACAAGGAATGAGACTTAAATAAATCAAAATAAATTTTATTTTTTTAAACATTTTTGGAGGGAAACATAAAATAATTAGTGGCGCAGGCACGCCAAACTGTGATCCAAGGCCACAAGCATGGCAACTACATGGCCCCTCAAATTCTGCAAGCCTGCATAAATTTCTTCGTTACGCCTCTGCTCCTCTGTGGATTAAAAAAATGGGTGGATTACTAAAATGACACCTTAATTTATATGTGAAAAAACAACTAAAAAATCATACTATACAAAAAAAGGTGACAAAAAAAAACTACAAAACAAAAGGAATGCCAAACGAAAAGATTGTCGAAAAACAAAGAAAAAAAATATTTGGCAAAAATAACATAAAAGAGAGTTACAACTACGCAAAAATACAACATTTGTTGGTACCGTAAACAAGAAAGACACAAGTATGAGTGTTTGGACATGTGTCATATGTGTAAGGGGAAAACATCCTAGACATTGTTTCACAAAGATATATATCAAAAACATTAGTAAAAACTTTACAATTTTGAACTGCACAGGCAAAAGGACAACATCAACCAAAATCTAAATAATGAAAAAACAGCCATAGTTTTAAAGGGAAACATACCGGTCATAATGGTGCCTGGTCCTCGAGCCCCAAAATCGTCCTCGTCAGAGGTGGGCCAGTGCAGCAGGGATGGAGGAGGGGTGATTTGGGAGGAAGTTGAGAGTGAGGAAAAGAGAGGAGGGGGTTGAGGGGCGTGTGAATTGGGAGGGATGGGAATGTGAGGAGATGGAGGGGCCTCACGGTCGGCCAGGTCTGGGTTGGAGGGGGAATTTGGGGAAGAATGGGCAGAGGAGGTTTGGGTGGGAGTGTGGGATAGGGGATGAGCCCGACGTCGATGACGTTGGCGATGTTGTAGTCTGTGCTCAGCCCCTAAATGATGTTGAAAAATTTATATTATTACATATTTCATTTTTTGTTTCAACAATTTACACACCAAAAAAATTAAATAAAAAAAACAGGGCTATATGGTAAACATGCACATGCAGGTATGTCCAAAATAAAGAAACAGGGCTATATCCATAAACATGCACACGCAGGTATGTACAAAATAAAGAAACAGGGCTATACAGTAAACATGCACACGCAGGTATGTCCAAAATTAAGAAACAGGGCTATACAGTAAACATGCACACGCAGGTATGTCCAAAATAAAGAAACAGGGCTATACAGTAAACATGCACACGCAGGTATGCTTACATTTTAAATATAATTAAAAAAACACTTACTTTCCTGTATTTGCTGACGCAAATTGGCCAACAGGCGTGGGGATCTGTGCCCCAGATCGGACCACCTTCTTTCCAGTTGGCCGATATTCCTGCGTTAGCTGATCGTACGCAGGCGGCGCCGCACCTCCGCGTAGGCCAGCCACTTGCGGAGGTTAGTGATGGGGTGCGGCTGGTGCGTGATTCTCCGGTCCATCACATCAGTGAGGACCAGGAGCTCACGTCTACAAAAAGCTGCGGCTCTCATGATGGCAATGATTTTTTTTACACAAAACAGTTTTAATAAAGGTCCTAGAAAAATTTTGATTGGCTAATGTACTTTGTAAATTAAGAGAAAGCATTCTATTGGTTATTGTATGAGTCATGTGACCTACACCCTCAGAAATATAATGTGAGTTATGATAGGATTGATGCAGTGACATGCGTAAGCTAATTTAAATATTAATAAAAAAGATGAAAAATCGGGCTAGAAAAAAAACGCAAAACAAGAGGAGCATTCAAGCAAACTTTTAATTTTGAACAACCATCCCCTTGGTCCAACCGTACGTATTCTGCGGAAGCAATGACACACACTAACAATAATAAAGTTTATTGACATTGAAAAAAAAAAAAAGGATTGCAAACATGTGAATAACAATTAAGCTAATTAATATAGTGATTGCTATTAATCGATTCAAGTATGTTTGCTGAATGAAATAGCAGGCAATCGAAAACTGACAGGGCCACTTCCGGATTTGACTTGTGCGAGCGTTCCCTGCACCCAAAGAGGAGACGGACGGACGCTATTTCGAATGTTCGCTAGCTAGAGGAGGGGTTGTGAGAATATGGGGCGGAAGATTAGCTGCGAGCGAACATACGAGCGAGCGCTTGAATTTACATTTTTTCACTCGTACGGCGGACGAGCGAACGGCCACTTGCATCCGGGTCTGAATAAGGCCCTTAGTTCAAATCATATGCTATATTAAACATAAATGTGACATTGCTAATATCTGCTTGCCGCAATGTGCGACAATGTATTCGCAATCACTGGAATACTGGTAACACAATTCTACACAATATGATCCTAAACACGATATTAATATGTGATCCCGTTCCTGGACTATGGGCCTGATTCAGAGCCGCTCGCTCTGACAGAGCGCTCACTCTGAATCAGGGCTAGGCTTATTTTTTTTTGGAGCGGCCTCTTGGCCGCTCACATAGCTGTGGGTGACCACCCACAGCTACAGCAAGCGGCCATGATGATGGTCGTGATGGTCAAGACCATCGTGACCATCGGGCTTGCGACGAGACCCTTGTGGTAGGGTCTCATTCATCGCAAGCCCCAGAGAGCTTTCGACTCTAACAGAGCCGGAAACTCTCCACTGACATCACTTGTGATGTCAGTGGGGCCACCCCCAAATGGCAGGCGTTCTCATGGTAACACCTCCATTTGGGCAGCCACCCCCCCGGCCCGCCCATCAAAGGGGGCGAACTGTCACTCAACATCGACAGCTCGCCCCCTTTGATGCGAGACCTGGAGCGACAGATTGCCCGTCGCTAGCCGGGTCTCGCGCATGAGCATGATGGAGCCAGCTCCGTCGTGCGCATGCGCTGTGGGCTACCATCGACCCGGTTGCGAGCGCTCAGCGCTTGCGACCGGGTCTGAATCAGGCCCTATATCTATTATGTGAGCCCCGAATGCTGGGATATATATAATACATTGGAAATGTAATATAAATGTCTAATTCTTCCTATATACATATATACTGATATTACTAAAGAGTAAGATAAAGTTAAGTTTGGTTTGGAGAAATGCCTCAAAGAAGATTAATGTGTAATCAAACCAATCTCTCACTGCCACAAGGGGGAGCATTTTCACTGCAGCTAGCAATCAACTGCAAAACCAAACACACCTGTATAACACTAGGATTAAATGGGAAATTGTTCAAATTAATATACCATAATGGTTAAAAGTGGTTTTCACCAAGTATATATATATATTTCGTAGCAAGGAGTTCATATGTGTTTGTATGTATACATGTATCAAAATAGGGAATAATATATTAGTTTGTTAGGGAGGCAGTTTGAACAAGTTTTCCTGCTTATGTCCTAAAACAATGGGCTGAGCACTCGTGTGCACAGGTGTGTGTAGGCGATACTTATAATTAAGATCAAATCTCAGTGCAGCAGACCTGGGGAGGTCATTAAACCAGTTCATCCATTGTCCAGTGAGGGTCAGATAATGTATATATATTGGTGCCAAGAGACCTCAAGCATCACATGCTTGTTTGA
Source organism: Taudactylus pleione (assembly GCA_031769625.1). Lineage (NCBI taxonomy): Eukaryota > Metazoa > Chordata > Amphibia > Anura > Myobatrachidae > Taudactylus > Taudactylus pleione. The sequence goes on along the minus strand of JAUIMM010000104.1, from coordinate 8,334,068 downwards.
GTAGATCAAACACAGGGAAATGTTGGTGAATAGAAATTATACATTTTATGACACCATTGCCTACCCTCCAACATGACCCCTTCCATCAGGTACAAAATGCTCTGCTCCTGGACTGCCCACCTAATCAATGATTGCAGTCACCTGTGCTGAACTAGGTAATTGATGAGACAGGTGTTTCACCACAGGTGGCTGCAATCATAAATTAAGAGGGAAGTCCAGGAGTAGAGTATTTTGTACCTAATGGAATTGGTCATATTGGAGGGTCTGCCATTGTTGTTTGGTCAGAAATATCCCCCTAGGCCAGTAAACATGACTACCTATTACATTGGAATCTGTGAGACTATGCCAGTTAATGCATAAGATTTGGGATATAAGTCATAATTTTTTTAATATATATATCTGACTTTGACAGACTGATCACTTCTAAAACATTCTCATGTGATATGTTTTGGTTTATTATTAGCCTAAATGTATTTGTTTATCATTAGCCTTAGTGCTTCACCAATTCCATGTAGGGATATTGTGGATTTAATTAACAAAGCTCACTGGTTGAACATGTGTCTATATGGTTTATCTAGGCATGTCAGGATGAATGTCTACTCTGTGCTTCTGGGAGAAGCTTCCGCAAATATAAGCTGCACCATGTCTTGCAGGGAGTTGTAGCAATATATACACACCGCCACTTCCATTTTAATTCATTTAAACTTTGGCTTGTCTTCTACTGAATACATTCCAGTGTAACCTTCTTTATGCTTAAATTAACCATGATAATTAAGGGACATCACAACTACCCATGTGTAGGAATGACCATCGACCATAGATGGTTAGCAGTCATGCTTTGTTTGCCACTGATGGTCTTGCCATCAATAGCAGAGATGTGAGAAGGTAGAGCACAGAGCTTAGCTCCACCTTCATCACACTGCTCAGTACCACCCCCTTCTCTGATCCTCTGCTTAGAAACCCTCCCTTTCCCCCATTGCACCCATCAGCCCCACGTCCCTTTAAATTATTAGCTCTTTGTCTACAGTAGAAATGTAATTCGATCATTAAGACCACCAATGGTTTCCCATTAATGTTTTCATGCCATCTATGCAAAGTATCTGCACCTAGCAAGGGGCTGGTGATAGTCTCGATGGTGCTTCCAATGGTTGTTACTGCAATGCACAAAGTGAGCACCCCAGCCCTTGCACATGCAGATGTCCACTTATACACCAGGGTAAGCATTAGCATAAACTTGCTGGTGTGACTATAGCAGCAGATGCTACAGCAGTTGCAGACATGACTCATAATCAGCGGCAGGGATGTGCAGTCAGGGAAGGCAGAGCCTCCCCTTTCATACTCCTGAGATTTAATATAAAAATTATTAGAATAATACAAATAAGATATTTAGAACTTATAAACATCTTCTTTGTTTATTGTAATAATTTTTATAGTTAACACTCACCAGCTTCATGGAGCTCCCTGGTACTGCAGGGAGATGAGAGATGTGGCAGCAACAGCTCAGCCTCGCTTCTGTATAGTCATGCACTGCATGCAGAGCTGGGGGTGGGGCCACATCACGAGCAGTAAGCTGCACAGAAAGCGAGCTAATAGATGCATGCCTCTGAATATGGGTGTGTGTGCCTTGAACACTGATGGACACCTTGGATGTGTTATGTGTCCACGAAGTGCACTCAGTGTTTTAAGTTTGGAGCTCAGTTAGAAGAAGCAAGAGACGACATGGTGATACAGGTAGGAGAATCAATGGACACTGAAACTTTACTGTAGTGGGTGGAGAGTTACAGTGAGTAGGGGGTGAGACAGGCTCCCAACACTCAGACCCATCTCCATGTGTGCTTCCCCAACCATTGAGCTCATCACACATCATTGATCAGCGCCATTATGCTTAGAGCTGGTACACGATTCAAGTCATGTCTGCAGTGTGAAGATATGAGAGAGCACCTGCAGCATATGGATGATCCCTGTAGAGCACAAGAGGGGGAGTGCTTCCAGTCCAGTCACCAGAACGAGAGACACCACAGTGTGAAAGAGCAGCAGTATCCAGAGACCAGTAGTGGGGAATCCCCATCTTCAGGGGTAGCACAGAAGAACCACGCCAGGTGTAAGCCACGTCAGAGGACGTAGATGGGTGAGTAGTTGAAAGTCACGTGGTGTGTTTAGACGGTGTGAGGTCCCCAGCTAGATGGGGATGGCGCACCAGAGAGAGTGAGTTCCTGTTAGAGGGGACATGGTGTAATGTCCTTGTATGACAGTCTATTGTATGAAGCTTTGCGTTAGAGATGGCAAACTGAGTTACTGTGGCACTACTGGTCCCATAATGTCTAGGTACATACTGCTGCCTATTACTATTTAATGCGCTGTAACCAAGTATTGTGCTGAAGGAAGTGCCCCAGTGTGCTTCTGATGTAACCCACATGTTTATTGAGCAGTAGGAGGTAGCAAATATGACGTGATTTGCTAGGTAACCATTATGCTCTATCCTGGAAGAGAGAAGTTAACTTATCAAGTTATACCCTGCTTTTATGTTAATACATTTTTACCCTGTTTTTACAAGATGGCCTTGTGCCCAATATATCTAAATGTACTGCACTGGCACCTGCCATGTTTGCATCTGTATTAAAGACCCAAGTATTCGGGGGACCCCAATGACCACCCGGGGCAGAGTGAGAGAGTAAGTGCTATGTACCATACATTGTAACATTGCTCACAATTTACACCCAGACCCAGTACCACTGCTACACTGCCCAAAGGCCGCATCTTGTTCTACGGCCCATAGGCAACAGCCTGCCAAGGATGCTACACGGCTCAAAGATGGTATCTTGTTCTACGGCCCACAGGCCACATCTCAAGGCTGCTACACTGCCCAAAGGCCGCATCTTGTTCTACAGCCCACAGCCCACAGGCCGCAGCCTGTGAAGGCTGCTACACGGCCCAAAGGCTGCACATTGTTCTACGGCCCAAAGGCCGCATCTTGTCCTACGGCGCTCAGGCCACAACAAGCCAAGGCTTACCAGCCCTCATGGCTGCTCCACGGCCACAGCTAGCCAAGTGTTCCAGCCCTCAAGGCTGTTGCTGGTCTATACATACAAAAGATAATATCTGTACCCCAACATTAACACCGGCCAAAAAAACAGAGACTTCTGTCATATTAGGGTATTCTTCTTTTGTTTATCAAGCATGGATCCCTCACAAAATCCTGCTCAAATTCTGGCCGCCCAGATTCAGGCACTAACCCAGAAAGTGCAGGAGCTTTCTCTTCATGTTGAGGAGACTCGAGGTGCTCCAGCCCCTGCAGTGCCTGAACCTAAACTTACTTTGCCTGACTGCTTTTTTGTTAATCGGAAGGATTTCTTGAATTTAAAGGAGAGTTGCAAACTCTATTTTAAGCTCTGGTCCAGATCCTTGCTGTTAGCAGTGGAAGAGAAGGTGAAATATTAAATATGCTTGTGACAATAAATAATATTATGTAGCAATATGAGCCGTCCATATGCACAAGCTGTATTATATAGCTGGCGTCTGAGTTTGAGACCCTTTATTGCATGTGCAATCCCTTATTTAGATATTTATTTAATACTTCATAATTATATAGTTTGCAGTTCTGATATTAGGGTATTATTATTAGTGCACCAGACAGATTAAATCAGCACCAATATCCCACACTTGTCAATCCTGTGTGAAGTAGACAAATGACTCTCTAAGATTATCCAAGCCTATTATGTCTCTACACCTAACATATGCAGAAATTCTCATCACAATAGGTATATCAAACAATTAATTGGTGTATTAAACCATTGATGAAATATATTACTGCAAGTGTATTACTAAGGGCAAAAGAGGGGTGCCCCTAGGGTGTCAAGGAATATTCGGGCTCACAAAGTAGCCAAAAACACTCAGAATACATATAATATATAAAATGAAAACACGAGTGTCACATTAGAAACAAACTAGAGAGCAAAAAATATGGGACATGCATGATGCCTGTGCAATGTCCCCGCAGCATACACCGGGGCTGTGTAGACACCTGCCAGGGGGTCAGCTGGGAACAGCTGATACTCACAGTTCCTGAGCGGTGCCACCGCGATGTGCAGCGGGGCTAGTCAGACGCCAGCCAGGAGATCAGCTGGACACAGCTGATACTCACGTGACCTGTGACGCGTATTTCGCCGTTCGGGCTTTCTCAAACAGGGGGCCGATAGTTAGAGCTAACAGACGGCAGCTTCTTTATTGGCTGCATGATAAGAAAATCTCCACCCCTCTACTTTCATTCGTGAGATGGGAGGGACAAGGGAAGGTTGTCATGGGAAGTTTCCTGTTTATCCTGTACATCGTCAGGATTCCCCCATTGTCATGGGAGTGAGTTTTTTCATCATGATTAACCACCTCCTTAACGCCTAAGTAAATCTTCTAAACACAAGGTAATAGTGCAATTCTACAGTAATTGTACATTTGCGTATGATCGCATAATTATAACTCTATTATTCTGCAGTCCTATTACCCTATGTTTTTATTAAAGAAGGTAGAGTAATTTAATTGTAAGACAGTCATATGGTAAATATATCAATATAAAAGGAAGACTAGAATATTAACCCTCTGGTGGGCATATTCTATATTGATAGGAGAATCAAGTATGGGCATTTGTAATTCCAGGGTCATTCTTATATTTAAGGTGACATAATCACAAATCTACATGCTGTCACACAGGCTAATATCCAGTTGTATTACTGGCATATGATAAAAGACATATATAAACTAGTTGCGAGCCTATAACCACAAAAACATTTTTAGTCCGTGTGTAACATTACAGTGAACAGACCTCACTCAGGTATGTGTTGTATAGGACACAAATGAGAAGAAAGGTAAAGTCACTTCTGCTGTTCGTATATAGGGCCTGATTCAGACCCACTCGCAAGCGGCTGTCCGCTCGCAAGTGGGTCGATGTTGTGCACTGCGCATGCGCACGACGGCGGGAGCTCCGTCGTGCGCATGCACCAGACGCGACGAGCGAAGGACTTTCCTTCACTCGTTGTGTCTGATCAAAGGGGGCGTGCTGTCGATGTTGATTGACAGCACGCCCCCTTTGGTGGGCGTGCCGGGGGCGTGCCTCCCTGACGGGGGCGTTCCCAAGGGAATGCCTACCGTCAGAAGCCGGCCCACTGACATCACTAGTGATGTCAGTGGGAGTGATTTTGGCTCTGATAGAGCCAAAATCACTCCGGGCCTTGCGGTTGAAAAACTCAACCGCAGGCTCCGGCTCGCAGTGGCGATGGTCGCGATGGTCAAGACCATCGCGGCCATCAAACTGCACGCTCGTATAGGCTGTGGGTGGTGACCCACAGCTATACGAGCGTCCAGGAGGACGCTCCATAATTATGGAGGGCGGCCCTCATTCAGAGCGTGCGCTCTGCTCAGAGCGTACGGCTCTGAATGAGGGCCATAGTGTTAACCGACAGATTCCCTGATGCTATATAAGCATTGCAAGGAACACTGAAGGACCGAATGAGAGAGTGAAGAATTAAGATGTGAGTGAGGTAGGAGAGATACTTAGATATAGGAATAAGGAATTGTATATCTCCTTTTGTCATTTCAAAAAGGTTTTCCTATTGAGAATAAATCAATTGAAATTAAACAGCCTAAATTCCTATTCAAATATGGGTGAATCAGGACAGTATGAATGATAATATCCAAAGATGGATGATTCAGGACAGTATGAATGAAGATAGAAAAATGTAGATAAAAACGAGTTGCGACCCTATAACCACAAAATCCTTTTCAGTCTGTGTGTTCCGATACAGTGAACAGACCTAGCTCAGGTATGTGTTGTACAGGACATCAAATGGAAGGAAGTAAAAATCACTTCTGCTTTACGTATTATGTTAACCGACTAGCACCCTGGTGAAATATCACCTACTGCACCTGGTATTCCTGGATGGTCTCCCATCCGAGTACTGACCAGGCCCAACACTGCATAGCTTCCAAGATCAGACGAGATTGGGCATGTCCGGGGTGGTATAGTTGTAGATGTAAGACATTGCAAGGTATGTAGTCGGACCGAATGAGAGAGTGATTAAATAAGAATACACCTGATCTAAAGATAACTACTTGTGGATCCTGACACAGGTCCCTATGAAGGGCTCAGAAAAAGGTATAGATATAGGCTCTCATTCAGAGCTACTCGCTAGCGGCAGTACGCTCGTTCCGAGCGATGTTCGCACATCTGCGCATGCGTACGGTTTTTAGTACGCATGCGCGAACCAGTCAGTGCGGCCGAAAATCATTTGTACGCAATATAGCGAGTGCCTGCTATTTTGAGTGACAGAATGAGGCGTATGTGGGTGGTAACAGGAGAAGGTGCTTGAAAACGGGGAGTGGAGATCCGATCGCAGGCGCGCTTAAAGGTCAAAACGGGCGTTTTATGGGTGTGCATAATTAATACAGCAGCGTCAATGACCACATCACTTGTTTTTTTTTAACTCAGAACTGCTCGCAAAATAGCGGTAGAAAAAACCAACCACAAGAATAGCGAGCAGTTCATATCCTGTTCGATGTACTCGATTAATCTAATAAATAGCGGACATGACGTATGGTGCGAGCGGCCAGGGGGCGTTTTTATCAAATAAACGAGCGTATGTTTTGCTCGCTCGTTCAGACTTAGAGGTGTGAACAGACTGCAATGTGCGAACGGATCATTTGCATAGCCACCCCTTGTTTTTGAACGAACGAACGCAAATAGCGAACGGCTCTGAATGAGGGCCATAGTCTGATATGTGATATTAATATATATTCTGATAATTAATAATTCCTTTTGGGTAAAGGACATGTCTGATAGTCATATATTAAATATCACAGTCAAAATGATTTTAGTGTTAGCGCCTTCAGCAGTGGCGTAACTAGGGTATTTGGAGCCCAGGGCAAATTTGAAAAGGGACCCCCACCACCACCCCGAAATGGGCGTGGTCACTTAAAAATTGGGCGTGTCAACATGACACACCCCTTTATTTTCACGCTGAACATTCCTATCCATATGCACCTTAACCCCAGCAGTACCCCTTATACAGTACCCCCAGTATGCAGTTGTGGTCCCTCTTATGCAGGCCCATAGTAGTGCCCCTTATACAGTATCCCCAGTAGTGGTCCCCCTTATACAGCCCCCAATTAGTTCCCCTTACTCAGTGCCCCCAGTAGTGGTCTACCTAAATGCAGTGCCCTATGTAGTGTTCCCCCTTATGCAGCGCCCCCAGTAGCAGTCGCCACAATGCAGTGCACCCAGTAGTGGTATCCCCGTATGCAGTGCCCTTTATATAGTGCCCCCAGTAGTAGTCCCCCCCTATGCAGTGCCCTTTATATAGTGCTCCCAGCAGTAGTCCCCCCAGGTTTCCCAGTAGTCCCCCCTATGCAGGCACCCAGTAGTGATCCCCCCTATCTAGTGCCCCCTGTAGTGGTCCCCGCAGTGCCCCTAGCAGTAAGCCCCTTATATAGTGCCCCCAGCAGTAGTCCCCCCCCTCCCATGCAGTGCCCCCAGTGGTGGTCCCCCTGATGCAGGCTCCCTGTAGTGACCCCCCCTATCCAGTGGTCCCTGTAGTGGTCCTTCCTGTTATTGCCCCCAGCTGTGGTCCCCCCAGTGCAGTGCCCCTAGTAGTAGGCCCCTTTTATAATGCCCCCAGTAGTAGTCCCCCCCCAAGTAGTGGTCCCCAGTTGAGGTTCCCCCTCCCGATTAAGTGCCCCCTGTAATAGCCCCCCCAGTAGAGGTCCTCCCAATAATGGTGCCCCCTGTAATAGCCCCCCCAGTAGAGGTCCTCCCAATAATGGTGCCCCCAGTAATAGCCCCCCCAGTAGAGGTCCTCCTAATAATGGTGCCCCCAGTAATAGCCCCCCCCCCAGTAGAGGTCCTCCTAATAATGGTGCCCCCAGTAATAGCCCCCCCCAGTAGATGTCCTCCTAATAATGGTGCCCCCAGTAGTAGCCACCCCCATTGTGCCCCCACCCCAGTAGAGGTCCCCCCAGTGGTAGCCACCCCCGTTGTGCCCCCAGTAGTCCTGACAGGTTTTTAAAAATATATATATAAAAACATACTTTCCTGAATCCACGCTGCTGCTGCTACTCCAGTCCGCAACGCCGCTCCCGCCGCCGCCGCCCGCCAGTCCTCCCGGGCTGGTGCGCTCAGCATAATGGGACAGACGTCATGACGTCTGTCCCATTACCCACTGCAGGAGCTGGACGGAAGTCCGGCTCTTGCAGTGGGTGCTCCAGCAGTCAATGAGAGTCTATCTGACTCTCATTGGCTGTTGTTTAACACACGCATCGCCGCCAGCGCTGGCGGCGATGCGTGTGTTATGCACAGCCTGAGCCCGCCTCCTGGCGCTATTGGGCAAGCGCTCAGGGGGAGGGAACGGGCTCAGGTGTGCAGCACAGGACCGGCGCTGGAAGCCTAACGCTCATTGCGGTCGGCGCTACACTGGTGGCTAACTAGGGCGGGCTGGACCGTGGCCGGCGGTGCCCCCCCGCGCCGCCGGTGCCACGGCGCCCAGGGCACGCACCCTGCCCGACCCCCCCTAGTTACGCCACTGGCCTTCAGATCTAAGGACTTCCTTAAGTCCTTATACAGCAATAGCAATAAAGGGGCATCTTTGGAAGAATTAATATAAATATAATGACTTGTTTTATAAGAGTAAAACACTTATGTTATTATAATTCCATATCATCTGGATGCACCTCCACTCAATTAAATAATCAATTGGGATAATACAAAGAACAGTTTAACCGATACCATTTTAAAACACATAACATACTACACAAATCTCTCATGATATAGTGCTAATGATAATGTGTGACCAAAAAATATTGATATATCGTCCCTATGTTTAGGTATAATGTGAAAAAATTAAATAACCAGTTATGTGATCGAAGATGTGCTAATTTAAAAATTATTAACAAAATATAAGAATTATAAGTTATGAAATAACAAAAATCATGTGACAAAGAAAAAAAGAAGAGAAATATTGATACCCTAGGACCCCCGAAGAAGTTGTAGAAAAGGTCAATATGTGGTAGAAGTAAGAAACATGTGAAAATATATATATATATATATATATATATATATATATAATCTCTATATATGTGTTTGTGTGAGAAAAAAAAGTGAAAGAAACGTGAAAATATATGAGAAATTTTAATTTAAAAGAATTTAGTAACGGGAGATAAAATTAGTCCTATGATACTCAAATTTATTATCATTATGGTAAAAAGATTCCATAATTAATTTGTTAATTCAAACCCCTGGGTGCTACACTCCCCAACCTGAAAATCTATTGGCATTCTTTTTTCAAAAGTTCTCTTGTGATGTCTCCACCCCTCATGCCCAGTCTTATTCTTTCCAGGCCAAAGAATCTCATGGCCTTACCTTTCTCTGGATGTTTGGTATGAAAATGTCTTGCAACAGATGTAATCTGTTTCATCTTTGCAATATCCGAACTAGCATTCCTTACATTGCCTACATGTTCCAGTATTCTGATTCTCAATGGCCTTTTAGTCATACCCACGTATCTCATGTTACAAGTACATGAGATGCAGTATATCAAGCCTGAGGTGTTACAATTGATGTAATCTTCCAGTGGAATCATTATTCCATCCTTATCCTGGATGTGGTTCACTCTAGTGATGTAATTGCAGACTTTGCATTAGCCACATGGGTAAGTTCCCTTGATTTTAGGTTGACTTATTTTAGTATTGGAAAAGTGACTATTGACTAAATGTTCCTGTAGGTTTGGTGAATGCCTCCAGCTCATAGATACCTTCTCTTTAAGCTTTGTTGCAAGATCCAGGTCTGATAATAGTATGGGCCAATGTCTGTTAATGGATTCCTGTAATTCCTTCCACTCTTGACAATAATTGCCCACAAATCTTATATCAGAACTTTCAGATTTCTTACTTTTCATTTGAAATATCAAGGATTCCCTCTTGGTATTATGTAGGGATATCTGGGCTTTCTTGATGAGTCTATTACTATAGCCTCTTTCCTTGAGTCGCATGGCCAATTCAACACTTTTCTCCTTGTAGATTTTGTCCTCCGAACAATTGCGTCTCAACCTAAGAAATTCACCTCTAGGAATGTTATTGACTGTAGGTGGAAAATGAACACTGGATCTGTGTAGGAGGCTATTGGTTGCTGTCTGTTTTCTATGTAGTCCTGTGGCTAGCATGTTGTTATGATCTTTGTAAATTGCCAGATCTAAAAATGTTATCCTGTCCTTGTGGATGTCATATGTCAATTTTAAGTTCAGATTGTTGATGTTCAGTATATTGATGAACTCTAGCAGCTTCTCTTTGCTGCCATCCCATATGGTCAGGATATCGTTAATATATCGCATCCAACTGACAATGCTTGCCGAATACTGATCATTCCTCTCATGAAATACTACCTTGTTTTCCCACCAACCTAAGAATAGATTGGAGCAGCCTGTGCCCCTCACCTGCTAATAAAATTGGTTATTAAAGGTGAAGAAATTTTTATGAAGAATAAAGTGTAAAAGTTGCAAAATAAATTCATGGAATTCATCCATGCCTTCCTTCGTCAGGAAATATTTTACTGCTTCCATCCCCAGTTTGTGCTCAATACTGGTGTAGAGAGCCTCCACATCCAAGCTTGCCAGTATATAGGTGTCTTCCATAACAACATCGTGGAGTTTCATGAGTACGTCAGCAGTATCGCGTATGTACGATGGTAAAGCTAGTACATGTTTTCTAAGATGAATATCTACAAAGGTACTGGCTTTTTCCGATAAGCCTCCTATACCTGAGACAATTGGTCTCCCTGGGGGGTTATGGAGATTCTTGTGTACCTTAGGTAACATGTAAAAGGTTGGTACTTTGGTATGTTCAGTATACAAGTATTGGTATTCATGCTTCGTTATGATATTGTTTTGTGTTGCACGTTCCAATATCCTATTAAAGAGATTCTTAAAATTCTCCATAGGATTGAGGAGTGTCCTCAGATAGCAATTTATATCATCCAATTGTCTTTGAGCCTCCATGATATACATACTTTTTGGCCAGATAACAATATTTCCTCCGTTGTATATTAGCACATTCAGGACCTCATTCAGAGGTTGTCGTTAGATGCAAACGGTCGCACATAATCAGGATGGCCGCTTGGATCCTGAACAGCCGCCTCCTTGTCGATCTTTAAGCTGTGGGTTACCACCCACAGCTTAACGACCGACCAGGTTGATGGTCGCGATGGTGATCAACATCGCAACCATCAGGGTTTACGACCAGACCCTAGGGTAAGGTCTGGGCACTTGTAAGCCCCAGGGAGCTTTCTGCTCTGATGGAGCAGGAAGCTCCAACTGACATCACTGATGATGTCAGTGCAGCCGCCCACAAAACGGAAAGCATTAAGGAATGCCTCCGTTTAGGAAACCACCCCCCCCAGCCTGCCTACCAAACGGGGGCAGCTGTCGATCAACATCGACAGCCGCCCCTTTGGTAACGAGCTCCGGAGCGACAGAGTTTCTCTGTCACTCCGGGGCTTTTGCACGTGCAGTGTGGCCGCTGTGCGTGCGCAGGCCAAACTATCGAGTCGGTTACAAGCGCATCGGCGCTCACGACAAACTCTGAATGAGGTCCTCAGTCCTAAATTAGCATGCTAATAGATATCACATGTGTTTAAAGCCTGTTAACTCACAGGGATTGGTGCTTTATCACTTCAAAGGCACACCCAGAACACATGCTGTCAGGCTGACAGGTGAACACATGCGTACTGTCTCTCTGACACTTCCCCGCTGCAGGGGGAGAGTGTTTGCAGCAGGCAGCAGGTTCCTCTGAGCCAGATTCTCTTCAAGTCAGGTATTTCTCTTTCAGGTGGCTCGTGACTTAACCCAATGGCGCATCCGGCTCCTGCAATACTTTAAGTAACAGGGCCCGCCTAACACCATACACGGGCGCACTGTCCCCCACGACTCCCTTTTGTTTCCAATGGTGCTGCTGTGTGTTCCTCTCTCATCCCAGGTCCGCTCAATTTGAAGACCTGGGAAATCAGAGTTAACTGGACCCTCACACCGTACCTACCCATTTATCTGTCCTTTTTGAACCTCTTTGGTTCTTGCTGCCAGCTCATTTGCAGTGTTCATGTATTTTCCCCAATTGTTTTTCCATGAAGTATAAATAATAATCATAGGAGACAAGGGCTGCAACATTGTATACATGACTAGATGTGTCATTTATTTATTATTTATTGTGTATTATTTGTTTCTAATACATGATACTGAATTGCTGGCATTTATGGCTGAGAGAAAGACAGAGATAAAACAAACTATCTCTCATATAACAAAAGTATATCGAGAATATATCTGTCCTGTATGTATACACTGTATGTATACACTATATCTGCAACATTTATCAAAACCATTTTTAGAAGCATTATAGTGTTTAAATTCTAATTTATGTGTATGTTGGTTGCATATAGTGCTACTACATAAATTAATTAATGAAGAAAGGGAGTGAATATACTAGCTGCTAAACCTGCCTATTTTACCCATTAGTAGATACTTTGTTAATGATTAAATATGATCACCACAAGGTAATTATTTCATACACAATTACAGAATGTCTAATATATTTATGTGTGCTTATTGATGGATATGATATTTATGTGTGCTTATTGATGGGTGACTATCATATTTTCATAATCAGAGTCATAATAATTCCCAATTTCTTTTAAAGAAGGATCCGATTAAAAGTTATGGTTTAATTATGTTCATTTTCTGATATCAACTATACGGTATTTATGGGTGTTTATTGATGGGTCACTCTGTAATATTTTCACACTCAGAGTCAAAATAATCCCCAATCTCTTTAAAGAGGGAACTGAATAAGTTATCTGGTAATTATGTATATTTCCTGATATCAATTATATAAATTTATTATAGAAGAGTGCCCCACAAAGGAATCACTTGCTGCACATTGGCCGAGGCCAATGGAAGGTTTTTTTTCTCACCATATTGAAACAGCCAAGAGGTTGAATGCAAGGCAGGCTTGCTGGGCTCTATTATTCACCCGGTTTAATTATGTAATCTCCTTCCAACCTGGGTCCAAGAATATAAAGGTAGATGCTCTTTCTCAAAGCTTCTCAATCAATCACCCTCCAGTTATTGCAGAAGAAACCATTATTCCAGCTTCCAGGATTCATTTAGCTCTGACCAGAACCTTGGCTGATTCTCTCAAATCTTGTCAATCTGAGGTTCCTTTGGAAAAACCAGCAGGGGTGCTCTTCGTTCCTGAGAGGTTCCTTAAAGCAGTCCTGAAGGACTTCCTTTCATCTAGAGCTGTGGGTCACCCAGGCATCTCTAAGACTTTGGAACTTCTGTCTCGTTCTGTTTGGTGGCAGTCTATGTCTCGAGACACTCATGAGTTTGTCTTAGTGTGTGATGTCTGTTCCAGAAATAAGACTCTCTGGACTACTCCTTCAGGTCTGCTGTGTCCCCTGCCTACACCCTCTAAGCCTTGGACCCATATTGCTATGGACTTTGTAGTTGACCTTCCTTTGTCTTCCCGTTGTTCTGTCATCTTGACCATTGTCGACCGATTTTCCAAAATGGTGCATTTCATTGCCCTAATCAAGTTACCATCAGCTAAAGAATTGGCAGCACTATTTTTACAGCATGTCTTCAGACTCCATGGGCTTCCATTAGATATCGTCTCGGATCGTGGGACTCAATTTGTTGACCGGTTTTGGAGATGTTTCTGTGCTGACTTGGGTATCAACGTGAGTCTATCTTCGGGCTATCACCCACAGTCCAACGGACAGACGGAGTGGGCCAATCAGTCCGTGGAACAGTACCTTGCTGTTTCCTTTCTAAGTGTCAAAGACAACTGGGTTCCACTTCTGCCCTTTGCGGAATTTGCGTATAACAACTGCCATTCTGCTTCCTCCATATCTCCTTTCTACTGCAATTTTGGGACGCATCCTAGGAGTAATTCTTTTAAAACCTTCGACAACCAGGACTCCATCTGTTTCTAGGTTGGGCTGGACTGACAAGCATCGTAGACCATGTAAATTCAAAGTGGGAGACTTGGTATGGCTGTCCTCCAGGAACATTAAACTTCGTCAAAGATCACAAAAACTGGGTCCAAAATGCATTGGCCCATTCAGGATCATTTCACAAATCAATCCAGTTGCATTTCGATTACAATTATCCAGGACACTCAGGATTAATAATACATTTCACTCTTCAGCCAGTGTTCTTCTCATCCAGATTTTCTCCTAGATGTTCAGTCAGACCTCATCCAGGCCTCGTCCAGGGTCACCAGGAGTTTGTGGTGGAGAAGATCCTTGATTCCAGACTCTCACGGGCTGCCTTCAGTTGCTAGACCACTGGAAGGGTTATGGAAAAGAGGAGCGCTCCTGGGTTCCCAAAAGAGCCTTACATGCTCCTATCCTCAAGAAAAAGTTTTTTGAGAACTTTCCTGGGAAACCAGGGTTTAGGGGTTCCTTGAACCCTTGTCAAGGGAAGGTACTGTCACAAGCCACTCTGGCAAACCCCCGGGGGACCGTTCGCTGAACTCCTGCCATCAACTGTCCATCATCCCTGCTCTGTTCTGGATTGATACCTGTGGCTATTTCCTTCTGGTGCGAACGCTGCTCCGGTGCAGGTGATAGCATTACACATGTTTCCGGTTTGGTGTTGTCTTCTGTTATCCAGTCGAGTACCCTGCTATTGTTACCTACCGTTTGTGTCATCTAGGCGGCATGATCCACATATCTACTACCTGCCATTGGTGTCATCTAGGCAGCATGGTCTGTGATCCAGCATTCTAAGTACGCAATCCAGCGTACCACCGCTTGTGTCAATCCGGTGGCACAGGCCATCCAAAAGTATGCAATCCTGCGTACCACCCTCTGTGTCAACCTGGTGGCACAGGTCCTTCTTCAGACCACCACAGCCTGCCAAGGCTGCTACATGGCCCAAAGGCTGCATCTTGTTCTACAGCCCACAGGCCACAGCCTGCCAAGGCTGCTACATGGCCCAAAGGCCGCATCTTAGTTCTACAGCCCACTAGCCACAGCCTGCCAAGGCTGCTACATGGCCCAAAGGTTGCACATTGTTCTACAGCCCAAAGGCTGCATCTAGTCCTATGGCCCTCAGGTCACAACAAGCCAAGGCTTACCAGCCCTCAAGGCTGCTCCACGGCCGCAGTTAGCTAAGTGTTCCAGCCCTCAGGCTGTTGCTGGACTATGCATACAAAAAATAATACCCGTACCCTAACAGGGCCAAAGGTGGGTGGCAAAAAAATGTGTGTGTTCGCATGCTGGAAGGGGCATGGCTACTGAAAATGGGGTGTGTCTACATAACATGCCACCCATTTCTCATTTAATCTGAGAATATTCCTTTCCATATGAACCTTACCTATATGGTGGTTTCTCACAATGTAGAACCTCTAAAGAAATGTATCCTTCCTGAGAAGATGGTGTCTTTGGTCGGTATTCACTATTCATGTAGATCACATCGTCCGGAAGAGGCCTGTTTGTGTAGCAATATTAACAAGGTCATCAATCATACAATATTAGTTCAACCAGACTTGTGCTTCCTGTGTAACTTCCTGCCCCCTGCGTCTCTCAGCAATACAATCTGTCCCTGCGTCTCAGCACACCATCATCTCTCCCTGCGTTGTCTCTCATTACATCCCAATCTCCCCCCTGCGTCTCTCAGCCACACCATCTCCCCCCTGCATCTCTCAGCCACACCATCTCCCCCTTGCGTCTCTCAGCCACACCATCATCTCCCCCTGCATTGTCTCTAAGCACACCATTACCTCCCAACTGTGTCATCTCTCAGGACACCATCATCTTCCCCCTGCGTTGTCCCTCAGCACACCATCATCTCCCTTCCTGTGCCCCCCCTTCATTCTATGTTTCTGTATGTCTCTCCTTCCCCCCTTCATTCTTTGTCTCTGTGTGTGTTTCTCCCCCTTCATGCTATGGGCTCTGTTTATTAACATTATTTTTATAAATAAAGTGAGAAAGGGTGTTTTCACACCCTTTTCACATTATTTTAGTTTCACCTAAATTTACTAAAGGGCAATTGGAGTAGAATTCATAAAATTCTACTCCAAGCCCTAATTATCACTTATTTTTAGTAAGCAGATCGCATTTCCCATAATTGTAATGGGAAATGCGATCTGCCTGATATTTACTAAAAACAAAATGTGAAAAAATAACAGGGGAAGCCATGTGATAATAACGCCACCTGGAGGTGGCGTTATCCACGGTCTCCCCTGGTTGCCAGACTCCTGCTCTGCTCTAAAAGGCAGAGCAGAGCCCGGAGCCGGTCCCAGTGATCAGCTGTGTGATCTAAACAGACCACAAGCTGATCATTGCCAAAAAAAAAATAGTAAGAAAACCCCAAAAAACTTACCTGCATCCAGGGCTGGTGATCGGTGCTCCGGAGATGTCCTCCCTCCGGTTAGCTGGTCTCCTGGCTCCTGCACTGTGACCAGAGGGAGGACATCACTGGAGCAGCGATGACCTGACCGGAGGTAAGTAAAAGTGAGGCAAGTCATGGGGGGCGGGTGGCTGCTGCGGCCGGTTGGCACATGCGCGGAACCTTGTCACTGTATTTTTCCGAAAAACACATTGATTAGTATGCTGAGGGGATTCGCAGGGACAGAGCTTTATTGCAAGGGATTTTTAATAAATCCCTGTGATATTGCCTGAATTTGCAATGCGGTCGGTAATAGCACACTACAATCTGCAGCCCAGGAGCACTCCGGGGACATCACAGGGACAGGCTCCTTTCGGAGCCCCTATCCCTGCATGTGCCGGAAGGTAAAAACAAATGAACTAAATCAATGAACAGCGCTGAAGGGATGAAAAATATTCTGGAGAAATGACCTTCAAAATAAAATAAATCACAATTATTATCTAAATCATTAGATTCTAAGACAATAAAACATTGAAATGAATACAGAAAAATACAATGAAAAAATAATAAATAAAATATATATATATATATATATATATATATATATATATAAATCCACAAAGTGAAGGCACTACTCCTTGTTTCAGTATTCTTATCACAAAAAGTTTTTTAATATTCACCACCCAGTAAGCACAACACCATCACTGTAGCATATTATCCATCCATTGAGGAAATGCATGTAAAGCAGTTCATATAACAGTCAAGATACTTATGATATCATCGTCTGTCGACTTCGGTCCACTTCAGGGCCGTGCTAGACTCACAAAGGCATATCAACAATCCAGCGTGGTATACAGGTATGGCACATCAAACCCCCATTTTAGCGGGACTTTTTAAACCTTAATCCAATCTTTGTCTCACCTGTGTGTCCCGGCTGGTGTGCGTTCCAGCCGTCTGCGCATGCGCATGATTGGCTCAATCTCCACTCCCCTAATTGCTCCGTGTACTCGCGAGACACAAAAGGCATCTAGCCCTACTTGATGACACTTCCATGTGACCATCAAGACATACGGAGAGCTGGTCAGCGTTACTGCGTTGTCATGGCAACTCGATTTATTAACCCATGCACTACCGCACATATTCATATTATTAAGTGAATAAGGGATATCTATTCATCAATCCCTAAGTCCAACTATCGCTGATCCTTACTGATGGGGGGTTGTGTGCCTCACCTGCAGTCAAAACTCTAGATATAGTTATAATATCACTCTACAATGTAAAATATCTCCCCTTATACCTTACAATAATACTATCAATGAACATATATTAAAAATTAATAAAAAGATATATTCACGGAAAGTTCTCACAGTCTTTCCCACGTAATGAAGGCCACACGGGCACATCAAAATGCAAATGACATCTTGACTGTTATATGAACTGCTTTACATGCATTTCCTCAATGGATGGATAACAGTGATGGTGTTGTGCTTACTGGGTGGTGAATATTAAAAAACTTTTTGTGATAAGAATACTGAAACAAGGAGTAGTGCCTTCACTTTGTGGATTTGTTTGTAGAGGTATCAAATGCGGATACTTCCATGAAAGAGCACACCCGGGATGAAGATATAAGGATAGTGCATAAGCCCACAATTGTATGCGTGTGTTTGTGTGTGTGTGTGTGTATATATATATATATATATATATATATATATATATATATATAATATAGTAGTCGTCCGGCACTCCAATAGGATTAATAAAGCAACTGGCCCAGGTGCCTGTCCTGAGGTACTCTCAAAGATAGCCAAAAAACTGTGGGACGGCACTCCGGCATAAGTAATTGATCACAATACACCTTATGGTTGTCAACGTTTCAGAGCTCTCTGCTCTTTTATCAAGACAATATCATGATATTGTCTTGATAAAAGAGCAGAGAGCTCTGAAACGTTGATAACCCTAAGGTGTATTGTGATCGATTACTTATGCCGGAGTGCCGTCCCACAGTTTTTTGGCTATATATATATATATATATATATATATATATATATAGTGTGTCCACTGAAATTGAATATAAAATATATATAAATGAAAAGCTGCAATCTGTAGTGTTAATCCAATGGTGTACCGATATAAGAAAAAGGATCACAAACTATCAATGAAGATAGCGCTGAAAAAATGAAGAAAGTGTGGTTTTGAAGATTCGATCCACTTATGAATGAACACAATAATTTATTGTTCCGTGTAGAAAGTTACAAAGTCAGCCCGTAAAGATACTTTGTTGTTTAAAATAGGATACAATATTCCAGCATGTATTTGTATCTCACCCTTCGTTGGCCTGATCGGGTAATCCTCAGGATGTTTTGAGGCGGAATTAGCGTGATGCAGGAACCTCGATCCCCGTTGATAATACGGCATCGACACCGGACCGTACCTCCGTCCTTATCTCTCTGTAGGGAGAGAGTATGCGGCATATGTTACCAAAAGGTCTGGTTCTGCTAAACAGTTCCCAACCCCATCCGTCTGTGGGGGGAGTGTGCACCTGTAGGGAGCCCAGCTGTAGGCTCAATGTCAGCCCCGGAGCACATGTAATGATTTTGCTAAGTCCGGCTCCCTTTCAGTTTGAAGCAGAGATGTGACCAAGGCTTGAAGTGGTGGCTGGTAGCGGCTGGTAGTTAGCAGCTCTTGGCAGCAGGATAAGTGCTCAAATGCGGCTATGGATATCAGCAGATAGATGCAGCAGTCTTGTTCTGAACCCTAATGCGTTTCTTCCCAGTAGGGTTTTCTTCAGAGGGATGTCAGATGGTGCATTCAGGTTATAGGCAATGCGATCATGGGCGGCACTATCATGCCCAGATCGCATTCCAAATGCCATCATTAATAAATGGGCCCCTTAGTGTTTCTCCCCCCCCTTCAGTCTACAGTCATGGCCAAAAGTTTTGAGAATGACACAAGTATTGGTTTTCACAAAGTCTGCTGCTTCAGTGTTTATGATGGCAATCTGCATATACTCCAGAATGTCATGAAGAGTGATCAGATGAATTGCAATTAATTGCAAAATCTTTCTTTGCCATGACAATGAACTTAGGGGGTCATTCAGACCCGCTCGCGAGCCCAGGACGCTCGCAAGCGGGTCGATGTTCCCCCAATGAGCATGCGCACGATGGAGGGAGCTCCGTCGTGCGCATGCGTGAGACTTGAATAACGACGGCCAAGCTGTCGTTATGGGTCTCGCACTAAAGGGGGCGTGCTGTCGATGGTGACTGACAGCACGCCCCCTTTAGTGGGCGTGCCGGGGGCGTGGTTGCCAGATGGAGGCGTTCCCATGGGAACGCCTACCGTCTGAGTCCGGCCCCACTGACATCACTAGTGATGTCAGTGGGAGTGATTTTGGCTCTGACAGCCAAAATCACTCCAGGGCTTGCGTCAACGAGACCCTACCACAAGGGTCTCGTCGCAAGCCCGATGGTCACGATGGTCTTGACCATCACGACCATCTTTTTGGCCGCTCGCATATGCTGTTGGTGACCAGGAGGCCGCTCCATTTTAAGGTAGGAGGGCACTGATTCAGAGCGAGCGCTCTGGTCAGAGCGTCCGGCTCTGAATCAGGCCCTTAATCCCAAAAACAACATTTCCACTGCATTTCAGCCCTGCCACAAAAAGACCAGCTGACATCATGTCAGTGATTCTCTCGTTAACACAGGTGAGAGTGTTGATGTGGACAAGGCTGGAGATCACTCTGTCATGCTGATTGAGTTAGAATAACAGACTGGAAGCTTTAAAAGGAGGGTGGAGCTTGAAATCATTGGCCCTCATTCAGAGCCGCTCGTTAGCGGCAGTACGCTCGTTCCGAGCGATGTTTGCACATCTGCGCATGCGTACGGTTTTTAGTACGCATGCGCGAACCAGTCAGTGCGGCCGAAAATCGTTGGTACGCAATATAGCGAGGGCCTGCTATTTTGAGTGACAGAATGAGGCGTATGTGGGTGGTAACAGGGGAAGGAGCTTGAAAATGGGGAGTGGAGATCCGAACGCAGGCGTGCTTAAAGGTCAAAACGGGCGTTTTATGGGTGTGTATATTTAAAACAGCAGCGTCATTGACCACGTCACTGGGTTATTTTATAGCCAGAACTGCTCGCAAATTTGTGGTAGCAAACACCAACCACAAGAATAGCGAGCAGTTCATACGCTGGTCGATGTACTCGATTAATCTAATAAATAGCGGACATGACGTATGGTGCGAGCGGCCAGGGGGCGTTTTTAACAAATAAACGAGCGTATGTTTTGCTCGCTCGTTCAGACTTAGAGGTGTGAACAGACTGCAATGTGCGTACGGATCATTTGAATAGCCACCCCTTGTTTTTAAACGAACGACCACAAATAGCGAACGGCTCTGAATCAGGCCCATTGTTCTTCCTCTGTTAACCATGGTTACCTGCAAGGAAACATGTGCAGTCATCATTGCTTTGCACAAAAAGGGCTTCACAGGCTTTGCTACTAGTAAGATGGTACTTAAATCAACCATTTGTCGTATCATCAAGAACTTCAAGGAGAGAGGTTCAACAATTGTGAAGAAGGCTTCAGGGCACCCAAGAACGTCCAGCAAGGTCCAGGACCGTCTCCTAAAGTTGATTCAGCTGCGGGATCAGGGCACTACCAGTGCAGAGCTTGCTCAGGAATGGCAGCAGGCAGGTGTGAGTGCATCTTCACGCAGAGTGAGGCGAAGACTTTTGGAGGATGGCCTGGTGTCAAGAAGGGCAGCAAAGAAGCCACTTCTCTCCAGGAAAAATATCAGGGACAGACTGATATTCTGCAAAAGGTACAGGGATTGGACTGCTGAGGACTGGGGTAAAGTTATTTTCTCTAATGAATCCTCTTTCAGATTGTTTGGGGCATCTGGAAAATACTTATCCGGAGAAGAAAAGGTGAGCGCTACCATCAGTCCTGTGTCATGCCAACAGTAAAGCATCCCGGGACCATTCATGTGTGGGGTTGCTTCTCAGCCAAGGGAGTGGGCTCACTCACAGTTTTGCCTAAGAACACAGCCATGAATAAAGAACGGTAACAAAACATCGTCCAAAAGCAACTTCTCCCAACTATCCAAGAACACTTTGGTGACAAACAATGCCTTTTCCAGCATGATGGAGCACCTTGCTATAAGACAAAAGTGATAACTAAGCGGCCCAGGGAACAAAACATCGAAATTTTGGTTCAATGGCCAGGAAACTTCCCAGACCTTAATCCCATTGAGAACTTGTAGTCAAGAGGCGGGTGAACAAACAAAACCCCACAAATTCTGACAAACTCTAAGCATTGATTAGGCAAGAATTGTGGCCCAGAAGTTGATTGACAGCATGCGAGGGTGAATTGCAGAGGACTTGAAAAAGAAGGGTGAGTGCTGCAGATATTGACTCTTTGTATAAACTTATTGAAATTGTCAATAAAAGTCTTTGGCCTTCATTCAGAGCCGTTCGCTATTTGCGGTCATTCGTTTTCTAAAAAGGGGTGGCTATTCAAATGAACCGTTCGCACTTTGCGGACTGTTCACGCCTCAAAGTCTGAACGAGCGAGCAAAACATGCGAACGTAAATTTGAAAAATACGCCCCCTGGCCGCTCGCACCATACGTCATGTCCGCTATTTATTAGATTAATCGAGTACATCGACCAGCGTATGAACTGCTCGCTATTCTTGGGGCTGGTTTTTTCAACCAGTATTTTGCGTGCAGTTCTGAGTTAAAAAAAACCAAGTGACGTGGTCAATGACGCTGCTGGATTAATTATGCACTCCCTTAAAACGCCCGTTTTGACCTTTAAGCACGCCTGCGATCGGATTTCCACTCCCCGTTTTCAAGCACCTTCCCCTGTTACCACCCACATACGCCTCATTCTGTCACTCAAAATAGCAGGCATTCGCTATTTTGCGAACACATGAATTTCGGCAGCACTGACTGGTTCGCGCATGCGTATTACGATCCGTACGCATGCGCAGTTGGGCAAACATCGCTCGGGGCGAACGAGCTGCCGCTTACGAGTGGCTCTGAATCAGGCCCTTTGACACTTATGAAATGCTTGTAATTTTACTTCAGTATACCATAGTAACATCTGACAAAAAGGTCTAAAAACACTGAAGCAGCAAACTTTGTTAAAACCAAAACTTGTGTAATTCTCAAAACTATTGGCCACGGCTGTATATGTCTCTGTGTGTCTTCTCCCCTCAGTCTATAGGTCTCTGACTGTGTGTCTTCTACCCCTCCCATCCCCTTGCCTTTGTGTCTCTGTCTCTCCCCAGGTCTCCCCCCCTCTACTTTTCTGTCTCCCCTCCCCCTCTCACCCTCTATTTACTTTCAGTCGGGAGCTGGCGAGGACGGTGAGTCCATGCAGCGCTGCAGCAGGCTGAGGCTCTGAGTCCAGGGAGCGTGGACACTGGCGTCGTGGTCATGCTTCCAGCAGCAGCCCTAATAGTGGGCGCTGCTGTACTGCAATAATGCCGTCGAGCATGGGCCTTGCTTGGTAGCGCAATTGTGATGGACGGCTGTGGCAGAATGGTAGCGGGAGGGACAGGCGGTGCAGGTACAATGCACTTGTCGGCTGCACCCCCCTCTGCTGGGCCTGCCACGGCACCCAGGGCATGTGCCCCGCTCGACCCCCCCCCCCCTGATTTCAACAACACTGGGTGCAAACTCTACTCAGTAGCCCCCAAATTTTGCTAACTGGGGCAATGTCCCAACTACCATGCCGGAGATATATTATTCTAGTTTCCATTTGCATTTCTAAATAAACATTTCCATAAAAACAATGTTCTCTTTGCAGATTGACGCATCTCCATAGTTACTCCACATCTGTTAATATGAAAAGATAAAAACAGTATATTTTTCATTTAACACCAGGTGTCTCAATTATTTTTCGTGCACATGTCATGAAGTTTCATTTGTACTAAAGTCCTATTAATCAAAAACATGAATAGCTCAGGCATGTTTTATCCTTTACCAGCATGTGCAAGACAAGGTCACTACAGTCCAGACAGATAATTAATGCCGTGGTGTGTATGTGTGTATAGGGCTATCTTATGAAGTGTATGACAAGGTCAACTGTGAACATGGAATTCATGAACTGAAGCAGAGCTGCCACTTTGCTATACATGACAAATCTCCCTGAGAGTGCATATTTATTGAATTCTGATTAAGTGGGGTAATACTGTATCTACAAAACTGATTACTATATAATGCAATTTACACTAGTGTTGCCAACTGTTCCCATCCCCCACCACAGCACCACCAGTTTGTAGGGTTCACACCTGACAATATAAGTGATGAGCAGATGTGTCAAAACATAAAGTGCAATAAAAATATGTCAAATATTGTGGCACATTCTATTTCTCATTAACATTATGCATGAAAAATACATGCAAAGCATGTCAGAAAGTCTTTATTAATTTTCATTCATATTTAACCATTTTCCCTTTGTATAAGAGTGAATAAGCTCTAAAAGGAGGATATTTCACTGTACGAGCAAAAATATATATGAAGCAAATGTATTAATACCAAGATAAAAAGTTAGTGCTACTGCTACATTGTACAGGGGTAAATTTACAAAGAATCATGTCTGGCCAGGTTTATAAACACGCTGGGTATCGCAGGGACTCGCATGAGTTTTTTGCGACCAAAATCACAAATTTACTAAGCACTTTTTATGTAGTGTAAATAAGGTGTTAAAATATTTTTTTTAAATTAACCAGCCCCGGACATCTGGTACTGGAAAAATGGGGAAAACAGTGTGGGGTTCCCCTGCATTTCCAGTAACCAGCACCGGGCTCAACCAGCTGGGAGGTAAGGACCCCCCTCCCAAAAAAAAGGGGTCCTCTCTCTCTCAAGGATACCCAGGGCTGGGGTGAAGCCTGGGGCTAATCCCTGCACTCCTGGAGATAGGTGCAGAGTTAATGGGTGATACATAAGAATGAATATTGTACTTTACAGTGGGACAACAGGTCCCAGCAAGCTGGCCCAGCATGGCAGCACTTGGAGACCCACAATTGCCACAATGCCCTGACATTAAGGGCTCAGTGGTACCTGCACCCCCAATGTGAAGAAAAAATATATAAAAAAACAAGACACACATACCAAATAATTTATCCCTTTATTACACATTCACTATATACTTACCTTCTCCCCGGAGGTGGTCAGTCCCCTTCTCTAGATAGAAGTCCAATGTCTTCTTAAAACAACGAAAAAATAAAAACAGAATTTGTGATCCCATGGACACTAACACTGTAGGTACATACAGTACTTTAAACAATAGGAAAAATAAAGTACTTTGAAGTAGGGGCACATTCTTAGATGAATGTCAATAATAGGTTAAAAAAAATCACTTTTTTAAATGAATAATATAAAAAATGATAGCACTATAACAATATAGGTCACAGACAAACGTGTGTATATGAGTATGTATAAATGGTATACAATCGGGAAGCCGGCTGCCGGAATCCCGACAGCCGGCTTACCGACTGCTTTATCCCGGCTATATCTAGACGCCTGTCATTTCCCTGATGCCGGGAGACCAGCATCCGGCATCCCGATCGAAGGGATGTCAGGTGCCGCGAGCGGACAGCCGCGGGGGGGAGGTTAGGTTTAGGGCACCCGGGGGGGACTTAGGGCTAGGCACCCCCCCGGGAGGGTTAGGCACCCCCAGGGGGGACTTACTGTTAGGCACCCCCCCCGGGGGATTTAGGTTTAGGCAGCAAGGAAGGGGGGGTTAGGGTTAGGCAATTAGAGGGGGGATTAGGATTAGGCACTTGGGGGGGTTTAGGGTTAGGCACCCCTAAGGAGGGTTAGGGTTAGGGGGTTAGGTTAGTTTATACTTACCTTAGCGACGATCAGGATTTCCAGCGCTGTCGGGCTTCCGCTGCCGGGAACTCTGCTTTTGTCGGCCAGGCGCTGCCGGGAATCAAACCGCCGGCGATATTTCATACCGATTCCGTATAAATACACATGTAGAAATTATGTGAGGGAATAATATCACTTTGTATCAAAAAGATGCCAGATAGAAAAACAAGAGGCTTAATTCCTCACAAAAATGAGTCGATTATTTGTATAAATGAAAGAAAAAGTCACATGTGTAATTACTTTAGCAGATGTAGTTTAGTCTCAGCATGCTCACAAATGCACTCAATGGTGGGGGGAGATGTAAGAAGAGGTGGTAATTGCCAAATGCGCTATAACCAGCACTTTTGTATTTGATACTTACATTGAACCTTGATATGTATGAAAGTAGATAACAGAGAAAAAAGGGATTTTTCTCTATCTACAAACAATTTTGTTACGATACTATTAAAACTGCTAAGCGCACTTTTGTGGCTTATTGTTTTCTCACATATCGGCAGGATTACCTGCTGGTATGTGTACTAGTCTGTGATGGCCAGGCAGCTTCTGTAGGGACCTAAAGCTGCACACAAGATCTTGCAATGTTTGCGAGATCTCGCACATATGCAGTGCAGCTGGGCATGATGTAAGACAGAGCATTAGCATCAGCCATAGAGGAGGAGTTTTTTCTCCCGCACTCTGGTGGTCGACATGTTAATACATCTCAGTGTTATTGTTTCCTGCTTTGCTTCGATAAGATTGCCTTGATATAGTACATTTACCCCATAGACAATTAGCTATCTACTTGGATCTCTGTTATTTTATCATATATTTGTTATTCACACCTAGATGACCACATGACTCCTGCAGACTAATAATCATGTTCAACTATAACAGCCACCTTTCTCAGGTGAAGTAAGTTCATCTGGTACTAGGATACCGCCAGGACTCAACTGAGGAACAAAGAGTCAATGTAGTAAACTAGGCAGCACAAGGAATGGGCTGAGGTGGGAGCAGGAGAGAATCAAGGTCCAGAAAAAGTTTTATTACCAAGCAGATGCAGGACTGACAAAGTTAGAGTGCAGGCAGGGATTCCTACAAGCAGGGACAAGGAGAAATACAAGAATGGCTAACAAGAACTAGCAGAAAACTACTAGAATACTGCAGCAGGGATGGTGACTTCTGGCAGGACAGAAACTATAACCTGCAATGCACCAAGGCCTTGACTGTGCTTCAACTATTAAGGGAGCCAGTCAGAACCCCAGAACAGAGACAGGTCCCGTGCAATTCATTAAACTGCATCTGAATAGCTGCACATACAGAGACAGACTCCTTACAATTAATTACACTGCAGCTGTGTTGCTGCACAAAGAGACAGGCCACTTACAATTAATGACACTGCAACTGAGTAGCTGTAGGTACAAAGAAAGCAACCCAGCTGTAGTAACAGCCAGGACCAACAAGCAGTGCAGCGCAGAGAGTCCTGGTTTCCTAGCAACCTTATGGACCATTGGCCATTGCAGCTGGCATGGCGCAGTTTCCTGGTTGCTGAGCATCGACCTGTGAGAGACAGTAGTGGATCATAACAGTACATTCCCCCTTGAGGAGGGTTTAAGGAAACCCAAAATCCAGGTTTACCTATGAATGCTTTGAAGAAAGCCTTTTTGAGATTATCCGCATGTAAATGCCTTCCGGAAACTCATGACCTCTCTTCAGGTCCATAGCCCTACAAATGGACTAAAAAATGTTATGTCATTATACATTCTTGGAATACAAGATTTTCTCAGCAACATACTCTTGGTGGCCATCAATCATAAATGGAGGCAGCTTCTTAGGATGGAAGAACTTAAATCTCCTGGAAATTATAACTGATTTAAAGCACTGGAAAGTGCTGGGAATTTTTGAGCATCTAGGAAGTCTCAAATTGAAGGCAAAGGGGTTCACTTGTTTTATTATCTGGAATGGACCAATGTACTTAGGGCCAAACTTTCTCAAGAGCTGACGAAGTCTTAAGTTCAGTAGTGGACAGTCACGCTTGATCTCCCACCTTGAAAATATAATTTCATTTAATTTCGATGACGATCCGCAAATTTTTTTTTAACAAAAATGACCTTCCTCCAAAACTTCTTGAGCCTCAAGGCAATGCTGCGAACCTCAGGCAGATTACTGGATTCCAGAGAAGAAAATTAATTGGTTCTTGTGTGATGTCCATAAATAAAAAGAAAAGTAGATACATTGGTGGAGGAATGACAGGCATTGTTGTAGGCAAATTCGGCCAAGATATTCTACCCAATTGTTATAATATTTGAAGATATAGAAACAGTAGTGTTGCTCCATAGATCAGTTCACCCTTTCAGTCTGTACATGGACTGGGGGTGATATGCAGAAGATAAGCTGAGGTTGATACCCAATAGTGTACAAAACAACTTCCAGAATTGGGCTACAAACTGGGATCCTCTATCAGAGGCAATCCATGTAATCTGGATATGTTGGATAAACAAATAGGCCAGAACCTTGGCACTAGGTAATTTGGTAAGTTGAATAAAATGGGCAAGCTTTCTGAAACGATTAATCACGACCCAGATGGTGTTATTTCCAGAGGCCAATGGTAAATTGACAATGAAGTCCATTGAAATGTGGGTCCAAGGTTTTCTAGGAATGGACAGTGGCAATAATTGTCCAGGAGGAGAACTCTGAGTGATTTGTTTCTTGCACAAACTTCACATGCCCAAACATATTCCTTCACATCAGGAACAATGGAAGGCCACTACACAGAAGTTCCAGGGTCAGAAATTCTGTGATGCCCAGAAGCTTTAATTGAATGAATCTCAGAATGGACAGCACTCTTGAATCATTCTGAAACAAATAATAACTCAGATGGGGTCTAAGGTGGAGCTTGATCCTGAAATTGTGAGTTGTGAAGAAAGATCTTGCACCAGGCCAGCATGAATGAGAGAAGCCAGCCCAATGAACAGATTACAAGTGGTTGAGTCCTGTTTAGGAAGAAAACTGCAGGACAAGGCATCAGCCTTAAGATTCTTAGAGCTGGGTCTATAGGTGATAATGAAATTGAAATGAGTGAAGAATAGTGCCGAAAAAGCCTGTCTGGGGTTGAGTCTCTTGGCTGACTCGATGTACTGGAGGTTCTTATGATCATTGATGACAGTGATAGTATGCTTAGCTCCTTCTAGCCAATGTCTCCAGTCTTCAAAGGCCCACTTAATGGCAAGAAGCTCATGATTACCAACATCATAGTTGGATTGAGCAGAAGAGAACTTCTGGGCAAGGAATCTGCCTTACTTTTTGAGAAGATGTCAGAAAAGTATTGGTAATATGAAGAAAGACCTTCAGGTACCTGCTGAATTACCCTACCCTAATCATCTCAATCTGTACCCCAACGCATAATTTCTCCCAGTTTGCAATCTATGGTAGGGTTATGCTGAGAAAGCCATGGATGACCCAAGACAAGGGGCAACTGTGGGACAATTAATCAGGAGAAATTAAATATCCTTTGAATATAGTGCTCCGATAAATAAGCAAATGTTTGGTTGGAGTATGATGTGTGATCTTGCCAGTAACCAAAGGACTACCGTCCAATCCACAAACAGTGACTGCTGGATGTAGCTGGATTAAGGAGATATTCAAGGTCTTAGCAAACCCGATGTCCAAGAAATTTCCAGCAGCGCCACTGTCAATGCATAACTGTGCTGCAGCAAGCTGTTCTTATGTATGCAAAGTTCATGGCTCAGCTATGGGCAACATCTCCACTTCTATAAACCTGCACTTTAGTAAATATACCCCCAGGACTATTCTTATTCCATGTTAATATATGAAGCTCAGTAACTCATGCAGTTGTCAGCATCTCTCTCACTACAGCATGTTATTTAGGATTTATTCAATTTGACTAAATAAAATAATTATTTATTTATTTATTTAGTTTAAATTTACAGGTCACTTTTCCACCCTATGAGCCTGATTCAGAGCCGGACGCAATTAGCGCTCGCTCGTCCAGAAAATAGGGGTGGCTATTCAAATGAACCGTTCGCTCTTTGCGGTCTGTTCACGCCTCTAGGTCTGAACGAGCGAACAAAACCTGCGGTCGTTTTTTGGAAAAATACGACCTGGCCGCTCGCATCCTACGTCATGTCCGCTATTTATTAGATTAATCGAGTACATCGACCAGCGTATGAACTGCTCGCTATTCTTGTGGCTGGTTTTTGCTACCACAATTTTGCGAGCAGTTCTGGCTATAAAATAACCCAGTGACGTGGTCAATGACGCTGCTGTATTAATTATGCACACCCATAAAACGCCCGTTTTGACCTTTAAGCACGCCTGCTTTCGGATCTCCACTCCCCGTTTTCAAGCACCTTCCCCTGTTACCACCCACATATGCCTCCTCCTGTCACTCAAAATAGCAGGCATTTGCTATTTAGCGAACAAACGATTTTCGGCCGCACTGACTGGTTCGCGCATGCATATTAAAATCCGTACGCATGCGCAGTTGGGCAAACATC
The DNA here is from genome assembly GCA_031769625.1 of Taudactylus pleione. Classification (NCBI taxonomy): domain Eukaryota; kingdom Metazoa; phylum Chordata; class Amphibia; order Anura; family Myobatrachidae; genus Taudactylus; species Taudactylus pleione. The sequence continues at coordinate 8,304,283 of JAUIMM010000104.1, read as the reverse complement.
GCTCGGAACGAACGAGCAGCCGCTTACGAGCGGCTCTGAATCAGGCCCTATGTCCATTATATAAATAACCAGATGTGGGCAAGGTGGAAGGTACAACAAAAGCACCAGACACCCCTTATTCTTTTAGTCTTGTTATGGGTCTGCAGTATCACGACACCTCTGTTATTCTCATGTTTTGCATCAGACGCTGGTGCTACAGTACAGCATGGTTTGAAATATTGCTCCATATAATGGCTCGCCCTCTATATATTCACATTGCACACAGCTGTCTTCCTGCCCGATCAATGGCGATTATCAGCATATAAATAACAGTAAAAATGTTTTCTACATTTTGCATTTGAAAAATACCTTTAATAATAAATGCAATATAAAAAAAACGGTGGTTGTTTTTACCTTGACACAGCATGATTTACTTACTTATATTAAATAAAAAAAAACTGTCTGTAGATAACTTTGTGTAATGTAGAAGTGTGCATTTATCATCTTCCATTATCATCTTCCAGGAGCCTCCTGTATTAGCAGACTACCGGATCCACGAGAGAAAGACATATGAAATATCTATGGGGGTGATTCAGCATCGGACGAAATTGCAAAGCTGCACGAAGGCAGCTTTGCAATTCGGTTCTTGCAAATATGCAAACACAGCAGGAGGTGTATGACACCCCCTGCAGCATTTGCAATCTCAGCACTGTGACCGAGGTCGCAGGCTGGGTCACCATCGTGACCATCGGTGGTCGATGGTCACAATGATGGTGGGCCGCACCGGCCTCCATCCAGCTGAGTAAGTCTTAGCTTACTCAGGCTGGCCAGCTTGCGAGGCCAGGAAACTGCATCCGTCGACGCATTCCCTGGCCTTGCCACTCCTGGAAAACAGGGTGAACACGCACCAGGAATGCTGGCCGACCCCCGCCCATCAGGCAGAGACATTGAATGGGCTGCGTGTGATTACGCAGGACCCATTCTGTACACTTGCGTGCAATGCTGAATAAGCCCTTATGTTACACTGGTCTTTCTAAGGCAAGGATTACACTAAAGTACTGTGATGATACACAGCACACAGTTACTGCAGGGGCTTATTACAGCGTGTTTTACACCTGTTGTGATAAGTCTTGCTCTCACCAGATGCCGTAAACTACATTGACATTAATCCCAGACTTCAAATTTTTATAGTAATAAAGAGTCAAGCCCCCTAGTCAGCAGTGTTCAGCCTATGGGTTCTGTTTATCATAGGGCTAAATGTTACATCTATAACCTCTCTTCCAATGAGCTTCAAGTCGTCTATTTCTTTCTTATACTGTAAATGACATATTATGGGGCTAATGCAGATTTGAATGTATGTCTGTGTCACCGGGGTTCACCTTACCCTAGATGATACTATTTCCTCTTTCTGCGATATCGGGTTACGGCAGTATATGAACAGAAGTGCCTCCGCCTTAGCCTAATTATATGTCTCTTGCCCACTAGGGTCAGCTTGGGATAACCCTTTCAGACACAATCACCAAATAGGGGGTCAAAAGTTATTGTATTTTATTAATCAGTCAACTGGTCACATATAGGTTTGCTGAAATTCTATAGTAAATTATAGTCACACAACTTACAGTAGCAATAACATTATACCATTGACTAACACTCCTCAGATGTAGTTAAATAATATATTTCTATGAACCAGTATCCCTATCCCTCTTTCTAGAAAGATTGTCCCCACATATTTTTGAACAACTTCACCTTGATTGACAGTATAACAATATCAGTATACCAGTAATAAAACCACACTGTGATGTTCTGGTTTTGTTGTGGGCCCGAGGTGGTGATAGGAGCAAACACAGAAGCAGATTTAAAACAAAACTTGGAACTTTTAATGAGTGGTTTGGCAGACATGAACAATGGGAGAAAATAAAGTCCATGGATGGCACTAAAGTGCAAATGGGAACTGAGGTGAATGCAATGCGTAAAAGTCCAGGTAGTGGCAGATAGGAGCAGTCCAGTAATCCGGGTCTTGTGAGATTGTAATGAATGCAGGTTGAAGTGAACTGCTGGCTGAAGTGACTTGCAGACTGAAGTGAATAGCAGGCTGAAGTGAATTGATAATGTCCAGGGGATTAGCAAGTGGAGGCAGGGTGCAAGGTCACAACTGACACAGGTACTCAGGCAAGGGAGAGGCAATAGGAGGAGGCAGAGGATTCCAGCAGGGTATGGCGCAGTTCAAGTAAGAAGGCTAAGGCAAAGATCCAACAGGCAGTAAGTGAGCACAGGAACTCTCTCTCAGCGGCGGCAAAGAAACACGTTGCACTGGCAATGAAAGAGAGCTCTCAACTCCCTTAAATACCCAGTGACAGGCCAGAGAGAGCACGTGACCCACCAGGATTGGGCGATTAGATCACATGGCTAGAGGCAAGATGGTGGTGCCCTTGCTGGAGCGGACGGAAACACCGCCAGACCAAGCAAGCATAGAGTGACAACATGCCCGCACAGGATCACGCACAACCAATGCTCCCCGCCAGGCACCAGCACCACCGCCAGACGCCCCCCGCCATAGCGACATCACAGGTAATACCCGCCGACCGCTATGCCGAGAAACCCTGGTCGTGACACAAACTAATCATAAATGACTCTATACTGTACCTATTACCAATACAGTGGAATTAGGCCCTGCTTCAGAGCCGGATGCTCTGACAGAGCGCTCGCTCTGAATCAGGGCCGGCCTTCTTGTTTTTCAGAGCGGCCTCCTGGCCCACAGCTATAGCGATCGGCCAGGAAGATGGTCGCGATGGTCAAGACCATCGCGACCATCGGGCTTGCGACGAGACCCTTGTGGTAGGGTCTCGTTGCCGCAAGACCCAGAGAGCTTTCGGCTCTAACAGACGCCATGCCCCCGGCCCGCCCATCAAAGGGGGCGTGCTGTCACTCAACATCGACAGCACGCCACCTTTGGTACGAGATCCGGAGTGACAGTTTGCCGGCTGCTATCCGGGTCTCGTGCATGAGAACGACGGTGTCGGCTCCATCGTGCACATGTGCACTGGGCCACCATCGACCCGCTTGCGAGCGCACAGCTCTCGCGAGCGAATCTGAATCAGGCCCTTAATCCACATGAGTCAATACAGTACGATGCCCAGTGAACATTGAGTCACTTTGTAGGTGCATGTAAAGTTAAGTAACAAACCCAGGTTGGTTACAGTTCCAAAATAATGAATCCGGGCTAGGTATTTTCCCTGTCTTTTCCTTAAAGGTAGAGATGAATACTCACAAATTGACTTTTCTAGATGCCCTGTCTTGATAGTGACAGATTGAGATCCTTTTCTAGAGAAGGTGTAAGTCACTGCTTTATGTAAGGAGTAGAAAGACTTATCTCTTTCTAGGACTTCTATAGCAGCCATTTGACAGTTAGTGATATATTTCAATAGCTATTTCATATATTAATGGCTGAGTATGTTTAAACTTGTCTGCTCCTCAATATTATTTTTATAGGGCAATGGCTTCAGTCACAGGTTTAAACTAGGGGACTAATCCCTAAACTGCAATGTCCTTTGAACAATACACTCATAGGGGTTTATCAGCAGCCGTGTAATAGGTTAGTGGTTCCCAAACTTTCTTGAATCACGGCACCCTAGAGTATCAGTGTATTTTCCACGGTACCCCTAGGTCAAAAATTTCTTATTGAGAAATTTCAAAAATAAATAAATTTAGGGTCAGGTATGTGGTGGTGGTGGACAGGGTTCCACTTCTGTTTGTCGCATATTTTATTGGCAGCCACCAGCAATTGTTTTGCCTGTAACATTGACCATAAATGATTTCATTTGGTCTTGGACCTTGAACCCATGGCAAGTGCCCCAAGGCTCCCCAGGGTGCCACAGCACCCAGTTTGGAAACCACTGTAATAGGTGATTATAGTTTTAGCATTATGGAGCAAACATTTATATCTGAATGTGCATTCTGTAGGCGTCTATTACAGGAATATATGGGGCTGATGCTCTCATACTGTTGATAACATGGGTATGTGGGAAATACAAGAGAACCATCTTTGGTATCACAATCTTTTATGTCGCTTGGGGCGGGATGCATTTTGAATGTGATGCATTCTGCCACTGCTCGCATGCATAGCGGTGTTTATTAACATCGTATGCGACAGTCTCAATGGTGATCATAGGCTGTGCATTCTGCAGCAGGCACCAGATCTGAGATGCTGGCAGGAGGCGTCGTTTTCCTTCAGTCGCCTCCTGCCGGCATTGGCATAATTTATCAGTAGCAGCCTTGACAACTGTCTCAGCTGCTACTGTTTACTGTGATACTCTGAATAAGGCCCATTAACTTGTACCATCCGCATCATTGCTGCCTGTATCTCTTGTCTGTGGAGGAAGGATCATACATATCCATTTACAACTTATTCCACTAGGCTACTTCTCTTGCTGATGGGATGCTGATTCCATGGTGCTTGTTGTGAGTATGGTAATTGCTGCAGGAAGGCTTGCCCATTGGAGTATGCACCTCAGCAGTAAATCAGGATAAGATTGATGGTGGTGCGTGACAGGAGTAATGTAAATCACTTCATATCGCAAGCTTTCTGCACAGGAAATGAGATCCTGCAGTTACCTTTAGGGCACCGTCTATGGCTATAACTTGTGTAAACAGTCTAAAGAATAATTGATAGCGTCTTTATTACCTTTGAACAGGAGCTGTCAGTGCTGCACACTGTGGTATAATACCGTCATACCCTGCTTCAGTTTGTCTAAGTGTTTGCAATTATTTGGCAGTAAATTTATTTTCACCAAATTGATGCACAAATCATTTATTCCTGGTTCAAAGGGAAAATAATAAATCCAAAAAGCTTCTTTCATTTATTATTCTGATGCTTTTCCTAAAACAAGTTAAAACATAACAGTTTAAATTACAATTGTTACCAATTTAATTTCGGTAATAAACTCATATTAGCAAGGGTGTTATGACAGGTATGTCCTTATACACCTTTGCTGCAATCGCTCTAAAAAGCCCCTCTCGACGCGGCAGGTCTGCTAGCGCCGGGCATATTTTTTGCCGAAAACGCGTCTACGTCGCAATACGATGCAAATCTGTATACGAAGTGCTACAATGTAGCGGCCACAGTTTTTATCATTCCAAGTTACGTTGTGCTTCTTGGACTCAGGTGCAGACAGATATACAAGTGTCAAATTAAATAGCACAGTCTCCTGGTGCATGCTAGACCATACTTGCCCACTTTCCCGGGACTGCCGGGAGCCTCACTAAAATCAGATGCCATTCCCGGCCCCCCGCAACAGTAGGCAAGTCCCCCGGAATGGCTGCTGGCCCCCCATGTCCCACCCTGTGCCTGCACGCAAAAGTGGGCGGTCCGGGTGTGCCATTCATACAGCCACAGTAGAAAATGACATATAATACGGATAAAATAATGCATTTCTTTGTGATATAGCTGCTCTATCTATACACAAACTATAGCTGCTCTATCTATACACAAGCTATAGCTGCTCTATCTATACACAAGCTATAGCTACAGATTAGATTAAGGGACCAATTTATCACTGCTCACATGTTAGCCCTGATAAACATCATTTCAAATCTTCGCATATTACAACAAAAAGAAATCATTTACCAGGGAAGTATCAAAAAAATACATTGCGAAGTCAAAAAAGTTATGTGATCACTGGTAGGTTTGAAAACGGCAGAGCTACTGATGATTTGTGGCCGTAGTGCCACGCATGTGCAAGCGCCCATTACCGAGGAGGGATCTGAAGTATCTACCTCCAAATAAAGGACCTGATGGTGGAGGCAGTGGTGATGTCGGATGGAAGCAAGCACAAGCGTTCCGATGGTTGCCGCCGGGAGTCGCATTCAAAATTCAGACACAGAGAGGCAATTTTCAGTGGGTGTTCCTGGGAGGTAACTGGGACTGGGGTGTGACTAGTTAGACATGTGTGTGTCCAGGGCCGGACTGGGACTAAAAATAGGCCCTGGCATTTACAGAACACAGGCCCACCTCTCATGAACACATGGCTCCTGACATAGACTCCTCCCCTTACTATTCCTGACTCCTCCCACTTCTTATTCTATGCTGTTACAAATATAATTAATATTAGAACACCATACAAGTATACATTGGGCCTGATTCAGACCCACTCGCGAGCGGCTGTCCACTCGCAAGTGGGTCGATGGTGTGCACTGCGCATGCGCACAACGGAGGGAGCGTGGTCAAAGGGGGCGTGCTGTCGATGTTAATTGACAGCACGCCCCCTTTGGTGGGCGTGCCGGGGGCGTGCCTGCCAGACGGAGGCGTTCCCAAGGGAACACCTACCATCAGAAGCCGGCCCCACTGACATCACTAGTGATGTCAGTGGGAGTGATTTTGGCTCTGATAGAGCCAAAATCACTCCTGGCCTTGCGGTTGAGAAACTCAACCGCAGGCTTCTGCTCGCACTGGCGATGGTCGCGATGGTCAAGACCATCGCGACCATCATCCTGCACGCTCTTATATGCTGTGGGTGGTGACCCACAGCTATACGAGCGTCCAGGAGGACACTCCATATTTATGGAGGTGGGCCCTGATTCAGAGCGAGCGCTCTGGTCAGAGCTTCCGGCTCTGAATCAGGGCCATTATTCTCTGTATTAAAATACACACAACAGGAGACATTCTGCAGGAGATCCAAACATGTGCCATAGTCAGACATTTGGTATTTAGTTTGTTCTGTTAGGTAAAGCTGGTACTTCATTTGGTGTAGGTTACACACAAGGATCAGGGAAGACATTTTCCCAATTGACCAAGCCCTAGCTTATCAATTGTATAAGATTAGATAGTATCACTGTAAGAATTTTTTAGTGCAGAGGTGCTGAATACAAAGGATGACACGTGTGCCCCCAAAGCCGTAACTACACATTTTGGTGCCCTGTGTACATAAAGAACATTGGTGCCGCCATCCATAATTGAAGCAGGGAGAGTGCGCGCCGTAGGCGCGCTCAGAAAAACACAGGTTTGGTCTCGCTGGGAAGGGGCATGACCACACGATAGTACCAGGGGTGTATCTAGGGATCCAAGCGCCCCTGGCAATGTAATGGACTGGCGCCTCCCCTATGCAGTGCCCCCAGTAGTAACCCTCCAGTAGCAATCCCCCTATGCTGCATTGCCCCATTAGTAGCCCCCCTATACAGTGCCCACAGTAGAGTGTCCCCCTATACAGTGCAAACCCCCTAAATTACCCCCAGTAGTGGCCACCCCTATACAGTGCCCCCAGTAGTGGCCTCCCCTATACAGTGCCCCCAGTAGTGGCCACCCCTATACAGTGCCCCCAGTAGTGGCCACCCCCCTAAATTGTCCCCAGTAGTGGCCACCCATACACAGAGCCCCCAGTAGCAGGCACCCCCCCCATAAAGTGCCCCCAGTAGCAGCCACCCCTTATTTCAGTGCCCCCAGTAGTGGCCACCCCTATAGAGTGCCCCCAGTAGTGGCCTCCCCTATAGAGTGCCCCCAGTAGTGGCCACCCCTATACAAAGCGGTCACCCCCTATTTCAGTGCCCCCCCTACACACACACACAAAGAGAGAAAAAAAAACTTACCTGATCCTCGCTCCTGACACGACCGCCGCTGTCCGCATAGTCCCGACCGCTCTTATCCTGCATGGGAGAGACATCATACGTCATGACGTCTCTCCCATCACATGCTGCAGAGGGAGCCGGAAGACGGAGCTCATTAGTGAGCTCCAGCCGGCTCCCTCCGCGGACAACGCAGCAGCTAATGAGAGTCAGGCAGACTCTCATTAGCTGGCTGCTATTACAAACACACAGCCGCCGCTGGCGGCTGCATGTTTGTAAACTGTGTAGGGCAGACCGCTATCACTGTGGTCTGCCCTACACTTGTGGGGCCGAGGGACTTGTCCACCCCTTGGCTACTGGTGGCACTGCCGGGTGGCACCCCCCCTTTGGTCGGCACCCCTGGCGAGTGCCGTCCTGGCCAATGGGTAGATACGCCCCTGGTCAAGTGGCGCTGTTTGGGCCTGTCAAATTTCTGTTTATTATCATTCTTGCTTGTAGCTTCCTCTTATTTCATCCCCAGCATCTCCTGGCCTCTCCTATCTCTTTCCTGGCCCTTCCCCATGAAGCCATTGCCCTTTTTTGGGTGCATTATGTCCCTTTGAAAAATGAGGGGGGCACCAATGCTCTTTCTGGCACAGGGCAACAAAAAGTCTAGTTACGGCTCTGCTCCCTCCCTAGTGCCAAAAAAATATTAGTTAATCAATCAGTTTTTTTTGTGTGTGTTCACGTTAGCCATGTCATCACAAAACGCCTCTGCTGAGATTTGCATAAACATTTTCAAAGGTGAAAATAGAGGATATGGTTTAAAAAATGGAATAAAGCAGCTAAAACTGCGTTCTCTGATTATAGTGTCCCTACTCCCTACCCATGGCCCCTCTACCTGACTTTGAGTGAGTCAGAGGGGCAACTCCATGCAGCCATATTCCAGAGTGCAGCTGCTCCTCCTGTAGTCCAGGTCAGAAGATGTGTAGGGGGTGTGGTGATGATATGGACTAAAAATGGAGCTCACATCCACTAAAGTGGACAATGAATCCCCAACCTAACAGGGAGCGCAACAGTCATTTATACACAACACAGGATGGAATGACGATATAGGCTTGGGTGATGGTATAATCTGGAGTGATGTATACATAATCTTCTTCACACAATATTAATTTGTCCCCGCAGGAATCCACCATTACAGGTGCCTCTGTAATTTTTGAATGTAATTGACAGTAAAGGTCGTTCTCGTAGAATTTGTATTTCATTTTGATGGACATCATCTTTTCCACATTTTGGGGAAGTAGTCTCAGGCTGATCACTGACAAGGTTCCTGGCTGTGCTGAAAACTCTTTCTGAGTACACACTGGAAGGTGGGCAGCTCAAGTAAAGCAAAGGCAGTTTTATGTGTAAGGGCCTCCAAAGGGTATATTTATTTACTAAAGTTTCTAAAAATGAAGTGTTCATGTTGCCCATAGCAATCAATCAGATTCTGTCTATCATTTTGTAGAATGCAATAGAGAAATGATAATGACAATCTGATTGGTAGCTATGGGCAACATGAACACTTTTTAGAAACTTTAGTAAAACTAAAATTACCCCCAAATTGCCTCTTTTTCCTACCAGTAGTTATTTACATGTATCTCTTTATTTTCAGATCTGTGTCTGTTGGGAAGAAAAAACAAAGTCTTCATCCCTTCTGGAATGAAAATCCACTCTCGGGAAGCAGGCATGGCGCTCAAGAATTCCCAAGAAATAGTGTTCCCGCTAGGCTGTTTTAGTGGGGCGCGGCGCCCTGCCCTCTTTCTGGAAGGCAAAAAGCGCCCTGCCCTCCAGAAGGAGGGCAAAAAGCGCCCTGCCCTAACAGCCTGCGGGAACCATCTTCACCCGCGGGTCGCAGTGTCCCGCGGGTGAAGAAATGTGCGGTGACCCGGTCACTGCTGGAGAATAGACACCGGGCGCATGCGCCCGGCATCTATTCTCTGTCTGCAGGGCTTGGGGGCCGCCCCGGCGTGTCCGTAAGTGCCGGGCACGCCCCCAAGAGTGACGAAAAGGGGACGCATCTTATAGACACGCCCCCTTTTGATGACCACGCCCCCTTCTTGATCGCGCGCGCGCCATCGGCACGTGCATGGACATGCCCTCTCTAGCTCCGGCGCCCTGCCTCCCACCGGAGCTAGAGGGAACACTACAAGAAAGACACGACGTAAAACTTAAACTTTAAACTGAAATGTTGCATTCAATGCTCTGTTCCGCTTGTTCACATTTCTAAGTAATATGGTTAAGTGGACAGTGGGAACAATGGCAATTTGAAGGCCACTAACTAACTCTGTTTTTTTTAATGTCCCTGTACAGGCTGGGAAATGCCTTTACTTCCACTAATCCAAAGGATTATTTAAATCAATTGTTTTTGGAAACACTCTTCCTGGTCCCCTTCTGGGATGAAAATCCACTCCTAGCCACAGAAGCAGGCGCAGGATTTTCAAGAAAGACGCAATGTAAGGCCTAAATCAGGGGTAGCCAGCCTCGGTCCTCAAGGGCTACTAACAGTTCATGTTTTACATGCCACCTAGCTGGTGCACAGGTGTAATCACCAATACATTTGTAAAGATCCACAGGTGGAGTTAATTATTACAGTTATTATTCTGTGAGGAGACCTGGAAAACATGCACTGTTGGTAGCTCTCAGGGTTGGCTAACCCTGCCTTAAATCATAGATCATACGCTTGAGGCCACTAACTAACTCTGTTTTTTTTAATGTCCCTGTACAGGTTGGGAAATGCTTTTTCATGTGGAAAGCACTACTAGAAGTCTTCCTGGTCCCATTCTGGGATGAGAAAATCCACTCCCAGCAACAGCCATGCTCAAGGATTATTCTGTGGCAAGGACTGATGTGAATGTGTAAAAATTTTTTTGTAAATGCCTCCTCCCCTCCCCTTCTCCCTCATAAGTTTTCTTCAGAATCAAATTATGAAATAAAATTTACTACCAATCAACCCTTCCTGTCCCTGCCCTGCCTTCAACTACATACATACTCTAACTCCCTCAGGCCTCTCTTGAATCATAAGAGTATTTCCTGATGTGCCATGTTTGAAGTTGAACTGCCATGTGTTTGTGCCGCCCACTGCTGCCGCTTAGCTTAGTCAGCCAGCTAGCTTGGTGCAAATTTTGGGCCTAAATTGGATGAAAACAATATAGTGAGCTGTGAGGTAGTCAAAATCGACTGGAAATGAGTGGAAATAAATGTTTGTGAGGTTAATAATATTGTAGGAACAAAAACAGGCCCATTTTATGTGATTTTAGCTATTTTTATGATTTTTAAAGAAAAAATACAGATCCAATGCCAAAACCGAAAAACAAAACATGGAGGTGAGGTTTTGGCAAAACCAATCCAGATCCAAAACCAGAGGAGGATCCAGATCCAAAACCAAAACATGGGGGTAAGTGCACATCTCTAAATAACATATGCTGGAATGGATATGACATTTCTTTCTCCACGGGGCACTTTGAAAGAAATTTTTATCTTTTGAACGTTTGCCACTCTTATATTAGTGCTGCTACCTAATCTGTTCTTACCCGTCTAAACTTTGCTAACTTACTGTATCTTACATCTACACCTGCAATGGAAGCTACAGCCACCGGCAAAGACTGACAAACGGAGATCCAGGCTCCCCACAAGTGGGTAGAGCTGAGATATCATGACCTTCGCACAGCAGAACAGGTGTTCCAGTTACAGATCCCCTGTGCTTACCATTCCGGTGGTAAAACATACGGTCATCAGGGGAGACCACCACATGGAGCCTGACAGGTATAATTCTAATACTAGACTCCTTAACATTGGACGCATAGCATAAGGGGTTTTTACAGTTAAACACTCCGTTTGGAATATTATCAGCTCCCCGATCAAGGATAGAGCTATGTCTCAGAGCTCTGAATATATTTACAGGGCAATTCTAAAAAGGACTCTGATAAAAGCACCTTACAGGTATTCATCTATTGCAGCACTAATATATACAAATCCTTTGAAGAAAGAGAAATACAGTGATACTATTGTGAATTGATACACTGTTAAAAGTCCATGTGCTTTATACGGGTGCCATTATTTTAGATAGAGGAGAATAATAAAATACACACTGTTGGAGTATATATGTTTTATACTGATTAATCTCAGCGATTATATTTTATTTTAATAAATCAGAATTTATAGCAATAAATAATTGATTCTTATATGAAGTTTTAGTGAACGTGTCAATTGTATCCACTCCTTGGTTCAAAAGCTGCTATACACATTGTTACTTATTTTTTACCTTGGGGCTGACTAAAGGCCCCCATACATCAGCAATCGATTCTGGCAATTCTGCAATTTGCAGATGATTGTATAAAAATATATTCAATGTATGGGCTTCACAGATCGCAGATTGCATCCAAAAAGTGATTGGAATTGTTAAATCAGATTGTCCAACGTGTTGGATTTCACAGATCAATTGGGACAGTAGATTGCTAGTGTATGGAGATGATCAGCAGATTTGCAGACCATTACAAGTAAAATGATGGGCCTTTCAAGATTGGCAGATCTGTGTTTGCTGAAAATTATCTGCAAATAACTGAAAAAGATCTGTAATGTATGGGTGCAGATTGCTAGATTGGGAAATCCTAATATCGGGCAATAAATCGTCAAATTGTTCAATTGTGGTTTTCAGATTGCTGATGTATGGGGGCATTTATGCTTTGTTTCTGCATTACTGGGTCTAAAAGAATTGCCTACAATTAATAAGACCTCTATCATGACTCCATCTGATAAGGTCACCATTCAAAGAATGCTTGAGGACTATTTTAATGATAACGGCCAAATAGGCATGTCAGACAGTCCATTTGAGTACTGGCAGGAAAAAAAGGCAATCAGGAAATTGCACGGGGTCGGCGCACATCCCTACTTATTAATGTACTAAATGGACAGTACTGGAAATTAGTCTAGGTCATATTGACCAAGTAAGACTGTGTAAATTGGAGTTAGTGTAATCTAATGGGTCTATTCATCAAAGTTCTGTTTTGCATTTGATTTTATGTTCAATTTAGCTCACCTGAAATCAAATCAAATCAAGATATCACTGACAAAATCCCACATTTACAGAAATTTGATTCTGTAAGCCTTTTCTAAATTTAATTTGATGTGGTAAGATTTTGACTAGTGATTTCTTAAACACAGAATCGAACTCAAAATCACCCAAAATAATAGATCTGGCAATTTTAGCATGAGCAGGTGCCAGTTACACAGAAACATGCAGAGGCCTGTGAGATCCGTGCATCTTTCTGTGTGAAAAAAACTCATTAAAAGTGTCAAATAAAATTAAAATCCACATGGGGTATCCCTCTAAATGCACAACCAGCACCAGGCTTTTCTGAGCCGGCCCTGGTTTGAAAATACATGGGGACAAAAGATGTAGGGTTCTCCCATATTTTCAACATCCAGCGCTGGGCTCAGTGAGTCCTTGTACGGGGAACAAAATGAATAGGGTCCCCTGTATTTTCCAAAACCAGCATTGGACTCTTTTTTAGCAGGGGTGTAATGTTGCTAGCCAGCCCAGGTTAAGGTTCCCTGGGGAAGTGGGGACCCCCCTTGGAATGGGGGATATACACTCAAATGAGGATGTGAAGTATGTGAAAAAACCATATCAATTACAAATACGTATAAAGTAATTATGTTTATTGATATTAAAATCTCTAAATCCCAATTAGGGATGGCTGTATGTACCCCAAGCACCTTATCACTGTGCGGGATGAGATGTTCTTTCAGGGATTGTCTTTCCGTAAGGTCTTTTATCTTCTCAGTTCCATGCGTTACCCTGATGTGGTTTTCTATGAGACCATCAGTGAGGGAAGTAAACTTAGGGGTGACTGATAAGAAATGGAAGCGGTGTACCGCACGTATGATCACCAAAATCTCTGTCCTAAATTTCCATCTTGGATTTCTCTGGGGAGTGGGTCCCAAACAGGTGCAATATTGGTCCAGGTGTACAGTGCAAGTGAGCACTACCTGTGTCTTATTCACAGTGCTGAGACAGGCGGCTAAGCTGCCATATGTCTGTCTGCCTGATCCTGCTTCTGTATTCTGCTCCTGCAGAACACTGTAATTCTACTCTACAGGTGACTCCCGGAGGTCCAGGTGTACAGTGTAAGTGAGTACTGCCTGTGTCTTATTCACAGTGCTGAGACAGGCGGCTAAGCTGCCAGATGTCTGTCTCCATCTGATGCTGCTTCTGTATTCTGCTCCTGCAGATCACTGTAACCCTCCTCTACAGGTGACTCCCGGAGGTCCAGGTGTACAGTGCAAGTGAACACTGCCTGTGTCTTATTCACAGTGCTGAGACAGGCAGCTAAGCTGCCATATGTCTGTCTGCCTGATCCTGCTTCTGTATTCTGCTCCTGCAGATCACTGTAATTCTCCTCTACAGGTGACTCCCGCCGGTCCAGGTGTACAGTGTAAGTGAGCACTGCCTGTGTCTTATTCACAGTGCTGAGACAGGCGGCTAAGCTGCCGGATGTCTGTCTCCATCTGATCCTGCTTCTGTATTCTGCTCCTGCAGATCACTGTAACCCTCCTCTACAGGTGACTCCCGCCGGTCCAGGTATACAGTGTAAGTGAGCACTGCCTGTGTCTTATTCACAGTGCTGAGACAGGCGGCTAAGCTGCCGGATGTCTGTCTCCATCTGATCCTGCTTCTGTATTCTGCTCCTGCAGATCACTGTAACCCTCCTCTACAGGTGACTCCCGGAGGTCCAGGTGTACAGTGTAAGTGAGCACTGTCTGTGTCTTATTCACAGTGCTGAGACAGGCAGCTAAGCTGCCGGATGTCTGTCTCCATCTGATGCTGCTTCTGTATTCTGCTCCTGCAGATCACTGTAACCCTCCTCTACAGGTGACTCCCGGAGGTCCAGGTGTACAGTGTAAGTGAGCACTGTCTGTGTCTTATTCACAGTGCTGAGACAGGCGGCTAAGCTGCCGGATGTCTGTCTCCATCTGATCCTGCTTCTGTATTCTGCTCCTACAGATCACTGTAACCCTCCTCTACAGGTGACTCCCGGAGGTCCAGGTGTACAGTGTAAGTGAGCACTGCCTGTGTCTTATTCACAGTGCTGAGACAGGTGGCTAAGCTGCCGGATGTCTGTCTCTATCTGATCCTGCTTCTGTATTCTGCTCCTGCAGATCACTGTAACCCTCCTCTACAGGTGACTCCCGGAGGTCCAGGTGTACAGTGTAAGTGAGCACTGCCTGTGTCTTATTCACAGTGCTGAGACAGGCGGCTAAGCTGCCAGATGTCTGTCTCCATCTGATCCTGCTTCTGTATTCTGCTCCTGCAGATCACTGTAACCCTCCTCTACAGGTGACTCCCGGAAGTCCAGGTGTACAGTGTAAGTGAGCACTGTCTGTGTCTTATTCACAGTGCGGAGACAGGTGGCTAAGCTGCCGGATGTCTGTCTCCATCTGATCCTGCTTCTGTATTCTGCTCCTGCAGATCACTGTAACCCTCCTCTACAGGTGACTCCCGGAGGTCCAGGTGTACAGTGTAAGTGAGCACTGCCTGTGTCTTATTCACAGTGCTGAGACAGGTGGCTAAGCTGCCGGATGTCTGTCTCCATCTGATCCTGCTTCTGTATTCTGCTCCTACAGATCACTGTAACCCTCCTCTACAGGTTAATCCCGGAGGTCCAGGTGTACAGTGTAAGTGAGCACTGCCTGTGTCTTATTCACAGTGCTGAGACAGGCGGCTAAGCTGCCGGATGTCTGTCTCTGCCTCATCCTGCTTCTGTATTCTCCCGGCCAGACTGGACAGCAGCGGTGTCCGTTGTAGTGGCAATAGGGTCTGTAGCACCAAGGAGTGTGCTCCAGCACTGTAGGAAGTAGATCTCTGTTCTATATTAACCATGCGGTTGTGTCATGCCTGGTTTGGCCAGAAGTCCGCCACTGGTGCAACGTTGAGTCCTCTGCCAGCTCGGTAACTTAGCAGCATGGCAGTGTGCGGCCAGGTGGGCATGTCTGTAGTAGGTCGGCCAATCACAGCTTCAACTGGGATTTTATGTGAAACTGCATCTAATCACCTGGACTAAGTCTCCTCTTTTTGTTACTGACATACTCCTCATCCTCACTACATTTTCTCTTCATAGTTTTTGGAAATTATGTAAATATTCCAGTTTCTAGGCATCCAGTTTCTAGGTAAGCTGAACTAAGTCTCCTCCTTTTGTTACTGCCATACTTTTCACAACGTTTTCTCTTCCTAGTTTTTGGAAATGGTGTAAAGGTTCCAGTTTCTAGGCACTTTATGAGATGTTCCCTCATTAGTTCATTGTTGTAGCTGCTGGTGGGAATGTCGTTGTAGAAGAGCAGCTCCACAGCAGTTGCTATGGCATATACCACACAGTCAAGTGAGTTTTCCGGCTGTTGCTCCACGTCCAGGATTTTGATCATTTTCAGTGTGTTTCTTGGAACAACAGTTCCGTAGAGGTCTTGTAGTTGTTTAAGAGCACAGGGGGTAAACATTAACTCTTGAAGACTGTCTGCAACTTGTATCTCCCCATTCCGAAAGCAGGACAGGAAACAGTGTTGGTGACACTTATCTGCGTGGATCTGTACTGCAGGCCCAGAGACAGGGATGTAGGAGCTAAATATTCCTCCCCATGTGCTTTGCAAGCCTTGCGTATTAAATTGTCGCCGCAGTATGTTCTGGGCAGCATCAATGATGTCGGCTTCCAGACGCCCGCGGCCCTGCAGGCTGAGTCTATGTTCATGCGTTAGCCATAAATGAGCCAGCCACATTATCTGTAAATGTGCAAGAAAAAAGTGGAATTAGGGATAAATGGCAATATGTTTCTACCTACTAAACCAATGTTATTTACATGTGCTATAAAGACACATGCACAGCATTTACCCATTGCTTAGGACACTAGGTAATGGTATACAAGGGTGGTAGGGTACTACATATGTAATCAATGTAACAGTATAGTCAAAGTATTTGCCGGAAGCCAATGAGAGTAAAATGAATTAGTGGTATATAACAAAACAAATAGCATAAAGGACACATGCTGGTGTATGAAATCCAGTCCTAAAGAACACCGATGTTTTGCAGCAAACCGGGAACAATAAAACATAAGACTGGTAAAGAATGAAAGCCAAAGCCGTAAGGTCACATGACTGCTGTTGCCCATTCTGTGCCTTCATGCCACTGTGCACAAATGTCACTGTAAGATGGCATTGTAGCACGTTTATGTTCTGGCTGATGACAATGTAGCTGTGGGTTATTATTCGGTTGCAGTTATGATAAAGTCAGTGTGGCCTGGCTGTGTTGGCCTATTAAGGAAAGAGTAGGAATGTCATGGTAGGTAACTTTGGCCTACAGTATTTGTGTTTTCAGGGGCTTCACCAGATATCAGCAACCAGGAAAGAGGTCCTGACTGTCAGGCATCTTTCTTCTTAGTCATGTGAGTGCTGATAACATTATGTAACTTATTATGTTTCCCAATGGTAAGATGTGGAGTGAATTAGGACAGTGTCAGCGTGCAGTAGTATACTCTCACATGTGCACTGACCATCTGCCAGATCCCTCTCCCATGTCACTGTAGCACATGAAGCATGCAGACACTGCCATTTCCATGTGATGTCATTGCAGAGTGGGAACTGGGCAGTGACAATGTGATCACACGTAACCTCCCTGACGTGTGGGAGTGCCATGGGATTGTTGTGGACATGTAGTAAAACCCATATGTGATTCTGAGTTGTACATAGGGGGAATGGAAGTCTGTGTCTGATGTATCTCTTCTCTTGTACCCAGCATGTAGGTGGTGCAAATACTAATGATGATGGTTATGGCGGCCGGTGTAATATTAATGGGCGGCACGGGTTTCTATGTACAGATGCACAAACTCCTGCATGAGCTGAATGTATAGCCGCATTAGTATAAGGTAGTGACTCTGAATACAATTACTGTATATATAGCCACTTTGCATGTGACTCAGAATAAGCTCCCTAATATATGTATAGGGTAAGGGAGAGGGGATAAGATGGTGTACTAAGCCATTCCTTAGTAGTCTGTATGAGTTTAGCAATGGTTGTTATTAGTCAGTGACATATGTAATATGCAGAGTATGCCTGGTATATCTATGTGATTAGGGGCCTATTCATCACTGGGGGCCTGGAATCAAGTGATTGTATTACAGTCATTTATGTTTTAAAATATCTACACAGAGCTGATTGTGTAGGCCAGGGATATTCAACTTGCGGCCCTCTAGTGGTTGTAGAACTACACATCCCAGCATGCTCTGCCTCAGTTTTGCTATTAGGGTATGATAAAGCTGAGGCAGGGCATGCTGGTATGTGTAGTTCCGCAGCTGCTGGAGGGACGCATGTTGAATCCCACTGATGTAGGACAAACAAGCCACAGCATAAAACAGACAGAACAGGAGAGTACAATAAGAAATTCTAATTCTGATATTGATGAGATACATTCTAAGGCGCTTATTTATATTATAGGTGTGGAAAGCCCAATTGTAGAAGAAAATATGATTAATGAAGATTGGCAACAAAAACAATTAGAAATAAATAAAGAAAAGATGACAGGGAAAATAATATCCCACCCTGCTAATAATACAACATAGCTCTAACTAAGCACAAATGGTCATAGCATGGTCTACTTACAGCTAATACACGGGTACAAACATGGTTGTGAGGTCCCCCAAAAAGCTGCAACCAGCACCGGTCTATGCCAGGCTTCGATGGTCTCATTATAATAGTGCCATGTTATTAAACTATATTTTAAAATAATATTTACTTTAAAATATTCTTACCTTAAACTCTCGTATGAGCAAAAAGCGTTAAAGTAATGAAAAATGCGTGCAGATAGCTATACCGATATATAACTAGCACACAACTCACTCTCATCCAATAACTGATTGTACTGTACCAAGCAGGGCCTTTTTTCCCATACCTGAGTGACATCACAAAGGCTGCCTGTGACATCATCAGCCCCAACCTGCCTGCTTTCCACCACTGCATGTAATGACTCACATGCTTTACTATAATGTTTGTTTACCAGGGATAGCTGGGCTACAAGAAAATGGCCTTTGTTCACCGGCATGCAGATGATGCTAACAATTACATTCTAATTCCCATAACAAAGTGTGTGAGGGCCCCTATGTACCACTCAATGGATGACAAATGTATATAACACACATAACTATGACAAGGATGATGCTCCCCCTCAGCTCTGGGTCACATAGCAGCTGTTCCCCTTGCACGTATGGTAGTTACACCCATGGCCACGCGGCTAATTGTATCGAGCCCTAAATGTTTTAATGACCACTACTTTATACCATTGTATTATGAGGCATTATGCAATAGTACACAGAATAAAACAGAGCAGTCCTGAAGGGAAAGGGCACCACAGGCCCATGTGCCTATACCAAAGTCACCTTCTAACAGTGATTTGTCAGGTGTCACAAAGCACCATCTCAATATTCAGCATTAAACCTCTTGTCAGATTGTATATTCTCATTACTTCCCTTCCAGATCTTGAAATACAAATAGAAAGTATGGTGGCCGCTCACATCAGCTTAATGATATTGCTCAGGTGCTTGTAAAGGCCGAGGTTTATACTGAACCACAGAAAAAAGAAGATTCCCTCCAGCACACTGCAGCAATATTAGCAAAAATACTTGAATCCTACATAATAATAGAGATTCAGAGGTATTGGTTGCATACATTTGCAAATATATGATTAAGCGCCGGGCCAACGTCAAGGCTTCTCTATACCGGCATCCCTAACATTAAGGGGTTCACGTCCGAGGTGCAGAGCAGCCCAAAAGAACCCAGCCAAGGACCACTCCCAGGGCATCACACGAAAAATGGAGAAAGGTGATAGTGAAGTGTAAAGTATAGATAAGTCAAGATAATCAATAAGTGTTAATATAATAAGAAAGAATTAAAATTACATAAATAATAAACAAACAAATGGAAAGGTGATGAAAATATATCTATGTGAATTAAGTGGTGATGCCCTGAAAAAGGCCCAGCCAGAGCCACTCCGGGGGCCCAAGGCCCAAACGCTCATCCCAAAATAATTATTGCTGCAAAATAGTAGCACCCACTCTGGGTCATATAATTACAATTAATGTACTGCATGATAACAGTACATGTATGAGCTGAGAGCTGACTCACCTAGGATGTACCCCAAAATCCTCCAAATGGCACTATATAGACCAGCACATCCTCCCAATGCTGGCTTCTTTTTTCTGTGGTTCAGATCTTGAAATAGAAGTAATATCTGAGCCTGAGAGCCGGTAGCGTGTAGCGTGTTACTGCAAGCGGATGATAGTGGATATTTCCCATTAGCTCTCGGGTTCTGCAAATGTTTCAGTGACAATAGATCTAGCAAGTAATAATGTATTGTCACCTGTAGGCAGGGGCTGGCATCTTTAAGCCTAGGGGGCAGGCACAAGTAAGTGGCCTGGTTTTTCCACCAGCGCATTGCAGTGGAGAAAGTCACATGATAATAGCCTCTGTAGGTGTGGCTTGTCTAATGTGGGTGTGCTTTAAATAGCCTATTAAATATATGAAAAATTGTTATGTCAAAGTGCTATAAACAAATACAAGGAGCAGCCCCATCCCAAACCAGAAACCATTCTAGTGACCACTGCAAAATGCACACAGCGGTATAGTGATGGATATACAATGCAGGAACCATTCTACTTACCAATATACAATACAGGGATACAGGGACCATTCCTGTGACCATTATACAATACAGGGATTATTCTCGTTACTAAGATACAGCATAGGTACATTTCTCGTGACAGATATATAATAAAGGGAGCATTGTAGTGACCAATATACAATGCAGGGACAATTGTAGTGACCAATATACAATGCAGGGACAATTCTAATGACCAATATACAATGCAGGGACCATTCTAGTGACTAATATACAATGCAGGGACCATTCTAGTGACCAATATACAATGCAGGGACAATTGTAGTGACCAATATACAATGCAGGGACAATTGTAGTGACCAATATACAATGTAGGGACCATTCTAGTGACCAATATACAATGCAGGGACCATTCTAGTCACTGATATGCAATATAGGGGACAGTCTAGTGACTGGTATAGAATACAGATACCATTTTAATGACCGATATATAATGCCTGGACCATTCTAGTACCCAATATATAATAATATTTTATTATTATTATCGTTTATTGATATGGCACCACAAGTGTTCCGCAGTGCCTTACATAGTACAGAAACAAGTGACCAGTGACTTACAGTACAATACAATACAGGACAAGGATAATATACATTGCTACATTTGAGACCATAACACCCAGATAAGCAACAGAGTGTAAGTAACCAAGTGTTAGGTGCCCTAGTGGGGAGTAAGAAGTAGATGAAAGTAGAGAACAGAGAAGCACAAGAGGGTAGAGGGCCCTGCTCGCAAGAGCTTACATTCTAAAGGGGAGGAGCAGACAGACAGGCATGACACAGATGGGGATGCAGACAATGGACCTCATTCAGACCCGGTCGCAAGCGCTGAGCACTCGCAACCGGGTCGATGTTAAGGCCCTGAGCATGCACAGCGGCCGCACTGTGCGTGCGCAATCCCCGGAGCGAGAGAGAATTTCTCTCGCTCTGGAGCTCACTACAAAAGGGGCGGCTGTCGAGGTTAATCGACAGCTCGCCCCGTTTTGTAGGCGGGGCGGGGGGGTGGCTACACAAATAGAGGCGTTCCCAAGCGACTGCCTGGCGTTTTGTGGGTGGCCGCACTGACAACAGTAGTGATGTCAGTGGGGAGCTTCCTGCTTGATCAGAGCAGGAAGCTCCCTGGGGCTTGCGGTTGCCGAGACCCAACCTTAGGGTCTTGTCGCAAGCCCCGATGGTCGCGATGGTCTTGACCATCGTGACCATCAACCTGGTTGGTCGCTAAGCTGTGGGTGGTAACCCACAGCTTAGCTAGCGACCAGGAGGCTGCACTAAAAAATAAAAGCAGCTGCCCTCATTCAGAATGAGCGCTCGCTTCCTGCGACCGCCTCTGAATGTGGGCCAAAGTTCTAGTAACAGGTATATTCCATTACTTGTTAGGGAACAATAAGCAAACAGCCCAGTTAGAATATCTGCATTATGCACATAGGCTATGAAGCTGCAGTACATGTACTGTTTTCATTGATAAGTTCAAAGGCGATGGAACAGCAAATATCTATTAATTAAAAACCTCATATGAGAACTTATAGGCCACAGTCAAGCAAGAGTTCAACACATCTAACAATGGGCCTGATTCAGACCCACTCGCGAGCGGCTGTCCGCTCGCAAGTGGGTCGATGTTCTGGACTGAGCATGCGCACGACGGAGGGAGCTCCGTCGTGCGCATGCGCCAGACGCGACGAGCGAAGGAAAGTCCTTCGCTCATTGTGTCCGATCAAAGGGGGCGTGCTGTCAATGTTGATTGACAGCACGCCCCCTTTGGTAGGCGTGCCGGGGGCGTGCCTCCCTGACGGGGGCGTTCCCACGGGAACGCCTCCCGTCAAAAGCCGGCCCACTGACATCACTAGTGATGTCAGTGGGAGTGATTTTGGCTCTGATAGAGCCAAAATCACTCCGGAGCTTGCGGTTGAAAACCTCAACCGCAGGCTCCGGATCGCAATTTCGATGGTCGCGATGGTCTCGACCATCGCGGCCATCAAAATGCACGCTCGTATAGCCTGTGGGTGGTGACCCACAGCTATACGAGCGTCCAGAAGGACGCTCCATTTTCATGGAGGCCGGCCCTCATTCAGAGCGTGCGCTCTGCTCAGAGCGTACGGCTCTGAATGAGGGCCAATGGCAGCAGCAGTGAAAGTGTAACATACATGTTTTTACTCACTGACTACTAAGAATATAGTTTAGGAAAAACATTGTAAATGTAAGCAGGCTACATAAGATCCTGGAATTGGGTCTGGCTCTTTAACAGAGCTATGTCCACTGTCACACATATAGCCGCACTTAGGGGCATATTCAATAACCCGCGGGACTTCTCCCGCGAGTAATTGAGGGGTGAAAGACCCGCGGATAGATAGCTTTTTCCCCGCATCAAAAAACAGGACTTCCACGCGAGAACACACTGATTCCGCGAGAACTGCGGAATCAGTGTGTTATTCTTGCTCGCGCGAGACCGAATAGGGCGGCCTCACGCTGATTTTACCTCGCACCTACATGAGGTGCGAGGTTAAGTCAAACAGCGGGGACTCGCGCGCGGGGTCTCAGGGACTCCCGCGTGTGGAATCCCCGCTAAATAATCCCGTCCAGCGCACAAATTAGCCGCGGGGTAAGCACCGCGGCTAATTGAATATGCCCCTTAGACATTTTTGCACACTGGGCATCCTGTCCTTAAGAATTATTCTTTAATTTCACCTAACATACTTATTTTTCTAGCATAAGGGAGGAGAGACTTTAGATTATTCAAACAGTGGCCAGTAACTGGTATATAATATAATACACAGAGAGCGTTGCAGTGACCTCTATTGTAATACAGAGAAAATATAGAGCAAGGAACATCATAGAGACAGCCATATAATGCTGAGAATATTACTGTGACCACCATACACTGCAGAGAACATAACAGTGACAGCCATATAATGCAAATAATATCACGGCTCCCACCATATAATTCAGAGATCATAACAATAGCCACAAGATAATGCAGAGAGCATTACAGTGACGGCCATATACAGTAATGCAGAGAACTTCATAGTGACCAGCAAATAATGCAAAGAACATCTCATTACAAATATATAATGCAAAGAGTGTCGCAGTGATCGCCATATAATATGGAGAGCATTGCAGTGACCGCCATATAATACAGAGAGCATTACTGTGACCGCCATATAATACAAAGAACTTCATAGTGACCAGCATATAATGCAAAGAACATTTCAGTTTCAAGCATATAATGCAGAGAGCATCACAGTGATCGCCATATAATATGGAGAGCATTGCAGTGACCGCCATATAATACAGAGTGTATTGCAGTGACTGCCATATAATACAAAGAGCATTGCAGTGACTACCGTATAATGCAGAGGTTTACAGTGACCAACATAAAAAGAAAAGAACATTGCAATGACCTCTGAATAATGCAGATAAGTTCACAGTGACCGCCAGATAAGGGAGCATCGCAGTGATGAGCCATATAATGCAGAGAGGTTCCCAGTGACCGTCAGATCAGGGAGCATCGCAGTGATGTGCCAGATAATGCAGAGAGGTCAAAGTGACCGCCAGATAAGGGAGCATTAGAGTGAAGCGCCATATAATGCAGAGAAGTTCCCAGTGACCGTCAGATAAGGGAGCATCGCAGTGGCTGCCAGACAATGCAAAGAGGGTCGCAGTGACTGTCAGATCAGGGAGCGTGCAGTGATGTGCCATATAATGCAGAGAGGTTCCCAGTGATTGTCAGATCAGGGAGCGTGCAGGGATGTGCCATATAATGCAGAGAGGTTCCCAGTGATTGTCAGATCAGGGAGCGTGCAGGGATGTGCCATATAATGCAGAGAGGTTCGCAGTGACTGTCAGATCAGGGAGCATTGCAGTGATGTGCCATATAATGCAGAGAGGTTCCCAGTGACCATCAGATCAGGGAGCATTGCAGTGATGTGCCATATAATGCAGAGAGGTTCCCAGTGACCGTCAGATCAGGGAGCGTGCAGGGATGTGCCATATAATGCAGAGAGGTTCCCAGTGACATCAGAACAGGGAGCATCGCAGTGGCTGCCAGATAATGCAGAGCATCGCAGTAATCGCCATATAATGCAGAGACCAACAGAGACCCACGTATAACACAGATATTATGAATATCCTCTAACACACAATAATAATCCCCCCCATAAACACACGTTATTACACCAACCCCAGCACAGACAGTATTAAAACACCTCCCCCCCACAGAAAACAAAAAAAGCAACTCCACCTCTCCCCATTACATAAGTATTCCATCCCCCACCCCCTCAAATATCATTTAAACATTTCATATCTCCACTGACACTAACCTGTCTGGAAGGATCTGTCTGGTCCCTGCGGAGCTCCAGGTACAGGAAGAGATAAAAGAGATCAAATGGACTTGAGGTGATGGAGACTTGGGGTGAGGGGGCGGGGTCTTGGGCAGGGGCAGGAGGAGGTGGATTAAAATAGCCAGGTAGGGCAGGAGAGGGGCCGGGCCTCCTTGTAAGGGGGCGGGATAGGAACAAGTTTAGAATAGCCAGAGAGGGTAGAGGAGGGGGTGGGATCTTCCCCGGGACACTGATGAGAATGTATTCGGTAGTGACAGACAGGAGATAGCAGGTGTGGAGACTCAGGGGTGTCTCAAGCAGGGAGGGACTGACACAGACTTGTCTTAGGCAGGAAGCAGGTAAAGTACTGTACCAGTGCACCCTGCACAGCCACTGCTGTGGAGCAGACTCGGAACAGTGCTCAGTGTGCAGCTACAAGCTGCATGGATGTGACAGACAGCCGGGTAACAGGCAGAGAATGCTGCCCAACCGCTCTGATGATTCTATTGTCGGAGCAACTGCAGAACACTTTCTGCCTGTCACCCGGCCATCAGTCATCCATGTGTGTGGCCCTCACTGAAGGAAAAGTGTACCAGACCGGGGGGCATATGGCACCCTGCCCCCCGGCCCAGCCCGCCCCTGCCTGTAGGGATGAGCGGGTTCGGTTCCCTGAGAACCGAACCCATCTGAACTTTGGAGATCCGAGGCAGATCCGAGTCGGCTTGGGTTCTCCCGCCTGACTCAGATCTGAAAACTAGGCAAAATGTAATCATCCCGCTGTCGGATTCTCGCGGGTTTTTTTGGATTCTATAAAGGTCCTGTGATCGCCGCCATTTTTTCATTACGGCTGTGGAGAGTGAAGGAGGGAGCTGGGATCTGTGCTGTTGCTGTTGTACGCTGACGCTGTGCATAGGGGCTGGCTTTTGTTCTCCATATAGGGGCTGGCTGTTTTCCAGTCCATAACGGCAGGGTGTTGTCTATAGAGGGGCTGGCTGTTGTCCTGTCCATAAGGACTGGCTGGCTGTTATCTACAGAGGGGCTTGCTGGCTGTTGTCCTGTCTATAGGGGCTGGCTGTTGTCCTGTCCATAGGGGCTGGCTGGTTGTAGTGCTGTGTAGTCCAGGGGGTGCTCTCAGGGGTGTATCTAGGGGTCCGAGCGCCCATGGCAAATTAATGGAATGGCGCCCCCTCCCCCCATATTTTCTGTATAAATATACACACTGTACTTAAAACCTCTCCCTAGCCAGACCCCATGTCTCACCTACCAGTTACAGTAACACGACACCCTATCACATACTCACACTATACCCTATCACTTGTAACACTACACCCTATCACCTGTAACACTACACCCTGTCACATACTCACACTAGACCCTATCACCTGTAACACTACACCCTGTCACATACTCACACTACACCCTATCACCTGTAACACTACACTCTGTCACATACTCAGACTACACCCTGTCACCTGTAACACTACATCCTGTCACATACTCACACTACACCCTGTCACCTGTAACACTACATCCTGTCACATACTCACACTACACCCTATCACCTGTAACACTACACCCTGTCACATACTCACACTACACCCTATCACCTGTAACACTACACTCTGTCACCTGTAACACTACACCCTATCACATACTCACACTACACCCTATCACCTGTAACACTACATCCTGTCACATACTCACACTACACCCTATCACCTGTAACACTACATCCTGTCACATACTCACACTACACCCTATCACATGTAACACTACACCCTGTCACATACTCACACTATACCCTATCACCTGTAACACTACACCCTGTCACCTGTAACACTACACCCTGTCACATACTCACACTACACCCTATCACCTGTAACACTACACCCTGTCACATACTCACACTACACCCTGTCACCTGAAACACTACACCATGTCACCTGTAACACTACATCCTGTCACATACTCACACTACACCCTATCACCTGTAACACTACACCCTGTCACATACTCACACTACACCCTGTCACCTGTAACACTACACCCTGTCACCTGTAGCACTGCACCCTGTCACCTACTCACACTACACCCTGTCACCTGTACCACTACACCCTGTCACATACTCACACTACACCATATCACCAGAAACAATACACCCTGTCACATACTCACACTACACCCTGTCACCTGTAACACTACACCCTGTCAAATACTCAAACACACCCTGTCACCTGTAGCACTACACTCTGTCACATACTCAAACTCACCCTGTCACCTGTAACACTACACCCTGTCACATACTCACACTACACCCTATCACCTGTAACACTACACTCTGTCACATACTCACACTACACCCTATCACCTGTAACACTACACCCTGTCACATACTCACACTACACCCTATCACCTGTAACACTACACTCTGTCACATACTCACACTACACCCTGTCACCTGTAACACTACACTCTGTCACATACTCACACTACACCCTATCACCTGTAACACTACACCCTGTCACCTGTAACACTACACGCTGTCACATACTCACACTACACCCTATCACCTGTAACACTACACTCTGTCACATACTCACACTACACCCTGTCACCTGTAACACTACACTCTGTCACATACTCACACTACACCCTATCACCTGTAACATTACACCCTGTCACATACTCACACTACACCCTATCACATACTCACACTACACCCTGTCACCTGTAACACTACACCCTGTCACATACTCACACTACACCCTATCACCGGTAACACTACACCCTGTCACATACTCACACTACACCCTGTCACATACTCACACTTCACCCTGTCACCTGTAACACTACACTCTGTCACATACATACACTACACCCTATCACCTGTAACACTACACCCTGTCACAAACTCACACTACACCCTATCACCTGTAACACTACACCCTGTCACCTGTAACACTATACCCTGTCACATACTCACACTACACCCTGTCACCAGTAAAACTACACCCTGTCACATACTCACACTACACCCTATCACCTGTAACACTACACCCTGTCACATACTCACACTACACCCTGTCACATACTCACACTTCACCCTGTCACCTTTAACACTACACTCTGTCACATACATACACTACACCCTATCACCTGCAACACTACACCCTGTCACATACTCACACTACACCCTATCACCTGTAACAATACACCCTGTCACCTGTAACACTACACCCTGTCACATACTCACAATACACCCTGTCACATACTCAAACTCACCCTGTCACCTATAACACTACATCCTGTCACACACTCACACTACATCCTGTCACATACTCACACTACACCCTGTCACACACTCACACTACATCCTGACACATACTCACCCTGTCACCTGTAACACTACATCCTGTCACATACTCACACTACATCCTGTCACATACTCACACTACACCCTATCACCTGTAACACTACACCCTGTCACATACTGACACTACACCCTATCACCTGTAACACTACACCCTGTCACCTGTAACACTACACCCTGTCACATACTCACACTACACCCTATCACCTGTAACACTACACCCTGGCACATACTCACACTACACCCTGTCACCTGTAACACTACTCCCTGTCACCTGTAACACTACATCCTGTCACATACTCACACTACACCCTATCACCTGTAACACTACACCCTGTCACATACTCACACTACACCCTGTCACCTGAAACACTACACCCTGTCATCTGTAGCACTACACCCTGTCACATACTCACACTACATCCTGTCACCTGTAACACTACACCCTGTCACATACTCACACTACACCCTATCACCTGTAACACTACTTCCTGTCACATACTCACACTACACCCTATCACCTGAAACACTACACCCTGTCACATACTCACACTACACCCTGTCACCTGTAGCACTACACCCTGTCACATACTCACACTACACCCTATCACCTGTAACACTACACTATGTCACATACTCACACTACACCCTATCACCTGTAACACTACACCCTGTCACATACTCACACTACACCCTATCACCTGTAACACTACACTCTGTCACATACTCACACTACACCCTGTCACCTGTAACACTACACTCTGTCACATACTCAAACACACCCTGTCACCTGTAGCACTACACCCTGTCACATACTCACACTACACCCTGTCACCTGTAGCACTACACTCTGTAACATACTCAAACTCACCCTATCACCTGTAACACTACACCCTGTCACATACTCACACTACACCCTGTCACCTGTAACACTACACCCTGTCACCTGTAGCACTACACCCTGTCACATACTCACACTACACCCTGTCACCTGTAACACTACACTCTGTTACATACTCACACTACACCCTATCACCTGTAACACTACACCCTGTCACATACTCACACTACACCCTATCACCTGTAACACTACACTCTGTCACATACTCACACTACAGCCTATCACCTGTAACACTACACCCTGTCACATACTCATACTACACCCTATCACATACTCACACTACACCCTGTCACCTGTAACACTACAACCTGTCACATACTCACACTACACCCTATCACCTGTAACACTACACCCTGTCACATACTCACACTACACCCTGTCACATACTCACACTTCACCCTGTCACCTGTAACACTACACTCTGTCACATACATACACTACACCCTATCACCTGTAACACTACACCCTGTCACATACTCACACTACACCCTATCACCTGTAACACTACACACTGTCACCTGTAACACTACACCCTGTCACATACTCACACTACACCCTGTCACATACTCACACTACACCCTATCACCTGTAACACTACACCCTGTCACCTTTAACACTACACCCTGTCACATACTCAAACTCACCCTGTCACCTGTAACACCACATCCTGTCACACACTCACACTACATCCTGTCACATACTCACACTACACCCTGTCACACACTCACACTACATCCTGACACATACTCACCCTGTCACCTGTAACACTACACCCTGTCACATACTCACACTACACCCTATCACCTGTAACACTATACTCTGTCACATACTCACACTACACCCTGTCACCTGTAACACTACACTCTGTCACATACTCACACTACATCCTATCACCTGTAACACTACACCCTGTCACCTGTAACACTACACCCTGTCACATTCTCACACTACACCCTATCACCTGTGACACTACACCCTGTCACATACTCACACTACACCCTATCACATACTCACACTACACCCTGTCACCTGTAAAACTACACCCTGTCACCTGTAACACTACAACTGTCACATACTCACACTACACCCTGTCACATACTCAAACTCACCCTGTCACCTGTAACACTACATCTTGTCATACACTCACACTACATCCTGTCACATACTCACACTACACCCTGTCACACACTCACACTACATTCTGACACATACTCACCCTGTCACCTGTAACACTACACCCTGTCACATACTCACACTACACCCTATCACCTGTAACACTACACCCTGTCACATACTCACACTACAGCCTATCACCTGTAACACTACCCTACACCCTGTCACATAC
This sequence comes from Taudactylus pleione, assembly GCA_031769625.1. Classification (NCBI taxonomy): domain Eukaryota; kingdom Metazoa; phylum Chordata; class Amphibia; order Anura; family Myobatrachidae; genus Taudactylus; species Taudactylus pleione. The sequence continues at coordinate 8,274,091 of JAUIMM010000104.1, read as the reverse complement.
TCACACTACACCCTATCACATACTCACACTACACCCTGTGACCTGTAACACTACACCCTGTCACATACTCACACTACACCCTATCACCTGTAACACTACACCCTGTCACATACTCACACTACACCCTGTCACATACTCACACTTCACCCTGTCACCTGTAACACTACACTCTGTCACATACATACACTACACCCTATCACCTGTAACACTACACCCTGTCACATACTGACACTACACCCTATCACCTGTAACACTACACCCTGTCACCTGAAACACTACACTCTGTCATATACTCAAACACAACCTGTCACCTGTAGCACTACACTCTGTCACATACTCAAACTCACCCTGTCACCTGTAACACTACACCCTGTCACATACTCACACTACACCCTATCACCTGTAACACTACACCCTGTCACATACTCACACTACACCCTATCACCTGTAACACTACACTCTGTCACATACATACACTACACCCTATCACCTGTAACACTACACCCTGTCACATACTCACACTACACCCTATCATCCGTAACACTACACCCTGTCACCTGTAACACTACACCCTGTCACATACTCACACTACACCCTGTCACATACTCACACTACACCCTATCACCTGCAACACTACAACCTGTCACCTGCAACACTACACCCTGTCACATACTCACACTACACCCTGTCACATACTCAAACTCACCCTGTCACCTGTAACACTACATCCTGTCACACACTCACACTACATCCTGTCACATACTCACACTACACCCTGTCACACACTCACACTACATCCTGACACATACTCACCCTGTCACCTGTAACACTACACCCTGTCACATACTCACACTACACCCTATCACCTGTAACACTACACCCTGTCAAATACTCACACTAGACCCTATCACCTGTAACACTACACCCTGTCACATACTCGCACTACACCCTATCACCTGTAACACTACACTCTGTCACATACTCACACTACACCCTGTCACCTGTAACACTACATCCTGTCACATACTCACACTACACCCTTTCACCTGTAACATTACATCCTGTCACATACTCACACTACACCCTATCACCTGTAACATTACACCTTGTGACATACTCACACTACACCCTGTCACCTGTAACACTACACCCTGTCACCTGTAGCACTACACCCTGTCACATACTCACACTACACCCTGTCACCTGTAACACTACACCCTGTCACATACTCACACTACACCCTGCCACCTGTAGCACCACACCCTGTCACATACTCACACTACACCCTATCACCTGAAACACTACACTCTGTCATATACTCAAACACAACCTGTCACCTGTAGCACTACACTCTGTCACATACTCACACTACACTCTGTCACCTGTAGCACTATACTCTGTCACATACTCACACTACACCCTATCACCTGTAATACTACACTCTGTCACATACTCACACTACACCCTGTCACCTGTAACACTATACCGTCACATAATCACACTACACCCTATCAACTGTAACACTACACTCTGTCACATACTCACACTACACTCTATCACCTGTAACACTACACCCTGTCACATACTCACACTACACCCTATCACCTGTAATACTACACTCTGTCACATACTCACACTACACCCTGTCACCTGTAACTCTACACTCTGTCACATACTCACACTACACCCTATCACCTGTAACACTACACCCTGTCACCTGTAACACTACACCCTGTCACATACTCACACTACAGCCTATCACTTGTCACAATACACCCTGTCACATACTCACACTACACCCTATCACCTGTAACACTACATCCTGTTGCATACTCACACTACAACCTATCACCTGTAACACTACACCCTGTCACATACTCACACTACACCCTATCACCTGTAACACTACACCCTGTCACCTGTAACACTACACCCTGTCACATACTCACTCTACACCCTATCACCTGTAACACTACACCCTGTCACATACTCACACTACACCCTGTCACCTGTACCACTACACCCTGTCACATACTCACACTACACCCTGTCACATACTCACACTTCACCCTGTCACCTGTAACACTACACTCTGTCACATACATACACTACACCCTATCACGTGTAACACTACACCCTGTCACATACTCACACTACACCCTATCACCTGTAACACTACACCCTGTCTCCTATAACACTACACCCTGTCACATACTCATACTACACCATGTCACATACTCACACTACACCCTATCACCTGTAACACTACACCCTGTCACCTGTAACACTACACCCTGTCACATACTCACACTACACCCTGTCACATACTCAAACTCACCCTGTCACATGTAGCACTACATCCTGTCACACACTCACACTACATCCTGTCACATACTCACACTATACCCTGTCACACACTCACACTACATCCTGACACATACTCACCCTGTCACCTGTAACACTACACCCTGTCACATACTCACACTACACCCTGTCACCTGTAACACTGCATCCTGTCACATACTCACACTACACCCTGTCACCTGTAACACTACACTCTGTCACATACTCACACTACACCCTGTCACCTGTAACACTACATCCTGTCACAAACTTACACAACACCCTGTCACCTGTAACACTACATCCTGTCACATACTCACACTACACCCTATCACCTGTAACATTACACCCTGTCACATACTCACACTAAACCCTGTCACCTGTAAAACTACACCATGTCACCTGTAACACTACACCCTGTCACATACTCACAATACACCCTATCACCTGTAACACTACATCCTGTCACATACTCACACTACACCCTATCACCTGTAACACTACATCCTGTCACATACTCACACTACACCCTATCACCTGTAACACTACACCCTGTCACATACTCACACTACACCCTATCACCTGTAACACTACACCCTGTCACATACTCACACTACACCCTGTCACCTGTACCACTACACCCTGTCACATACTGACACTACACCCTATCACCTGTAACACTACACCCTGTCACATACTCACACTACACCCTATCAACTGCAACACTACAACCTGTCACCGGTAACACTACACCCTGTTACATACTCACACTACACCCTGTCACATACTCAAACTCACCCTGTCACCTGTAACACTACATCCTGTCACACACTCACACTACATCCTGTCACATTCTCACACTACACCCTGTCACACACTCACACTACATCCTGACATACTCACCCTGTCACCTGTAACACTACACTCTGTCACATACTCACACTACACCCTATCACCTGTAACACTACACCCTGTCACATACTCACACTAGACCGTATCACCTGTAACAATACACCCTGTCACATACTCTCACTACACCCTATCACCTGTAACACTACACCCTGTCACCTGTAACACTACATCCTGTCACATGCTCACACTACACCCTATCACCTGTAACTCTACACCCTGTCACATACTCACACTACACCCTGTCACCTGTAACACTACACCCTGTCACCTGTAGCACTACACGCTGTCACATACTCACACTACACCCTATCACCTGTAACACTACACCCTGTCACATACTCACACTACACCCTATCACCTGAAACACTACACCCTGTCATACTCACACTACACCCTGTCACCTGTAGCACTACACCCTGTCACATACTCACACTACACCCTATCATGTGAAACACTACACTCTGTCACATACTCAAAGTCACCCTGTCACCTGTAACACTACACCCTGTCACATACTCACACTACACCCTATCACCTGTAACACTACACTCTGTCACATACTCACTCTACACCCTGTCACCTGTAACACTACACTCTGTCACATACTCACACTACATCCTTTCACCTGTAACACTACACCCTGTCAACTGTAACACTACACCCTGTCACATTCTCACACTACACCCTATCACCTGTGACACTACACCCTGTCACATACTCACACTGCACCCTATCACATACTCACACTACACCCTGTCACCTGTAACACTACACCCTGTCACATTCTCACACTACACCCTATCACCTGTAACACTACACCCTGTCAAATACTCACACTACACCCTATCACCTGTAACACTACACCCTGTCACCTGTAACACTACACCCTGTCACATACTCACACTACACCCTGTCACATACTCACACTACACCCTATCACCTGTAACACTACACCCTGTCACCTGTAACACTACACCCTGTCACATACTCACACTACACCCTGTCACATACTCAAACTCACCCTGTCACCTGTAACACTACATCCTTTCACACACTCACACTATATCCTGTCACATACTCACACTACATCCTGTCACTCACTCACACTACATCCTGACACATACTCACCCTGTCACCTGTAACACTACACCCTGTCACATACTCACACTACACCCTATCACCTGTAACACTACATCCTGTCACATACTCACACTACACCCTGTCACCTGTAACACTACACTCTGTCACATACTCACACTACATCCTGTCACCTGTAACACTACATCCTGTCACAAACTCACACTACACCCTGTCACCTGTAACACTACATCCTGTCACAAACTCACACTACACCCTATCACCTGTAACATTACACCCTGTCACATACTCACAGTACACCCTATCACCTGTAACACTACACCATGTCACCTGTAACACTACACCCTGTCACATACTCACACTACACCCTATCACCTGTAACACTACATCCTGTCACATACTCACACTACACCCTATCACCTGTAACACTACATCCTGTCACATACTCACACTACACCCTATCACCTGTAACACTACACCCTGTCACATACTCACACTACACCCTATGACCTGTAACACTACACCCTGTCACCTGTAACACTACACCCTGTCACATACTCACACTACACCCTATCACCTGTAACACTACACCCTGTCACATACTCACACTACACCCTGTCACCTGTACCACTACACCCTGTCACATACTCACACTACACCCTATCACCTGTAACACTACACCCTGTCACATACTCACACTACACCCTGTCACCTGTAACACTACACCCTGTCACCTGTAACACTACATCCTGTCACATACTCACACTACACCCTATCACCTGTAACACTACACCCTGTCACATACTCACACTACACCCTATCACCTGAAACACTACACCCTGTCACATACTCACACTACACCCTGTCACCTGTAGCACTACACCCTGTCACATACTCAAACTACACCCTATCACCTGAAACACTACACTCTGTCACATACTCAAACACACCCTGTCACCTGTAGTACTACACCCTGTCACATACTCACACTACACCCTGTCACCTGTAGCACTACACTCTGTCACATACTCAAACTCACCCTGTCACCTGTAACACTACACCCTGTCACATACTCACACTACACCCTGTCACCTGTAACACTACACTCTGTCACATACTCACACTACATCCTGTCACCTGTAACACTACATCCTGTCACAAACTCACACTACACCCTGTCACCTGTAACACTACATCCTGTCACAAACTCACACTACACCCTATCACCTGTAACATTACACCCTGTCACATACTCACAGTACACCCTATCACCTGTAACACTACACCATGTCACCTGTAACACTACACCCTGTCACATACTCACACTACACCCTATCACCTGTAACACTACATCCTGTCACATACTCACACTACACCCTATCACCTGTAACACTACATCCTGTCACATACTCACACTACACCCTATCACCTGTAACACTACACCCTGTCACATACTCACACTACACCCTATGACCTGTAACACTACACCCTGTCACCTGTAACACTACACCCTGTCACATACTCACACTACACCCTATCACCTGTAACACTACACCCTGTCACATACTCACACTACACCCTGTCACCTGTAACACTACACCCTGTCACATACTCACACTACACCCTATCACCTGTAACACTACACCCTGTCACATACTCACACTACACCCTATCACCTGTAACACTACACCCTGTCACATACTCACACTACACCCTGTCACCTGTACCACTACACCCTGTCACATACTCACACTACACCCTGTCACCTGTAACACTACACCCTGTCACCTGTAACACTACACCCTGTCACATACTCACACTACACCCTATCACCTGAAACACTACACCCTGTCACATACTCACACTACACCCTGTCACCTGTACCACTACACCCTGTCACATACTCACACTACACCCTGTCACATACTCACACTTCACCCTGTCACCTGTAACACTACACTCTGTCACATACATACACTACACCCTATCACGTGTAACACTACACCCTGTCACATACTCACACTACACCCTATCACCTGTAACACTACACCCTGTCTCCTGTAAAACTACACCCTGTCACATACTCATACTACACCATGTCACATACTCACACTACACCCTATCACCTGTAACACTACACCCTGTCACCTGTAACACTACACCCTGTCACATACTCACACTACACCCTGTCACATACTCAAACTCACCCTGTCACATGTAGCACTACATCCTGTCACACACTCACACTACATCCTGTCACATACTCACACTATACCCTGTCACACACTCACACTACATCCTGACACATACTCACCCTGTCACCTGTAACACTACACCCTGTCACATACTCACACTACACCCTGTCACCTGTAACACTGCATCCTGTCACATACTCACACTACACCCTGTCACCTGTAACACTACACTCTGTCACATACTCACACTACACCCTGTCACCTGTAAAACTACACCATGTCACCTGTAACACTACACCCTGTCACATACTCACAATACACCCTATCACCTGTAACACTACATCCTGTCACATACTCACACTACACCCTATCACCTGTAACACTACATCCTGTCACATACTCACACTACACCCTATCACCTGTAACACTACACCCTGTCACATACTCACACTACACCCTATCACCTGTAACACTACACCCTGTCACATACTCACACTACACCCTATCAACTGCAACACTACAACCTGTCACCGGTAACACTACACCCTGTTACATACTCACACTACACCCTGTCACATACTCAAACTCACCCTGTCACCTGTAACACTACATCCTGTCACACACTCACACTACATCCTGTCACATACTCACACTACACCCTGTCACACACTCACACTACATCCTGACACATACTCACCCTGTCACCTGTAACACTACACTCTGTCACATACTCACACTACACCCTATCACCTGTAACACTACACCCTGTCACATACTCACACTAGACCGTATCACCTGTAACAATACACCCTGTCACATACTCTCACTACACCCTATCACCTGTAACACTACACCCTGTCACCTGTAACACTACATCCTGTCACATGCTCACACTACACCCTATCACCTGTAACTCTACACCCTGTCACATACTCACACTACACCCTGTCACCTGTAACACTACACCCTGTCACCTGTAGCACTACACGCTGTCACATACTCACACTACACCCTATCACCTGTAACACTACACCCTGTCACATACTCACACTACACCCTATCACCTGAAACACTACACCCTGTCATACTCACACTACACCCTGTCACCTGTAGCACTACACCCTGTCACATACTCACACTACACCCTATCACGTGAAACACTACACTCTGTCACATACTCAAAGTCACCCTGTCACCTGTAACACTACACCCTGTCACATACTCACACTACACCCTATCACCTGTAACACTACACTCTGTCACATACTCACTCTACACCCTGTCACCTGTAACACTACACTCTGTCACATACTCACACTACATCCTTTCACCTGTAACACTACACCCTGTCAACTGTAACACTACACCCTGTCACATTCTCACACTACACCCTATCACCTGTGACACTACACCCTGTCACATACTCACACTGCACCCTATCACATACTCACACTACACCCTGTCACCTGTAACACTACACCCTGTCACATTCTCACACTACACCCTATCACCTGTAACACTACACCCTGTCAAATACTCACACTACACCCTATCACCTGTAACACTACACCCTGTCACCTGTAACACTACACCCTGTCACATACTCACACTACACCCTGTCACATACTCACACTACACCCTATCACCTGTAACACTACACCCTGTCACCTGTAACACTACACCCTGTCACATACTCACACTACACCCTGTCACATACTCAAACTCACCCTGTCACCTGTAACACTACATCCTTTCACACACTCACACTATATCCTGTCACATACTCACACTACATCCTGTCACTCACTCACACTACATCCTGACACATACTCACCCTGTCACCTGTAACAGTACACCCTGTCACATACTCACACTACACCCTATCACCTGTAACACTACATCCTGTCACATACTCACACTACACCCTGTCACCTGTAACACTACACTCTGTCACATACTCACACTACATCCTGTCACCTGTAACACTACATCCTGTCACAAACTCACACTACACCCTGTCACCTGTAACACTACATCCTGTCACAAACTCACACTACACCCTATCACCTGTAACATTACACCCTGTCACATACTCACAGTACACCCTATCACCTGTAACACTACACCATGTCACCTGTAACACTACACCCTGTCACATACTCACACTACACCCTATCACCTGTAACACTACATCCTGTCACATACTCACACTACACCCTATCACCTGTAACACTACATCCTGTCACATACTCACACTACACCCTATCACCTGTAACACTACACCCTGTCACATACTCACACTACACCCTATGACCTGTAACACTACACCCTGTCACCTGTAACACTACACCCTGTCACATACTCACACTACACCCTATCACCTGTAACACTACACCCTGTCACATACTCACACTACACCCTGTCACCTGTACCACTACACCCTGTCACATACTCACACTACACCCTATCACCTGTAACACTACACCCTGTCACATACTCACACTACACCCTGTCACCTGTAACACTACACCCTGTCACCTGTAACACTACATCCTGTCACATACTCACACTACACCCTATCACCTGTAACACTACACCCTGTCACATACTCACACTACACCCTGTCACCTGTAGCACTACACCCTGTCACATACTCAAACTACACCCTATCACCTGAAACACTACACTCTGTCACATACTCAAACACACCCTGTCACCTGTAGCACTACACCCTGTCACATACTCACACTACACCCTGTCACCTGTAGCACTACACTCTGTCACATACTCAAACTCACCCTGTCACCTGTAACACTACACCCTGTCACATACTCACACTACACCCTATCACCTGTAACACTACACCCTATCACATACTCACACTACACCCTATCACCTGTAAACCTACACTCTGTCACATACTCACACTACACCCTGTCACCTGTAACACTACACTCTGTCACATACTCACACTACACCCTATCACCTGTAACAATACACCCTCTCACCTGTAACACTACACCCTGTCACATACTCACACTACAGCCTATCACCTGTAACACTACACTACACCCTGTCACATACTCACACTACACCCTGTCACATACTCAAACTCACCCTGTCACCTGTAACACTACATCCTGTCACACACTCACACTACATCCTGTCACATACTCACACTACACCCTGTCACACACTCACACTACATCCTGACACATACTCACCCTGTCACCTGTAACACTACACCCTGTCACATACTCACACTACACCCTATCACCTGTAACACTACACCCTGTCAAATACTCACACTAGACCCTATCACCTGTAACACTACACCCTGTCACATACTCGCACTACACCCTATCACCTGTATCACTACACTCTGTCACATACTCACACTACACCCTGTCACCTGTAACACTACATCCTGTCACATACTCACACTACACCCTTTCACCTGTAACATTACATCCTGTCACATACTCACACTACACCCTATCACCTGTAACATTACACCTTGTGACATACTCACACTACACCCTGTCACCTGTAACACTACACCCTGTCACCTGTAGCACTACACCCTGTCACATACTCACACTACACCCTGTCACCTGTAACACTACACCCTGTCACATACTCACACTACACCCTATCACCTGTAACACTACACCCTGTCACATACTCACACTACACCCTGCCACCTGTAGCACCACACCCTGTCACATACTCACACTACACCCTATCACCTGAAACACTACACTCTGTCATATACTCAAACACAACCTGTCACCTGTAGCACTACACTCTGTCACATACTCACACTACACCCTGTCACCTGTAGCACTATACTCTGTCACATACTCACACTACACCCTATCACCTGTAATACTACACTCTGTCACATACTCACACTACACCCTGTCACCTGTAACACTATACCGTCACATAATCACACTACACCCTATCAACTGTAACACTACACTCTGTCACATACTCACACTACACTCTATCACCTGTAACACTACACCCTGTCACATACTCACACTACACCCTATCACCTGTAATACTACACTCTGTCACATACTCACACTACACCCTGTCACCTGTAACTCTACACTCTGTCACATACTCACACTACACCCTATCACCTGTAACACTACACCCTGTCACCTGTAACACTACACCCTGTCACATACTCACACTACAGCCTATCACTTGTCACAATACACCCTGTCACATACTCACACTACACCCTATCACCTGTAACACTACATCCTGTTGCATACTCACACTACAACCTATCACCTGTAACACTACACCCTGTCACATACTCACACTACACCCTATCACCTGTAACACTACACCCTGTCACCTGTAACACTACACCCTGTCACATACTCACTCTACACCCTATCACCTGTAACACTACACCCTGTCACATACTCACACTACACCCTGTCACCTGTACCACTACACCCTGTCACATACTCACACTACACCCTGTCACATACTCACACTTCACCCTGTCACCTGTAACACTACACTCTGTCACATACATACACTACACCCTATCACGTGTAACACTACACCCTGTCACATACTCACACTACACCCTATCACCTGTAACACTACACCCTGTCTCCTGTAACACTACACCCTGTCACATACTCATACTACACCATGTCACATACTCACACTACACCCTATCACCTGTAACACTACACCCTGTCACCTGTAACACTACACCCTGTCACATACTCACACTACACCCTGTCACATACTCAAACTCACCCTGTCACATGTAGCACTACATCCTGTCACACACTCACACTACATCCTGTCACATACTCACACTATACCCTGTCACACACTCACACTACATCCTGACACATACTCACCCTGTCACCTGTAACACTACACCCTGTCACATACTCACACTACACCCTGTCACCTGTAACACTGCATCCTGTCACATACTCACACTACACTCTGTCACCTGTAACACTACACTCTGTCACATACTCACACTACACCCTGTCACCTGTAACACTACATCCTGTCACAAACTTACACAACACCCTGTCACCTGTAACACTACATCCTGTCACATACTCACACTACACCCTATCACCTGTAACATTACACCCTGTCACATACTCACACTAAACCCTGTCACCTGTAAAACTACACCATGTCACCTGTAACACTACACCCTGTCACATACTCACACTACACCCTATCACCTGTAACACTACATCCTGTCACATACTCACACTACACCCTATCACCTGTAACACTACATCCTGTCACATACTCACACTACACCCTATCACCTGTAACACTACACCCTGTCACATACTCACACTACACCCTATCACCTGTAACACTACACCCTGTCACATACTCACACTACACCCTGTCACCTGTACCACTACACCCTGTCACATACTCACACTACACCCTATCACCTGTAACACTACACCCTGTCACATACTCACACTACACCCTATCAACTGCAACACTACAACCTGTCACCGGTAACACTACACCCTGTTACATACTCACACTACACCCTGTCACATACTCAAACTCACCCTGTCACCTGTAACACTACATCCTGTCACACACTCACACTACATCCTGTCACATACTCACACTACACCCTGTCACACACTCACACTACATCCTGACACATACTCACCCTGTCACCTGTAACACTACACTCTGTCACATACTCACACTACACCCTATCACCTGTAACACTACACCCTGTCACATACTCACACTAGACCCTATCACCTGTAACAATACACCCTGTCACATACTCTCACTACACCCTATCACCTGTAACACTACACCCTGTCACCTGTAACACTACATCCTGTCACATGCTCACACTACACCCTATCGCCTGTAACTCTACACCCTGTCACATACTCACACTACACCCTGTCACCTGTAACACTACACCCTGTCACCTGTAGCACTACACGCTGTCACATACTCACACTACACCCTATCACCTGTAACACTACACCCTGTCACATACTCACACTACACCCTATCACCTGAAACACTACACCCTGTCATACTCACACTACACCCTGTCACCTGTAGCACTACACCCTGTCACATACTCACACTACACCCTATCACGTGAAACACTACACTCTGTCACATACTCAAAGTCACCCTGTCACCTGTAACACTACACCCTGTCACATACTCACACTACACCCTATCACCTGTAACACTACACTCTGTCACATACTCACTCTACACCCTGTCACCTGTAACACTACACTCTGTCACATACTCACACTACATCCTTTCACCTGTAACACTACACCCTGTCAACTGTAACACTACACCCTGTCACATTCTCACACTACACCCTATCACCTGTGACACTACACCCTGTCACATACTCACACTGCACCCTATCACATACTCACACTACACCCTGTCACCTGTAACACTACACCCTGTCACATTCTCACACTACACCCTATCACCTGTAACACTACACCCTGTCAAATACTCACACTACACCCTATCACCTGTAACACTACACCCTGTCACCTGTAACACTACACCCTGTCACATACTCACACTACACCCTGTCACATACTCACACTACACCCTATCACCTGTAACACTACACCCTGTCACCTGTAACACTACACCCTGTCACATACTCACACTACACCCTGTCACATACTCAAACTCACCCTGTCACCTGTAACACTACATCCTTTCACACACTCACACTATATCCTGTCACATACTCACACTACATCCTGTCACTCACTCACACTACATCCTGACACATACTCACCCTGTCACCTGTAACACTACACCCTGTCACATACTCACACTACACCCTATCACCTGTAACACTACATCCTGTCACATACTCACACTACACCCTGTCACCTGTAACACTACACTCTGTCACATACTCACACTACATCCTGTCACCTGTAACACTACATCCTGTCACAAACTCACACTACACCCTGTCACCTGTAACACTACATCCTGTCACAAACTCACACTACACCCTATCACCTGTAACATTACACCCTGTCACATACTCACAGTACACCCTATCACCTGTAACACTACACCATGTCACCTGTAACACTACACCCTGTCACATACTCACACTACACCCTATCACCTGTAACACTACATCCTGTCACATACTCACACTACACCCTATCACCTGTAACACTACATCCTGTCACATACTCACACTACACCCTATCACCTGTAACACTACACCCTGTCACATACTCACACTACACCCTATGACCTGTAACACTACACCCTGTCACCTGTAACACTACACCCTGTCACATACTCACACTACACCCTATCACCTGTACCACTACACCCTGTCACATACTCACACTACACCCTATCACCTGTAACACTACACCCTGTCACATACTCACACTACACCCTGTCACCTGTAACACTACACCCTGTCACCTGTAACACTACATCCTGTCACATACTCACACTACACCCTATCACCTGTAACACTACACCCTGTCACATACTCACACTACACCCTATCACCTGAAACACTACACCCTGTCACATACTCACACTACACCCTGTCACCTGTAGCACTACACCCTGTCACATTCTCAAACTACACCCTATCACCTGAAACACTACACTCTGTCACATACTCAAACACACCCTGTCACCTGTAGTACTACACCCTGTCACATACTCACACTACACCCTGTCACCTGTAGCACTACACTCTGTCACATACTCAAACTCACCCTGTCACCTGTAACACTACACCCTGTCACATACTCACACTACACCCTGTCACCTGTAACACTACACTCTGTCACATACTCACACTACATCCTGTCACCTGTAACACTACATCCTGTCACAAACTCACACTACACCCTGTCACCTGTAACACTACATCCTGTCATAAACTCACACTACACCCTATCACCTGTAACATTACACCCTGTCACATACTCACAGTACACCCTATCACCTGTAACACTACACCATGTCACCTGTAACACTACACCCTGTCACATACTCACACTACACCCTATCACCTGTAACACTACATCCTGTCACATACTCACACTACACCCTATCACCTGTAACACTACATCCTGTCACATACTCACACTACACCCTATCACCTGTAACACTACACCCTGTCACATACTCACACTACACCCTATGACCTGTAACACTACACCCTGTCACCTGTAACACTACACCCTGTCACATACTCACACTACACCCTATCACCTGTAACACTACACCCTGTCACATACTCACACTACACCCTGTCACCTGTAACACTACACCCTGTCACATACTCACACTACACCCTATCACCTGTAACACTACACCCTGTCACATACTCACACTACACCCTATCACCTGTAACACTACACCCTGTCACATACTCACACTACACCCTGTCACCTGTACCACTACACCCTGTCACATACTCACACTACACCCTGTCACCTGTAACACTACACCCTGTCACCTGTAACACTACACCCTGTCACATACTCACACTACACCCTATCACCTGAAACACTACACCCTGTCACATACTCACACTACACCCTGTCACCTGTAGCACTACACCCTGTCACATACTCAAACTACACCCTATCACCTGAAACACTACACTCTGTCACATACTCAAACACACCCTGTCACCTGTAGCACTACACCCTGTCACATACTCACACTACACCCTGTCACCTGTAGCACTACACTCTGTCACATACTCAAACTCACCCTGTCACCTGTAACACTACACCCTGTCACATACTCACACTACACCCTATCACCTGTAACACTACACCCTATCACATACTCACACTACACCCTATCACCTGTAAACCTACACTCTGTCACATACTCACACTACACCCTGTCACCTGTAACACTACACTCTGTCACATACTCACACTACACCCTATCACCTGTAACAATACACCCTCTCACCTGTAACACTACACCCTGTCACATACTCACACTACAGCCTATCACCTGTAACACTACACTACACCCTGTCACATACTCACACTACACCCTATCACATAGTCACACTACACCCTGTCACCTGTAACACTACACCCTGTCACATACTCACACTACACCCTATCACCTGTAACACTACACCCTGTCACATACTCACACTACACCCTGTCACATACTCACACTTCACCCTGTCACCTGTAACACTACACTCTGTCACATACATACACTACACCCTATCACCTGTAACACTACACCCTGTCACATACTCACACTACACCCTATCATCTGTAACACTACACCCTGTCACCTGTAACACTACACCCTGTCACAGACTCACACTACACCCTGTCACATACTCACACTACACCCTATCACCTGCAACACTACAACCTGTCACCTGTAACACTACACCCTGTCACATACTCACACTACACCCTGTCACATACTCAAACTCACCCTGTCACCTGTAACACTACATCCTGTCACACACTCACACTACATCCTGTCACATACTCACACTACACCCTGTCACACACTCACACTACATCCTGACACATACTCACCCTGTCACCTGTAACACTACACCCTGTCACATACTCACACTACACCCTATCACCTGTAACACTACACCCTGTCACATACTCACACTAGACCCTATCACCTGTAACACTACACTCTGTCACATACTCACACTACACCCTGTCACCTGTAACACTACATCCTGTCACATACTCACACTACACCCTATCACCTGTAACATTACACCCTGTCACATACTCACACTACACCCTGTCACCTGTAACACTACACCCTGTCACCTGTAGCACTACACCCTGTCACATACTCACACTACACCCTATCACCTGTAACACTACACCCTGTCACATACTCACACTACACCCTATCATCTGAAACACTACACCCTGTCACATACTCACACTACACCCTGTCACCTGTAGCACTACACCCTGTGACATACTCACACTACACCCTATTACCTGAAACACTACACTCTGTCACATACTCAAACACACCCTGTCACCTGAAGCACTACACCCTGTCACATACTCACACTACACCCTGTCACCTGTAGCACTACACTCTGTCACATACTCAAACTCACCCTGTCACCTGTAACACTTCACCCTGTCACATACTCACACTACACCCTATCACCTGTAACACTACAACCTGTCACCTGTAACACTACACCCTGTCACATACTCACACTACACCCTGTCACCTGTAACACTACACCCTGTCACATACTCACACTACACCCTATCACCTGTAACACTACACCCTGTCACATACTCACACTACACCCTATCACCTGTAACACTACACCCTGTCACATACTCACACTACACCCTGTCACCTGTACCACTACACCCTGTCACATACTCACACTACACCCTATCACCTGTAACACTACACCCTGTCACATACTCACACTACACCCTGTCACCTGTAACACTACACCCTGTCACCTGTAACACTACACCCTGTCACATACTCACATTACACCCTATCACCTGAAACACTACACCCTGTCACATACTCACACTACACCCTGTCACCTGTAGCACTACACCCTGTCACATACTCAAAGTACACCCTATCACCTGAAACACTACACTCTGTCACATACTCAAACACACCCTGTCACCTGTAGCACTACACCCTGTCACATACTCACACTACACCCTGTCACCTGTAGCACTACACTCTGTCACATACTCAAACTCACCCTGTCACCTGTAACACTACACCCTGTCACATACTCACACTACACCCTATCACCTGTAACACTACACCCTATCACATACTCACACTACACCCTATCACCTGTAAACCTACACTCTGTCACATACTCACACTACACCCTGTCACCTGTAACACTACACTCTGTCACATACTCACACTACACCCTATCACCTGTAACAATACACCCTCTCACCTGTAACACTACACCCTGTCACATACTCACACTACAGCCTATCACCTGTAACACTACACTACACCCTGTCACATACTCACACTACACCCTATCACATAGGCACACTACACCCTGTCACCTGTAACACTACACCCTGTCACATACTCACACTACACCCTATCACCTGTAACACTACACCCTGTCACATACTCACACTACACCCTGTCACATACTCACACTTCACCCTGTCACCTGTAACACTACACTCTGTCACATACATACACTACACCCTATCACCTGTAACACTACACCCTGTCACATACTCACACTACACCCTATCATCTGTAACACTACACCCTGTCACCTGTAACACTACACCCTGTCACAGACTCACACTACACCCTGTCACATACTCACACTACACCCTATCACCTGCAACACTACAACCTGTCACCTGTAACACTACACCCTGTCACATACTCACACTACACCCTGTCACATACTCAAACTCACCCTGTCACCTGTAACACTACATCCTGTCACACACTCACACTACATCCTGTCACATACTCACACTACACCCTGTCACACACTCACACTACATCCTGACACATACTCACCCTGTCACCTGTAATACTACACCCTGTCACATACTCACACTACACCCTATCACCTGTAACACTACACCCTGTCACATACTCACACTAGACCCTATCACCTGTAACACTACACTCTGTCACATACTCACACTACACCCTGTCACCTGTAACACTACATCCTGTCACATACTCACACTACACCCTATCACCTGTAACATTACACCCTGTCACATACTCACACTACACCCTGTCACCTGTAACACTACACCCTGTCACCTGTAGCACTACACCCTGTCACATACTCACACTACACCCTATCACCTGTAACACTACACCCTGTCACATACTCACACTACACCCTATCATCTGAAACACTACACCCTGTCACATACTCACACTACACCCTGTCACCTGTAGCACTACACCCTGTGACATACTCACACTACACCCTATTACCTGAAACACTAGACTCTGTCACATACTCAAACACACCCTGTCACCTGAAGCACTACACCCTGTCACATACTCACACTACACCCTGTCACCTGTAGCACTACACTCTGTCACATACTCAAACTCACCCTGTCACCTGTAACACTTCAACCTGTCACATACTCACACTACACCCTATCACCTGTAACACTACACTCTGTCACATACTCACACTACACCCTATCACCTGTAACACTACACCCTATCACATACTCACACTACACCCTATCACCTGTAACACTACACTCTGTCACATACTCACACTACACCCTATCACCTGTACCACTAATCCTGTTGCATACTCACACTACAACCTATCACCTGTAACACTACACCCTGTCACATACTCACTCTACACCCTATCACCTGTAACACTACACCCTGTCACCTGTAACACTACACCCTGTCACATACTCACACTACACCATATCACCTGTAACACTACACCCTGTCACATACTCACTCTACACCCTGTCACCTGTACCACTACACCCTGTCACATACTCACACTACACCCTGTCACCTGTAACACTACACCCTGTCACCTGTAACACTACATCCTGTCACATACTCACACTACACCCTATCACCTGTAACTCTACACCCTGTCACATACTCACACTACACCCTGTCACCTGTAACACTACACCCTGTCACATACTCACACTAGACCCTATCACCTGTAACAATACACCCTGTCACATACTCTCACTACACCCTATCACCTGTAACACTACACCCTGTCACATACTCACACTACACTCTGTCACCTGTACCACTACACCCTGTCACATACTCACACTACATCCTATCACCTGAAATACTACACTCTGTCACATACTCAAACACAACCTGTCACCTGTAAACTACACTCTGTAACATACTCACACTACATCCTATCACCTGTAACACTACACCCTGTCACCTGTAACACTACACCCTGTCACATTCTCACACTACACCCTATCACATGTGACACTACACCCTGTCACATACTCACATTACACCCTATCACATACTCACACTACACCCTGTCACCTGTAACACTACACCCTGTCACATACTCACACTACACCCTATCACCTGTAACACTACACCCTGTCACATACTCACACTACACCCTGTCACCTGTAACACTACATCCTGTCACATACTCACACTACACCCTTTCACCTGTAACATTACATCCTGTCACATAATCACACTACACCCTATCACCTGTAACATTACACCCTGTCACATACTCACACTACACCCTGTCACCTGTAACACTACACCCTGTCACCTGTAGCACTACACCCTGTCACATACTCACACTACACCCTGTCACCTGTAACTCTACACCCTGTCACATACTCACACTACACCCTATCACCTGTAACACTACACCCTGTCACATACTCACACTACACCCTGTCACCTGTACCACTACACCCTGTCACATACTGACACTACACCCTATCACCTGAAACACTACACTCTGTCACATACTCAAACACAACCTGTCACCTGTAGCACTACACTCTGTCACATACTCACACTACACCCTGTCACCTGTAACAGTACACCCTGTCACATACTCACACTACACCCTATCACCTGTAACACTACAACCTGTCACATACTCACACTACACCCTATCACATACTCACACTACATCCTGTCACCTTTAACATTACATCCTGTCACATACTCACACTACACCCTATCACCTGTAACATTACACCCTGTCACATACTCACACTACACCCTGTCACCTGTAACACTACACCCTGTCACATACTCACACTACACCCTATCACCTGTAACACTACATCCTGTCACATACTCACACTACACCCTATCACCTGTAACACTACATCCTGTTGCATACTCACACTACAACCTATCACCTGTAACACTACACCCTGTGACATACTCACACTACACCCTATCACCTGTAACACTACACCCTGTCACCTGTAACACTACACCCTGTCACATACTCACTCTACACCCTATCACCTGTAACACTACACCCTGTCACATACTCACACTACACCCTGTCACCTGTACCACTACACCCTGTCACATACTCACACTACACCCTGTCACCTGTAACA
The DNA here is from genome assembly GCA_031769625.1 of Taudactylus pleione. Taxonomy (NCBI): domain Eukaryota; kingdom Metazoa; phylum Chordata; class Amphibia; order Anura; family Myobatrachidae; genus Taudactylus; species Taudactylus pleione. The sequence goes on along the minus strand of JAUIMM010000104.1, from coordinate 8,253,351 downwards.
CTACACCCTGTCACCTGTAACACTACATCCTGTCACATACTCACACTACACCCTATCACCTGTAACTCTACACCCTGTCACATACTCACACTACACCCTGTCACCTGTAACACTACACCCTGTCACCTGTAGCACTACACGCTGTCACATACTCACACTACACCCTATCACCTGTAACACTACACCCTGTCACATACTCACACTACACCCTATCACCTGAAACACTACACCCTGTCATACTCACACTACACCCTGTCACCTGTAGCACTACACCCTGTCACATACTCACACTACACCCTATCACGTGAAACACTACACTCTGTCACATACTCAAAGTCACCCTGTCACCTGTAACACTACACCCTGTCACATACTCACACTACACCCTATCACCTGTAACACTACACTCTGTCACATACTCACTCTACACCCTGTCACCTGTAACACTACACTCTGTCACATACTCACACTACATCCTTTCACCTGTAACACTACACCCTGTCACCTGTAACACTACACCCTGTCACATTCTCACACTACACCCTATCACCTGTGACACTACACCCTGTCACATACTCACACTGCACCCTATCACATACTCACACTACACCCTGTCACCTGTAACACTACACCCTGTCACATTCTCACACTACACCCTATCACCTGTAACACTACACCCTGTCAAATACTCACACTACACCCTATCACCTGTAACACTACACCCTGTCACCTGTAACACTACACCCTGTCACATACTCACACTACACCCTGTCACATACTCACACTACACCCTATCACCTGTAACACTACACCCTGTCACCTGTAACACTACACCCTGTCACATACTCACACTACACCCTGTCACATACTCAAACTCACCCTGTCACCTGTAACACTACATCCTTTCACACACTCACACTATATCCTGTCACATACTCACACTACACCCTGTCACTCACTCACACTACATCCTGACACATACTCACCCTGTCACCTGTAACACTACACCCTGTCACAAACTCACACTACACCCTATCACCTGTAACACTACATCCTGTCACATACTCACACTACACCCTGTCACCTGTAACACTACACTCTGTCACATACTCACACTACATCCTGTCACCTGTAACACTACATCCTGTCACAAACTCACACTACACCCTGTCACCTGTAACACTACATCCTGTCACAAACTCACACTACACCCTATCACCTGTAACATTACACCCTGTCACATACTCACAGTACACACGATCACCTGTAACACTACACCATGTCACCTGTAACACTACACCCTGTCACATACTCACACTACACCCTATCACCTGTAACACTACATCCTGTCACATACTCACACTACACCCTATCACCTGTAACACGACATCCTGTCACATACTCACTCTACACCCTATCACCTGTAACACTACACACTGTCACATACTCACACTACACCCTATGACCTGTAACACTACAGCCTGTCACCTGTAACACTACACCCTGTCACATACTCACACTACACCCTATCACCTGTAACACTACACCCTGTCACATACTCACACTACACCCTGTCACCTGTACCACTACACCCTGTCACATACTCACACTACACCCTATCACCTGTAACACTACACCCTGTCACATACTCACACTACACCCTGTCACCTGTAACACTACACCCTGTCACCTGTAACACTACATCCTGTCACATACTCACACTACACCCTATCACCTGTAACACTACACCCTGTCACATACTCACACTACACCCTATCACCTGAAACACTACACCCTGTCACATACTCACACTACACCCTGTCACCTGTAGCACTACACCCTGTCACATACTCAAACTACACCCTATCACCTGAAACACTACACTCTGTCACATACTCAAACACACCCTGTCACCTGTAGCACTACACCCTGTCACATACTCACACTACACCCTGTCACCTGTAGCACTACACTCTGTCACATACTCAAACTCACCCTGTCACCTGTAACACTACACCCTGTCAAATACTCACACTCCACCCTATCACCTGTAACACTACACCCTATCACATACTCACACTACACCCTATCACCTGTAAACCTACACTCTGTCACATACTCACACTACACCCTGTCACCTGTAACACTACACTCTGTCACATACTCACACTACACCCTATCACCTGTAACACTACACCCTGTCACCTGTAACACTACATCCTGTCACATACTCACACTACAGCCTATCACCTGTAACACTACACTACACCCTGTCACATACTCACACTACACCCTATCACATACTCACACTACAACCTGTCACCTGTAACACTACACCCTGTCACATTCTCACACTACACCCTGTCACCTGTAACACTACACCCTGTCAAATACTCACACTACACCCTATCACCTGTAACACTACACCCTGTCACCTGTAACACTACACCCTGTCACATACTCACACTACACCCTGTCACATACTCACACTACACCCTATCACCTGTAACACTACACCCTGTCACCTGTAACACTACACCCTGTCACATACTCACACTACACCCTGTCACATACTCAAACTCACCCTGTCACCTGTAACACTACATCCTTTCACACACTCACACTACATCCTGTCACATACTCACACTACACCCTGTCACTCACTCACACTACATCCTGACACATACTCACCCTGTCACCTGTAACACTACACCCTGTCACATACTCACACTACACCCTATCACCTGTAACACTACTTCCTGTCACATACTCACACTACACCCTGTCACCTCTAACACTACACTCTGTCACATACTCACATTACACCCTGTCACCTGTAACACTACATCCTGTCACAAACTCACACTACACCCTGTCACCTGTAACACTACATCCTGTCACAAACTCACACTACACCCTATCACCTGTAACATTACAACCTGTCACATACTCACACTACACCCTATCTCCTGTAAAACTACACCATGTCACCTGTAACACTACACCCTGTCACATACTCACACTACACCCTATCACCTGTAACACTACATCCTGTCACATACTCACACTACACCCTATCACCTGTAACACTACATCCTGTCACATACTCACACTACACCCTATCACCTGTAACACTACACCCTGTCACATACTCCCACTACACCCTATGACCTGTAACACTACACCCTGTCACCGGTAACACTACACCCTGTCACATACTCACACTACACCCTATCACCTGTAACACTACACCCTGTCACATACTCACACTACACCCTGTCACCTGTAACACTACCCCCTGTCACATACTCACACTACACCCTATCACCTGTAACACTACACCCTGTCACATACTCACACTACACCCTGTAACCTGTAACACTACACTCTGTCACCTGTAACACTACATCCTGTCACATACTCACACTACACCCTATCACCTGTAACTCTACACCCTGTCACATACTCACACTACACCCTATCACCTGAAACACTACACCCTGTCACATACTCACACTACACCCTGTCACCTGTAGCACTACACCATGTCACATACTCAAACTACACCCTATCACCTGAAACACTACACTCTGTCACATACTCAAACACACCCTGTCACCTGTAGCACTACACCCTGTCACATACTCACACTACACCCTGTCACCTGTAGCACTACACTCTGTCACATACTCACACTACACCCTATCACCTGTAACACTACACTCTGTCACATACTCACACTACACCCAGTCACCTGTAACACTACACTCTGTCACATACTCTCACTACACCCTATCACCTGTAACACTACACCCTGTCACCTGTAACACTACACCCTGTCACATACTCACACTACAGCCTATCACCTGTAACACTACACTACACCCTGTCACATACTCACACTACACCCTATCACATAGTCACACTACACCCTGTCACCTGTAACACTACACCCTGTCACATACTCACACTACACCCTATCACCTGTAACACTACACCCTGTCACATACTCACACTACACCCTGTCACATACTCACACTTCACCCTGTCACCTGTAACACTACACCCTGTCACATACTCACACTACACCCTATCACCTGTAACACTACACCCTGTCACATACTCACACTACACCCTGTCACATACTCACACTTCACCCTGTCACCTGTAACACTACACTCTGTCACATACATACACTACACCCTATCACCTGTAACACTACACCCTGTCACATACTCACACTACACCCTATCATCTGTAACACTACACCCTGTCACCTGTAACACTACACCCTGTCACAGACTCACACTACACCCTATCACATACTCACACTACACCCTATCACCTGCAACACTACAACCTGTCACCTGTAACACTACACCCTGTCACATACTCACACTACACCCTGTCACATACTCAAACTCACCCTGTCACCTGTAACACTACATCCTGTCACACACTCACACTACATCCTGTCACATACTCACACTACACCCTGTCACACACTCACACTACATCCTGACACATACTCACCCTGTCACCTGTAACACTACACCCTGTCACATACTCACACTACACCCTATCACCTGTAACACTACACTCTGTCACATACTCACACTACACCCAGTCACCTGTAACACTACACTCTGTCACATACTCTCACTACACCCTATCACCTGTAACACTACACCCTGTCACCTGTAACACTACACCCTGTCACATACTCACACTACAGCCTATCACCTGTAACACTACACTACACCCTGTCACATACTCACACTACACCCTATCACATAGTCACACTACACCCTGTCACCTGTAACACTACACCCTGTCACATACTCACACTACACCCTATCACCTGTAACACTACACCCTGTCACATACTCACACTACACCCTGTCACATACTCACACTTCACCCTGTCACCTGTAACACTACACCCTGTCACATACTCACACTACACCCTATCACCTGTAACACTACACCCTGTCACATATTCACACTACACCCTGTCACATACTCACACTTCACCCTGTCACCTGTAACACTACACTCTGTCACATACATACACTACACCCTATCACCTGTAACACTACACCCTGTCACATACTCACACTACACCCTATCATCTGTAACACTACACCCTGTCACCTGTAACACTACACCCTGTCACAGACTCACACTACACCCTATCACATACTCACACTACACCCTATCACCTGCAACACTACAACCTGTCACCTGTAACACTACACCCTGTCACATACTCACACTACACCCTGTCACATACTCAAACTCACCCTGTCATCTGTAACACTACATCCTGTCACACACTCACACTACATCCTGTCACATACTCACACTACACCCTGTCACACACTCACACTACATCCTGACACATACTCACCCTGTCACCTGTAACACTACACCCTGTCACATACTCACACTACACCCTATCACCTGTAACACTACACCCTGTCACATACTCACACTAGACCCTATCACCTGTAACACTACACCCTGTCACATACTCACACTACACCCTATCACCTGTAACACTACACTCTGTCATATACTCACACTACACCCTGTCACCTGTAACACTACATCCTGTCACATACTCACACTACACCCTATCACCTGTAACATTACACCCTGTCACATACTCACACTACACCCTGTCACCTGTAACACTACACCCTGTCACTTGTAACACTATACCCTATCACATACTCACACTATACCCTATCACCTGTAACACTACATCCTGTCACATACTCACACTACACCCTATCACCTGTAACACTACATCCTGTTGCTTACTCACACTACAACCTATCACCTGTAACACTACACCCTGTCACATACTCACACTACACCCTATCACCTGTAACACTACACCCTGTCACCTGTAACAATACACCCTGTCACATACTCACACTACACCCTATCACCTGTAACACTACGCCCTGTCACATACTCACACTACACCCTGTTACCTGTACCACTACACCCTGTCACATACTCACACTAAACCCTGTCACCTGTAACACTACACCCTGTCACCTGTAACACTACATACTGTCACATACTCACACTACACCCTGTCACCTGTAGCACTACACTCTGTCATATACTCAAACTCACCCTGTCACCTGTAACACTACACCCTGTCACATACTCACACTACACCCTATCATCTGTAACACTACACTCTGTCACATACTCACACTACACCCTGTCACATACTCACACTACATCCTATCACCTGTAACACTACACCCTGTCACCTGTAACACTACATCCTGTCACATACTCACACTACACCCTATCACCTGTAACACTACACCCTGTCACATACTCACACTACACCCTATCACCTGAAACACTACACCCTGTCACATACTCACACTACACCCTGTCACCTGTAGCACTACACCCTGTCACATACTCAAACTACACCCTATCACCTGAAACACTACACTCTGTCACATACTCAAACACACCCTGTCACCTGTAGCACTACACCCTGTCACATACTCACACTACACCCTATCACCTGAAACACTACACCCTGTCATACTCACACTACACCCTGTCACCTGTAGCACTACACCCTGTCACATACTCACACTACACCCTATCACGTGAAACACTACACTCTGTCACATACTCAAAGTCACCCTGTCACCTGTAACACTACACCCTGTCACATACTCACACTACACCCTATCACCTGTAACACTACACTCTGTCACATACTCACTCTACACCCTGTCACCTGTAACACTACACTCTGTCACATACTCACACTACATCCTTTCACCTGTAACACTACACCCTGTCACCTGTAACACTACACCCTGTCACATTCTCACACTACACCCTATCACCTGTGACACTACACCCTGTCACATACTCACACTGCACCCTATCACATACTCACACTACACCCTGTCACCTGTAACACTACACCTTGTCACATTCTCACACTACACCCTATCACCTGTAACACTACACCCTGTCAAATACTCACACTACACCCTATCACCTGTAACACTACACCCTGTCACCTGTAACACTACACCCTGTCACATACTCACACTACACCCTGTCACATACTCACACTACACCCTATCACCTGTAACACTACACCCTGTCACCTGTAACACTACACCCTGTCACATACTCACACTACACCCTGTCACATACTCAAACTCACCCTGTCACCTGTAACACTACATCCTTTCACACACACACTATATCCTGTCACATACTCACACTACACCCTGTCACTCACTCACACTACATCCTGACACATACTCACCCTGTCACCTGTAACACTACACCCTGTCACAAACTCACACTACACCCTATCACCTGTAACACTACATCCTGTCACATACTCACACTACACCCTGTCACCTGTAACACTACACTCTGTCACATACTCACACTACATCCTGTCACCTGTAACACTACATCCTGTCACAAACTCACACTACACCCTGTCACCTGTAACACTACATCCTGTCACAAACTCACACTACACCCTATCACCTGTAACATTACACCCTGTCACATACTCACAGTACACACGATCACCTGTAACACTACACCATGTCACCTGTAACACTACACCCTGTCACATACTCACACTACACCCTATCACCTGTAACACTACATCCTGTCACATACTCACACTACACCCTATCACCTGTAACACGACATCCTGTCACATACTCACACTACACCCTATCACCTGTAACACTACACACTGTCACATACTCACACTACACCCTATGACCTGTAACACTACACCCTGTCACCTGTAACACTACACCCTGTCACATACTCACACTACACCCTATCACCTGTAACACTACACCCTGTCACATACTCACACTACACCCTGTCACCTGTACCACTACACCCTGTCACATACTCACACTACACCCTATCACCTGTAACACTACACCCTGTCACATACTCACACTACACCCTGTCACCTGTAACACTACACCCTGTCACCTGTAACACTACATCCTGTCACATACTCACACTACACCCTATCACCTGTAACACTACACCCTGTCACATACTCACACTACACCCTATCACCTGAAACACTACACCCTGTCACATACTCACACTACACCCTGTCACCTGTAGCACTACACCCTGTCACATACTCACACTACACCCTGTCACCTGTAGCACTACACTCTGTCACATACTCAAACTCACCCTGTCACCTGTAACACTACACCCTGTCAAATACTCACACTACACCCTATCACCTGTAACACTACACCCTATCACATACTCACACTACACCCTATCACCTGTAAACCTACACTCTGTCACAAACTCACACTACACCCTGTCACCTGTAACACTACACTCTGTCACATACTCACACTACACCCTATCACCTGTAACACTACACCCTGTCACCTGTAACACTACATCCTGTCACATACTCACACTACAGCCTATCACCTGTAACACTACACTACACCCTGTCACATACTCACACTACACCCTATCACATACTCACACTACAACCTGTCACCTGTAACACTACACCCTGTCACATTCTCACACTACACCCTGTCACCTGTAACACTACACCCTGTCAAATACTCACACTACACCCTATCACCTGTAACACTACACCCTGTCACCTGTAACACTACACCCTGTCACATACTCACACTACACCCTGTCACATACTCACACTACACCCTATCACCTGTAACACTACACCCTGTCACCTGTAACACTACACCCTGTCACATACTCACACTACACCCTGTCACATACTCAAACTCACCCTGTCACCTGTAACACTACATCCTTTCACACACTCACACTACATCCTGTCACATACTCACACTACACCCTGTCACTCACTCACACTACATCCTGACACATACTCACCCTGTCACCTGTAACACTACACCCTGTCACATACTCACACTACACCCTATCACCTGTAACACTACTTCCTGTCACATACTCACACTACACCCTGTCACCTCTAACACTACACTCTGTCACATACTCACATTACACCCTGTCACCTGTAACACTACATCCTGTCACAAACTCACACTACACCCTGTCACCTGTAACACTACATCCTGTCACAAACTCACACTACACCCTATCACCTGTAACATTACAACCTGTCACATACTCACACTACACCCTATCTCCTGTAAAACTACACCATGTCACCTGTAACACTACACCCTGTCACATACTCACACTACACCCTATCACCTGTAACACTACATCCTGTCACATACTCACACTACACCCTATCACCTGTAACACTACATCCTGTCACATACTCACACTACACCCTATCACCTGTAACACTACACCCTGTCACATACTCCCACTACACCCTATGACCTGTAACACTACACCCTGTCACCGGTAACACTACACCCTGTCACATACTCACACTACACCCTATCACCTGTAACACTACACCCTGTCACATACTCACACTACACCCTGTCACCTGTAACACTACCCCCTGTCACATACTCACACTACACCCTATCACCTGTAACACTACACCCTGTCACATACTCACACTACACCCTGTAACCTGTAACACTACACTCTGTCACCTGTAACACTACATCCTGTCACATACTCACACTACACCCTATCACCTGTAACTCTACACCCTGTCACATACTCACACTACACCCTATCACCTGAAACACTACACCCTGTCACATACTCACACTACACCCTGTCACCTGTAGCACTACACCCTGTCACATACTCAAACTACACCCTATCACCTGAAACACTACACTCTGTCACATACTCAAACACACCCTGTCACCTGTAGCACTACACCCTGTCACATACTCACACTACACCCTGTCACCTGTAGCACTACACTCTGTCACATACTCACACTACACCCTATCACCTGTAACACTACACTCTGTCACATACTCACACTACACCCAGTCACCTGTAACACTACACTCTGTCACATACTCTCACTACACCCTATCACCTGTAACACTACACCCTGTCACCTGTAACACTACACCCTGTCACATACTCACACTACAGCCTATCACATAGTCACACTACACCCTGTCACCTGTAACACTACACCCTGTCACATACTCACACTACACCCTATCACCTGTAACACTACACCCTGTCACATACTCACACTACACCCTGTCACATACTCACACTTCACCCTGTCACCTGTAACACTACACCCTGTCACATACTCACACTACACCCTATCACCTGTAACACTACACCCTGTCACATACTCACACTACACCCTGTCACATACTCACACTTCACCCTGTCACCTGTAACACTACACTCTGTCACATACATACACTACACCCTATCACCTGTAACACTACACCCTGTCACATACTCACACTACACCCTATCATCTGTAACACTACACCCTGTCACCTGTAACACTACACCCTGTCACAGACTCACACTACACCCTATCACATACTCACACTACACCCTATCACCTGCAACACTACAACCTGTCACCTGTAACACTACACCCTGTCACATACTCACACTACACCCTGTCACATACTCAAACTCACCCTGTCACCTGTAACACTACATCCTGTCACACACTCACACTACATCCTGTCACATACTCACACTACACCCTGTCACACACTCACACTACATCCTGACACATACTCACCCTGTCACCTGTAACACTACACCCTGTCACATACTCACACTACACCCTATCACCTGTAACACTACACTCTGTCACATACTCACACTACACCCAGTCACCTGTAACACTACACTCTGTCACATACTCTCACTACACCCTATCACCTGTAACACTACACCCTGTCACCTGTAACACTACACCCTGTCACATACTCACACTACAGCCTATCACCTGTAACACTACACTACACCCTGTCACATACTCACACTACACCCTATCACATAGTCACACTACACCCTGTCACCTGTAACACTACACCCTGTCACATACTCACACTACACCCTATCACCTGTAACACTACACCCTGTCACATACTCACACTACACCCTGTCACATACTCACACTTCACCCTGTCACCTGTAACACTACACCCTGTCACATACTCACACTACACCCTATCACCTGTAACACTACACCCTGTCACATACTCACACTACACCCTGTCACATACTCACACTTCACCCTGTCACCTGTAACACTACACTCTGTCACATACATACACTACACCCTATCACCTGTAACACTACACCCTGTCACATACTCACACTACACCCTATCATCTGTAACACTACACCCTGTCACCTGTAACACTACACCCTGTCACAGACTCACACTACACCCTATCACATACTCACACTACACCCTATCACCTGCAACACTACAACCTGTCACCTGTAACACTACACCCTGTCACATACTCACACTACACCCTGTCACATACTCAAACTCACCCTGTCACCTGTAACACTACATCCTGTCACACACTCACACTACATCCTGTCACATACTCACACTACACCCTGTCACACACTCACACTACATCCTGACACATACTCACCCTGTCACCTGTAACACTACACCCTGTCACATACTCACACTACACCCTATCACCTGTAACACTACACCCTGTCACATACTCACACTAGACCCTATCACCTGTAACACTACACCCTGTCACATACTCACACTACACCCTATCACCTGTAACACTACACTCTGTCATATACTCACACTACACCCTGTCACCTGTAACACTACATCCTGTCACATACTCACACTACACCCTATCACCTGTAACATTACACCCTGTCACATACTCACACTACACCCTGTCACCTGTAACACTACACCCTGTCACTTGTAACACTACACCCTATCACATACTCACACTATACCCTATCACCTGTAACACTACATCCTGTCACATACTCACACTACACCCTATCACCTGTAACACTACATCCTGTTGCATACTCACACTACAACCTATCACCTGTAACACTACACCCTGTCACATACTCACACTACACCCTATCACCTGTAACACTACACCCTGTCACCTGTAACAATACACCCTGTCACATACTCACACTACACCCTATCACCTGTAACACTACGCCCTGTCACATACTCACACTACACCCTGTTACCTGTACCACTACACCCTGTCACATACTCACACTAAACCCTGTCACCTGTAACACTACACCCTGTCACCTGTAACACTACATACTGTCACATACTCACACTACACTCTATCACCTGTAACTCTACACCCTGTCACATACTCACACTACACCCTGTCACCTGTAGCACTACACTCTGTCATATACTCAAACTCACCCTGTCACCTGTAACACTACACCCTGTCACATACTCACACTACACCCTATCATCTGTAACACTACACTCTGTCACATACTCACACTACACCCTGTCACATACTCACACTACATCCTATCACCTGTAACACTACACCCTGTCACCTGTAACACTATACCCTGTCACAGTCTCACACTACACCCTATCACCTGTAACACCACACCCTGTCAAATACTCACACTACACCCTATCACCTGTAACACTACACCCTGTCACCTGTAACACTACACCCTGTCACATACTCACACTACACCCTGTCACATACTCACACTACACCCTGTCACCTGTAACACTACACCCTGTCACCTGTAACACTACACCCTGTCACATACTCACACTACACCCTGTCACATACTCAAACTCACCCTGTCACCTGTAACACTACATCCTTTCACACACTCACACTATATCCTGTCACATACTCACACTACACCCTGTCACTCACTCACACTACATCCTGACACATACTCACCCTGTCACCTGTAACACTACACCCTGTCACATACTCACACTACACCCTATCACCTGTAACACTACATCCTGTCACATACTCACACTACACCCTGTCACCTGTAACACTACACTCTGTCACATACTCACACTACATCCTGTCACCTGTAACACTACATCCTGTCACAAACTCACACTACACCCTGTCACCTGTAACACTACATCCAGTCACAAACTCACACTACACCCTATCACCTGTAACATTACACCCTGTCACATACTCACAGTACACCCGATCACCTGTAACACTACACCATGTCACCTGTAACACTACACCCTGTCACATACTCACACTACACCCTATCACCTGTAACACTACATCCTGTCACATACTCACACTACACCCTATCACCTGTAACACGACATCCTGTCACATACTCACACTACACCCTATCACCTGTAACACTACACCCTGTCACATACTCACACTACACCCTATGACCTGTAACACTACACCCTGTCACCTGTAACACTACACCCTGTCACATACTCACACTACACCCTATCACCTGTAACACTACACCCTGTCACATACTCACACTACACCCTGTCACCTGTACCACTACACCCTGTCACATACTCACACTACACCCTATCACCTGTAACACTACACCCTGTCACATACTCAAACTACACCCTGTCACCTGTAACACTACACCCTGTCACCTGTAACACTACATCCTGTCACATACTCACACTACACCCTATCACCTGTAACACTACACCCTGTCACATACTCACACTACACCCTATCACCTGAAACACTACACCCTGTCACATACTCACACTACACCCTGTCACCTGTAGCACTACACCCTGTCACATACTCAAACTACACCCTATCACCTGAAACACTACACTCTGTCACATACTCAAACACACCCTGTCACCTGTAGCACTACACCCTGTCACATACTCACACTACACCCTGTCACCTGTAGCACTACACTCTGTCACATACTCAAACTCACCCTGTCACCTGTAACACTACACCCTGTCACATACTCACTCTACACCCTATCACCTGTAACACTACACCCTATCACATACTCACACTACACCCTATCACCTGTAAACCTACACTCTGTCACATACTCACACTACACCCTGTCACCTGTAACACTACACTCTGTCACATACTCACACTACACCCTATCACCTGTAACACTACACCCTGTCACCTGTAACACTACACCCTGTCACATACTCACACTACAGCCTATCACCTGTAACACTACACTACACCCTGTCACATACTCACACTACACCCTATCACATACTCACACTACACCCTGTCACCTGTAACACTACACCCTGTCACATACTCACACTACACCCTATCACCTGTAACACTACACCCTGTCACATACTCACACTACACCCTATCACATACTCACACTACACCCTGTCACCTGTAACACTACACCCTGTCAAATACTCACACTACACCCTATCACCTGTAACACTACACCCTGTCACCTGTAACACTACACCCTGTCACATACTCACACTACACCCTATCACCTGTAACACTACACCCTGTCACATACTCAAACTACACCCTGTCACCTGTAACACTACACCCTGTCACCTGTAACACTACATCCTGTCACATACTCACACTACACCCTATCACCTGTAACACTACACCCTGTCACATACTCACACTACACCCTATCACCTGAAACACTACACCCTGTCACATACTCACACTACACCCTGTCACCTGTAGCACTACACCCTGTCACATACTCAAACTACACCCTATCACCTGAAACACTACACTCTGTCACATACTCAAACACACCCTGTCACCTGTAGCACTACACCCTGTCACATACTCACACTACACCCTGTCACCTGTAGCACTACACTCTGTCACATACTCAAACTCACCCTGTCACCTGTAACACTACACCCTGTCACATACTCACACTACACCCTATCACCTGTAACACTATACCCTATCACATACTCACACTACACCCTATCACCTGTAAACCTACACTCTGTCACATACTCACACTACACCCTGTCACCTGTAACACTACACTCTGTCACATACTCACACTACACCCTATCACCTGTAACACTACACCCTGTCACCTGTAACACTACACCCTGTCACATACTCACACTACAGCCTATCACCTGTAACACTACACTACACCCTGTCACATACTCACACTACACCCTATCACATACTCACACTACACCCTGTCACCTGTAACACTACACCCTGTCACATACTCACACTACACCCTATCACCTGTAAGACTACACCCTGTCACATACTCACACTACACCCTATCACATACTCACACTACACCCTGTCACCTGTAACACTACACCCTGTCAAATACTCACACTACACCCTATCACCTGTAACACTACACCCTGTCACCTGTAACACTACACCCTGTCACATACTCACACTACACCCTGTCACATACTCACACTACACCCTATCACCTGTAACACTACACCCTGTCACCTGTAACACTACACCCTGTCACATACTCACACTACACCCTGTCACATACTCAAACTCACCCTGTCACCTGTAACACTACATCCTTTCACACACTCACACTACATCCTGTCACATACTCACACTACACCCTGTCACTCACTCACACTACATCCTGACACATACTCACCCTGTCACCTGTAACACTACACCCTGTCACATACTCACACTACACCCTATCACCTGTAACACTACATCCTGGCACATCCTCACACTACACCCTGTCACCTCTAACACTACACTCTGTCACATACTCACATTACACCCTGTCACCTGTAACACTACATCCTGTCACAAACTCACACTACACCCTGTCACCTGTAACACTACATCCTGTCACAAACTCACACTACACCCTATCACCTGTAACATTACACCCTGTCACATACACACACTACACCCTATCACCTGTAAAACTACACCATGTCACTTGTAACACTACACCCTGTCACATACTCACACTACACCCTATCACCTGTAACACTACATCCTGTCACATACTCACACTACACCCTATCACCTGTAACACTACATCCTGTCACATACTCACACTACACCCTATCACCTGTAACACTACACCCTGTCACATACTCCCACTACACCCTATGACCTGTAACACTACACCCTGTCACCGGTAACACTACACCCTGTCACATACTCACACTACACCCTGTCATCTGTAACACTACCCCCTGTCACATACTCACAGTACACCCTATCACCTGTAACACTACACCCTGTCGCATACTCACACTACACCCTGTAACCTGTAACACTACACTCTGTCACCTGTAACACTACATCCTGTCACATACTCACACTACACCCTATCACCTGTAACTCTACACCCTGTCACATACTCACACTACACCCTATCACCTGAAACACTACACCCTGTCACATACTCACACTACACCCTGTCACCTGTAGCACTACACCCTGTCACATACTCAAACTACACCCTATCACCTGTAACACTACACCCTATCACCTGTAACACTACACTCTGTCACATACTCACACTACACCCTGTCACCTGTAACACTACACTCTGTCACATACTCACACTACACCCTATCACCTGTAACACTACACCCTGTCACCTGTAACACTACACCCTGTCACATACTCACACTACAGCCTATCACCTGTAACACTACACTACACCCTGTCACATACTCACACTACACCCTATCACATAGTCACACTACACCCTGTCACCTGTAACACTACACCCTGTCACATACTCACACTACACCCTATCACCTGTAACACTACACCCTGTCACATACTCACACTACACCCTGTCACATACTCACACTTCACCCTGTCACCTGTAACACTACACTCTGTCACATACATACACTACACCCTATCACCTGTAACACTACACCCTGTCACATACTCACACTACACCCTATCATCTGTAACACTACACCCTGTCACCTGTAACACTACACCCTGTCACAGACTCACACTACACCCTATCACATACTCACACTACACCCTATCACCTGCAACACTACAACCTGTCACCTGTAACACTACACCCTGTCACATACTCACACTACACCCTGTCACATACTCAAACTCACCCTGTCACCTGTAACACTACATCCTGTCACAAACTCACACTACATCCTGTCACATACTCACACTACACCCTGTCACACACTCACACTACATCCTGACACATACTCACCCTGTCACCTGTAACACTACACCCTGTCACATACTCACACTACACCCTATCACCTGTAACACTACACCCTGTCATACTCACACTAGACCCTATCACCTGTAACACTACATCCTGTCACATACTCACACTACACCCTATCACCTGTAACATTACACCCTGTCACATACTCACACTACACCCTGTCACCTGTAACACTACACCCTGTCACTTGTAACACTACACCCTATCACATACTCACACTATACCCTATCACCTGTAACACTACATCCTGTCACATACTCACACTACACCCTATCACCTGTAACACTACATCCTGTTGCATACTCACACTACAACCTATCACCTGTAACACTACACCCTGTCACATACTCACACTACACCCTATCACCTGTAACACTACACCCTGTCACCTGTAACAATACACCCTGTCACATACTCACACTACACCTATCACCTGTAACACTACGCCCTGTCACATACTCACACTACACCCTGTTACCTGTACCACTACACCCTGTCACATACTCACACTAACCCTGTCACCTGTAACACTACATACTGTCACATACTCACACTACACTCTATCACCTGTAACTCTACACCCTGTCACATACTCACACTACACCCTGTCACCTGTAACACTACACCCTGTCACCTGTAGCACTACACCCTGTCACATAATCACACTACACCCTATCACCTGTAACACTACACCCTGTCACATACTCACACTACACCCTATCACCTGAAACACTACACCCTGTCATACTCATACTACACCCTGTCACCTGTAGCACTACACCCTGTCACATACTCACACTACACCCTGTCACCTGTAGCACTACACTCTGTCATATACTCAAACTCACCCTGTCACCTGTAACACTACACCCTGTCACATACTCACACTACACCCTATCATCTGTAACACTACACTCTGTCACATACTCACACTACACCCTGTCACATACTCACACTACATCCTATCACCTGTAACACTACACCCTGTCACCTGTAACACTATACCCTGTCACATTCTCACACTACACCCTATCACCTGTAACACTACACCCTGTCACATACTCACACTACACCCTGTCACCTTAAACACTACACCCTTTCACATACTCACACTACACCCTATCACTTGTAACACTACACCCTGTCACATACTCACACTACACCCTGTCACATACTCACACTTCACCCTGTCACCTGTAACACTACACTCTGTCACATATTCACAATACACCCTGTCACCTGTAACACTACACCCTGTCACATACACTACACCCTGTCACATACTCACACTACACCCTATCACCTGTAACACTACACCCTGTCACCTGTAACACTACACCTTGTCACATACTCACAATACACCCTGTCACATACTCAAACTCACCCTGTCACCTGTAACACTACATCCTGTCACACATTCACACTACATCCTGTCACATACTCACACTACACCCTGTCACACACTCACACTACATCCTGACACATACTCATCCTGTCACCTGTAACACTACACACCTGTCACATACTCACACTACACCCTATCACCTATAACACTACACCCTGTCACATACTCACACTAGACCCTATCACCTGTAACAAAACACCCTGTCACATACTCACACTACACCCTATCACCTGTAATACTACACTCTGTCACATACTCACACTACACCCTGTCACCTGTAACACTACATCCTGTCACATACTCACACTACGCCCTGTCACCTGTAACATTACATCCTGTCACATACTCACACTAAACCCTATCACCTGTAACATTACACCCTGTCACATACTCACACTACACCCTGTCACCTGTAACACTACACCCTGTCACCTGTAACACTACACCCTGTCACATACTCACACTACACCCTATTACCTGTAACACTACATCCTGTCACATACTCACACTACACCCTATCACCAGTAACACTACATCCTGTCGCATACTCACACTACAACCTATCACCTGTAACACTACACCCTGTCACCTACTCACACTACACCCTGTCACCTGTAACACTACACTCTGTCACATACTCACACTACACCCTATCACCTGTAACACTACACCCTGTCACCTGTAACACTACACCCTGTCACATACTCACACTACAGCCTATCACCTGTAACACTACCCTACACCCTGTCACATACTCACACTACACCCTATCACATACTCACACTACACCCTGTCACCTGTAACACTACACCCTGTCACATACTCACACTACACCCTATCACCTGTAACACTACACCCTGTCACATACTCACACTACACCCTGTCACATACTCACACTTCACCCTGTCACCTGTAACACTACACTCTGTCACATACATACACTACACCCTATCACCTGTAACACTACACCCTGTCACATACTCACACTACACCCTATCACCTGTAACACTACACCCTGTCACCTGTAACACTACACCCTGTCACATACTCACACTACAGCCTATCACCTGTAACACTACAACCTGTCACCTGAAACACTACACCCTGTCACATACTCACACTACACCCTGTCACATACTCAAACTCACCCTGTCACCTGTAACACTACATCCTGTCACACACTCACACTACATCCTGTCACATACTCACACTACACCCTGTCACACACTCACACTACACCCTGTCACATACTCAAACTCACCCTGTCACCTGTAACACTACACCCTGTCACATACTCACACTAGACCCTATCACCTGTAACACTACACCCTGTCACATACTCACACTACACCCTATCACCTGTAACACTACACTCTGTCACATACTCACACTACACCCTGTCACCTGTAACACTACATCCTGTCACATACTCACACTACACCCTATCACCTGTAACATTACACCCTGTCACATACTCACACTACACCCTGTCACCTGTAACACTACACCCTGTCACCTGTCACACTACACCCTATCACATACTCAAACTACACCCTATCACCTGTAACACTACATCCTGTCACATACTCACACTACACCCTATCACCTGTAACTCTACATCCTGTTGCATACTCACACTACAACCTATCACCTGTAACACTACACCCTGTCACATACTCACACTACACCCTATCACCTGTAACACTACACCCTGTCACCTGTAACACTACACCCTGTCACATACTCACACTACACCCTATCACCTGTAACACTACGCCCTTTCACATACTCACACTACACCCTGTTACCTGTACCACTACACCCTGTCACATACTCACACAAAACCCTGTCACCTGTAACACTACACCCTGTCACCTGTAACACTACATCCTGTCACATACTCACACTTCACTCTATCACCTGTAACTCTACACCCTGTCACATACTCACACAACACCCTGTCACCTGTAACACTACACCCTGTCACCTGTAGCACTACACCCTGTCACATAATCACACTACACCCTATCACCTGTAACACTACACCCTGTCACATACTCACACTCTACCCTATCACCTGAAACACTACACACTGTCATAATCACACTACACCCTGTCACCTGTAGCACTACACCCTGTCACATACTCACACTACACCCTGTCACCTGTAGCACTACACTCTGTCACATACTCAAACTCACCCTGTCACCTGTAACACTACACCCTGTCACATACTCACACTACACCCTATCATCTGTAACACTACACTCTGTCACATACTCACACTACACCCTGTCACCTGTAACACTACACTCTGTCACATACTCACACTACATCCTATCACCTGTAACACTACACCCTGTCACCTGTAACACTATACCCTGTCACATTCTCACACTACACCCTATCACCTGTAACACTACATCCTGTCACATACTCACACTACACCCTATCACATACTCACACTACACCCTGTCACCTGTAACACTACACCCTGTCACATACTCACACTACACCCTATCACCTGTAACACTACACCCTGTCACATACTCACACTACACCCTGTCACCTTTAACACTACACCCTGTCACATACTCACACTACACCCTATCACTTGTAACACTACACCCTGTCACATACTCACACTACACCCTGTCACATACTCACACTTCACCCTGTCACCTGTAACACTACACACTGTCACATACTCACACTACACCCTGTCACCTGTAACACTACACCCTGTCACATACACTACACCCTGTCACATACTCACACTACACCCTATCACCTGTAACACTACACCCTGTCACCTGTAACACTACACCTTGTCACATACTCACAATACACCCTGTCACATACTCAAACTCACCATGTCACCTGTAACACTACATCCTGTCACACATTCACACTACATCCTGTCACATACTCACACTACACCCTGTCACACACTCACACTACATCCTGACACATACTCATCCTGTCACCTGTAATACTACACCCTGTCACATACTCACACTACACCCTATCACCTGTAACACTACACCCTGTCACATACTCACACTAGACCCTATCACCTGTAACAAAACACCCTGTCACATACTCACACTACACCCTATCACCTGTAATACTACACTCTGTCACATACTCACACTACACCCTGTCACCTGTAACACTACATCCTGTCACATACTCACACTACGCCCTGTCACCTGTAACATTACATCCTGTCACATACTTACACTAAACCCTATCACCTGTAACATTACACCCTGTCACATACTCACACTACAATCTATCACCTGTAACACTACACCCTGTCACATACTCACACTACACCCTGTCACCTGTAACACTACACTCTGTCACATACTCACACTACACCCTATCACCTGTAACTCTACACCCTGTCACCTGTAACACTACACCCTGTCACATACTCACACTACACCCTATCACCTGTAACACTACACCCTGTCACATACTCACACTACACCCTGTCACATACTCACACTTCACCCTGTCACCTGTAACACTACACCCTGTCACATACTCACAGTACACCCTATCACCTGTAACACTACACCCTGTCACATACTCACACTACACCCTGTCACATACTCACACTTCACCCTGTCACCTGTAACACTACACTCTGTCACATACATACACTACACCCTATCACCTGTAACACTACACCCTGTCACATACTCACACTACACCGTATCATCTGTAGCACTACACCCTGTCACCTGTAACACTACACCCTGTCACATACTCACACTACACCCTGTCACATACTCACACTACACCCTATCACCTGCAACACTACAACCTGTCACCTGAAACACTACACCCTGTCACATACTCACACTACACCCTGTCACATACTCAAACTCACCCTGTCACCTGTAAGACTACATCCTGTCACACACTCACACTACATCCTGTCACATACTCACACTACACCCTGTCACACACTCACACTACACCCTGTCACATACTCAAACTCACCCTGTCACCTGTAACACTACACCCTGTCACATACTCACACTACACCCTATCACCTGTAACACTACACCCTGTCACATACTCACACTAGACCCTATCACATGTAACACTACACCCTGTCACATACTCACACTACACCCTATCACCTGTAACACTACACTCTGTCACATACTCACACTACACCCTGTCACCTGTAACACTACATCCTGTCACATACTCACACTACACCCTATCACCTGTAACATTACACCCTGTCACATACTCACACTACACCCTGTCACCTGTAACACTACACCCTGTCACCTGTAACACTACACCAAATCACATACTCACACTACACCCTATCACCTGTAACACTACATCCTGTCACATACTCACACTACACCATATTACCTGTAACACTACACTCTGTCACATACTCACACTACACCCTATCACCTGTAACACTACACCCTGTCACATACTCACACTACACCCTGTCACATACTCACACTTCACCCTGTCACCTGTAACACTACACTCTGTCACATACATACACTACACCCTATCACCTGTAACACTACACCCTGTCACATACTCACACTACACCCTATCACCTGTAACACTGCACCCTGTCACATACTCACACTACACCCTATCAGTTGTAACACTACACCCTGTCACATACTCACACTACGCCCTGTCACATACTCACACTACACCCTGTCACATACTCACACTTCACCCTGTCACCTGTAACACTACACTCTGTCACATACATACACTACACCCTGTCACCTGTAACACTACACCCTGTCACATACTCACACTACACCCTATCACCTGTAACACTACACCCTGTCACATACTCACACTACACCCTATTACCTGTAACACTACACCCTATCACATACTCACACTACACCCTGTCACCTGTAACACTATACCCTGTCACATACTCACACTACACCCTGTCACATACTCACACTACACCCTATCACCTGTAACACTACACCTTATCACCTGTAATACTACACCCTGTCACATACTCACACTACACCCTATCACCTGTAACAAAACCCTGTCACATACTCACACTACACCCTATCACCTGTAATACTACACTCTGTCACATACTCACACTACACCCTATCACCTGTAACACTACACCCTGACACATACTCACACTACACCCTATCATCTGTAGCACTACACCCTGTCACCTGTAACACTACACCCTGTCACATACTCACACTACACCCTGTCACCTGTAACACTACACCCTGTCACATACTCACACTACACCCTATCACCTGTAACACTACACCCTGTCACATACTCCCACTACACCCTGTCACATACTCACACTTCACCCTGTCACCTGTAACACTACACTCTGTCACATACATACACTACACCCTATCACCTGTAACACTACACCCTGTCACATACTCACACTACACCCTATCATCTGTAGCACTACACCCTGTTACCTGTAACACTACACCCTGTCACATACTCACACTACACCCTGTCACATACTCACACTACACCCTATCACCTGCAACACTACAACCTGTCACCTGAAACACTACACCCTGTCACATACTCACACTACACCCTGTCACATACTCAAACTCACCCTGTCACACACTCACACTACACCCTGTCACATACTCAAACTCACCCTGTCACCTGTAACACTACACCCTGTCACATACTCACACTACACCCTATCACCTGTAACACTACACCCTGTCACATACTAACACTAGACCCTATCACCTGAAACACTACACCCTGTCACATACTCACACTACACCCTGTCATCTGTAGCACTACACCCTGTCACCTGTAACACTACACCCTGTCACATACTCACACTACACCCTGTCACCTGTAACACTACACCCTGTCACATACTCACACTACACCCTGTCACCTGTAACACTACACCCTGTCACATACTCACACTACACCCTATCACCTGTAACTCTACACCCTGTCACAGACTCACACTACACTCTGTCACCTGTAACACTACACCCTTTCACCTGTAACACTACGCCCTGTCACATACTCACACTACACCCTGTTACCTGTACCACTACACCCTGTCACATACTCACACTACACCCTATCACCTGTAACACTACACTCTGTCACATACTCACACTACACCCTATCACCTGTAACACTATACTCTGTCACATACTCACACTACACCCTGTCACCTGTAACACTACACTCTGTCACATACTCACACTACACCCTATCACCTGTAACACTACACCCTGTCACCTGTAACACTACACCCTGTCACATACTCACACTACACCCTATCACCTGTAACACTACACTCTGTCACATACTCACACTACACCCTATCACCTGTCACACTACACCCTGTCACATACTCACACTACACCCTATCACCTGTAACACTATACTCTGTCACATACTCACACTACACCCTGTCACCTGTAACACTACACTCTGTCACATACTCACACTACACCCTATCACCTGTAACACTACACCCTGTCACCTGTAACACTACACCCTGTCACATACTCACACTACACCCTATCACCTGTAACACTACACTCTGTCACATACTCAAACTACACCCTATCACCTGTAACACACTCTGTCACATACTCACACTACACCCTGTCACCTGTAACACTACACTCTGTCACATACTCACACTACACCCTAACACCTGTAACACTACACCCTGTCACCTGTAACACTACACCCTGTCACATACTCACACTATAGCCTATCACCTGTAACACTACAGCCTATCACCTGTAACACTACACCCTGTCACATACTCACACTACACCCTATCACATACTCACACTACACCCTGTCACCTGTAACACTACACCCTGTCACATACTCACACTACACCCTGTCACATACTCACACTTCACCCTGTCGCCTGTAACACTACACTCTGTCACATACATACACTACACCCTATCACCTGTAACACTACACCCTGTCACATACTCACACTACACCCTATCATCTGTAACACTACACCCTGTCACCTGTAACACTACACCCTGTTACATACTCACACTACAGCCTATCACCTGTAACACTACAACCTGTCACCTGAAACACTACACCCTGTCACATACTCACACTACACCCTGTCACATACTCAAACTCACCCTGTCACCTGTAACACTACATCCTGTCACACACTCACACTACATCCTGTCACATACTCACACTACACCCTGTCACACACTCACACTACACCCTGTCACATACTCAAACTCACCCTGTCACCTGTAACACTACACCCTGTCACATACTCACACTAGACCCTATCACCTGTAACACTACACCCTGTCACATACTCACACTACACCCTATCACCTGTAACACTACACTCTGTCACATACTCACACTACACCCTGTCACCTGTAACACTACATCCTGTCACATACTCACACTACACCCTATCACCTGTAACATTACACCCTGTCACATACTCACACTACACCCTGTCACCTGTAACACTACACCCTGTCACCTGTCACACTACACCCTATCACATACTCAAACTACACCCTATCACCTGTAACACTACATCCTGTCACATACTCACACTACACCCTATCACCTGTAACTCTACATCCTGTTGCATACTCACACTACAACCTATCACCTGTAACACTACACCCTGTCACATACTCACACTACACCCTATCACCTGTAACACTACACCCTGTCACCTGTAACACTACACCCTGTCACATACTCACACTACACCCTATCACCTGTAACACTACGCCCTTTCACATACTCACACTACACCCTGTTACCTGTACCACTACACCCTGTCACATACTCACACAAAACCCTGTCACCTGTAACACTACACCCTGTCACCTGTAACACTACATCCTGTCACATACTCACACTTCACTCTATCACCTGTAACTCTACACCCTGTCACATACTCACACAACACCCTGTCACCTGTAACACTACACCCTGTCACCTGTAGCACTACACCCTGTCACATAATCACACTACACCCTATCACCTGTAACACTACACCCTGTCACATACTCACACTCTACCCTATCACCTGAAACACTACACACTGTCATAATCACACTACACCCTGTCACCTGTAGCACTACAACCTGTCACATACTCACACTACACCCTGTCACCTGTAGCACTACACTCTGTCACATACTCAAACTCACCCTGTCACCTGTAACACTACACCCTGTCACATACTCACACTACACCCTATCATCTGTAACACTACACTCTGTCACATACTCACACTACACCCTGTCACCTGTAACACTACACTCTGTCACATACTCACACTACATCCTATCACCTGTAACACTACACCCTGTCACCTGTAACACTATACCATGTCACATTCTCACACTACACCCTATCAGCTGTAACACTACATCCTGTCACATACTCACACTACACCCTATCACATACTCACACTACACCCTGTCACCTGTAACACTACACCCTGTCACATACTCACACTACACCCTATCACCTGTAACACTACACCCTGTCACATACTCACACTACACCCTATCACATACTCACACTACACCCTGTCACCTTTAACACTACACCCTGTCACATACTCACACTACACCCTATCACTTGTAACACTACACCCTGTCACATACTCACACTACACCCTGTCACATACTCACACTTCACCCTGTCACCTGTAACACTACACACTGTCACATACTCACACTACACCCTGTCACCTGTAACACTACACCCTGTCACATACACTACACCCTGTCACATACTCACACTACACCCTATCACCTGTAACACTACACCCTGTCACCTGTAACACTACACCTTGTCACATACTCACAATACACCCTGTCACATACTCAAACTCACCATGTCACCTGTAACACTACATCCTGTCACACATTCACACTACATCCTGTCACATACTCACACTACACCCTGTCACACACTCACACTACATCCTGACACATACTCATCCTGTCACCTGTAATACTACACCCTGTCACATACTCACACTACACCCTATCACCTGTAACACTACACCCTGTCACATACTCACACTAGACCCTATCACCTGTAACAAAACACCCTGTCACATACTCACACTACACCCTATCACCTGTAATACTACACTCTGTCACATACTCACACTACACCCTGTCACCTGTAACACTACATCCTGTCACATACTCACACTACGCCCTGTCACCTGTAACATTACATCCTGTCACATACTTACACTAAACCCTATCACCTGTAACATTACACCCTGTCACATACTCACACTACAATCTATCACCTGTAACACTACACCCTGTCACATACTCACACTACACCCTGTCACCTGTAACACTACACTCTGTCACATACTCACACTACACCCTATCACCTGTAACTCTACACCCTGTCACCTGTAACACTACACCCTGTCACATACTCACACTACACCCTATCACCTGTAACACTACACCCTGTCACATACTCACACTACACCCTGTCACATACTCACACTTCACCCTGTCACCTGTAACACTACACCCTGTCACATACTCACAGTACACCCTATCACCTGTAACACTACACCCTGTCACATACTCACACTACACCCTGTCACATACTCACACTTCACCCTGTCACCTGTAACACTACACTCTGTCACATACATACACTACACCCTATCACCTGTAACACTACACCCTGTCACATACTCACACTACACCGTATCATCTGTAGCACTACACCCTGTCACCTGTAACACTACACCCTGTCACATACTCACACTACACCCTGTCACATACTCACACTACACCCTATCACCTGCAACACTACAACCTGTCACCTGAAACACTACACCCTGTCACATACTCACACTACACCCTGTCACATACTCAAACTCACCCTGTCACCTGTAAGACTACATCCTGTCACACACTCACACTACATCCTGTCACATACTCACACTACACCCTGTCACACACTCACACTACACCCTGTCACATACTCAAACTCACCCTGTCACCTGTAACACTACACCCTGTCACATACTCACACTACACCCTATCACCTGTAACACTACACCCTGTCACATACTCACACTAGACCCTATCACATGTAACACTACACCCTGTCACATACTCACACTACACCCTATCACCTGTAACACTACACTCTGTCACATACTCACACTACACCCTGTCACCTGTAACACTACATCCTGTCACATACTCACACTACACCCTATCACCTGTAACATTACACCCTGTCACATACTCACACTACACCCTGTCACCTGTAACACTACACCCTGTCACCTGTAACACTACACCAAATCACATACTCACACTACACCCTATCACCTGTAACACTACATCCTGTCACATACTCACACTACACCATATTACCTGTAACACTACACTCTGTCACATACTCACACTACACCCTATCACCTGTAACACTACACCCTGTCACATACTCACACTACACCCTGTCACATACTCACACTTCACCCTGTCACCTGTAACACTACACTCTGTCACATACATACACTACACCCTATCACCTGTAACACTACACCCTGTCACATACTCACACTACACCCTATCACCTGTAACACTGCACCCTGTCACATACTCACACTACACCCTATCAGTTGTAACACTACACCCTGTCACATACTCACACTACGCCCTGTCACATACTCACACTACACCCTGTCACATACTCACACTTCACCCTGTCACCTGTAACACTACACTCTGTCACATACATACACTACACCCTGTCACCTGTAACACTACACCCTGTCACATACTCACACTACACCCTATCACCTGTAACACTACACCCTGTCACATACTCACACTACACCCTATTACCTGTAACACTACACCCTATCACATACTCACACTACACCCTGTCACCTGTAACACTATACCCTGTCACATACTCACACTACACCCTGTCACATACTCACACTACACCCTATCACCTGTAACACTACACCTTATCACCTGTAATACTACACCCTGTCACATACTCACACTACACCCTATCACCTGTAACAAAACCCTGTCACATACTCACACTACACCCTATCACCTGTAATACTACACTCTGTCACATACTCACACTACACCCTATCACCTGTAACACTACACCCTGACACATACTCACACTACACCCTATCATCTGTAGCACTACACCCTGTCACCTGTAACACTACACCCTGTCACATACTCACACTACACCCTGTCACCTGTAACACTACACCCTGTCACATACTCACACTACACCCTATCACCTGTAACACTACACCCTGTCACATACTCCCACTACACCCTGTCACATACTCACACTTCACCCTGTCACCTGTAACACTACACTCTGTCACATACATACACTACACCCTATCACCTGTAACACTACACCCTGTCACATACTCACACTACACCCTATCATCTGTAGCACTACACCCTGTTACCTGTAACACTACACCCTGTCACATACTCACACTACACCCTGTCACATACTCACACTACACCCTATCACCTGCAACACTACAACCTGTCACCTGAAACACTACACCCTGTCACATACTCACACTACACCCTGTCACATACTCAAACTCACCCTGTCACACACTCACACTACACCCTGTCACATACTCAAACTCACCCTGTCACCTGTAACACTACACCCTGTCACATACTCACACTATACCCTATCACCTGTAACACTACACCCTGTCACATACTAACACTAGACCCTATCACCTGAAACACTACACCCTGTCACATACTCACACTACACCCTGTCATCTGTAGCACTACACCCTGTCACCTGTAACACTACACCCTGTCACATACTCACACTACACCCTGTCACCTGTAACACTACACCCTGTCACATACTCACACTACACCCTGTCACCTGTAACACTACACCCTGTCACATACTCACACTACACCCTATCACCTGTAACTCTACACCCTGTCACAGACTCACACTACACTCTGTCACCTGTAACACTACACCCTTTCACCTGTAACACTACGCCCTGTCACATACTCACACTACACCCTGTTACCTGTACCACTACACCCTGTCACATACTCACACTACACCCTATCACCTGTAACACTACACTCTGTCACATACTCACACTACACCCTATCACCTGTAACACTATACTCTGTCACATACTCACACTACACCCTGTCACCTGTAACACTACACTCTGTCACATACTCACACTACACCCTATCACCTGTAACACTACACCCTGTCACCTGTAACACTACACCCTGTCACATACTCACACTACACCCTATCACCTGTAACACTACACTCTGTCACATACTCACACTACACCCTATCACCTGTCACACTACACCCTGTCACATACTCACACTACACCCTATCACCTGTAACACTATACTCTGTCACATACTCACACTACACCCTGTCACCTGTAACACTACACTCTGTCACATACTCACACTACACCCTATCACCTGTAACACTACACCCTGTCACCTGTAACACTACACCCTGTCACATACTCACACTACACCCTATCACCTGTAACACTACACTCTGTCACATACTCAAACTACACCCTATCACCTGTAACACACTCTGTCACATACTCACACTACACCCTGTCACCTGTAACACTACACTCTGTCACATACTCACACTACACCCTAACACCTGTAACACTACACCCTGTCACCTGTAACACTACACCCTGTCACATACTCACACTATAGCCTATCACCTGTAACACTACAGCCTATCACCTGTAACACTACACCCTGTCACATACTCACACTACACCCTATCACATACTCACACTACACCCTGTCACCTGTAACACTACACCCTGTCACATACTCACACTACACCCTGTCACATACTCACACTTCACCCTGTCGCCTGTAACACTACACTCTGTCACATACATACACTACACCCTATCACCTGTAACACTACACCCTGTCACATACTCACACTACACCCTATCATCTGTAACACTACACCCTGTCACCTGTAACACTACACCCTGTTACATACTCACACTACACCCTGTCACATACTCACACTACAACCTATCACCTGTAACACTACACCCTGTCACCTGTAACACTACACCCTGTCAAATACTCACACTACACCCTGTCCCATACTCAAACTCACCCTGTCACCTGTAACACTACATCCTGTCACACACTCACACTACATCCTGTCACATACTCACACTACACCCTGTCACACACTCACACTACATCCTGACACATACTCACCCTGTCACCTGTAACACTACACCCTGTCACATACTCACACTACACCCTATCACCTGTAACACTACACCCTGTCACATACTCACACTAGACACTATCACCTGTAACACTACACCCTGTCACATACTCACACTACACCCTATCACCTGTAACACTACACTCTGTCACATACTCACACTACACCCTGTCACCTGTAACACTACACCCTGTCACATACTCACACTACACCCTATCACCTGTAACACTATATCCTGTCAGATACTCACACTACACCCTATCACCTGTAACACTACATCCTGTCGCATACTCACACTACAACCTATCACCTGTAACACTACACCCTGTCACATACTCACACTACACCCTATCACCTGTAACACTACACCCTGTCACCTGTAACACTACACCCTGTCACATACTCACACTACACCCTATCACCTGTAACACTACACCCTGTCACATACTCACACTACACCCTGTCACCTGTACCACTACACCCTGTCACATACTCACACTACACCCTGTCACCTGTAACACTACACCCTGTCACCTGTAACACTACATCCTGTCACATACTCACACTGCACCCTATCACCTGTAACTCTACACCCTGTCACATACTCACACTGCACCCTGTCACCTGTAACACTACACCCTGTCACCTGTAGCACTACACCCTGTCACATACTCACACTACACCCTATCACCTGTAACACTACACCCTGCCACATACTCACACTACACCCTATCACCTGAAATACTACACCCTGTCATACTCACACTACACCCTGTCACCTTTAGCACTACACCCTGTCACATACTCACACAACACCCTATCACCTGAAACACTACACTCTGTCACATACTCAAACACACCCTGTCACCTGTAGCACTACACCCAGTCACATACTCACACTACACCCTGTCACCTGTAGCACTACACTCTGTCACATACTCAAACTCACCCTGTCACCTGTAACACTACACCCTGTCACATACTCACACTACACCCTATCACCTGTAACACTACACTCTGTCACATACTCACACTACACCCTGTCACCTGTAACACTACACTCTGTCACATACTCACACTACATCCTATCACCTGTAACACTAGACCCTGTCACCTGTAACACTACACCCTGTCACATTCTCACACTACATCCTTTCACCTGTAACACTACAACCTGTCACATACTCACACTACACCCTATCACATACTCACATTACACCCTGTCACCTGTAACACTGCACCCTGTCACATACTCACACTACACCCTATCACCTGTAACACTACACCCTGTCACATACTCACACTACACCCTGTCACATACTCACACTTCACCCTGTCACCTGTAACACTACACTCTGTCACATACTCACACTACACCCTGTCACCTGTAACACTACACCCTGTCACATACTCACACTACACCCTGTCACATACTCACACTACACCCTGTCACACACTCACACTACATCCTGACACATACTCACCCTGTCACCTGTAACACTACACCCTGTCACATACTCACACTACACCCTATCACCTGTAACACTACACC
Organism: Taudactylus pleione; assembly: GCA_031769625.1. Classification (NCBI taxonomy): domain Eukaryota; kingdom Metazoa; phylum Chordata; class Amphibia; order Anura; family Myobatrachidae; genus Taudactylus; species Taudactylus pleione. The sequence continues at coordinate 8,219,818 of JAUIMM010000104.1, read as the reverse complement.
CTGTCACATACTCACACTAGACCCTATCACCTGTAACACTACACCCTGTCACATACTCACACTACACCCTATCACCTGTAACACTACACTCTGTCACATACTCACACTACACCCTGTCACCTGTAACACTACATCCTGTCACATACTCACACTACACCCTATCACCTGTAACATTACACCCTGTCAAATACTCACACTACACCCTGTCACCTGTAACACTACACCCTGTCACTTGTAACACTACACCCTATCACATACTCACACTACACCCTATCACCTGTAACACTACATCCTGTCACATACTCACACTACACCCTATCACCTGTAACACTACTTCCTGTTGCATACTCACACTACAACCTATCACCTGTAACACTACACCCTGTCACATACTCACACTACACCCTATCACCTGTAACACTACACCCTGTCACCTAAAACACTACACCCTGTCACATACTCACACTACACCCTATCACCTGTAACACTACGCCCTGTCACATACTCACACTACACCCTGTTACCTGTACCACTACACCCTGTCACATACTCACACTAAACCCTGTCACCTGTAACACTACACCCTGTCACCTGTAACACTACATACTGTCACATACTCACACTACACTCTATCACCTGTAACTCTACACCCTGTCACATACTCACACTACACCCTGTCACCTGTAACACTACACCCTGTCACCTGTAGCACTACACCCTGTCACATAATCACACTACACCCTATCACCTGTAACACTACACCCTGTCACATACTCACACTACACCCTATCACCTGAAACACTACACCCTGTCATACTCACACTGCACCCTGTCACCTGTAGCACTACACCCTGTCACATACTCACACTACACCCTGTCACCTGTAGCACTACACTCTGTCATATACTCAAACTCACCCTGTCACCTGTAACACTACACCCTGTCACATACTCACACTACACCCTATCATCTGTAACACTACACTCTGTCACATACTCACACTACACCCTGTCACCTGTAACACTACACTCTGTCACATACTCACACTACATCCTATCACCTGTAACACTACACCCTGTCACCTGTAACACTATACCCTGTCACATTCTCACACTACACCCTATCACCTGTAACACTACACCCTGTCACATACTCACACTACACCCTATCACATACTCACACTACACCCTGTCACCTGTAACACTACACCCTGTCACATTCTCACACTACACCCTATCACCTGTAATACTACACCCTGTCACATACTCACACTACACCCTATCACATACTCACACTACACCCTGTCACCTTAAACACTACACCCTGTCACATACTCACACTACACCCTGTCACATACTCACACTTCACCCTGTCACCTGTAACACTACACTCTGTCACATACTCACACTACACCCTGTCACCTGTAACACTACACGCTGTCACATACACTACACCCTGTCACATACTCACACTACACCCTATCACCTGTAACACTACACCCTGTCACCTGTAACACTACACCTTGTCACATACTCACAATACACCCTGTCACATACTCAAACTCACCCTGTCACCTGTAACACTACATCCTGTCACACATTCACACTACATCCTGTCACATACTCACACTACACCCTGTCCCACACTCACACTACATCCTGACACATACTCATCCTGTCACCTGTAACACTACACCCTGTCACATACTCACACTACACCCTATCACCTGTAACACTACACCCTGTCACATACTCACACTAGACCCTATCACCTGTAACAAAACACCCTGTCACATACTCACACTACACCCTATCACCTGTAATACTACACTCTGTCACATACTCACACTACACCCTGTCACCTGTAACACTACATCCTGTCACATACTCACACTACGCCCTGTCACCTGTAACATTACATCCTCTCACATACTCACACTAAACCCTATCACCTGTAACATTACACCCTGTCACATACTCACACTACACCCTGTCACCTGTAACACTACACCCTGTCACCTGTAACACTACACCCTGTCACATTCTCACACTACACCCTATTACCTGTAACACTACATCCTGTCACATACTCACACTACACCCTATCACCAGTAACACTACATCCTGTCGCATACTCACACTACAACCTATCACCTGTAACACTACACCCTGTCACATACTCACACTACACCCTGTCACCTGTAACACTACACTCTGTCACATACTCACACTACACCCTATCACCTGTAACACTACACCCTGTCACCTGTAACACTACACCCTGTCACATACTCACACTACAGCCTATCACCTGTAACACTACCCTACACCCTGTCACATACTCACACTACACCCTATCACATACTCACACTACACCCTGTCACCTGTAACACTACACCCTGTCACATACTCACACTACACCCTATCACCTGTAACACTACACCCTGTCACATACTCACACTACACCCTGTCACATACTCACACTTCACCCTGTCACCTGTAACACTACACTCTGTCACATACATACACTACACCCTATCACCTGTAACACTACACCCTGTCACATACTCACACTACACCCTATCATCTGTAACACTACACCCTGTCACATGTAACACTACACCCTGTCACATACTCACACTACACCCTGTCACATACTCACACTACACCCTATCACCTGCAACACTACAACCTGTCACCTGAAACACTACACCCTGTCACATACTCACACTACACCCTGTCACATACTCAAACTCACCCTGTCACCTGTAACACTACATCCTGTCACACACTCACACTACATCCTGTCACATACTCACACTACACCCTGTCACACACTCACACTACACCCTGTCACATACTCAAACTCACCCTGTCACCTGTAACACTACACCCTGTCACATACTCACACTACACCCTATCACCTGTAACACTACACCCTGTCACATACTCACACTAGACCCTATCACCTGTAACACTACACCCTGTCACATACTCACACTACACCCTATCACCTGTAACACTACACTCTGTCACATACTCACACTACACCCTGTCACCTGTAACACTACATCCTGTCACATACTCACACTACACCCTATCACCTGTAACATTACACCCTGTCACATACTCACACTACACCCTGTCACCTGTAATACTACACCCTGTCACCTGTCACACTACACCCTATCACATACTCACACTACACCCTATAACCTGTAACACTACATCCTGTCACATACTCACACTACACCCTATCACCTGTAACTCTACATCCTGTTGCATACTCACACTACAACCTATCACCTGTAACACTACACCCTGTCACCTGTAACACTACACCCTGTCACCTGTAACACTACACCCTGTCACATACTCACACGACACCCTATCACCTGTAACACTACGCCCTGTCACATACTCACACTACACCCTGTTACCTGTACCACTACACACTGTCACATACTCACACAAAACCCTGTCACCTGTAACACTACACCCTGTCACCTGTAACACTACATCCTGTCACATACTCACACTACACTCTATCACCTGTAACTCTACACCCTGTCACATACTCACACAACACCCTGTCACCTGTAACACTACACCCTGTCACCTGTAGCACTACACCCTGTCACATAATCACACTACACCCTATCACCTGTAACACTACACCCTGTCACATACTCACACTATACCCTATCACCTGAAACACTACACCCTGTCATACTCACACTACACCCTGTCACCTGTAGCACTACACCCTGTCACATACTCACACTACACCCTGTCACCTGTAACACTACACTGTCACATACTCACACTACACCCTGTCACCTGTAACACTACACTCTGTCACATACTCACACTACATCCTATCACCTGTAACACTACACCCTGTCACCTGTAACACTATACCCTGTCACATTCTCACACTACACCCTATCACCTGTAACACTACACCCTGTCACATACTCACACTACACCCTATCACATACTCACACTACACCCTGTCACCTGTAACACTACACCCTGTCACATACTCACACTACACCCTATCACCTGTAACACTACACCCTGTCACATACTCACACTACACCCTATCACATACTCACACTACACCCTGTCACCTGTAACACTACACCCTGTCACATACTCACACTACACCCTATCACTTGTAACACTACACCCTGTCACATACTCACACTACACCCTGTCACATACTCACACTTCACCCTTTCACCTGTAACACTACACTCTGTCACATACTCACACTACACCCTGTCACCTGCAACACTACACCCTGTCACATACACTACACCCTGTCACATACTCACACTACACCCTATCACCTGTAACACTACACCCTGTCACCTGTAACACTACACCCTGTCACATACTCACAATACACCCTGTCACATACTCAAACTCACCCTGTCACCTGTAACACTACATCCTGTCACACATTCACACTACATCCTGTCACATACTCACACTACACCCTGTCACACACTCACACTACATCCTGACACATACTCATCCTGTCACCTGTAACACTACACCCTGTCACATACTCACACTACACCCTATCACCTGTAACACTACACCCTGTCACATACTCACACTAGACCCTATCACCTGTAACAAAACACCCTGTCACATACTCACACTACACCCTATCACCTGTAATACTACACTCTGTCACATACTCACACTACACCCTGTCACCTGTAACATTACATCCTGTCACATACTCACACTAAACCCTATCACCTGTAACATTACACCCTGTCACATACTCACACTACACCATGTCACCTGTAACAGTACACCCTGTCACCTGTAACACTACACCCTGTCACATACTCACAATACACCCTGTCACATACTCAAACTCACCCTGTCACCTGTAACACTACATCCTGTCACACATTCACACTACATCCTGTCACATACTCACACTACACCCTGTCACACACTCACACTAAATCCTGACACATACTCACCCTGTCACCTGTAACACTACACCCTGTCACATACTCACACTACACCCTATCACCTGTAACACTACACCCTGTCACATACTCACACTAGACCCTATCACCTGTAACACTACACCCTGTCACATACTCACACTACACCCTATCACCTGTAACACTACACTCTGTCACATACTCACACTACACCCTGTCACCTGTAACACTACATCCTGTCACTTACTCACACTACACCCTATCACCTGTAACATTACACCCTGTCACATACTCACACTACACCCTGTCACCTGTAACACTACACCCTGTCACCTGTAACACTACACCCTATCACATACTCACACTACACCCTATCACCTGTAACACTACATCCTGTCACATACTCACACTACACCCTATCACCTGTAACACTACATCCTGTTGCATACTCACACTACAACCTATCACCTGTAACACTACACCCTGTCACATACTCACACTACACCCTATCACCTGTAACACTACACCCTGTCACATACTCACACTACATGCTGTCACATACTCACACTACACCCTATCACCTGTAACACTACACCCTGTCACATACTCACACTACACCCTATCACCTGTAACACTACACCCTGTCACATACTCACACTACAAGCTGTCACATACTCACACTACACCCTATCACCTGTAACACTACACCCTCTCACACACTCACACTACACCCTGCACACACTCACACTACGCACTGTCACCTGTAACACTACACCCTGTCACATACTCACACTACACCCTCACATACTCACACTACACCCTGTCACATACTCACACTACACCCTGTCACATACTCAGCCTGTCACCTGTAGCACTACACTCTGTCATATACTCAAACTCACCCTGTCGCCTGTAACACTACACCCTGTCACACACTCACACTACACCCTGTCACCTGTAACACTACAACCTGTCACACACTCACACTACACCCTGTCACCTGTAACACTACACCCTCTCACACACTCACACTACATCCTGTCACATACTCATCCTGTCACCTGTAACACTACACCCTGTCACACACTCACACTACGCACTGTCACATACTCACACTCAGGCTGTCACACTAGACCGTCATATACTCACACTCAGCCTGTCACTCTACACCCTGTCATATACTCACATTCAGCCTGTCACACTACACCCTGTCACATACTCACACTCAGCCAGTCACACTACACCCTGTCATATACTCACACTCAGCCTGTCACACTACACCCTGTCATATACTCACACTCAGCCTGTCACACTACACCCTGTCATATACTCACACTCAGCCTGTCACACTACACCTTATCACATACTCACACTCAGCCTGTCACACTACACGCTGTCACATACTCACACTCAGCCTGTCACACTATACTCTGTCACATACCTCTGGGGTCCCGCTGTCCGCCCACACAGGAGCAGCCGGAAGGTACCCTCCCACATTTTCCGCTCCTCGGTTCCTGGCGGCATGTGAGATGGATGCCCGGGGGTCCCGCTGTCAGCCCGCACAGGAGCAGCCGGCAGGTACATTCCTTCATCCTACGCTCCCCGGCGGCATGTGAGACAGAGTCAGCCGCGAGCCCGGGTGTCTCGCTGTCATGCACACAGGAGCAACCGTCAGGTACCCTCCTTCATCCTCCGCTCCCCGGTGCCTGGCGGCATGTGAGAAGGAGAGTCAGCCGCGGCTGCCGGCGAGGCCGTGCGGGGGAGGATCTGGGGACAGGGAGGAAGAGGGTGGGGGAGGACGGACGGGGAGGTGCTGAGGCGGGTGAGGAGGTGGTGCCGGGAAGTAGGGGGTGGGTGACTCCCTCTCCACCACCAGCGGCTCCCAGGTCCTGGACGGACTTCATAGGGGCGTACATAGGACTCCACGGCAGTCCTGTCTATTTCTACCTCTTGACCATGGGAGGCACTGCGAGACGGCGCCCCCCTCGGCCGGCGCCCCTGGTGAGTGCCATCCTGGCCAATGGGTAGATACGCCCCTGGATAGTACCTCCAGTTGAAATTACACCACACATGCCACACAGAACCCTTTCATGTTAAGCCACACAGTAGTACTCCTTAAAACACATTATACCACACACAGGAACACCCCTTAACACACATTATGCCACACACAGGCATGCCACTTAAAAAACATTATAGAAAATAATGAGTAATTATACTGCGCACATGGGATTGATGTAATAGACGGGGTGTGCTGCATCTACAAAGAAGGGTGCTCTCCCTACTGTATATATACAAAAAGTATGCTATGCAGCTAGATGGCCTGTCGTGTCAGCTCCGTAATTGACCAAAAAAAAGGGTTATTACAAAACTGGAAAATGATCAAACTTTTATGCAATCAAATCTCAAGATACATGTACAAACCTGACCTGATAAACTGAAACTACATATCAGATCAGGTGAGGGGTAAATAGGGAGTGTTCAATGGTCGTGACTAAAAACAATAAACTGTAGGATACATGTTCAGAGTAGGAAACAAAAACATATTAAAATTTTACAATTGCAGTGGAGTCGCTGTAGATTATAGTCCACCCCAGTATGATTAATATAAATAGAACGGTGATGCGCAGAATAGTATAAGAGTCAGTACTTGGAGAACTTCGGTGTGGAGCAGGAGCGGTGTCCCGCTACTCACCCCTCTAGATGCTTTTAGTCCTTGTGATACCACAGTGAAGCGTCCGTTGCCCAGGGTGATCAAGGTTGAATACGAGGTTGTCTGGAGGGGTCGAGAAGCAGGGACTCCAGACAAGGGCACAGACGCTGACGGTGCGGACCAGAGCTGCACCTGGTTGAAACACCCCTCACTGTCCACAGGATACCAGCTCTGTGTCCTCTGCCTGGGGAGGCAGTGTAACTGGTTTAGATGGTCAGGTCTTCTTCACACATTATACCTTTTAAAACACATTATGCCACACAGCAATGCCCCTTAAAACACATTATGCCACACACAGTAATGCCCCTTTGAAATACATGAAGTGTGTATATGACTCTTCTCTGACCAGCAGCTTCGACCCCACCAACGCAACATGACCTTCTAGCAGCATCTCCCTGTGTCTCTCCATTCCCACCAGAGTAACCCCCCCAACACCCCCGCATCCCTCTAGCAGCAGCTCCCTCTGTCTCCTCTCCCACCAGAATCCAACCACCCATCCCTATAGCAGCAGCTCCCTGCCCTGTGTCTCCTCTCCCAGCAGATTATACCCCGTCGGTTGTTGCTAGATCCATCTTGAAGAAAGGACCTCTGATGTCACAACCACATGACCGTTATGACAGGGCCGGACTGCTACCAGTATTACTAGACACGTGGGCATAGAGAGGAAATATAAACCGTGCCCGAAGTGTGAGGAGCAAACACTTTTAGCCCCAGGTTCTAAACCTTGCCCCTCCCCCTTTGGTCACCGGTCACATCAAAGGTCCTGTGAAGTATCTTGTTCTAGGCCTAACCCCATCCTTATAAAAGCAGCTCCCTGTCCTGTGTCTCCTCTCCCACCAGATGACCCCCCCCATAGCAGCAGCTCCATGTCCTGTCTCCACTCCTAGCAGTTGGTGAAGGACGAGGAGGAGCAGTGATTGAGCTGGAGGGGAAGGCCCATTTGGCCATCGGCCCTTCTGGCATTTGCCAGAACTGCCCGATGGCCAGTCCGGCCCTGTGTGTGTCGCCCTATTTTCAGCAGCCATGTTCACGTGAACATTCTGCTCCTCCATAGGGCTGGTGCAATGTTTGACTGTGCGACCGATGGTGCTGCTGTTTACCCAAATCGGCAGATTAGCACCACAAATTCCATTGGCTGCAGCATTAATATAAAGAAGACGCAGTCTCGCTATGCAAAAATTCACAGACGCGTGGCATTAGCGTCCACCTCTGAATCGGGCCAAAACAATGTGACTAGTAGTAGTCTATAGGAGATATCTGCTGTGTTATTCTATTAATACGGGGATATGGGAGATACTTAGAAAGTGCAAAAATAAATTGATACACTTAGGGGTAAATTTACTAAGAATCACGTTTTGGCGCTTTTGTCCATGTAACACAGGTAGGAACGATCGTACACAGGGTTTTTTTTATGAAAGAAAGTCTGAAATTTACTAAGCTCCTGTGTTTGACAGGATTGTGTTTTCCGATGGTGCATGTGATCATTCCTACTCGTGGTTTCTGCCCGTGTTTCCCTAGCCCAACACACCCAAACAAGCAGCCTGCACATATCAGTGAGATATGTGCAGGCTGCTTGTGTGTATAAATAGTTAATTAAAAAAAAAAAAAATTACATGGGGTTCCCCTCCAAAATCATAACCAACACCCGAGCTCCAGGAGCCAGTCCTGGTTCTAAACATACGGGGACAAAATGTGTAGGGGTCCCCCGTATTTTCTAAACCAGCACTGGGCTCTGTGAGCCACTCCAGGTTTTAAAAATACAGGGAAAAATGGTGTTGGGGATCCCGTATTTTTAAAACCAACACCGGACTCAAACTAGCCGGAGTGTAATGTCACAGCCAGGGCACCCTTTCACTGGGTCGCCCCAGCCAAAGCATTAACACCCCAAGCTAATCATCCCAGGCCAGGAAACTCTGGGGAGGTGGGGAACCCCCCAATAAAGGGGTCCCCCCTTTCTTAAGCACCCCTGGCCTAGGCTGAAGCCCGGGACTCTTCCCTGGACCCCTGGCCGGTGGGTGCAGGGATGATAGTGATAATATAAAATTTCTACCATTGTTTTTTACAGTGGGACTACAGGTGTCAGCGTGCATGCCCTGCCAGAAACATACACAGATCACATTGATCTGTGTATGTTTCTGCAAGACAGAAGGGGGTCTATTTAAAACTTCTATTTCTTAACTGAGTTGCTGAAACTACACTTGTGATTATAATCATGATTCTTGGTAAATTCCCATGTTGTATTCCTCTCTATGGAAAGTACTGGTGTATTTAGATGGTGTATTCCTTTCTATTTGTATATACGGGTGCATTTTAACTTCGAATTCGGCAGTGTTCACCTCTGTAAAAACACTTGTTTTTCCATAGTAAATTTCCGTGTTTGTAAAAATGCCAAAATACGCCCGTAATTGCAATATCGGACCAACAAAGAGCATTGTAAATTTACCCCTTAAAGTTGTATATAAACTGGCATAAACGATTTTTAAAAAAGCAATTGTAAGACTTGTCAGGGACACCATAATTGAGACTAAGGAACTGCTTCAGAAGTGGACGCAGTTGCAATTCTTTCACAAATGGCCGATGTTTTGTCTGCTGCGCAAGCTTCTGAGCTGTACTGCGCATGCTTCTGAGCCGTACTGCGCATGCTTCTGAGCTGTACTACGCATGCTTCCAAGCTGTACTACGCATGCTTCCGAGGCATACTGCGCATGCTTCTGAGCCAAACTGCACAAGCTTCTGAGCCGTAATGCGCATGCTTCTGCGCTGTACTGCGCATGCCTCTGAGCTGTACTGCGCATGCTTCTTACCTGTACTTCGCATGCTTCTTACCTGTACTACATACGCATGCTTCTGAGCTGTACTGCGCATGATTCTGAGCTGTACTGCGCATGCTTCCGAGCTGTACTACGCATGCTCCCGACCTGTACTGCGCATGCTTTCGTTCTGTACTGCGCATGCTTCCGAGGCATACTGCGCATACTTCTGAGCCATACTGCGCAAGCTTCTGAGCCGTAATGCGCATGATTCTGCGCTGTACTGCGCATGCCTCTGAGCTGTACTGCGCATGCTTCTTACCTGTACTGCGCAAGCTTCTGAGCTGTACTGCGCATGCTTCTGAGCTGTACTACGCATTCTTCCGACCTGTACTGCGCATGCTTCTTACCTGTACTTCGCATGCTTCTTACCTGTACTACGTACGCATGCTTCTGAGCTGTACTGCGCATGCTTCTGAGCTGTACTGCGCATGCTTCCGAGCTGTACTACGCATGCTCCCGACCTGTACTGCGCATGCTTTCGTTCTGTACTGCGCATGCTTCCGAGGCATACTGCGCATACTTCTGAGCCATACTGCGCAAGCTCCTGAGCCATAATGCGCATGCTTCTGCGCTGTACTGCGCATGCCTCTGAGCTGTACTGCGCATGCTTCTTACATGTACTGCGCATGCTTCTGAGCTGTACTGCGCATGCTTCCGAGCTGTACTGCGCATTCTTCCGACCTGTACTGCGCATGCTTCCGACCTGTACTGCGCATGCTTCTGAGCCGTAATGCGCATGCTTCTGCACTGTACTGCGCATGCTTCCGACCTGTACTGCGCATGCCTCTGAGCTGTACTGCGCATGCTTCTGACCTGTACTGCGCATGCTTCCAAGCCGTACTGCGCATGCTTCTGAGCCGTACTGTGCATGCTTCTGTGCAGTACTGTGCATGCTTCTGAGCTGTAATGTGCATGCTTCTGCGCTGTACTGTGCATGCTTCTGAGCAGTACTGTGCATGCTTCTGAGCTGTAATGCGCATGCTTCTGCGCTGTACTGTGCATGCTTCTGAGCCGTAATGCGCATGCTTCGGCGATGTACTGCACATGCTTCCGTCCTGTACTGCGCATGCCTCTGAGCTGTACTGCGCATGCTTCTAACCTGCACTGCGCATGTTCTGACCTGTACTGCGCCTGCATCTGAGCTGTACTGCGCATGCTTCTGACCTGTACTGCGCCTGCTTCTGAGCTGTACTGCGCATGCTTCTGACCTGTACTGCGCATGCTTCTGACCTGTACTGCGCATGCTTCTGATCTGTACTGTGCATGCTTCTGACCTGTACTTTGCATGCTTCTGACCTGTACTGCGCATGCTTCTGACCTGTACTGCGCATGCTTCTGACCTGTACTGCGCATGCTTCTGAGCCGCACTGCACATACTTCTGGCCTGTACTGCGCATGCTTCTGACCTGTACTGCGCATGCTTCTGGCCTGTTCAGCGCATGCTTCTGACCTGTACTGCGCATGCTTCTGCACTGTACTGCGCCTGCTTATGACCTGTACTGCGCGTGCTTCTGAGCTGTATGCGCATGCTTCTGAGCTGTACTGCGCATGCTTCCGAGCTGTACTACGCATTCTTCCGACCTGTACTGCGCATGCTTCCGACCTGTACTGCGCATGCTTTTGAGCCGTAATGCGCATGCTTCTGCACTGTACTGCGCATGCTTCCGACCTGTACTGCGCATGCCTCTGAGCTGTACTGCGCATGCTTCCGACCTGTACTGCGCATGCTTTTGAGCCGTAATGCGCATGCTTCTGCACTGTACTGCGCATGCTTCCGACCTGTACTGCGCATGCCTCTGAGCTGTACTGCGCATGCTTCTGACCTGTACTGCGCATGCTTCCAAGCCGTACTGCGCATGCTTCTGAGCCGTACTGTGCATGCTTCTGACCTGTACTGCGCATGCTTCTGAGCTGTACTGCGCGTGCTTCTGACCTGTACTGCACATGCTTCTGATCTGTACTGTGCATGCTTCTGACCTGTACTGCGCATGCTTCTGACCTGTACTGCGCATGCTTCTGCCCTGTACTGCGCATGCTTCTGACCTGTACTGCGCATGCTTCTGAGCCGCACTGCACATACTTCTGGCCTGTACTGCGCATGCTTCTGACCTGTACTGCGCATGCTTCTGGCCTGTACTGCGCATGCTTCTGACCTGTACTGCGCCTGCTTATGACCTGTACTGCGCATGCTTCTGACCTGTACTGCGCCTGCTTATGACCTGTACTGGCGACTAAAACGCAGACATGTCACAACCGTTTTGGGGACATCGCAGCCAGCGACTGCACCTTTGGATGCAGTGGTTCTGGCCGCGGTGTCTCAGTTGCGACGGTCATTCTGAGCAACCATAGGCATGTTGAGAAGTTGGATGCTGCGACCAATGTTTATGATATTTGTCTTTCCAAAATACGGCTCCTGTGGAATATTCAGATCCGCTGCAAATGAAGACATAGCACAGACGCGATTTGCGTTCACCTCTGAATCAGGCGCTCAGTACTTTGCTCCCTGGTGCTGAGACCTAGCAACACCCAGGCTTTTTGGGTTACATGTAAATTCAAGACCCCTAATATGGACATGATCTGATGAATTCTGAATCTTGCAGAATTCTGATACTTACTGATTACTTACTTAATGATAATACTGATGTCAGAGTCTATCATTACTACTATTATCATTATTATTATTATTATTATTATTATTATTATTATTTAATAACAGGGCCAAGTCTAGACCAAGTGGAACCCAGGGCAATAATTTCCACTGCCCCATAGCCTCACACACACACTGCCCTATAGCCTCACACACACTGCCCTCATAGCCTCACACACACACTGCCCTCATAGCCTCCTCATACACACACTGCCCTATAGTCTCACACACACTGCCCTCTAGCCTCAAAACACACACTGCCCTCATAGCCTCCTCATACACACACTGGCCCCATAGCCTCACACACACACTGCCCTATAGCCTCACACACACACTGCCCCATAGCCTCATACACACACTGGCCTCATAGCCTCCTCATACACACACTGCCCTATAGTCTCACACACACTGCCCTGTAGCCTCAAACACACACTGCCCTCATAGCCTCACACACACACTACCCTCATAGCCTCACACACACACTGCCCTCATAGCCTCCTCATACACACACTGCCCTCATAGCCTCCTCATACATACACTGCCCTATAGTCTCACACACACACTGCCCTCACACACACACTGCCCTCATAGCCTCCTCATACACACACTGCCCTATAGTCTCACACACACTGCCCTATAGCCTCAAACACACACTGCCTTCATAGCCTCACACACACACTGCCCTCATAGCCTCACACACACACTGCCCTCATAGCCTCCTCATACACACACTGCCCTATAGTCTCACACACACTGCCCTATAGCCTCAAACACACACTGCCCTATAGCCTCATACACACACTGGCCCCATAGCCTCACACACACACTGCCCTATAGCCTCAGACACACACTGCCCCATAGCCTCATACACACACTGCCCTATAGCCTCACACACACTGCCCCCATAGCCTCACACACACACTGCCCTATAGCCTCACACACACTGCCCCCATAGCCTCACACACACACTGCCCTATAGCCTCACACACACTGCCCCCATAGCCTCACACACACAATTGCCTCATAGCTTCCTCATACACACATTGCCCTATAGCCTCACATACACTGCCCCCATAGCCTCACACACACACTGCCCTATAGCCTCACACACTGCCCCCATAGCCTCACACACACACTGGCCTCATAGCCTCCTCATACACACACTGCCCTATAGCCTCACACACACACTGCCCCAGGGGCGGATTGGGACGCCGGGAAACCAGGGTACTTCCCGCTGGGCCATGATATCTCTGTCATTAGCAGCCCCTTCTAGGCCTTCACTGCTGTGGCCGCGCATGTGAGAAGCGGCGGTGGAGAAGCCGAAGATGTCATGCGGCTGGGCCGTGCAGAGACAGCACGGTCTCTCACAGCTGCCAGTAAATTGATAAATGATGAAGAAAAAAACAGCTTTTGTCTCTCTATTTCTATCTTTCTCGTTTGTTTCTCTCCCTCCCCATCTCTCTCTGAGATTTCTTGCTGTCTCTCCTCCACTTGCCCCCTATATACCATTAGACCATTTAGATATGTCATCAGATCCTGCCCCCTTCACAGACTCCACCTCCTCCCATTTAGGACTCCTGCAGAAATTTCCCGGGTTGGTTTTACATCCCAATCCACCCCTGCCATAGCCTCACACAGACACTGCCCTATAGTCTCACACATACACACTGCCCCCATAGCCTTACACACACAAGCTGCCCCATAGCCTCATACACACACTGCCCCATAGCCTCACACACACACACAAGCTGCCCCACAGCCTCAAACACACACACACACACACAGCCCTATAGCCACACACACACACACACACACACACACTGCCCTATAGCCTCACGCACACACTGCCCCCATAGCCTCATACACACACTGCCCTATAGCCTCACACACACACTGCCCCCATAGCCTCATACACACACTGCCCTATAGCCTCACACACACACTGCCCTATAGCCTCACACACACACTGCCCCCATAGCCTCACACACACACACTGCCCCCATAGCCTCACACACACTGCCCTATAGCCTCACGCACACACTGCCCTCATAGCCTCACACACACACTGCCCTATAACCTCACACACACACTGCCCCCATAGCCTCATACGCACACTGCCCTATAGCCTCACACATACACACTGCCCCATTGCCTCACACACACACACACAACCACACATGCTGCCCCCATAACCTCACAAACACACTGCCCCCAAAGCCTCATACACACACTGCCCAATAGCCTCACAGACAATCTGCCCCCATAGCCTCATACACACACTGCCCCATAGCCTCACGCACACACACTGCCCTATAGCCTCACACATACACTGAATACCGACAGCGGCATCCGACAGTCAGAATCCCGACACCCATAAGGAAACAAAGTAAGTCTAACCCTAACCCCTACCCTAACCCTTAGCCTCCCTCCCCAGTGCCTAAACCTAACCCCCCTCTAGAGCCTAAGCCTAACCTCCCCCTCCCCGCACCCTAAACCTAACTCTCCCTCCCCGGTGCCTAAACCTAACCTCCCCCCTAGTGTCTAAACTTAACCTCTCCCTCTCCGAACCCTAATCCAGAGCCTCCCTCCTCGGTGCCTAACCCTCCCCCTAGTGCCTAACCCTAACCCTCCCCTAACTGCTGATTCTTACCTTTGGTGATGCCGGCGGCCAGGATAGTGGTGCCGGAATTCCGACACTGTCGGAATTTCGGTGCCGGTATTTATATCCTCGGCATGCCACACTCCGGGATGCTGACTACATCCCCACTGCCCCATAGCCTCACACACACAGTGCCCTATAGCCTCACACAGACACACAGTGCCCCATAGACTCACACACACACAGTGCGCCATAGCCTCACACAAACACACCCACACACCAGGGCCGGATTTAGGCTTGTGGGGGCCCCAGGGAAACTAAGTTGTGGGAGCCCCATCCCAGTGGGCCCTAGAGATGCCAAGGCATGGTGATAGTTGTAGTCCTGCACATGGCAATATGCACTGGTAGCTATTAATATTGTGGTTCTTGCACAACACTAATAGCCAGCCAGCATATCCAAGCAGGTAAGGGCTGCCAGTGATTGAGATATGTCTCAGTGCTTTCAGTATGGGAATGGCTAATTTTTATGAGGATTGATCCCCCTTGGTAATTCCAGGGGCAAACACAGAATTTCTAGAGTAGGGTTTCCAAATTCTTGCATAGAAAATCCTATTTAACAATCCTATTTAACAATCATTGTGGTTATACTTGTAATCTACAATATCTGTTCTGTTATCGCCCTCTCAGGGAGCTTTATTCTTTTAATTAGGTTTAGTGAAGGAAAGTTTTAAATATGTTATACTTTGTTTAATGATCAGGAGGGGTTTATTTGAGCACTGGGGTGGTGTGGTTCTGGCAACCTGGAAGGAACGCTAAATTTGTTTCTAGTACACAGATAAGAGAACAAAAGTATGCACAGACTACTTTAT
The DNA here is from genome assembly GCA_031769625.1 of Taudactylus pleione. Lineage (NCBI taxonomy): Eukaryota > Metazoa > Chordata > Amphibia > Anura > Myobatrachidae > Taudactylus > Taudactylus pleione. The sequence continues at coordinate 8,203,202 of JAUIMM010000104.1, read as the reverse complement.
ATAACTTTGAAACAGTCTTTGTATTTATTTTTCTCATCCTATTTGAATTAAATTAGTAGAGCAAAAAATAATTAGCAATGGCTATAACACTGCAGGACCAGCACTAAATGGTTGCATTTGTTTTCTAACTGCACAAAACATGTATACGCAAATAGTGAAATAAATAAGGCTTTTAAGGAATAGAAACAGATATAAAAGGAAAAAGGCATAGCTGATGATTCCGGTTCTCCATAATCATTATGTCCTCTTATGTTCTCCAAGCTGCAAATCTAGCACGTGTCGCTACTGCTTTCCTATAACCCAAGACCTCAGGTCACTGCATTCTACATTAAGTCATCAATACATGCTGCTACTTGGTTCGGAGGATGAGTGCCCCGCCGTGACTTGTTAGAAGGAGTGGGCCACTCACTGCAGCAATAGGCCCTTGCCTACACAGCGGTGGCCCAAGGGGAGTGATTAAAATGGCTGTTCGTTACTTATTTATACGGTGATATCCTATTGGAAGCCAGCATCAGGAGTTGATGATTTGCACATAGGAGGGGGTTATGGGCATCTGGAATCCCCGTAAGTGTGCATCTATTTAAACAAACTGAAAACACCATGGATCAGCATCAGTTGGTGTATTTAGTGTGCAACCACATTTGGGGCAGCACAGATGGGGTAATGGTTAGCATTGCTGCCTCACAGCACTGAGGTCATGGATTCGATTCCCACCACGGCCCTAACTGTGTGGAGTTTGTATATTCTCCCTGTGCTTGCGTGGGTTTCCTCCGGGTACTCCGGTTTCCTCCCACACTCCCAACACAAATTAACCCTAGTGTGCATGTGATAGGGAATATAGAGTGTAAGCTCCACTGGGGCAGGGACTGATGTGAATGGACAAATATTCTCTGTAAAGCGCTGCAGAATATGTGTGCGCTATATAAATAACTGGTAATAATAAATAAATAATTTGTAACACACTATTTTGGGTTGTATGTGTGTTACCTTAACAGCTGCGCAACTCAAACTAAAGAAGTAAAGTCCACATTTTTTGCCCTCATTTTAAATGTACATTGGAGTCGCATCTGGCCCTCAGCTCTATATGAGCCCCTGTGATATTGAAATGAGCTAGACTTCACAGAGCAGACATGTAAAAAAGCTCGGAAGTGATATATTCATCTACTGCTGTACAATGCAGATTCAGTGCTATGTCACAGTCAGTTCCACCAAGAATTACATTTATTTGTTTTCTCCAACCAAGTAAATTTTGTGTTTTTCAAGGACAAATTGGGCTTTCAATTGGTACCATAGTTGACAAACATATCTTACATTTATAGACATTATATAGATTCTTGTTCTTGATTTTCTTAGCAACTTTTGCACAATTAATTATTCTCACAAAACATAGACCCATTTCTGTTCTGCGACTTGTAACAATTACAGAGATACTAGATATGTGTACCTTATTAGAGGTTGTATTTTTGTATGTTTATGTTTTTATTTTTTTGTCTTTTTTTCTTAAATTGTTTTATATCCTACAGAGAACAAAATGTTTAGTTTTGTTTTACCATAGAAGGTATTACTATTAGGGATGTGCGCCGGACCATTTTTGCCGGATTTGGATTTGGTTCTAATTCGTTGTCCGGATTTGGATTTGCCAAACTGCGGTGACTGGCTTTGGATTTGGATTTGGATTTTTTACAAAAATTGACAATAAAAGCTAAAATCACATATATTGTTTTTTTTTCTTCCTAGAGTATTATTAACCTCGATAACATTAATTTCCAGTCAGTTTAGAGACCACCTCACAGCTTATAGTATTGTTTTCACCACTATGGCCAAACGTTGCAGTGAGCTGACTGGTTACTAAGCGACAGAGCAGCGGCACAGACACCACAGTTTAAAGCACATCTATGAAACATTGCCACACAACAGTGGCAGAAATGAAAAGTAGTGCAGGATGGAATTGTCCTTGGGCCCTCCCACCCACCCAGTGGGGTACGGCCAGCAGAATCACAGTACTTGTTTACAAAGTGGGCCACGGCCCAAGGTGTCGCAGTGCACAATCTTATTCACATTACACCGCACATAGTGCCCCTGATTCACATTATACCATAAAGTAGTGTCTATTATTTATGTTACTACACACAGTAGTGCCCCTTTACACAATGCCCACAGTAGTGCCCCTTTTACACAATGCCCACATTAGTGACCCTTATACACAAAGCCCACAGTAGTAATGCCCCTTATACAATGCCCACAGTAGTAGTGCCACTTATAGAATGCCCACAGCAATAGTGTCCCTTACACAATTCCCCAGCAGTGGTGTCCTTTACACAATGCCCCCAGTAGTGGTGCCCCCTATGCAGTGCCCTTAGTAATAGGGCCCCCTATGCAGTGCCCCCAGTAGTAATGCATCTTGTAGTAGTGCCCCCAATAGTAATGCCCCCTGTAGCAATGCCCTCAGTGGTAGTGCCCTTAGTTGTATGCCCCCATTAGCAGTGCCCCTAGTAGTATGCCCCCAGTAGCAGTGCCCCATTAGTAGTGCCCCCAGTAGTATGCCCCCCCAGTAGTATGCCACCATTAGTAGTGCCGCTAGTATGCCCCCATTAGCAGTGCCCCCAGTAGTATGCCCCCAGTAGCAGTGCCCCATTAGTAGTGCCCCCAGTAGTATGCCCTCCCATTAATAGTACCCCTAGTGTGCCCCCATTAGCAGTGCCACCAGTAATATGCCCCCATTAGCAGTGCCCCCAGTAGTATGCCCCCATTAGTAGTGCCCCCAGTAGTGTGCCCCCAGTAGTATGCCCCCATTACCAGTGGTGCCCCAAGTAATATGCCCCAGGACGCCCCCTTACACACAGCTCTGCGTGTGCTCATGAGTGAGCTACAGCCGGCTTCCTCCGTGCAGCAGCCAATGAGTGTCTGTGTGACTCTCATTGGCTGCTATAACAAACACACAGCTGCCGCTGGCAGCTGTGTGTTTGTTTCTGTGTAGGGCAGACCGCTATCACTGCATTCTGCCCTACACTAGTAACCCTCTTTCATGAGAATCTGACATCAGGAGGCCGCTGTTCGGCCTCGAAGAGGGATCTGAGTCAGGCGGGGAACACCCGAACAGTGGGCCTGATTCAGAGCCGGACGCTATTTGTGCTCGCTCGTTCAGAAAAAGGGGCCGGCTATTTAAATTGAGCGCTTGCTCTTTGCGGTCTATGTCTGAGCGAGTGAACAAAACATGCGCTCGCTATTTTGTAAAGACGCCCCCTGGCCGCTCGCATCCTACTTCATCTCCGCTATTTATTTGATTAATCGACTACATCGAAAGGCATCTGAACTGCTCGCAGTGCTTGTGGTAGGATTTTCCTACTGCAATCATGCGAACAGTTCAGGCTAAGAAACAACCAAGTGACGTGGACTAATTATGCACACCCTTAAAACGCCCGTTTTGACCGTTTGGCACGCCTGCGTTCGGATCACCACTCCCCGTTTTCAAGCACCTTCCCCTGTTACCACCCACAAACGCCTCATCCTGTCACTCAAATTAGCAGGCACTCGCTATTTTGCGAGCGCTCGATTTCCGACCGCAATGACTGGTTGGCGCATGCGCATTACGACCCATATGCATGCGCAGATGTGTGAACATCGCTCGGAGCGAACGAGCGGCCGCTTACGAGCGGCTCTGAATCAGGCCCAGTGTTCGGGTGGACTCGGATCTCCAATGTTCGAAGCAGTAGGGATTCCACAGAATCCGAACCGCTCATCTCTAATTACTATGCTGCCCAAAGTAGTCCATTAGTGCAGTCAACAGAGGAGAATGTGAGGTACTTCTTTGTTGTCTTCCCCTCACCTTTTGCCCCCTAGCCTGCCACCACCGTGGGACAGTTACGGATGCACGTACTATAGACCTGGAATCTAGAAGAATCTAGTAGGAGACTCCTGCAATAAAAGACATTCTGCCCATATTCATTACTATCCAGGCCATGCACAGTTTCCTTGTGAACTGGATAGGAAAGCACAAGAGAGGAGTTGCCCTCAATTACCAACACCCTGCTACCAACAGCTACAGCAGATTAGTCACACAGATATGTATTAAATATTCATGCCATGACATTGGTGTGTCATTCTAAAGTCCATCAGACAATAGAGCTTATTTCAAATAGAATACTGAATTAACTTGAAAGTACTGAAATATCAAGTGGTTGCAGCTGGTACAGGCATAAGCCAGGTTGGCACTCAGGTAGTCAGACACAATTCGGGTCAACACAAACAGTATGTCCCCAGGAGTAAGCTGGGTCATACACAGTAACAAGGAATCTACCAGGACCAGGTTCAGGTGCAAAGCAACACTGGCAGACCCAAATTGTGCCATTGTGCAATGATGATAGATCGATACTTACTATATAGCAGAGTTTTTATTCTGAAAAGCAAATTAGCCCCATCTTTACCCAGATAGAGATTTTACTAGTAAATAAATAGTCAATCTGTTGCAGGGCATGAGTAAGGATTCTGGTCTCCCTATGCTAATATGCACGTTGCGTGCCCCCACATTTTTACATTTGTATACAGCAACCTGAACCCTTTGTTGCAAACTGATTGCCGCAACTGATGCAAACCACAGCTTCAAAGACAAGCCTCAGTGAACACCATACGACACAGAGAGTGCCCCAGTGACTATCAATCAATATAGAGAGCGTCTAAGAGATGAGAAAGTGACCGGGCACTGTAGCAGTAAGCTGCACGGTCCCTACAAGGGGAGCGATTAGTTACTCTATTCAGGCGGCCGCAGACTGCCCTTCTGCCTTCCCCACTGAACACAATAAAAATAAAACAAGTCGTCCTCTCCAGGAAAAATCCTGGTGCCCTAGGCTGCAGTCTGATTATATGGTAGGAGCGGCCCTGACTCGGGAATATCCTGGGTCGCGCCGGGGAAGTTCCGGTTCTGATCCGGACTGGAATCCAGGGCCTGATTCAGAGCCGAACGCTCTGACCAGAGCGCTCGCTCTGAATCAGGGCCCTCCTCCCTGAAAATGGAGCGGCCTTATGGACGCTCGCATAGCTGTGGGTTACCACCCACAGCTATAGCGAGCATCCATGATGATGGTCGTGATGGTCAATACCATCGCGACCATCGGGCTTGCAACGGAGACCCTGCGGTCTGGTCTCGCTGCCGCAAGCCCTGGAGTGATTTTGGCTCTATCAGAGCCAAAATCACTCCCACTGACATCACTAGTGATGTCAGTGGGGCCGGCTTCAGACGGTAGGCGTTCCCATGGAAACGCCTCCGTCTGGCAGTCACGCCCCCGGCACGCCCACCAAAGGGGGCGTGCTGTCAATCATCGACAGCACGCCCCCTCTGGTGCGAGAGCCGGAGCGACAGATAGCCCGTCGCTATCCGGGTCTCGCGCATGCGCACGACGGAGCTCCCTCCGTCATGCGCATGCGCAGTGGGGCAACATTGACCCACTTGCGAGCATCCTGCACTCGCGAGCGGGTCTGAATGACCCCCCCCTGTTCCAACCTACGGGTCAGAACCGGAAATTTGGTATAAAAGCGGTATATCTGTGCACCTTGGTAAAACCATGCTGCACTGCAGGTGGGGCAGTTGTAAAATGTGTAGAGAGTTAGATTTGGGAGGGGTGTGTCCAAACTTACATCTAAATTACAGTGTAAAACTAAAGCTGTCCAGTATTTGTGGGCTACATGCAATAGCAGCCGGTATTTACCCCACATGCAAATTTGTTTTATGTATTTGCACCCTTGCATTACAACATGGTTTGTCCAGGTTCACAGTTACTTGCTATTTCTTACTCTATTCCTAACCCTGAATCAGGCCCATTATAACCAGTTTAGTAGTCATGGCTATGATAGATTAGCACATTTACAGAAACTTTAAACATCAATACAATCCATACTTGTCTAATCACCCGGAACCTGCGGGAGGATCACGATTTTTGGGGTAACCCCCCCCGCACCCCCAAAAAGAGTAGGCACTTCCTAGTGAAAAGTCTGCATGACATCACCACCCACCTGCTTCTTCTCCCCGGGCTTTCCCAGGGAGGAAAAACAATAAGTAGGTAAGTATGTGTCACAAACCGCCACATTGCGAACGCTGGGTGAGGCGAACGCTGGCCTCCTACCAGTTGTCCATCATCCCTAGTCTGATCTGGACTGGCTCCTGTGGCTATTTCCTGCTGGAGGGAAGGCTGCTCTGGTGCCGGTGATAGTGTTTCACGTGTTTCAAGTTCTGGCTTCGTCTCCTGTTTTGTTCATTCGAGTACCCAGTTCTCCTGTCAGCTTTGTTATCCTGCCGTGTGTGTCATCCAGGCGGCACGGTCCGCATACTAACTTTCTGCCGTTTGAGTCATCCAGGCGGCACGGTCCGCATACTAGCTGCCTGCCGTTTGTGGCATTGACCGCACTCCTGTGTCCAGAGTGCGCAATCAAGTGTCCAGCTGTTTGTGTCAACCCAGGGGCACAGACCGCACTCCAGCGTCCAGACTACGCAATCCAGCGTACCGCTGCTTGTGTCAACCCGGTGGCACAGGCCGCACTCCAGCGTCCAGAGCACGCAATCTAGCGTACCGCCGCTTGTGTCAACCCAGAGGCATAGGCCGCACTCCAGCGTCCAGAGTACGCAACTCAGCATACTTCCGTTTGTGTCAACCCGGCGGTACCAGCCACACATCATCCACAACTAGCCAAGGCTTACCAGCCCTCAAGGCTGCTACATGGCCCAAAGGCCGCACCTTGTTCTACGGCCCACTGGCCACAACTTCTCAAGATTTACCAGTCCTCAAGGCTGCTACACAGCTGCAGCTAGCCAAGTTATCCAGCCCTAAAGGCTGTTGCGGGACTAATTTGTGGAGGTACCTCTACTCATAACAGTATGATACAATCATGGTTTTAATCATTGAATTGATTTAAATCAAATGTATTTTTGGAGTAGTAAGTTTATATAACATTTTTAATTTGATATATATGCTCAGAATTATAGAACCAGTTTTCATAACATTTTTCTATATACTGAAATTTTTCATTGCATAAGCCTTCCACTCCTGGATTCAAGTGTAACCATTCTTGTACAAATGTATATAGTTCTGATGATGTGTGCTTTCCAAAACATTACATTGTGAAAACACAGGTTCACTATTGTGAAAATTCCTAATTCTGAATCTTCTATAAACAGCACATACAAAGGCATAGGGAAAATACACTTTTGTGAATATGAAATAAAATAAATTCTTTTAGCAGTTCCCAATCAATTGAGATTATGGGACACAACATTCATTTTATATAATATTAGATTATTCCTTTCACCATACAGCAGTCTGTTTTTGGAACAACATTCCCAAACTATTGGACTCCAAAAGGGGTGAAATCTAATGGGAAGTAGGTGTGGCTTTACATGGATGGGCGCAATCCCGGCAAATCTGGCCAGTATTTGGGTGTAATGGAGACAGTATTTCGGTGTAATGGAGAAATGTGGGTGGGTCTTAATTTTCCTAATATTTTTTGTTTCAGATGTTTAAAAGTATCACAACATGTATGATTAGATACTTTTAAATCGTGTTAAATTAACCATCTATATTTGTAAATCTATGTAGTTTGGAAGAGAAGACTTTGTGCCCGCTGTGTTTATTTTTACTTTAATATAGTAGTTTATGAATAGGAGAACCATACTAGCTGGTTCTCCAAGGAAAGTCTAGGAGACTCCAGAAATAGTGGGAGATCTTCCAGACTCATGAGAGAGACTGTCCACATCCCTGAAGTTGGGCCAGAATGACTTGCATTGATGTCTTGATTTGTGTCATCAAGCTCCAGACATTGCGGCTTAATGACTTGATTTGCATCATGGCAATGCGATTGGGGACGGTTTATTATGCAAGTCCTGTCTTTATTGTTAGCAAAGTAGTATGGTGACAGCAGATGTAGTAGCAGAGTAAGCTGTCACAGATATGCATAGTGGAATGCAGGGCCATAACTAGGGGTGTGCAGGCGGTGTCACCGCACAGAACGCAGGGCTCTGTGGACAGCACCGCCGCTCACCCTTGGCCCCTTAACCTTGCTAGCAGGGTGCCTGGAATGGTCCTGAGGGTGCTCCAAATGGGCATACTACAGCTCTTACAGCCCCCCGGAGCATGCTGAGGATGCTCTGATCAGTGCTGCAAATCCCAGCGCTGTTTGCCCTTACCCTCTTTGCATAACATCAAATGTTATGGCGGCGTGGCCTGCACAGGGCACAAAAAAGCTCCGTTATGGCAATGGCGGAATGTGCTTTGTGCTGTAGTCCTCTAGATGAGAAATTAAACCCAGGTACAAATGTGATACCCCCAGTCTTGGAGTACCACTGATGAACACCTTCCGATGTAGAACTCCATATATGTATCCATGTGTTTTTAGGGTACTGTTTAATTGTGTTTCCTTGCATGTATATTTTAAATAGGCATTTGTGATGCTCATGTAAGTTAGCCAAAATGTCCCTTCCCTCCCCTGAGCTTGTGGACTAGCCCCTGCCGTAGACTATTCGTAATGAAGGGGCACGAGGCTAGGACTCCTCCACCGGACTTACACAGGAGCTCGGTTTGCCCTCCTGTAGTGAGTTATGGCCAGTGACTGTATCATGACATGCACACCCGGCAGGAATACAGCCGGCGCGTGCATCAGGACCCAGACGGAGGAGATCCAGGGCGCACTTACCTTGGAGACCCGTGGAGATTGTCAGTGGGAGCTGTGATGCTGGTCCGCTGTCTGGAATGCAGCCATTGGCAGTGCTCAGAGGAGTCCTGTGCCTACTTGGAGAAGAGGCAGGCTGGAGGGACGCAAATGCAGGCTGTGGGAAGTGGCAAGTGATGGAGGCTGGCCGGAGAGAGAGAAGGAGGGTATCGGAGGCGGTGATTCCCCTGGGGATTCCTTCCATCACATGAAAAGCTGCCAGAGAGGTCTGTAAAAATCACAAAACATCACTTCACCTCAGAGAAGTGCTCCCAGCAATTAGATCAGACCTGAACACTAATCTTAATAGCATTAGAGATTCAGCCTGTCAAATCCAGTGCAGTTATTCATTTCAGTTAATAATAATTCAGGCAGAAATAACACCTTATTCAGGAAAGAAACCGTGATCATCTAGTATTTTGCCCACAGCCTGTTAGTTGCCATAACAAGCACCCAGTATACAGCCCCAGCCTGTGAGGACAGTGACATTCAGCTCCATAGCTCCTTGATTAATAAAGGAAGGGACTTATTAATTTCTTATATCAAAATATCAGCCACCATCAGCAGAGTTGCAGTTTTCAAAGTAGAGTTTACTACACAGGAACAGCTATTGTTGTGTATCAGAGAGTAAATACCGTTACGGTCCACCGGTTAGCTGCCTTGTAGCCATATCCTACAGTTACAGCAGTCAAATGCTACCTGCATATAGTGACAGCTGGAGTTAACTGTATTGCAGACATTACATGAGTGCAGGAATTGCTTGATCCTAGGAGTATCCCAGGCATTCTACAAACGAACATCTATGTTATATGCATCCTTTCCCTACACCGATATTAGTACTGTGAAGCAAACACTGCAAAGGAATCATTAGTGTTGGATATAATTAGAACATTGGGGGTCATTCAGACCCGCTCGCGAGCAAAGGACGCTCGCAAGCAGGTCGATGCTGCCCCACTGCGCATGCGCATGACGAAGGGAGCTCCGTCGTGTGCATGCGCGAGACCCAGTTAGCGACGGGCTCTCCGTCGCTCCGGGTCTCGCACCAAAGGGGGCGTGCTGTCGATGTTGATTGACAGCATGCCCCCTTTGGTGGGCGTGCTGGGGGCGTGGCTGCCAGACTGAGGCGTTCCCATGGGAACGCCTACCGTCTGAAGCCGGCCCCATTGACATCACTAGTGATGTCAGTGGGAGTGATTTTGGCTCTGATAGAGCCAAAATCACTCCTGGGCTTGCGGCAGCGAGACCCTACCGCAGGGTCTCGTCGCAAGCCCGATGGTCCAAGACCATCTTTTTGGCCGCTCGCATATGCTGTGGGTGGTCACCCACAGCTATGCGAGCGGCCAGGAGGCCGCTCCATTTTCAGGTAGGAGGGCACTGATTCAGAGCGAGCGCTCTGGTCAGAGCATTCAGCTCTGAATCAGGCCCATTATTGCCAGTTGGCCAGATTACAGGGAACAACAGTGTAACCAACACAGAGCAGAGCGAACCCTTGCTTTGTTAAAGCAAACTTTCAATAAACAGCAATCTTACAAGCAAGGAAGGGAAAGTTGCAGGATATAGTCTATTTACAAAGTAAAATTACTTACACCATTATTCCTGTTACCAGTCATCAAATGTACACCACCGTACAGAATTAGCTGGCCAGCCATTTGTGGACTTTAGTAAATTATTGACTAATCGTTAAAACAGCTGTTCAGCGTTATTTACTATTTTTAGAGGTCAGGTATTCAGGTTGTGTTTTGAATCGTGAATTGCATTGTATTAACCATTTTTCCGCAGATACTAATATCGGAATAAGAGGCGGTTCCAGTACAATAAAATACCAAATCTTGTTAGTTATCATTACCTTATGTGCAAATGGTCTAAAAGGTATGATAGGTAACACCTGCAGATAATTTTCATTGTTATTACTCTAATCGATTTGAGTGCAAATAAAAGAACCCGTGTTCATGGTGCAAAGTGTCTTGCTGTAATACTGTAAGTGCTAACCACATTACGAGTAGTAACCAACTGAAGCAAATGTTGGGAGGGAGGTAGACGGAGGTAAGGTCACCATCTACACATACTTACCCGTGCACTCGTCCTGAACCCTAAGTGGGTTATTACACACATGTATTGGCCAAGGTACTGATGGTACTTTGTGTGTAATGCAGGTGCTGGTGGTGGCAGTGGCAGCACTAGCGGCAGTGCAGCCAGTGCCTTGTACTGGGGCCCGCTGTGGTGCAGGGGCCCATAGCCACCTGCATCCGACAGCGCCACAGTACCCACTGCCAGCAGGAGAAGACTGCCGGGCCTGGAGGATAGTGATGAGAGGCTGAATTTGAGGGGCTGACAACTAAGGATGGCTGCAGATACCATCCCTCCTGCCCCTGAGGCATTCACAGCACTGTCATCAAGAAGACCTTGCAAGAGACGGAAGGCAAGAACTACAGCCTGCATCATCAGTGACAGAGAGACAATGTGTTAAGTCATAGTGTATTTTTACTTTATTTAAAGGCTGGCATATCTTTCAGTTAACATATATATATTTATAAATAGGCGGCACTCTAGAAACTTCTACCTCTGTGAACAAATGTTTTATTTTCAATGTTTCGGGGTTGCATCAGGATACACACACGGGTGTTGGGGCCCAAAACATATTCTTCCACCTGGGCCCACCAATCTCTAGTTGCGCCACTGGGTGGTGGTAGGGCCACATGTGGTATGCTTAACCAGTTCTTAGATTTATTGTAATCTGGTAGAACAACAAGTAACAAATAACACAGGGATATCACAGGTGTAACAACGGCAGGCAATCTGTGTGGAATATAGCTGCCTGGAGTTTAGGGCAATGCTGGGCAATGTAGTGTGTCTGGTGTGAGATAGGTGAATGCATCAGGGGATGATAGCCCTGGTATCCTACTATATAGTGATGGTGGTTTAGGGTACTTGTGGTTATGTTTGGGCTTTGAAATGGATCTGGCTGTGGTGAGAGTCTCAGAGTCCGTCCAGTAGTGGATGCCATGGAGTAAAGAGTAAAGACGTGCTGAGACGCCGCACATGAGCAGCAGCACATGTCAGAGGTCGAACCCCTTCTGACAGCTCCGGTAGGTCCTAGAGACCACTGGCTCAGTGCAACTAACAGAATGCTGGAGGGAGGCAGCGCAGGAGTGCAATACTTACATTATTAAATGCCTGTCTATCTCATGCTTCAAAGAGTGGTCATTTGTGATATCTATCATCGTGCAAACAAGCTGGTCAACCTGACGATAACGTCAGGTTCAGCATGTTTGCAGATGATTGATGAGCCTGAACGACTACTCGTTCAGTGTAGGCACATTACAGACAGACAAATGATTGCACGATTACAATGTCATAATTGTGCAGTCTTTTGACTGTCATCTAGTGGATGTGTGCCATTAGACATTAATATATGTATTTTGTTTCTTTGCAGCCTTAAACTCAAGGACTTGTCCAGACACCTTTGTTGTTTTGTTTTTTTGTTAGTGATGAGGAGACTGCAAAAAATATTGACTTTCACAAATACTTTTAAAACCATGCCTATTTCTGTGCTTCACATTACTGTGCCTGTTTTGACAGTTGAATCCAACTCTATTATATTCACTTCACCTCACATGTATCACTCTGGATTGTTCTTATTTAACTGTTATCTATCTAGAGCACACATATTCCTCAGTACTTCACAGCATTACCTATCTAGAGCACACATATTCCTCAGTGCTTCACAGCATTATCTATCTAGAGCACACATATTCCTCAGTGCTTCACAGCATTATCTATCTAGAGCACACATATTCCTCAGTACTTCACAGCATTATCTATCTAGAGCACACATATTCCTCAGTGCTTCACAGCATTATCTATCTAGAGCACACATATTCCTCAGTACTTCACAGCATTACCTATCTAGAGCACACATATTCCTCAGTGCTTCACAGCATTACCTATCTAGAGCACACATATTCCTCAGTGCTTCACAGCATTACCTATCTAGAGCACACATATTCCTCAGTGCTTCACAGCATTATCTATCTAGAGCACACATATTCCTCAGTGCTTCACAGCATTATCTATCTAGAGCACACATATTCCTCAGTGCTTCACAGCATTATCTATCTAGAGCACACATATTCCTCAGTGCTTCACAGCATTATCTATCTAGAGCACACATATTCCTCAGTGCTTCACAGCATTATCTATCTAGAGCACACATATTCCTCAGTGCTTCACAGCATTATCTATCTAGAGCACACATATTCCTCAGTACTTCACAGCATTATCTATCTAGAGCACACATATTCCTCAGTACTTCACAGCATTATCTATCTAGAGCACACATATTCCTCAGTGCTTCACAGCATTATCTATCTAGAGCACATATATTCCTCAGTGCTTCACAGCAAATATCTCAATCATTCAGTCTTTGCCACAGTAGTGTCTGCAATATATATTCCCTATATAGGGTCTTCTTAAGAGAGGAGTGGGTCACAAGAACAAACATGCAAGAAAGGGTTATATATTTGTTTTCTGTCAGAAGCCAATGAATCTACCAGTATCTTTCGGAATGTGCCATGTGGGAGGAAACCCACACACACAGCCATGGGGAGAACATCCCCTCGCAGATAGTGCCTTGGCTAGGAACTCATGACCTAAAGGCTGCGAGGCAGTAATGCTCTTATGTGTTATTTTACTGCTGTTAGTCTTCTGTTATTTTACTGAAGTCACATTAAAGACATTATTTTTAAAAATTACATTTAAGATCCAAATTTGCTCTGAACTACAGAAAGTTCTCTACCTAATTATCCCTAACCTTATGAACACTTTGCCCATCTTATTACTAAAGGAAACACCCATGTCAATTTTAAGAAACATCACTGTGAACAGCTCCTCACTGCCAGCCCTTGCACCTGTGTAAACGCACCCTGAACTGGTACTTCTTCCAACCCTTATCCTAGGAAACCTACTACTCCACCATCTAACATCTCTCCTAGTGTCTGTCCCTCTCGCTATGCATCTTGTCTTATATATACCATTTTTACTTGCAATGCCTTTTTATTCACACTAATTTTTTACTTTCCTTTACTTTTATTGGTTTAGGTGCACAGATTTGCTGATTTGCTTTGTCAGTACAATGCTGCGGCCATAGTGGAAAGTGGCTGCAGAAGTGTGCAACCAAGGGCATATCTAGCTATTGGCCAGGATGGCACTTGCCAGGGGCGCCTGCTGGAGGGGGGGCGCCACCTGACAGTGCTACCCTCTGCCGGGGATAGAATCACTTCACTCCATCCCACCATAACACTTTAATGTCACCCTAACGTGCAGCGTGGCACCTTAAAGTAAGAAGACTACATGTCCCAGGGTGCAGCGCAGCGGTCAAAGCCACGTGTGTGGTGAGGAAGTGGTGGATTGGCTGCAGCAGTGCTCTAGGCTGGCGGCGGTATGGAGATTGCTGCACCCTCATCTTCATAAAATACTTTATCCATGTGACTTCCCCAACCTTGGTGTCTGGAGGAGCTCCCGGGTCTCTGTAACCTGTACACCATCCTCTTTCATCACTGCACGGCGGCTGCTGGCACTGAGCGATCCCTGTGCTCCCTCCACACCCTTTGATGCCAGTTTCCCCTTCTGTGCATCTCACGTTCTGCGTAAGTTTGTCACCTCCTATGTGTATCATCTCCTGTGTGTGTCACCTCCTATGTGTGTGTATCACCTTCTCTGTGTATCATCTCCTGTGTGTGTGTCACCTCCTATGTGTGTGTGTCACCTCGTGTGTGTGTGTCTCACCTCCTATGTGTGTGTGTCACCTCGTGTGTGTGTGTCTCACCTCCTATGTGTGTGTGTCACCTCGTGTGTGTGTGTCTCACCTCCTATGTGTGTGTGTCACCTCCTATGTATGTGTGTCACCTCGTGTGTGTGTGTCTCACCTCCTATGTGTGTGTGTCTCACCTACTATTTGTGTGTGTCTTACCTCCTATGTGTGTGTGTCACCTTCTATGTGTGTGTGTCACCTCGTGTGTATGTGAGTCACGTCCTTTGTATGTCACCTCCTATGTGTGTTTGTGTCACCTCTGTGTGTCACCTCCTGTTTGTGTGTGTCACCTCGTGTGTGTCTCACCTCCTATGTGTGTGTGTCACCTCCTATGTGTGTGTGTCACCTCGTGTGTGTGTGTGTCTCACCTCCTATGTGTGTGTGTCTCACCTACTATTTGTGTGTGTGTCTCACCTCCTATGTGTGTGTGTGTCACCTTCTATGTGTATGTGTCACCTCGTGTGTGTGTGTGTGTGTGTGAGTCACGTCCTTTGTATGTCACCTCCTGTGTGTGTGTGTGTGTGTCACCTTCTGTGTGTGTGTGTCACCTTCTGTGTGTCATCTCCTGTGTGTGTGTGTCACCTCCTGTGTGTGTGTGTGTCACCTATATGTGTATGTCACCTCCTGTGTGTGTGAGCTCCTGTGTGTGTCACCTTCTCTGTGTCACCTCCGATGTGTGTGTGTCACCTTCTGTGTGTGTGTGTCACCTTCTGTGTGTGTCATCCAGGGTTGTATCTACCCCTAGACCAGGATGCCACTCACCATGTTTGCTGGCACTAATCTCTGTTTTGTCTTTTGTTTTTCCGAAAATATGGGTCCGTGGGGGAAGGGGGGCGGCAGTCCCTTTCTTTGCCAGGGGCGCTTGGACCCCTAGATACACCCCTGTGTGCAACTCAGAATCAGACCCAGGAAGATGATTATTCTGGATGCTGGCGCATAGTGACTCGAGTACCTGTGTACTGAGTACAGTAATAGTGACTTGTGTACCGAGTGTAATAGTGACTTAATTAGAGTGTACAGTAATAGTGACTCGGGTGCCTGTGTACCGAGTACTATAGTGACTCAATTACCTGTGTATCAAGTGTACAGTAATAGTGATTAGAGTAACTGTGTACCTAGTGTAATAGTGACTCGAGTACCTGTGTACCGAGTGTAATAGTGACTCGAGTACCTGTGTACAGAGTAAAGTAATAGTGACTTGAGTACTACTGTACCAAGTGTAATAGTGACTCAAGTACCTGTGTATCGAGTGTACAGTAAGTACCGGTGTAGTGAGTGCAATAGTGACTCAAGTACCTGTGTACAGAGTACAGTAATAGTGACTCAAGTACCTGTGTATGAAGTGTACAGTAATAGTGATTAGAGTACCTGTGTACTGAGTGTAATGGTGACTCATGTACCTGTGTACATAGTGTAATAGTGACTTGAGTACCTGTGTACCCAGCATAATAGTGACTCCAGTACCTGTGTACCGAGTGTATGTGATGTTTTTTCTTCATGCGTTTTTTACAGCTTATCTTTAGGTGTTTGTACATGTTGGATGTGACAGGTTTTTGGGCATTTGAAAGGCAATTTTTTCAAGTAAAATTTTCTGTCAGAAGCACTTGTTTCATTCAGCTGACATCTTAAATGAGAACTCTTTTTAATTTCAAGGAAACTTCACCCTTCAGTAGAGAGGTCAGATGCCCGCATCCTTGTAGAGTCTAATCTAATTTTCTGTAATTTACTTTTTACCCAGACTGTGCTTGAAAGTAAGCATTTTTATATTAGTGCAGTGGACTGGTCAACAAAACCAATTAAATAAAATGAATAACTAGCAGCATGGTGGCATAAATGCTAGCATTGCTGCCTCACAGAAATGAGGTCAACATCTTGATTCCCTACCAGTGCCCTTTATGTGTGAAGTTTGTATGTTGTCCGCGTGTTTGCGTGGGTTTCCTCCAGGTGTTCTGGTTTCCTCCTACACTCCTAACACATACTGGAAGGTTAACTAGCTGCTGACTAAAATGTACCCAAGTGTGTGTGCTTTTGTGTCAGGGAATTTAGACTGCAAGCTCCACTGGGACAGGGACCGATGTGAATGGCAAATAGTCACTGTTAAATACTGCACAATTGGTGGCACTGTATTAAAAACAACAACAATAATAATAATAATAATAATAATAATAATAATAATAACTAATTGCCTATTTGGCTGATGATGATTATTGGGAAATTTGCACATAAATACAATATTAGGAAATGATCACCCTTAGGTTTGTTACATACTGATTATACATCAGTGAAACTTTCCAACACTTTTGCTACGTTTGCCAAAGGGTTAACATGTTATTCCTGTTCCAAGACTATTTGAAACTATGATCTTATAATCTGATTCTGTAGAAAAGTGTGCTTGTATCCAATAATCGTGCCTCTTACGATGGAATATGAAGTCCGAATACATTCTAATGCTCTTCATCTTCCTGACTGCACATCCGTACTTAGCTCTCTCAGGCTCTGTCAGTCACACATTTAATGATCAGTGTGTGCACAAGATCCTGGACACAAAAGCATTATATCTTCTGATAGAAGCAGCATTGCAGTAACCAGACAGTGTTTCTTCTGCCAACAAAGCTGGTCTGCACCACAACACAGACATTATTTCATGGGCTGCTGCTATGCATTAGCAGAGAGAGAAAGAAGGAGGGGATGGGGGGAGTACAAATTCTCAGACCTAAGAAGAAGGAGGAACATGTGTAGAGATGCCCTGTGGAAAGAGGAGACATGCAATCCATCACTATCTGGACATCAAACTGTAAAAGTGTGATGTGTTAGACCAGTGAAAGATTTTTGTATGGAAAGTGTTTTCTTCATGGACCATTTGGTCTACTGAAAGACAATGGATTGATGGCTGGACGTACTGCATTACTATGTCAATTAAACTTTTGAAGCCCTTACTGCTCTTCATCTATACTCTGGTCACATGGGTTCTAGAACGGCCACGTGAGATTGCTCTATTGAGCAGGTGGACTCCTCTCATTGTTCAGAGTTGGCTTCAACAAGGAACTTCAGCACCATGGACAGAAGACTCAATATAACTCCAGAAGCCTTGAACCAATTGTTGAAAGAGCACAACATGAGTAGACTTGAGTTCATTGCAGCTTATGGTCTCAAGCCCTTGGTTTATATCCCAGAGCTGCCCCTCAACGCCAAGGTCATTTTCTTGGTACTGTACATTATTATCTTCATCCTAGCTTTGTTTGGCAATAGCCTTGTGGTTTACATCATTATCAGGAAGAAGGCGATGAGGACAGCCACCAATATCTTTATATGTTCTCTGGCTTGTAGTGACTTGCTGGTAACTTTCTTTTGCATCCCTTTCACTCTTCTGCAGAACATCTCATCCGAGTGGCTGGGAGGTAAGATGCTATGCCCTTTTTACTTAGCCTGCATAAACTTCCCACCTTGTCCAAATCTGCAATTAGTTTTCAGAAATGTTCTGCTCAGGATCCTAGTGGGTGAAGAGTTAAACATGCACAGTGTACGTGTCTGAAATTGTTGCTTGCAGTATGTATTCCATGCAATCTACCATCTCCCTTTAGCACGCATTGTATAGTTACAGACACAATGTAAAGCTTTGGTGGACATATGCGGTATGAACTTGTCTTGCAGCTGTCTCATGTTTTATTTCAGAGATTGATGCTGTGTAGTTACTTTAAATATAAACCCTGACCATTAAGGAACATAAATGGAGATGACAATTGTTCTGGTAATTGCATTATTATAAACCTGCTCTGTCCATGTACTGTAAGAGGCTTTTAAAGTAGCAGTGCCCCATAATAATTACAGATCAATTTCTATATTCCAACGTCACTGTGTCATTGGAACAAAGAGACTAAGAGAGAGAATGTGGAGATACTTCAGATAAGCACTTAATAGCAGTTATTATGTGTATCAGTCTGGGATGAGACCATTTTCATAAGAAAGTAAAACAAAACATCACCTGCTGCAGAACCTCTTGCTTGTCTGTCTGTGGCATGTCTTTTGAGCATTTGATCAATATACTTGTCATGTTTGTAAGTATGTATATGTGTTTGCGCATGTGGCCTTATTATTGAATATTTCTGTCAATTATTTTGCCAAAACTCCCAGTACTTATTAAAAGGTTCACAGTAGGAGTTATAGATAAGAGCAACATATATATCATCTACAGCTTCCATGTGTTATGGTGTTTCTAGGTCAGTCCTAATTCTTGGCCACTGGAAATCCTTGGTTGAGGAAATAAGTCCCCAGGGTTCCGACTTGTTTAATAGTTAAAGAGTTTAAGAGTTATCGTGAAGAGTTTCCTTAAACTGTTTTACTTCTTTTTATGCCCAAAAGGGATAATTTTAAACTGCTTAAACTTCTTGTCATACAGATTTGATGAAACCCTACTTATTATATTATACTCCTAGGTTAGAGTTTTGTTGTGTATATATTGTATAAAACTATTATATACATATTTATGTATGCCATTATAGACTGGGTATAGGCATCCAGTGATTTTCCATGGTACTGTAGTACCACCATTACATGTCTATATTTGGCAGAAAGGACATGCTGGGACTTCCAGTTCCACAACAGCTGGAGAGCCTCTGCTATAGGGGTATATGCAATAGGCTGCAGACTTCAAGCATGCTTGAAGTCAGCAGCCTATTGCACATACCCCATAGGCTGATAAGTAGTGATAAGAGCCGATGTATGTTGCCTGCTCACTCTCGAAAGCCTCTTCATCACAGTCACAAGTAAGACCTTTGTCCTGTGCCTGACACCATGGACGTGTGTAACTGAGCTTTGTTCTGTCTCCATGCTGTCATGTCATTTTTTCAGTAATCCAAGGAATCCTTTAGAATTAATAAGGTGCACAGACTTTATCCTGGCAGTATATGTAATACAATCTATCTCCCATGTGTGTCACAGCCAGCAGCTCATACAAAGCATACAAAATGACAAGTCTGCTATATGTTTACAGATCTCCTCCTTCTCTCCTGGATATTCATTAACCCTCTCTCCTCCAGGGGGAACATTCATCTGCTTTTCATCCGCACGCTTATCTCTGTCTGTAGAGAGCTGGCCCCTGGCCCTCTGATCTATGCCCTTAGCATTTCATCATCTTCCTGTGTGATTGAACAACAGAGTGCTTCTTTATTATATTTGTTTTTACTCTATATTATGTAGAATTTCCATTTTCTTCAGACTTTTTTTGAATAAATTCCCTGGAAATAGCTTCTATGTCTTGTTATTGCCCAGTATCACGACTGAGCTGCTGAAAGATGTCCTGCACGTCTGTAACCCACAAGAACCTCTCTACTGGGATTGTTGCTCTCAATACTCAAAGAGAAATTATCTTTGAAAGAGTATGAATTACCTATTTCTGGGCAAATCCATAATCCCCTATTCCATTATTACTCTCATCGTTTGGTGGCATTTGACACAGGTTACCACTTGGTCTTCTCTCACTGGGGCCTATTCATCAACACCAAACTCATACTACTTTAGTATGAGGATGTAGAAATTAAGCTATTCAACAAATTCCGAAAATTATGTATTTTCGGAATCTGATGGTGTTACTGTACTCCATTCTCACTTTCTCAGCCCCTGATAGTGTACACAAGCTGCGGTCTACACGGCAGCTGGTATAGGAAAGGGACATACTCACCTGCTTTCATCTCCCTCCTCCAGGTCCCTCCAACAGTTTCATTTTCCAAGTTCCTCTGGCTCCTACTTCGGGTCTCTCCTATGGCTCCCTCCTCTGTGTCCTTCTGGCTCCCTCCTCCGGCTCCAGCGGCACTTGTGTGTTCTCCCTGCCAGTGTATATTACTGCTGAAGGAAAGCGTCTCCTCTCCGTTCCCCGGTGACACTTATAAGTAAGCTTAACAATTGAAGAAGCACTTACAAGTGCCACCAGGGAACAGAGGGGAGACGCTTCCCGTCAGTAGAAGTATGCAGTGGCGGGGTGAACATAGATAAGTATTTTGAAAAAAATATATATATATACAGTATATTCAATTAGTGCAGCTGTAATCAGTGCTGCGCATGCACTACAGCTTCTCTGAATAGAAGCGACACATGTGCAGCACTGATTACAGCTGCGGTAAGGTAGGAACAGGCAGGGAAAAGTATCTATTCTCCTAAAAGTTGTCATCGCAAATATGACAGTTTTTTGGAATAGATACTGATGGAGAGAAGGAATGATGAATTCCTCAGGTAATTAGGTAGAACTCCATGATGAAAAGGCCCCATAGTCTTCGTATACTTGGCGTCCAGAGCAATTCCCCTTCTTTGGAGGTCATGCAGACATTGCATTATACAGTATGTCTCTGTTGGTATCTCTTCTCAGGCTGTTATGGATCTGCCAGTTAGTATAGCTGAGGTAATGGTGCTAGGTGCTTTCCCTGCACTATACTATGCCATGAAAGCGTATTAAGGACCTGATATAGAGATATAGGTTACTTGTGCCTTCACAGCTGCTAATATGTACGTAGCGGCTGTGCGAAAATATGCAAATGTCTCAGCCGCTGGGAATTATACTGAGACGCCCACCGGCGGCTTTGCAAATCTAAGAGACTGCGTACAAAGACGCAGCATCGGCCACAGATCAGTCGAAAAATGGCTTTATGAGTAATCCTGTGGTCACGCAGAATGGGCACGAGAACTGAGACGCCGGAGCCATTTTGAGTGGGTATGGGATCGCTATCACAGACAGAGGCAAGCCCCAAAAATGGTTGTGACGCGTCTGCGTTCGAGTCGCCACCTCCCTGTTGCAGCCCACAGACGGTCCCCGTCTGTCAATCACTTTGCGACTAAATCATCACTGCAAGCGACATCGGTTATGACATTTGACACATACACAATGAGACTCAGACGCAGACCAGCGACATTCACCCAACTGCGCAATCATCGACATTACCTCCTTCTCTGAATCAGGCACCAAGTCCAGGCCCGCCGAGAGCTGCGGTGGGCCTGGGTAAAGGGGGGCATGGCCTAATCGCGGGAGGCGTGGCCACGACCCCTTCGAGGGAAAAAAAAGTTTTGCAGCGCGCTGGTGAGGGGAGTGCTCTGAGCCCCCTCAGCCGGTGCATAACAAGTGGAGGGGGCGCGATCAGCTTGATCGCTCCCCCCACAGGCATAGGAGACTGCTGTGGCTGCTTCATAGCAGCCGCGAGCAGTCTCCCAGCGCAGCCCAGCACACAGCGGTGTGTGCGGGGCTGCTGTGATGAAAGAGGAGGGGGAGCGTTACCAGCCCCCGCCGGGCCCCTCCAGCAAGCCTGAGCCCGGGTAATTTGTACCCGCTCTCCCCCCACCTCTCAGTGCCCCTGACCAGTCCTGCACGCATTGGGCCAAATGTAATAGGTCGCGATTTAGGTTTTTTTGCGAGTTTGACAGTAAATTCTCATGTTTTGGCTAATCGCAAATGTAATAGAGTGTGAGAACAGGCTTTTTCGCATTTTTCACTTTTTCCCCCAAATTGCAAATTGCCAAATCGCATCCAGATGTTTTCCCATTCTAATAGGTTGCGATTTGCAAATTCTCAAGCCAAACTTGACTAAAATTTGCCAGAACTTTAGACCAGGTTCAGATAGGCGAGTTTATCCTGAGCAGGTCAGAGTAACACAGAAACATGCACATATCCATAAGATCCGTGCATGTTTCTGTATGTACATATAAAAACACTAAAAAAAAAAGATGTGCGCCCCCGCCCCAAAAGTATAACCAGCACCGAGTTATATAAAGCCTGTCCTGGTTCTAAAATTACAGAGGCCCCTGTATATTAAGTACCAGCACAGGGCTTTTCCTAGCCGGTCCTGGTTGTGAAAAAATGGGACAAAACGAGTTGGGGTCCCCCGTAATTTCCATAACCAGCACCGGACTCTTTCTATAAGGGTGGGGTAATGCCACAGCCAGGGAAAACCTTTCACCGGTTTCCCCGGCCAAAGCATTACCCCTGACCGCTAGTCAGCCCAGGCCGGGGATCTCTGGGGAGGAGGTGACCCTCCCAATAAAGAGGTCCCCCTCTCCAGGGCACCCCAGGCCTAGTCTGATAGCCCGGTCTATCCCCGGCACCTCTTGCCAGTGGGTGCCGGGTTGATAGTGTAAATGTGTTGTGTCAAAATTAGAAGTTAAAATAGAAAGAGTCCGGTGCTGGTTATGGAAATTACAGGGGACCCCTACTCGTTTTATCGCCTGTATTTCCACAACCAGGACAATCAGAAAAGCCCTGTGCTGGTACTTAATATACAGGGGCCCACTACACATTTTGGCCCCTGTATTTTTGGAACCAGGACAGGCTTCTTTTTTTAAACACACACAGGTATTAGTTTACATAGGAAAAAAATTGCATAGATTCGCATAGTGTAGCCTTGAGCTGAAAAGTTCGCAGCCTATTACATTTGCGAATCCCGGCACCAACGCGCACCTAAAAAAAAAAGCGAGAAGGTGCGATTCGTCACCTATTACATTTGGCCCATTGTTTGGATTATTTTGCTGCTGATTTTGAATTTAGAATAGGTTGAAGCAGGATTTTATATACTGATCCCAAAGTATTGTGCACCATGTAAGTCTGGGAATTGTACTGGTTATATTCTAATTCTGCAGTAATAAAAATTGATAATACAGCAATATGGCTGACCACATTATTTCTGGAGTTAGACAGAATTATATATTTACTTATTTTTTTCAGTATCACTGTAAACTATTAATGAAAAGAGGCCACAATGCTGCATTGGCAAGTAATAGTTTATAAATGAGTTAAGAAAAAGTTTTACCATGGAGTTTCCAGTGTCCCGGAAGTGCTTTTTCCTGATTGGTCTGAGGTATGGCAGCCAAAGGAACGGCTGTGCCATGGTGATGCGTAACTGTGGCTTGGAGTGCAGCCTCGGCTTACCTTATTGCTCTACTTGATCAGAATTCACCCAGGTTGCTGAGGAGCCTACCAAGCTGAACAGTGTATAGATTGTAAGCTTGCGAGCAGGGCCTTCCTACCTGTCTGTTATTACCCAGTTTTGTTCTATTAATGTTTACAATTGTAAAGCGCAATGGAATATGCTGCGCTATATAAGAAACTGTTAATAAATAAATGAAATAAATAAACAGTGAGCACCAACACCCTGCACTATGGGGCAGGTTAGAACATTTGAACAGGAGTACAGTGTGTCTGTGCAGACTCACAAGCCTGCTGTTATGGTAACTACAGTATGTTCTCACTACTCATAAGGGCTGTTCCCATTACAGTTGTGTGCATGGAGCTAATAATAGCCTTTCTGTTCATTTATACAATTAGATTACAGAATGAGAGGTGACAAGATGCTCTTTTAAGCATTATGGAAATAACTGCCCATTTAAGGTCATGTTAATTGAACATTTTACAATCTGGGCAGTGTGGAAATGCATTATAGTGTAATTTATCCTAAATTATAATGTTTTCCCTGTATGATGATAATATAACAGCATCTAGAAGAATGTATACAGTGAACAATTGGTTAATATGAAAACTCCAGGCCACACATAGTCCAAGGATAAATGTTCTAAACCATGGACTAGGTTTCGATAAATAGGGATGTGTGAAAGGGGTATTATAGTTACTCTGTGTACATTAGTCCTGCTGGACACTCTTGCTGAAAGCCATGTGGTGCAGCACGGGAGAAGTGGCCTTTTATAGTCGCTTCCAGCAGCTCCATCATTCTGGACCCTGGGATACATACAGCTATACTCAGAATAGTACATTTCAGCAGATCATGCTTTGGATCAATAACAGTGCGTGGCTCAGAAATGCCCTGCAGCTTACTTTCACTGGAGTTAAATGGCTTCCTAAGTATAGATATTTCAAGAATAATTCTGTGAAATTCTGGGCTGAGAAATATTTCAGTTTGCAGAAAAGTTTGGGGGTTGATCACTCTTTCAGGGCACTGTGGGGCTGATTAAAATTTAGAAATAGAGTAAGATAGAGCAAGTAACTGTGTACCTGGTAAAACCATATTGCAGTACAATAGGAGCAAATATTTTTTATTTTTTTTTGAATGCAGGGTAAATACTGGCTGCTTTTGCATGTGGTCCACAAATGCTGGACAGCTTTATTTTTACACTGCAATTTAGGTTTCAGTTTGGACACACCCCTCCCAAATCTAAATCTTGGCACGTTTTACATCTGCCCTACGTGCAGTGCAGCATGGTTTTACCAAGATGCCAAGTTACTTGTTCTTTTTTACTCTATTCCCAGATCAGTTACCCCCTCTATGATGTTGATACACAGTTTTATGTGTTACAAAGTATACTGTACATCTCAAGAACAAGGCTCCCCAGTGTAGCTTAACAAAACAAAACATTTCTGGCATATGATCC
The DNA here is from genome assembly GCA_031769625.1 of Taudactylus pleione. Classification (NCBI taxonomy): domain Eukaryota; kingdom Metazoa; phylum Chordata; class Amphibia; order Anura; family Myobatrachidae; genus Taudactylus; species Taudactylus pleione. The sequence goes on along the minus strand of JAUIMM010000104.1, from coordinate 8,178,346 downwards.
AGTGAGATGTAGTTAATAAACCTACCAATGGGATGCCGAGTGCCGGAATCCCGAACCGTGGCCAGAATACCGGCGCCGGAATCCCGACATCAGTGGAGATGCCGACACCGGAATCCTGACAGCTGGCCTCCCGATCGTAAGTATAGCGGGCCCGGTTAGCTGTTAGCCACAGGGTCGGGAGGGAGGGTTAGGTTTAGGCACCACAGGGGAAGGGGGAGGTGATAGGGTTAGGCTGCGGGAGGGGGGAGGTTAGGGTTAGGCATCCCCTGGAGTGGGTTAGGGTTAAGCACTAAGGGGGAGGGTCAGGTTTAGGCACTAACTGGGAGAGTTAGGGTGCGGGGTACAGAGGGTTAGGATACAAGAAGGGAGGGTTAGGGGGTGAAGGGGGGAGGGCTAAGATACTTACCTAGCTCCTGTCGGAGTTCTGAGCATCGAGATGCCACTGTCGGTCTTTTGACAGCCGGCCCAATCCAATAACATGTCCTATTTTTTTGCTTTGACTATAGTAATCTTCTTAGATCTATTTCTCTTCTTCAACATCGAAGCAAAATCTCCTGGCAGAGAACTTTTTGTTTCCATTTATTTCCTCATTACTGATGTCAGACGTACTGGCCTGTACTTGCTGACAACTTGCTCTTTTCCAGTCCTAGAGGGCTACTCACCTTAATAATGACAAGTTAGATAAATCAGTTGCATAGCCAGTACTGCTTTAATCTTTTTAGGGGCAGATTCATCACAATTTGCATTTTGAAATTCGCAATGTGGAATTTACATTTCCACGACAATTTGCCATTCTGTTCTTGCCGGAAGACAGGCTCTAATAAAAAATCTGGAAACAGAGTGATAGCTTACACCACAAGTTCTCAAACTCCCATGTTTTCCCGGTCTCCTCACAGAATCACAAGTGAAATAATTAGCCCCTCCTGTGGATTTTTAAAAATGTGTCAATGAGTAATGAATACATCTGTGCACCTGCTGGTTGACCTGAAAAATGTGAAATGTGTGGGGTCCTGAGGACCAAGTTGCAGAGCCACTGGCTTACACTATCACTACCTGCTTCGGTGTCAGGGCTTACCGTGCATACTATAGGCTAACAACAACTTCAGATGCATAGGTGTATGCAGTTTCAGGCACAGAGCGTGCCCCTTCGACACTTCCCCCTCTGCCAGGTCATGGACAACCCCGTCCCCCCTCCTTCTGGGACATACACTTCTCACCTGGACTCAACTGGCCATCCAAGTGAGTAGTCTATGTGGTGACAGACGGACGGAGGTGTGGATGGGGTTGTCCATGACTCGGTGGCGGGGGAAGTGCCGAAAGCGGTACCTCCTGTGCTGGCACCTGCGCACGCCTATGTTCAGATGGCGTTAGCTACCAGCTCCAAGAGTGGTAAATCTGACCGCATAGCAGTCTCCATAGAAACCTATAGAGGCTGCTTTGGAAATGGAGAGACTGGCGGATATCGGCAGATATGCTGCGGTCACTCCTTGATAAATCCTGGGGATATTTAATATTTGCAGGTACCCGCCTGAAAACTAGAGATGAGTGGTTCAGATTCCTTGGAATCTGAACACGCCCATACTTCTGGGATCCGAGGCGATCCAAGTTGCAGCTCGGATCTCCCTGTCTGCCTCGGATCCCTACCCGAGCCAGAACCTCGAGATCCCTCTGTCGGATCTTGCATTTTGGCTGACCACTAATTGGATGAGAAAGCCATCTGTCATGGCTCTCGGCCAATCAGCACTTCCTCATAGACTTAAATGTGGCAAACAGATGCAAGATGGCGGCCCTCACCACACCGAGGACACCACTACCTGCAGTGCCATCACCGCCAGCACCCCCCTGCAGGGCCAACACCAACGCACCCCAGCACTGAGGACACCGCCAGCAAACCCGCACTGCCGACACCAAACTCAGAACATTTCTGGCACTCCTGCACTGCCGACATTGCTGGCACCCCCGAACTGAGAACACTGCCAGCATTCCTGCACTGCCGACACTGCCAGAACTCCTGCACTGAGGACACAGCCACCACCCCTGCACTGCTGACACAGCTGGCATTCTGGAACTGCTGACAGCAACCGGCACTGAAGACACTGCAGGTACCCCCACACTGCCGACACCACTACCCCCCCGCACTGCCGACATTGCTGACACCCCGGAACAGCCGACACTGCTAGCACTTCTGTACCCCCGCACAGCCCATGCTGCACTCCCGCACTGAGAACAATGCCGGCACCCTCTGTCACAGTTGGTGTATCCAACCTGTACTGTACCCACCCTGCACTGTATTTGACCTACACTGTATCCAACCCACGCTATACCCGACCCATACTGTATCCGACCCGCGCTGTATCCAACCCACACTGTATCCTGCACTGTATGTAACCTGCACTGTATCTGACCCGCACTGTTTCCAACCTGCACTGTGTCCGACCCGTGCTGTATCCGACCCACACTGTATCTGACCAGCACTGTATTCATCCCCACTGTATGCGACCAGGATTCTATGCGACCCGTACTGTATCCAACCCACACCGTAACCTGCACTGTATCCAACCCACAGGTACGGAATGCTGCTTTTATGGTTGGAGGGATTTTGGGGAACTGCTCAACAAAAAGGCTGATTGAGCACATTACTATTTAGCTAAAAAATTTTAAACAGAAATAACTTCCGTGTATTTGTGCCGCTTGCTCTGTTTCTTAGTTTAGCCAGCCAGCCTTTGGTGAACAATATTGTGAGCTGTGAGGTGGTCAAAATTGAGTGCAAATGTCTGGAAATTAATGTTAGTGAAGTTAATAATACTCTAGGAACAAAAAAGGCACAAACTATGTGATGTTAGGTTTTTTTTGTACATTTTTGAAAAAATCCAAAACCAAACCAGTCACTGCATTTTGGCAAAACCAAAACTGGACAATGAATTAGAACCAAAACCAAAACCTGGCTCACATCTCTACTGAAAACATCTGTGGGATATCCTACATATATTAATCAATATGTAGACCATTTGGTTTTGGTTCTAAATCATCATCGTGATTTACCAGCAGTAAATCCGACCACATAGCAGTCCCCACAGAAACCTATAGAGTCTTCTTTGCAAATGGAGGGACTGTAGCAGATATGGTGTGGTCGCTCCTTGATAAAACCTGGGGATCTTTAATATTTGCAGGTACATATATTAATCAATAAGTAGACCATTTGGTTTCAGTGCTAAATCATCGTCGTATTTTGGTTTTGGCAAAGCCATGCCCAATTGCTTTGGTTTTGGATTTCTTTAAAAATTGATAAAACAGCTACAGTCATGTAATTTGGACCTGCTTATGTTCCTATTAATCAATAAGTAGACCATTTGGTTTTAGTGCTAAATCATCGTCGTATTTTGGTTTTGGCAAAACCATGCCCAATTGTTTTGGTTTTGGATTTCTTTAAAAATTTATAAAACAGCTACAGTCATGTAATTTGGACCTGCATATGTTCCTACAGTATTGTTCACATCAATAACATTAATTTCCAGCCAATTCTGACCACCTCTCAGCTCACAATATTGTTTTCACCTATATTGACCAAAGGCTGCAGTAAGCAGGCTGGCTGAAGTAAATGATAGAGCAGAGGCACAAACTCATGGAAGTTTAAAAAATATAACACATCTATAAAACACATTGGAACTGCAGTGGCAAATAGGATAGAAATTTTATTAAGTATACGATCCTATAGAATGTTTTCATTATTGAAGAATTAATAGCCTAAAAGTAAAACCTAGTAAAAAATATAATATACAGTATTACCAGCACACTATTCCAAACAGCAGATCACAGGCCTCAGGTCAATACAGATTATTCAAGCCAAAGTAATAGCTTAGTAAAAAAGATAAGTTAATTAATTACAAATGTCTCCAACCAGCAAATCACAAACCTCAGGACAAAACAAGTGATTGGAGGCATTATGTGGAAAAGTCTCCTTATACGGTTTTACTGCAGTTATGGGAAATATAAAACATTTTTCTGCAATTAATGCGGGGTATTAAGGGCCCCCTGGGACCTGTAGTTCACCTGTAAAGAAATGTGTAAAAAAAACACAACACACAACGTGAAATTAAAGTTTAATTACACACATACATACACATACTGACTTACCTGCTGCCAAATGTTCACGTCCACTTGTCAACGTAAACTATCCAAGCGATAAACCTGAAAGAAAAAGCCAATACTCACCCTTATGTCCCGCAACGTTCTCCGCAGATATTCAATTAATTCTGTGGGCGGACACACTATAACAGCATGTATCAGTATGCTGTTACAGTCTTGCTAATGAGTTCAGTCTCCCGGGTGCCAGCCAATCAGCAGCGGCTTCCATTAGCGGCCGATCATTGGCTGGGACCCACGTGGACTTAGCCAATCAGCAGCTCCTTCACGTGGGTCCCAGCCAATGAACGGCCGCTAATAGAAGCCACTGCTGATTGGCTGGAGCCCGGGAAACTGAACTCATTAGCAAGACTGTAACAGCATACTGATACATGCTGTTACAGTGTGTCCGCCCACAGAATTGGATATCTGCGGAGAACATCGCAGGACATAAGGGTGAGTATTGGCTTTTTTTTTCAGGTTTTTCCCATGGATACTTTATGTTGACAAGTGGATGTGAACATCTCGCAGCAGGTAAGTCAGTGTGTGTATGTATGTGTGTAATAAGACTTTAATTTCACAGTGTGTATAGTGGTTTTTTACTTATTTCTTTACAGGTGCCAGCAGGCCCTTAATGCCCCGCGTGCTGGTATTTGTGGTTCTCCAAGTACCAGCATGGGGGGAGGCTTGCTGGCACCTGCAGTTCGACTGGAAAGACAATGTAGAATTTTCTAATTTTACACAACACCGACACTATCGACCTGCCACCCACCGCTCAGGGGTTGTGGGGATAGCCCCGCGCTATCAGCCTAGGCCAGGGGTGCCCTGGAGAGGGGTACCCCTTGATTGGAGGTGTACTCAACTCCACAGGGATCCCTGGCCTGGGCTGACTTGCGGTCAGGACTGATGCTGCGGCTGGGGGGCCCGGTGAAAGGGCTCCCCTGGCTGTGGCATCAACCCCCCGCTAGTAAGGGTCCAGGGCTGGTTTTAAATATAGGGATACCCCTGTGCAAAATTTTTGCCCCTATATTTAAAACCCCTGTCCCTGCTGCCTGGTGCTGGCACCTAATTTACAGGGTAACCATATTCATTTTGTTCCCCGTAATTTTAGGTACCAGGACAGGCTGGCAAGTTCGGGGCTGGTTAGTGTTTTGGGGGGCGGACCTCACGTCATTTTTACCAAAAAATGTAAAAAAAAATTAATAATACATTTTGGCATGTTTCTGCATAATTCGCTGATCAGGAGGTGAGTGTTTAAAACGTCAATTTGTCAGCGAGTTTGCAGGCATCTCTCCCGAGATTGTAATATCGATTCTTGGTAAATTTGAGAGATGTATATCTGACAGTAAAAAACTGACCGATTTTTGCCAATGGCGAGTAAAGACGAGATTTACATCACGGGAGAGAAAAAAAAGTGAGAAAACCAAACTCACTAAAAAACCCACCCGAGTTTGCACTTCGTAAATTGCTAGATGAAAAACATGCCTAAAAACACCTGAGATTGTCATCTCGACCTATCTCGAATCTTAGTAAATTTACCCCTTATAATCTTGTCTTCATGGGATCAGAATTTGCTTTGTATTAATATAATTTTGATTCAGAGTCATAACCCACCAGTAAAATACAATAATATACACTGCCTGTCAACACATACACTATCTTGTCAAAGCCCATAATGAAATGTGGTGCACAATGGAATTGTTATGTTGTATATTAAAAAGGACATGCACAGTATAACAAACCAAGCATCTCTCTGACAGGGACTGCCACATTTGTGGCCAAATTGCATGGTTTGTTTGCCCCCCCATCCTCAGATATTGATGTCACTGTGGTTAATATTTTCATCACATAATATTAGCTCACCCCCACTGCATTTCACCGTTACAGAGTTCTCTGTTTGTTGTAATTGGTGGCAAAGGTCTTCCTCATAGAATTTGTACTTAATTTTGATGAACATCAGTTTTTCAACAATGATCACTCACAAGGTGCCTAGCTGTGCTTAGAACTCTTTCAGAGTACACACTGTAGAGTGGAAAGCTTAGTAAACCATAGCTAATTTTTACAAGGGACTCCAAATTGCCTTTTTTTCCTCTCAGTAGTTAAAGAGACTGAGTGATATGCTAATGTATTATTAAAGTAATCCTACACCATTCTATTGATGCTTACTGTATCAGATTGGGTCACACTAGAGTTGTCAATATATGTTGGCAATTTTTTTAAGCCTGACCAGATATCAATGTTTCACTGTGGTGCACTGAGTTTACTCATGATCACTTATGAGTCTCTTGGAAAAGGTCAGTGTTTTCCTAGCACCTGCATTTGCAGCAGAAACTGAAGCTGGAGTAATTGTCGTGCCATGTGCCATTTGAGCTGACAACTTGCTTGCAAGAAGCTTTTTGCATCTCTTAAAGCTAGGACAAAGCATGTTTAATGATGTACTGATTTAATTGCAAGATGTTGTAAAGTCTTTGGTCCTTGCAAAACAAATAAAGAATTTGATCTTTAGTCAAACATACTTAGTGGAATCGCTTAGCTTCATCTCCTCCTTCAGTTTCTCTAGCTGCTTTTCCAGTAGCTTAAGTAAGGATTTGACCTGGCTCAGACTGGCAGTGTCTAAACTCACTTCACTGTTTACAATTTCAAATGGTTTAAGTAGGTTGCACAAAACCAAAATTATTCTCCAGTGTGCCGTAATAAGGCAACATTTATCCCTTCTCCTTATGTCATGGCTTTGGCTTGATGTGTATGTTTGGGTGGCTTGTTGCTGTTTCTCCAGTCACTGAAGCAAATAATGGGTGGAATTCCATCTAGTTACTACCTCTTGCTTCAGTTGATGGTATGGCAAATTGAAATGTTCTTGTAGCAGCTCCAATCTTCTACATATGGTTGCTGAATACCAAATACCCAGAAATTTTCTGGGCCACAGCCAGCATCTCCCTCATGGACCTGTCATTTTTAAAGAAATTCTGAAACACAATGTTTATTGTGTGCATAAAACATTTACTTGTTCGCCAAATTGTAATGCTAGTACAATGTTACTTGCATCATCAGAAATTAGATTTTCCAAAAGACTGATGCCAGTATGCCTCTTAGTGAAGCAAGTGCTACAGACAGTAGCCTCCCTGTGAATGAGCTGGTGTTGTATAATAGAAACTGCTGCTGTTGAAGGTGATACACCCACCCAGTAGGCTTTCACAGTCATGTAATCTTTAGTATGACCAGTACCACATGTCCACATATGTGTAGTTAAGTCGATAATCGGTACGGAATCAGTATGATTTACCGCTGGCCACATGGCCGGCGGTTCAAATCCTGACAGCGGCAGCCCGGCAGGGGTGAAAATCCTGATCGTCCAAAGGTAAGTATTTACTAACCATATTCTACCCCCTAACCCTAACAGTTCCTTAGGGGTGCCTAACCCTAACCCCCCCCAAGTGCCTAACCCTAATCCCCCCTCTAAGTGCCTAAACCTTTCCCCGCCACCTAAACCTAAGTCCCCACGGGGGGGTGCCTAACCCTAACCTCCCCCCGGGGGTGCCTAACCCTAACCTCCCCTTCCCCTAGCCTAACCCTAACCTCCCGTGGGGAACCTAACCCTAAATCCCCCCCGGGAGCCCCTAACCTAACCCTCCCCCCCTGTGGCTGTCCGCGCCCGGAGCCCGGCTTACCTTCGATCTGTAAGCCAGATGTCGGGTTCCCTGCGTAGGTCTAATGACAGGTGTCGGTATTTCCACGCCTGTCATTAGACCCCTGCTGGGATTAGACAGTCAGGAAGCCAGTGGTTTACGTGGATGGTGGCCATTTTCCCGTGTTCTGAGCAGCGCTGACACCTGACGTGGGACCACGGACAGGTAAGTTTAAAATAATATGGGTGCAAGGGTGTGCGGTGCGGGGCCCCCCTGGACAAGGGGGCCCGTGTGCCCCGCACACACTGCACCCATTATAGATACGCCACTGGTTGTATGTCGTTCAGAGACATATCGCTGGTACACACTGGCCGATGGGCGCACAATATATTGGCCGATCAATTGATCGGCCAATATTTCAATATTTGGGGGGCCAGTTTGTACCCAGCATGACATTATAATACTTGTAAACTGCAAATCACAAAATCACCTTTGTCAGGATCTGAAGACAGGCTATCACACTCATGTGACACTAGTCAGAGATTTTTCACAAAATATTCATCTTATAGCCCTTTCACACATACAGCAAAAACCATTTTTTTTTGCCGTGAATGCGCATCAACCTGGGTTTTTGCTATTCTGCATGTGAATAGAGATGACGAGGGTCAAATTCCAGGGTCCATGATCGTGCTCTATACCAGGGTTGGACTGAGACCCTGGAAATGATAGACGCCTGTATTTCCCAGGTCATATATCTGTAAGGGGTATTATTCACATCACTGATGTGACAAAAAGTACAATACAAGGCAGCGGTAGCTTAATAGAGAGGATCAGGCCCGTGTGCAGGCCCGTACAGAGCTGGGCCCCAGTACTTTTTGGTTGCGTGGTCTAATCGCGGGAGGCACTTTTTAGGGGATTTTGTTGGTCTGGGGAGAGAAGTTGCTGACAAGTAAGAAGGGGGTTTGGCAGCAGACCTGGGCCCTCCAACAAGCCTGGGTAATTAGTACCTGCTTCCCCCTCTCAGCGCCTCTTCCCATGTGCAGTCCTTGTGTGAGCCCCCTCCTCTCTCTCAGTCCACCCATGTGAGTAGACTCTGGCACCATGCCAGGAGCCGGGTGCTGCAGGAGAATGTCACACTGCAGTACTCGGCTCCTGTCACTGCAGAGAAGCTGGCATTTTGGTGTCACCCCCTCCGAGGGGGACACTGGGGTGTGACCCACACCCCCCTCATGATGTCACTACAACGATGTGTGAGGGGGCAATGAGCTGTGGAGAGAGTAGTGAGATGTGATGGGGCAGTGTGCTGTGGGGGAAGTAGTGAAATGTAAGGGGGACAGTGAACTGCGGTGGGAAGCAGTGAGATGTGAGGGGACAGTGAGCTGGGGGCAGTGGCTGGCTGGGCCAGGGGGCAGGGTACCATGTGCCCCCTGGGCCGCAGCATCATGCGGGCCGCAGGCCGGTGCAGTCTGTGTCACTGTGACACAGACTGCACCGAGTGTGTAGCGCTGACCGGACGGAGTTCGGTCAGCGCTACACTGACAAACACACAGCCGCCGGCTCCGGCAGCTGTGTGTTTGTTGTAAGCAGCATCCAATGAGAGTCTATCAGACTCTCATTAGCTGCTGCTGCGCCCACTGTGGGAGCCGCTCCATCTTCCGGCTCCTGCAGTGGGCAATGGGAGAGACGTCATGATGTCATATGACGTCTCTCCCATAATGCAGAGCGGCCCGGCCCAGGAGAACAGACGGAGGAGCAGATGGCGGCGGCGGGAGCAGGGATTCAGGTAAGTGTTTTTTTTTATTTTGTTTTTTATATTTTACGTGTGTCTACTGGGGGGGGTGTCTGGCACTACTGGGGGCACTACAAAGGGGAGACTACTACTACTGGGGGCATTACAAGGGGGGTGGGGGACTACAACTACTGGGGGCACTACAAGGGAGGGACTACTACTGGGGGCACTACAAGGGGGGAGGGGACTACTACTACTGGGGACTACTACTACTGGGGGCACTGTAAGGGGACTACTACTACTGCTACTGGGGGCACTATAAGGGGACTACTACTACTGGGGGCACTACAAGGGGGGTGGGGGACTACTACTACTGGGGACTACTACTACTGGGGACACTACAAGGGGGGTGGGGGACTACTACTTCTGGGGACTACTACTACTGGGGACACTACAAGGGGGGGACTACTACTAATGGGGACACTACAATGGGGGGCTACTACTGGGGGCACTACAGGGGGGGACTACTACTACTGGGGGCATTACAAGAGGGGTGGGGGACTACTATAAGGGGACTACTACTACTACTGGGGGCACTACAAGGGGGTGGGGGACTACTACTACTGGGGACACTACAAGGGGGGGACTACTACTACTGGGGGCACTACAAAGGGGGGGGACTACTACTACTGGGGGCACTACAAGGGGGGGAACTACAACTGGGGGCACTACTGGAGGCCTGCATAAGGGTGTTCTCTCCTGTGGCACACGGGGCACTGCATATGGGCACTACGACAGGGGGCTGCCCTAATCTTTATTTTTACCTTACATTAATCCCATATGGACCCGCCTCCTCCCTGGAACACTGGAGGGGGGGTGCCATAGCACGCATATTCTTCTGATACACACGCTACTCCTCTGCCAGGGCCGCCTGCATGCATTTGACCCCCAGGCTAAAAGTTGCCAGCCAGCCCCTGGCTGGGGGGGAATACAAAATCTAAAGCCTCCTACTGAAAGTTCTGGTAAATTTAATGCTGGAGGAACATTTCACATAGGCAGAGCATAAAGTGGAAACTGTTTGTAGTATGGTAATGTCAAGTCCCCAAACTCTGCAAAACCTTGGTGTGCATATACAAATTAATCTCCTGCTAATTATTACTACTGTTCACCTGTTTGATGCAGGCACACAATAACAGTGACAGTAACAGTGGTTGTCAGACTCTAAACAGCCACAACTCACTGTGGGCTCTATTTATTATCATTATTTTTACTAAAATAAGGTAAAAAAGGGTGTTTTCACACCCTTTTCACATTATTTTAGTTTCACCTAAAGTTACTACAGGGCAATTGGAGTAGAATTCGTTAAATTCTACTCCAACCGCTAATTATCACTTATTTTTAGCAATCAGATTGCATTTCCCATAACTGTAATGGGAAATGCGATCTGTGTGCAAGTTACTAAAAATAAATTGTGAAAAAATACCTGGGGAGGCCCTGTGATAATAACGCCACCCAGAGGTGGCGTTATCCAGGGTCTTCCCGGGTTGCCGGACTCCTGCTCCGCTCTAATGTGCAGATCGGATCATGCAGGTAAGTGCAATTAAGGGAGGGGGGTCGTGGGGGGTCCGCGATAGCGGGGGGCGGGGCTTAGCACCGGGGGGTAGCAGCTGCAGCCAGTTGGCGAATGCGTGGGCACTTGTCACAGTATTTTTTGCGAAAATACCGTGATAAGGCTGCGGAGGGGATTAGCAGGGACAGAGCTTTATCGCAAGCTCTGTCCCTGCAAGAGATTTTTAGTAAATCCCTGTGATATTGCTTGATTTCGCAATGCGAATTCAGTTGGTAATATCACCCTCTCACTCTGATGTTCAGATATAATTTACAGATAGAGGGCCTGATTCAGCAGTGCACCAGATGTTCAGGAATCTACGCAGGCGCATGACCTATTCTGCTCATTTGCAGAACGGGTATGCGATCCTGCTCGCAGACTCGCAGCCAACTGTCTGTGATTGACAGTCTGCTGCCATTTGTGGACGGGGAAGGGGCGGCAATTGCCTCCGTTTCCTGAAACAGAGGCATGTCGCCACAGTTGGGAGGGGGGAGGGGGAAGAGGCCAGGATCTCCGTCGGCTGACTGAGATTTCCTAGCCTCTTCCTCTCAACTGCAGCAGCTGGCTGCATGACCCCATGGGTCACCTTAGCCGGCCGATGTTACGCAGATTATCCGATGCTGCGTTGGACAACGCAGCTCGGATAAATAATGCACAGGAGGCGTGATGCCTCCTGCTGCATTACCATATCTGCAAGGATCGCAATTGCAGAGCTGCCTACGTGCATACATCATATATCTATAGCCTGTGCGTGCATACATCATATATCTATAGCCTGCATGCAGCTTTGCAATTGCGATCCTTGCTGAATCAGGCCCAGAGTGCACAAATATACATCTCTTATTTTTCCACATACAGTATTTGTCAATGTATTTATTCTCCTGTATTAAAAGTAATGGAATGGGTCTGATGGTATGTCAGGGGCATATGAGGAGATCTAGTGACATGTCAAAGGCATGTGGGGATGCTTAATGGCATGTCAGGGTTACATGGGGATGTCTGATCGTATGTCAAGTTCATATGAGGAGGTCTTGTGGCATGTGGGGATATCTGGCATGTCAGGAGCCTATGAGGAGGTCTGAAGGCATGTCATGGGTATATGAGGAGGTGTAATGGCATGTCAGTGACATGTGTTGATGTCTGATGACATGTCAGGAGATTGTGAGGAGGTCAGGGGAATATGAGGATGTATGATGGCATGTCAGGGGCATGTGGTAATATATTGTGGCATGTCAGGCTTTTGAAAGACGGTATTAATGAGGTGCAAGGGCGGCTTTGTGAAACTTTGCCGTAGGTTCCTGGAAAACTTTACTGGTCCTGAACTTAGATTAGTGTGAAAGTTGTTTGCCCGAAACTGCCATATTGTTGTGAAAATCAGTCCCGTATCGGAAGTCACTGACTTAGCAGCCATGTTTTATTTTTCCTGTAATAGAAGCAAAGCAAAACACATAGATCCGATTTTTTTTTGTTTTGAGGTTATAGAACTGATAAACCAGGTTATAATTCCCATATCTCAGTATCTCCCGAACGTTTTGTGTGTATGTAACTATGTATAAAATGCTTTTTCACAAACTTTTATGTTTTTTGTACTGTATCTGGTTACACTTTAAATACAATTCATGTACGAAACTAAGAAATTTCCAGGCAACTATAACATTTACATTAAATTGCATACATCACTTACACACAAATAATGGTGCAGCCTTTTTTGTTGGCCAGCATAGTAGTAATGACAATGTACATAGTATACATAACTAATGTGGCTGATAAAAGACACAAGTCCATCAGATCCAACCTCCAATAAAATGTACATGTAAATATGACACAGGGCCTGATTCAGCAAGCAACGCAAGTGAGAGAACGAACGGTGCGAGACGATGTTTGCGATCTGCGTATGCATCGCATTGTGCGTGCGCGAACAGGTTGCTGAGTGCGGTAAGTGTCGTTTGTGGGTGGTGACAGGGGGGTGGAAAGGCACGCCGTTACAGGGGTGTGCATAAATTAATCTCAGCAGACACCACACGCAGCCAATCGCCCTCTGTGTGCAGGAATCTATCAAGGGTCAGGTCTACCCTTAGCTTACACACAGATTCGATTGCACTCGATTTTTACGCTGTCAATCACGGCATAGGTGGGCGACTTTATGTTTTGCTGGGTGTCTGCTTCTTGTACTGCGGTCTCCGTGCGTATGCATTGATTAGCATATTCTCACAGCGTCTGGGTGTGTACGTCTGCTAGCGTGCGTTCCTTGCTGAATCAGCCCACAGTGTGAAGTTAAATAAAAGCACCAAAACCAAATTGTCAATATAACCTAAGCGTGTGTAAGGAAGGCGGGGAGGGTTGGGGGTTGCTAGAGGAGAATAGTTTCTGACACAGACACAGCAATCAGATTAATCCCCTGGATCAATCATCCCAACTGCTTCATCTGCTCATTATAACTATTGTTACCTTTTCTTGTAAGAAAGGCATCACATGCATTTTGAAATCAAGCCAGTGATTGTTCAGCTACTGCCCCCCGCAGTGGATACCTCTACCCCCACAATGAACAATCATTACCTATGCTTGGTAACGAAAACATTGCATATCTCCCAACCATCCCAATTTCAGTGTGATGGTAGAAATTTCCAAATATTATCCCACTATCCTAAGCAGGGGTATTCCACTGCCTTAACCAGGTGTACACTAAGGTGTATAGTAAGATGTAGTTACACCACAACCATGCCCCCAGTTACCTGCTCTCAAACTCCTCTTTGCAGCGAACATTATGCTGTTTGCAGGCATTAGGTTACCTCCAAGTCCCCCCTCCCCCCCTTCCCCGAAGCATAAACAATTTGTCTGGCCCTTCGTTATAATTGAATCTCTCCCTGGCTTTTGTAATAAGGTATCTCCAAGTCACCTTAAATTCTCTTACGTCTTCTACAGATGCTCAAAGAAAGCAGATACCCCATATTCAAAATGTATTCTAACACAATGGCCAAATGGCATGTGTTTCTTGTGCATCTATATCTCTATGCATCCCAGGACTTTATTAGCTCTGCTGCCAGACACTGAGGAACTGATTCAGAGCCGCTCGCTAGATGTGATCTCTCGCACGAGGTGTATGCAAATTGTGTAGGCAGTGCAATCGCACAGCAATGCATTAGAACACCCAGTATTTCTTAGAGAGCGATGACATAGTGTATGCAGACACACTGTCTTAAGACACCCACTTGTTCACGTCATGTCCAGGAAGTGTATGCAACCATCGGTACATCGGGTAACATCGGATGCGATCGCAGCGCTTTAGGTTGACCATACCCTGCCGCAAGCACTGTGAGCACTTCAGTGTAAAAACAAGCCAGGTGACGTGTACTATGATGCACACCTCTAAACGCCGTTGAGATGCTCTGGCACGCCTGCATTTGCACCGCCACTCCCCCATTTTTAATGGCCAGCCCCTGTTACCACCTACAAACGGCTTCCCCTGTCACTCACTCTGCTGGGCTGTCTATGTGCAGCGCGCGAACGTATTGTGAACTTTCGCTAAGGTATGCACACTGCGATGCATACGCACAATGCATACACAATGCATACCATCGGCAGCAGTGAGCGTTTGCATCTTAGCGAGGGGGTCTGAATGAGCTCCTGAGTGTTAGTACTCAGTAATTCTCTATTGCTGGATAAACACTTGTCAATATATCACACATTCTATCGACAAGCGATATATTGCAAGTACATTGGCAGGTGTGTACACCCGATAAGTCTGAGAACAATGTTGTTCACAGATATATCAGGTTGGCCCTGCAGCACAGCCGATGTCAATATATCTGAAAGATATATTAGTGCATCTGCAGGTGTGTACGGGTGATCTGCTGACCACCCGTACACTTGTTGCATGTACCGCCTACTGACCTATCCATCATCTAGATTTGTACCCAGCATAAGTCAGCTTCTATCTCACATCTTAGCAGCTGTATCCCACTGTATGTACAGGCAGCACAATATTACCATGGTGCATAAGAATAAAAGTTTTTAATTTACATATTTTAATGTCACCTGTAAATATGGAGTCCTTCCTAGACCAAGTACAAGATTATTAATAAAAACAATGAAAAGGACAGGACCCATAACTTATGCATAATCAGAATGGGCTTCATTTATACCAGCCCTAATCATATTTGCCAACTCTCACTGATTGTCAGGGCAACTCCCTGAAATAGCAGCAATCTCCCTGACTCCCTGAAGAGTTTAACAATCTCCCTGATTGCACCTTACCCCAATCATGAAGCTGGTATATGTAAATAAAACAGATATATACATTCAAACGGGATCATTAGTATCATTTTCCTCCATTGGTTATAAGGCATGGCATGGCTACATGCATTTTCTAAAAAGTATGTTTCCATCAACAAGTAAATCTTACTAACTGCTTTGGGGCTCATTTACATTTGGATGTAAGTCAATTTTATGGTACGCCTCTCAAATGTAACCTTTCACGCCCACTTTACAGCAGCGCTCATAGATGGTACTTTCACAATCTCCCTGGAATGCTTTTTCAAAAGTAGGCAAGTATGCATCAGGACGCACTGGATGTTATTTACATTAATCATTCTGCTAGATTACTGTCAATAATTACTTACAGCTATGATCAGTTATAGACCAGAATGATCTCTATAATGCCAGAACAGCTCTAGTAAGTAATCAATAGTTGCTCGGTAAAGCTGCCATATTACTGTGAATGTCTGTCCCATTCGGAAGTCACTGGGTAAGCAGTCTTGCTGTTACCGCTTTACACATTTTACTTTTCATGTGATAAAATCAAAACACTCTGCGCCTCATGCCTCAATGATATTATTACTTTATAGTAGGGATGAGTGGGTTCAGTTGTCAAAGAACTGAACCCACCCGAATTTCGGGGATCCGGGGCGATCCGAGCCAAGCTTAGCTTAGTCAGCCAGTTAGCTGGATGCAACCTTTTGGCCTTAACTAGATGAAAAAAATAATATTGTGAGGTGGTCAAAATTGATTGGAAATGACTGGAAATAAATGTTATTGAGATTAACAATACTGTAGTAACAAAAACAGGCCCATTTTATGCGATTTTAGCTGTTTTTATGATATTTTAAGAAAAAATCCAGATCCAAAACCGAAAAACAAAAACACCAAGGAAAAAAATCCAAAACCAGATTCATATCCAAAACCAAAGGAGATCCAGATCCAAAACCAAAACACGAGGGTCGGCGCAGATCTCTACTTTATAGTGACTTTATAGACTCAATGTTCAACCCACAAGACAGCTGCCTCAACAATATATAGGCAGCGAGGGAACATTAACAATTACAGCTAAAGCAACACAGTGTTTTCTTTTGACTCTGTTTCCACAAAATGAATTTGTTTTGATCAATTAAAGCATATAAAATAAACACCAACTGTTTTGGGATTATAGATTGATTTAATTATTCCAAAGTGCATAAGAGACTACTGTAGTTCAATTTCTAAAGTACAACACAATATAACAACACAATAATAGCACTATAAAACTATAAAATTTTATGTTACATGAGTATTAAATTACTAAATGATTATGCCAATTTGTAATACTGTGCAATGTAACTAGAACGTAAACTACAGCGACAGTGTTCTAAGGAGACAGAAATATTCGGAGGATCTTAAGAAGCGTATTTAGCTTTGGGGCTTATATCGCAGCTGCAGCTCAAGGTTTAACCTGCAGCTCCGAGAGGGGGGGGTACTATTTACCCCGGCCCGGGCATGCCAGGGGGCTGAAGCACACCAGTACCCATTTCAAGGATTTTTTTTGCATTCATTTCAAAGTGTTTTTTCAGTATACCGCTGCGTGCGATGGGTAGGAGGCGAGTTATCTTTTATGTTCCTGCCTTCCTCCAAGTTAGTGTTTTTTACTGCAGTGCATACCACGCATTCACCGCGCTGCTGCAGACCTACTGGTCTGAGTTGTGAGATGAATGATGACATCATCAATCATATCATAAGTCTCTGTTTTCTCCGGGCTCCGGGACTGGGAGTTGCAGAGTGGGGTATACTGATATTCTTCTTTCCTGTGGCGCAGGCTACTGTGGCCCCTCTGCCCACCCTTCTACTTACCTGATTCCCCAGCACAGTGCTTCAGAGCCTCCCACCCCGTCCCCTGCTGCAATCACACAATGACGCTGATACGGAGGCAGAGCAGCAGGGAGGATCCGCCACTCAGTCCTGGTGCACACTCTAAGTACTAAGAACAATAATAGTCAAAATAATCCTGATAAACTCTACAAATAACATGGAGTATAACTGAGGTTCTTAGTACATGTTTGCCCAAAAATGTTTGTCCGTCCACCGCGCCAAGGTGAACCCCATAATATGGGTCCCTAACATCCCTAATACTAATTCATTATGTCAATTTATCCAGGACTTACCTATAATAGTGTCCATTCTAATATATAGACAGCTGTAGAGTTTATCAGGATTATTTTGACAAATATTGTACTTAGAGTGTGCACCTGCATTTTTTGTGTGCTGCCTCATACAGTATAATAGCTAAATCCAGTGTTATGCTTAGCATATCTGATTATCACAATTATTATTATTACTACAATGTCTGTTATCATTTCTTTTTATCTGCAGTATTTTAGCTGCATATATTTCATCCACCCAGCACTTGTGTAAAGTATATTATTATTAATGAGACTTAGAGCTCTACAGGGCAAAATTAATTAAATCACAGGGTACTGTCAGACACCGCGCAGGATATTGGGGTAGTAAAAAATAGCTTATTTTTGTCTGTGCTACATGGAGGAGCGAGCAAATATAAACAATATTTTACCCAATGTAATACTCAGAAGTGCGCGCAGCCATACTTCACATAAGACTAATGGAATCCAAAGGTGCGTACACACGGTACGACTTAAATGGATGAGATGAACGATAACGATATCATTCATAACGTGCATTTTTCGGCCACCAACGACCTGCGATGCGCGGGCACGTATGGTCAATCTCAATATCGCCCATCGCCCGTGCATGCAGGCCAACCTGGTTGATATCGACCAGGCTACTACAGGGTCCCGCGATCGTTGATGGGTACATGGTGTGCTGGATGATTGATATCGATCGTCCAGCACACCCGGGAGATCGAACAATGATATTGTTATCGTTGTCGATCGTCCCGTGTGTGCGCATCATAACCCTAACAATGTCAGCATTCTGAACCTCATTCAGAGTCGGTCGTAGCGGCCGCACGGTCGTACGCCACCGATGTTCGCTAAACTGCACATGCGTGAAGTTCGCAATGCACGTGCGCAAACTAGCTGCTACGGTCAGAAATTTCTCTCTCCTTGAACACAGCCAGGTCGGTAGTTTGAGTGACAGAATGAGGCGTTTGTGGGTGGTAACAGGGGAAGGTGCTTGAAAACGGGGGAGTGGAGATTCGAACGCAGGCGGGCCTAATTATGCGAACGGCGTTTTATGGGAGTGCATAATTAACAAAGTAGTGTCATGGCACACGTGACATGGGTGGTTTGTACACTGACCTGATCGTAGTGCTTAAGAGAGGGTATGGTCAACCTTAAGCTCTACAACCAGTTCCGATGGTTCCCGATGGTCTCGATTAATCCTTATATGCCCGGACATGACGTGTAATGCGTACGAGAAGGGGGCGTATTTTTTGTCTTACGGCCGCATCCTCTCCTTGGTCGGCCAGCTAATGATCCGATCTTAAGGACGCAACTTGCGAGGGCATCATTTGCATATCCGGCCCCTTTTCCCTTACGACCGTGCGGCCGCTACGACCGACTCTGAATGAGGTCCTCAGTTTGGCTAAGCACTTTTCATCTGTTGTCTCACCTGTTGTATTCATTTCCATCTTTAGGGGGAGCAACATAATTACATGTAGAAGTTACTTTGTTGCAGGCTGCAAATCTGTAAAAAAACAAAAACTTGAATATTCCTTTTTATTTATTGTTTAATAAACTACTGATCAACAGTATATTAAGTACAGCATATTCATATGGATAAAATAAAGACTTCCTTTATAAGGGGTCTATTCATCATCACTTAATTTCTACAAAAGTAGGTGAAAATTAAGATTGTCACGTATTTTGGTAGAAATGAAGTGCCAGGATAATTCATTATTCTACAAAACTCAGGAGATATCACTGATATCTCCTGGTTACAATTGACCCTCGTTAATTTCCACAGTGGAAATTATGAAATTCATCAAGTTCTGAACAAGCATTTTTTGGGAATGTGACAGTGATACTGTACGCCCCTCTGCGCACCTGATGCAGCAAAGGGATCTGAAACGTTCCTTCCCTGCTGTGTCCTCTCACCTTACTGACGCTGCCTTTCAGTTTCCTGAGCTCTCCCCCAGTGAGCCGGGAACAAAGCCACAGCGGCGGGAGAGAGCAGACGAGCAGGTGAGCGCACAGGGGAGGGGGACTGGGACCTCCTGCTGCTTCGCTGTCTCTTCGCAGCCTGTCTTCAAGACAGGCTGTGAAGAGACAGTGAAGCAGGAGAAATGTCCCCTTATTCCGAAAAGCTGTCTCTGCATAAGGAGCAGCTTTTCAGAAAGTGATAATTAAGTATAGGAGACATGATGAATGCCTCCAATTGAATTCTCAGCAAGTTCAATCCCTAATTATCAAAGGGGACATTTTTCACTTAATAAATAGACCCCTAAATCCCTATTCATTTATGAAGGTTTTCATGTAGCAGATAATACAGAGAACAAGATGACTATAATGGCCATATGATGTTAACTGCGTTCTAATTACGAGCTTTGCAGACCGCAACTATGCTCTGGATGTATCTACATTGTTTCAGTGCTGGTTCCTTCTTTTTGATAAAAGCACTTTTTTCTTATAGTTGATAGATTATTGTTCCCTTTACTACAATGGTCTGCAATAAGTTTGTCCCTATTACTTTTTATACACCTTCAGTGGGAATTTGGGAGTTATATATCATTATCACTCATACAAATTGTGTCACCATTTTCTGTAGACGTGGTATGGGAAGTAATGAAGCTGCCTTAGTGACTATGGCATTGGGCCATTTAATAACATAGTCATTAGCAGCGTCTCTCCCTCTGCCCCTCAGTTGTGTTTAATCCTCTGTTGTCACAAATACTTTATATGTTTTTTTTACACATATCCCTTGCTGTCATTTTAACCACACAGACAGTCTGGGATAACAAGAGTAATTTACAACATTTATGTTATTTTGTAACTGCAGTGAAGCTCCAGATGCCTTTATAAATTTCCTGTCATTCCTGTACTCTAGGTTTTAACATTTCAATGAGTGTCCAACAGGGATGTGCAGTCAGGGTAGGCAGGGGAGGCAGAGTTTCCCTGTCATACTCCTGAGATTTGATATAAAGGGCTCTATTTATTAACATTATTTTTACTAAAATAAAGTGAAAAAGGGTGTTTTCACACCCTTTTCACATTATTTTAGTATCACCTACAGTTACTATAGGGCAATTGGAGTAGAATTTGTAAAATTCTACTCCAACCCCTAAGTATCACTTATTTTTAGTAAACAGATCGCATTTCCCATAATTGTAATGGAAAATGTGATCTGGCCAAAGTTACTAAAAATAAATTGTGAAAAAATACCAGGGAAAGCCCTGTGATAATAACGCCACATGGAGGTGTAGCGTTATCCAGGTTCTTCCCCGGTTACCGGACTCCTGCTCTGCTCTGACGGGGAGAGCAGAGCTCGGAGCCGGCTCCAGTGATCAGCTGTGTGGTCTAAATAGACTGCAAGCTGATTACTGTAAAAAAATAAATAAGTAAAAAAAAAAGTAAAAAAACCCCAAACTTACCTGACTCCAGGGACCGGTGATCGGGGCTCCGGTGATGTCCTCCCTCTGGTCAGCTGGTCTCTCATGCTGCACTGCGGCCCAGTCGTCACCTGACAGGGTCCCAGGGATGTCAGCTGATCGGAGGACATGGAGGACATCACCGAAGCACGGATCATGCAGGTAAGTGCAATTAAGGGAGAGGGTGGGTCGCGGGGTGGGGCTTAGTGATGGGGGCAGGGCTTAGCGCCTGGGGGTAGCAGCGGCGGCCGGTCGGTGCGTGCGCGGGGCACTTGTCACTGTATTTTTTTGCGAAAATACCATGACTAGTGTGCAGAAGGGATTCGCAGCGACAGAGCTTTCTCGCAAGCTCTGTCCCTACAAGGGATTTGTAGTAAATCCCTGTGATATTGCCTGAATTCGCAATGCGAATTCTCTCGGTAATATCACACTACAATCTGCATTACAAATGCGGATTGTAGTAAATAGAGCCCAAAATTATTAGAATAATACAAAAAAAATATTTATAACTTATAAACATCGTCTTTGTTTATTGCAATCAATTTTATAGTTAACACTCACCAGCTTTGTTGAGCTCCCTGGAACTGCAGGGACATGAGAGATGAGGCAGCAATAGCTCAGTGTATAGTCAGACACTGCTTGCAGAGCTGTGGGCCGGGCCACACCACAGCAGTAAGCTGCATAGAAAGAGAGCTAATAGAGGCATGCCTCATAGCATGGGGGAAGTGCCTTGAGCACCGTTGGACACCTTGAATGTGTCATGTGACCAGGAAGTGCACTGCAGTGTATACAAATCAGAGCACAGTCAGCAGCAGCAAGAGAAAACACAGTGATGCAGGCAGGAGAATCAGTGGACTGAAGTTCAGTGTAGTGAGGGGAGAGTTACAGCAAGTAGGGGGTATCTTGTCTGGATAACATCACTGCTTAGGTAACTAGTACATGAGTACTTATATGGTTTATCCTCTGTGAGGTAAGTTTATTTAGACATGGGCGCTGATGTACTGTACACCAATTTTTCTTCAAAATGTATGAAGAGACAGACAATGGAGAAATCAGAGATTTCTCCTAGCGGCGCCTTTAGCCTCTGTTGCTAATGCTGCCTCCATAACTAGTTATAGCAGTGAAGAGTGATCAGCACTCACAAATTGATGAAAATCTGAACTTTTCGTCGCTTGCCCTGTAGCACATAACTTCATCTGAGGCTGGCTCTGTTACCCACCAGTCCCATCGCCAGATCCAGGTTTCCTAGTGCATGTGCCCTTGGACTCCAGAATGAGATCTCGTGGTTTGGAGTGATCTTGTGCATGTGTGGTGTGCCGATCGGAGCAGTACAATACCACATCAGCACTAGGTCGCTGGAGGGGTGAGTTATCGTACCACCTCTTTTTTTATTACATCTCAGTGCTAAGATATCTGCATTGTTTGGATAAGTGGCGATGTTAGCCATTATGATAAAATCTGATGAAATCCAAAACATTGGGTTAAAGTAGCACTTTTTTTTTCTTGAGTTTAATCAGTATATGTTATATCTTAATTGCAGAATAACTTAGGCAAAGAGTTGGGGCCCATACATCATCAAACAGTTGGAACAATTCCTTCTTTGCAGATGATTGTGTAACAATATCTGCAATGTACGGGATTAACCGATTGCCGATTATGACCAAAAAGTGATCAGAATCAGTAAATCAGGTTGTACAACATGTTGGATTTCACTGCCCAATCGGGTCTGTAGATTGCTAGTGTATAGTAACGATCAGCCGATTTGCAGTCCGTTTACCAGTAAAATGATAGGCCTTTTATGATTGGCAGATCTATTTGCTGAAAATGACCCACAAATCAATTAAAACTATCTGTAACGTATGGGTGCAGATTGGTGGACTGGAGAATCGAAAATCAAGGGAAAAATTGCTGAATCGTTGAATCTTTTTTTCTGATCGCTGATGTATGGGCCCCATTAAACAAGGAAATCTTAAATCCTTAATGCAGTCACAAATTTAGACTTGCCATAGTCAAGTAACAGGGCTTTAGTTTTACAAACCTGTAACAACTTCTAAATATTTTATACACAATGTTCATACATTTTCCCTCTCCCGATACATTTTCTCTCCAAAGCGTATTAGAAAGTTTTTGGTTTTTAAAAAATGTCTAGATAATGATACTAGATACTGAACCCATATTAATTAAACTTTCACAGTACATTTCCTTAATTAAATTTATAGTAGATAATTCCTGTAAATACGAATACAATCAGCATTTTGAACAGATAAATAATCTAATTCAATTACATTGACCTGAATGTTCATTATTACAGTGACCATCAGTAGGAGTGGAGCTGAGCTATACATTATCATGCCATTGTGTTCTGTAGGAGTTACTTGGCAACAGTGTAGATTAATGCTGTGTACCAGGTGGCTGAGGGAGGAACCTGGCAGCTTGGACAGTATCCAGCTGCCTCCTTACTGATACTTAGCAAGCTAGATGTAAGTGCATTCTCACCTTCTCAGTACAGCTTCTCACTTCCTGCTGTTAAATTACCATAGAAACTACCATAAAACCAGGAGCGTTTTAAGAGAAGAGGGGGTTCGTGCGGACCCCCTCCTCTCTCTGGCAGTGCCGCGGTGCACTGGGTGCAGTAGACTCTGGCTTAGTTCAAGAATCTACTGCGCATGCGCGAGTCATCGGGAAAATATTTTTCCAGTGATTTTGATGGGTGCAGGGTGTGCGTTGTGGGCCCCACCGGACCCTGCACCCATTATAGATATGCCTTTGCACAAAATGTGTGCAGCCCCTTTTATTCTGTTAAATTAGGATAGGAAGGTAGAACATATGGGTCTGTATATATAAACACATAATGCCTGATTCTAAGTCAGGCACACTGACTGAGGCACACGGGTGATACGCGGTCCCAGTCAGGACAATCCATTGGGCGTTCCTGGGACTGGGAGGTGGCTTTGCAGACGTACAGACATGGTCCGTCTTATGGGCGTTTTATGGGATTGTCGCGGGCAGATAACCTGCAGCTGCCATAGGGCTGGTGAAAGTCTCTATGGTGCATCTAAAGATGCAGCAAGTGGTATTTTAGTGCCTGAAGAGTCTCAAAGTGGGTGTCTCAGTCCTTGCACATACAGATGCATGGCTGTACAGCAGCAAAGGGAGTATTTGCATAAAGTGGTAGAAGCAATACCGGCAAAAGACGTAGTCACAGAAGCTGTAACGTCCCACGTAGGATGAGGCCCTTACTTCCTACCTTCCTGTCAGAGTACAAGCAGGAGAGCTCCAGCTATTTTGCATTAGTAAATCACCTAAGCACTGTGCACACTATTGCGGCTGTATGAAGACACAGCTGCGTGTTGGACTTATAACTTGAGAACATTGCAGAGTTCGGGCACAGAATGCCCTGTTCTGCCTGAGTTGCTCCATTATTTAATACATTTTCTGATCCCTGACTTCTTCCTTGAAAGGAAGTGTAGCTGTACGAGTCTGTCACACGGACTTCTGCCATTCCTTACTCCATTAGCCTCTGTCACCTCACTCAGGAAGCTATTCTTCATTCTGTGACCCGATCTGAGGGATAATAAATATGTCTCTATGGTCATACACAGAGCACAATTCCTTCACTCACACGGCTCATTCTATAGACTGTGATTACTTTCTGTACTTTGCCACGCTCAATGGGAAACAGACCTTTTGTTCTCTTTCTTTGGTCTTATTATTTCTCTATTCTCTTCTGTAACCCCCCCCCCAAATAAGAATATATTTGTGTGGTGGAGGGCCCTAGCCACGCAGCTAAGATGGCCACCACTTCATAAACTTTCTTTCTGCGGTGCCATCATCAAAGGCAAACTGAAGATGTAACGATGTACTATGTACATATTTTTGCAGCTAGCCATGGCATCTGTACAGTATCTGGTGACTGCAGCACCAAGGGGGCGTTCCACAGGGCCACACACCTTCCCAGCTTCCCCTTTTCTGATGTGTACACCAGTTGTCACCAACCCCATTGATGCCACTGGCCTTGAGTGAGCAAGTTCCAGACTGCAGGGCTGCACTTGTAAAGCGCTGGGTACAGAAAATGTTTAAATGTATTGACTGGGCACTTTTAGGTAATATTCCTATTTTTTTTTTTTAGAGTCTGTTTGGCCCTTGGGAAGTGTACTGAGTGGAAAAGTTTCTCCTTTAAGACAGAGGTTTCCAAACACCTCTATTATAGTCCTGGTTTTAAGGATATCCATACTTGAGTCCAGATGGTTAAATCAAATTTACTGAGGTACTAATTAAGTCACATGTGCTAACGAATGGATATCCTTAAAAAGTGGGCTGCAATGGCAATGTTTGGGAAACTCTGTATTATGGGAAGGTTATATGTCACACTGAGACATGTAATGACATGTTTATTAAGCTTTTGATTAACCATTTGCTCTAGGGCTATAATTGAATTTTGGTATTCATGCATATGGGAGTTTTCCCTGGAGATGTTTTCCATAGGAAGGAGACCAGTGGGATATATTTACTAAGCTTAGAAATCGGCTGCGCAATCCTATATTATACAATGATCAAATTCCTTTTAGTAAAAAGATCAAAATCTAATTTATTGCCATAATCTCCCATCAATAAGTTACATAAGACAAACAATTCCAAAATGTTTATACAATCTATAGTTAGAAAATGTTAAAAATAACAAATTTTGGGCCTGATTCAGACCCACTCGCGAGCGGCTGTCCGCTCGCAAGTGGGTCGATGGTCTGCACTGAGCATGCGCACGACGGAGGGAGCTCCGTCGTGCGCATGCGCCAGACACGACGAGCGAAGGACTTTCCTTCGCTCGTTGTGTCCGATCAAAGGGGGCGTGCTGTCAATGTTGATTGACAGCACGCCCCCTTTGGTGGGCGTGCCGGGGGCGTGCCTCCCTGACGGGGGCGTTCCCACGGGAACGCCTCCCGTCAGAAGCCGGCCCACTGACATCACTAGTGATGTCAGTGGGAGTGATTTTGGCTCTGATAGAGCCAAAATCACTCCGGAGCTTGCGGTTGAAAACCTCAACCGCAGGCTCCGGCTCGCAATTTCGATGGTCGCGATGGTCACGACCATCGTGGCCATCAAAATGCATGCTCGTATAGCCTGTGGGTGGTGACCCACAGCTATACGAGCGTCCAGGAGGACGCTCCATGAAAATGGAGCCCGGCCCTCATGCAGAGCGTGCGCTCTGCTCAGAGCGTACGGCTCTGAATGAGGGCCTTTGTCAGTTATATGCATACACATGCAATGAAATGTAAATAATAAAGGATCCTAATAGCACAAGTATGTGCAAACATAACAGATGTAAATGCTCTCTTTAATGGATATAATTTCTATTATCATATAAAGCCTTTGGCGATTTGGCAATTGGTACAGTTTGAGTCTCCCATATCCAAATATTCCGAAATACGGAATATTCCGAAATACGGAATATTTTTAGCATGACTGACATATTGAAACCTTTACTTTTTGATGGGTCAATGTACACAAACTTTGTTTAAGGCACAAAATTATTAAACCTATTGTATAAAATTACCTTCAGACTGTGTATATAAGGTGTATATGAAACATTAATAAATGTCATGTATGTACACAAACTTTCTTTGATGATTAATTAAATCTGATTCTTTATATGTAGAAATAGAAATGTAACACTTAAAAAGGTGTGAACCATTTGAATAGAGCCACTTAATTAGTGGAATAGGAGTTAACTAAATATGCCAAATTCATAGTCTTTTGTAGATGTTATAAATAAATAAAAAAGAAAAATATATCATGTGTTTTTAATGCATGTTCTTCCCTTATAAACATCTGTTTAAACTGTTGGGCATTATTAAAAGGATGTGAAAATATCTGCATTTGTGGATAATTAACAGTCTCTTTTTTTGGATTCATGCTTTTTTCTTACAAACATTCCTTGAATGTAGTAATATGGTGATTAAGAGCACCTGGGGAAAGCTACACTTGTGGCTAATAGACATGGGCCCTGATTCAGAGCCGGACGCTCTGACCAGAGCGCTCGCTCTGAATCAGGGCCCACCTCCATTAAGATGGAGCGTCCTCCTGGACGCTCGTATAGCTGTGGGTCACCACCCACAGCATATACGAGCGTCCAACAAGATGGTCGCGATGGTCTTGACCATCACGACCATCGGACTTGCGAGTGAAACCCTGTGGTCGGGTTTCTCAACCACAAGGCCAGGAGTGATTTTGGCTCTATCAGAGCCAAAATCACTCCCACTGACATCACTAGTGATGTCAGTGGGGCCGGCTTCAGATTGTAGGTGTTCCCATAGGAACGCCTCCGTCTGGCAGGCACGCCCCCGGAACGCCCACCAAAGGGGGCGTGCTGTCAATCAACATCGACAGCACGCCCCCTTTGGTGCGAGACCCGGAGCGATGGAAAGTCCTTCGCTCGCCGGGTCTCGCGCATGCGCACGACGGAGCTCCCTCCGTCGTGCGCATGCGCAGTGGGGACCATCGACCCACTTGTGAGCGTACTGCCGCTCGCGAGTGGGTCTGAATGACCCCCATGGTGCTTTAAAAGGTTTTCTCCTGCAAACGACACATTACGCTCCTGACGAAGGTGCTTGTGAGCACCGAAACGCGTTGGGAATTTTATTACTAACTTTGGGATCCCATACAATAACATTTCCCTCTATGGATTGCGGACCCACTTTCTGCATATAGCCACCATCTGGAGATTACACCGGCTACAAGCGCCATAGCGGTGAGTCCAGCCGGCATATATTGCAGTGGGAGCAATAAGTCTCTGCAGACTGACTTTTATCCAGTACCCGAACCGACCTCTGAATGGGTGATCAGGTGTTAATAAAGCGAGAGGCATACTATATTTTCAGTCGGAGCAGAGCTGCAAGCCGGAGAGCGTAGGATACTCATTTGTCAATGGACCATTGCTGGCTATTGTGCTACTAACTGGAGCTTGAGATCGGGATATTTCAACTAGCCATCGGAGGCTTATACGGTGCTAATAAGCTGAGGGACATATATGGTGCATGGATGTGGTAGTTATCGGCTACTTATAAGGTGCATACACACGGTCAGATTTTCCTTCAGATCTGTACAATAACGATTTTAAAAATTGTTCAATCGTTCATATCTGAAGGAAAATCTGACATATCGGACTGCTATTCTCAATCTATACCACCTCTCTTGGCAAACTAATCAGCTCTTTTGGTTTTCAGTATCATCTGTACGCGGTCGATACTCAAATTTACCTATCCTCCCCAGATTTGTCACCATCTGTGCTGGTCTGTGTCACTGAATGTCTCTCTGCCATTTCATCTTGGATGTCATCTCGCCACCTCAAACTTAATATATCCAAAACAGAATTAATTATATTTCCACCAGCCAATAGCAGTTACCAACCTGATATCTCTATTACTGTTGACAACTCGACAATCTACCCCACCCCACAAGCTCGCTGCCTAGGTGTGATCCTTGACTCTGAACTGTCTTTTGTTCCCCACATTCAATCTGTCTCTAAATCCTGTTACATACATCTAAGAAACATAGCCAAAATTCGACCATATCTTACGCAAGACACTGCAAAAACTCTTATACACGCACTTAGAATTTCCCGCATTGACTATTGCAATAGTCTCCTTATTGGTCTTCCCAAAAACAGGCTCTCCCCACTACGATCCATTTTGAATGCAGCTGCAAGGTTGATCTTTCTCACCAAACGTTCAGTGTCTGCTGATCCACTCTGTCAGTCCCTCCATTGGCTGCCGGTCTTCTGCCGTATTCAATTTAAAATACTTACACTCACACATAAAGCTATTAACCAAACCACACCAACATACATCTCTTCACTTATCTCAAAATATCTTCCAACCCGACATCTCCGTTCTGCACAAGATCTGCGTCTCTCATCCCCGCGCATTACTTGTTCCCATGCACGGTTACAGGACTTTTTTCGGGCTGCACCCACCCTGTGGAATGCCCTCCCATGCACAATAAGACTTTCCACTAGTTTCCAAACATTCAAGCGCTCTCTGAAAACTCACCTCTTTAGACAAGCTTATCAGATTCCAGGACCGCCCACCTAACCTTTTATAGCTCCCTATCTAACTCTCTTCTTATAGTAAACACCTATCACATCTTCTCTTTCTTCAATTGAACATCCTCCTAACCCTAGGCCAACTTTCCAGTGTGATTGGATTATACAGCCCACCAAGAATATCTGCAATTGGGCTGGACCAATTTGCAATAGCACCTCTCCTTGTGTATCAACACCTATTTCCCTATAGATTGTAAGCTTGCGAGCAGGGCCCTCTTACCCTTATGTATGTCATGTATGTATGTCTTTTACAACCCAGTATAATGTTAATCTTGATTCAAATTGTAAAGCGCAACGGAATTTGCTGCGCTATATAAGAAACTGTTAATAAATAAATAATAATAAATGAACGATGCGCGTTCCAGCTTGTCAGATAATGATAACTGACATCTGATGTGTTTGCAGTCAGACTTGGACGATTCCATTCATTTTAATGCAGTCAGAAATCGCTCAATTGTTCAAATCGTTCAATCGTTCATCTGACACATCTGACCGTGTGTATGCACCATTAGACTGAGTTATTTATACCAGTTGCCAAATCACCAAAAGAAGCATTATATGATAAAAGAAATTATATCCATTAAAGAGGGATTATGTTTGCACTAGTGATGAGCGGTTCGGATTCTGAGGAATCCGAACCTCTCCGAACAGATGGAATCCGAGTCCACCCGAACGCAAGTTCGGGTGTTCCCGCCTGACTCGGATTCCACCTCGAGGCCGAACGTCACCCGTCCGGCGTCGGATTCTCGCGAGAGCCGAGTGACGTTCGGCCTCAATAAAAAGGCGCGGCGCCCGGCAGTCGGCGCCATTTCTCGCGTGACGCGTAGTTAGGTAGTTAGCTAGTGCGCTGTCTGTTCTAGTGTTAGATAGATTAGAGTAGGCAGTGCTCTGTGACTTTACTGGGCATAAGCCCTTGTGTGTGCTCCGTGACTGGGCATAATAAGCCCACTGTGTGTATGTGTACTCTACTACTCACTGTATTATACAAGCTCCATGACAACTGACAGGGCATAGCCCACTGAGTGTATTATACAAGCTCCGTGACAGGGCATAGCCCACTGAGTATTATACAAGCTCCTTGACAGGGCATAGCCCACTGTGTCTATTATACAAGCTCTGTGACAGGGCATAGCCCACTGTGTCTATTATACAAGCTCCGTGACAGGGCATAAGCCCACTGAGTGTATTATACAAGATAAGCCCACTGAGTATTATACAAGCTCCGTGACAGGGCATAGCCCACTCAGTGTATTATACAAGCTCCGTGACAGGGCATAGCCCACTGAGTATTATACAAGCTTCTTGACAGGGCATAGCCCACTGTGTCTATTATACAAGCTCTGTGACAGGGCATAGCCCACTGTGTCTATTATACAAGCTCCGTGACAGGGCATAGCCCACTGAGTGTATTATACAAGCTCCGTGACAGGGCATATGCCCACTGAGTATTATACAAGCTCCGTGACAGGGCATAGCCCACTGAGTGTATTATACAAGCTCCGTGACAGGGCATAGCCCACTGTGTCTATTATACAAGCTCCGTGACAGGGCATAGCCCACTGTGTCTATTATACAAGCTCCGTGACAGGGCATAGCCCACTGGGTCTATTATACAAGCTCCGTGACAGGGCATAGCCCACTGAGTGTATTATACAAGCTCCGTGACAGGGCATAGCCCACTGTGTCTATTATACAAGCTCCGTGACAGGGCATAGCCCACTGAGTGTATTATACAAGCTCCGTGACAGGGCATAGCCCACTGTGTCTATTATACAAGCTCCGTGACAGGGCATAAACCCACTGAGTATTATACAAGCTCCGTGACAGGGCATAGCCTACTGTGTCTATTATACAAGCTCCGTGACAGGGCATAGCCCACTGAGTGTATTATACAAGCTCCGTGACAGGGCATAGCCCACTGTGTCTATTATACAAGCTCCGTGACAGGGCATAAGCCCACTGAGTATTATACAAGCTCCGTGACAGGGCATAGCCCACTGTGTCTATTATACAAGCTCCGTGACAGGGCATAGCCCACTGGGTCTATTATACAAGCTCCGTGACAGGGCATAGCCCACTGAGTGTATTATACAAGCTCCGTGACAGGGCATAGGCCACTGGGTCTATTATACAAGCTCCGTGACAGGGCATAGCCCACTGTGTCTATTATACAAGCTCCGTGACAGGGCATAGCCCACTGAGTGTATTATACAAGCTCCGTAACAGGGCATAGCCCACTGTGTCTATTATACAAGCTCCGTGACAGGGCATAAACCCACTGAGTATTATACAAGCTCCGTGACAGGGCATAGCCTACTGTGTCTATTATACAAGCTCCGTGACAGGGCATAGCCCACTGAGTGTATTATACAAGCTCCGTGACAGGGCATAGCCCACTGTGTCTATTATACAAGCTCCGTGACAGGGCATAAACCCACTGAGTATTATACAAGCTCCGTGACAGGGCATAGCCTACTGTGTCTATTATACAAGCTCCGTGACAGGGCATAGCCCACTGAGTGTATTATACAAGCTCCGTGACAGGGCATAAGCCCACTGAGTATTATACAAGCTCCGTGACAGGGCATAAGCCCACTGAGTATTATACAAGCTCCGTGACAGGGCATAGCCCACTGTGTCTATTATACAAGCTCCGTGACAGGGCATAGCCCACTGAGTGTATTATACAAGCTCCGTGACAGGGCATAAGCCCACTGAGTATTATACAAGCTCCGTGACAGGGCATAAGCCCACTGTGTCTATTATACAAGCTCTGTGACAGGGCATAAGACCACTGTGTCTATTATACAAGCTTCGTGACAGGGCATAGCCCACTGAGTCTATTATACAAGCTCCGTGACAGGGCATAAGCCCACTGAGTATTATACAAGCTTCGTGACAGGGCATAGCCCACTGAGTGTATTATACAAGCTCCGTGACAGGGCATAGCCCACTGTGTCTATTATACAAGCTCCGTGACAGGGCATAAGCCCACTGAGTATTATACAAGCTCCGTGACAGGGCATAAGCCCACTGTGTCTATTATACAAGCTCTGTGACAGGGCATAAGCCCACTGTGTCTATTATACAAGCTCCGTGACAGGGCATAGCCCACTGAGTCTATTATACAAGCTCCGTGACAGGGCATAAGCCCACTGAGTATTATACAAGCTTCGTGACAGGGCATAGCCCACTGAGTGTATTATACAAGCTCCGTGACAGGGCATAGCCCACTGTGTCTATTATACAAGCTCCGTGACAGGGCATAGCCCACTGTGTCTATTATACAAGCTCCGTGAAAGGGCATAGCCCACTGTGTGTATACAAGCTCTGTGACTCCAGTTCATAGTGATAAAGTAATATGGATCACGAGAATGAACTGAGAGGAGAGCAGAAACAACATGTAAATGCTAGCATTGCAGCGGCTGGAAGTCCATCACTTTTATCTAAAGCTGATGCTCAAGGGCGTAGAGGCTTTAAAACCTTAGGGAACCTGAAATCAAAAAATTTAGATTTTACAGGGGTAAAGACAAAAAAAAAACCTCTAAAGACTACTACTTTTGCAGAGAAACAGAAAATTGGCAACATACCATTCACCACACGTAGCGGCAAGGAAAGACTCAGGCTTTGCCCTTTATTTCTGAGTGGTGGTTCTGCAGCTGTCAGTGAGGCATCTTGTGCCTCTCGTGATGATAAAAGACCTTTTCAATCAGACTATAGAAGTGTGAAAAAATTTAAAACCAATAAGGCAGTCGAACAAACTGTGTTTTTTGAAACACAAATGTCAGAAATCCCTGAGGAGAGTCTAAGTGGGTCCACAAGTGGCATTTCTATGTGTAAGCCTGACCTTTCAGAGAAGCCGCCCTCCACAGTTTCTTTTCCATCTGTAGTTGTGGGGATGAGCAGTATTGCCGAGGACATAGAAATTGAGGATGCCACCGTGGAATTGCAAGAGGATGAGAGGAATATATGTGCAGCTGATGCTGGCACTAATGAGGATGTTGAGGATGAGGATATTATTTGTATAAGTCAGGCACCAGTGGAAGCAGCTCTTGGCCAAGATAAGAAGGCCATTGCCATGCCTGGGCATAGAACCAAGAAATCCACATCTTTTGTGTGGAATTACTTTTACCCAAACCCTGACAACGTTTGTCAAGCCATTTGTAGCCTCTGTGAGACCACAGTTAGTAGAGGTAGGGACGTTAAACATCTAGGAACCTCTACGCTATTACGTCATCTGCAGCGAGCTCATGACAGGTGTTTGATAACAGAAACTACTGCAAAAAAAATAACAACAAGCAGTCCAGCATTAGCTAGATGCCTTCTTTCTACTAAATCCCAGCACCTGCAATCTCCACCGACAACACCTTCCTCCTCAATATCCTCAGGAATGATCAGTGGTAGTACAACATCCAATTTATTAGTGCTAAGTCACGGTGACTCCTCCAATTTCCAGGACACCTCAGAAGAAACTGAATCTTTGAGCGCTAGGCCTGCTGCTGCTGCTGCTGCTGCTGGTGGATCTTCATCCCAGAAGTGGACAAAGAAGACTACTAGTAGTATACCAAAAAAACAATTGACTGTTAAAGAATCTCTTGCAAGGGGAAGCAAGTATGACAGCTCTCACCCTGTCGCACAGCGGATCACTGACGCCATGACAGCTATGCTAATATTAGATCTGCGTCCAATATCCTCAATTAATGCAGTGGGATTTACACAGCTAGTTGAGGTCATGTGTCCCCGGTACCAAATTCCATCTCGGTTTCATTTTACCCGAAAAGCCATTCCTCGGCTGTACCAGGACGTTAAACAGAACCTAATTATTGGTCTGCAAAATGCTATTGTACCCACTGTCCACTTAACCACAGATATGTGGACAAGCGGTAGTGGACAAACTAAAGATTACATGACTGTGACAGCCCACTGGGTGGGTGAATCGCCTTCAGCAGCAGCAGTATCTAACAAACAACACCAGCTCATTCAGAGGCAGGCAACTCTGTGCATCACCGGATTCAATAAGAGGCATACCGCTGACAACCTCTTAGAAAAACTAAGAGATGTCATAGAAACATGGCTTACCCCACTTGGACTCTCCTCAGGATTTGTGATTTCTGACAATGCTACAAATATAGTGAAAGCATTACAGCTGGGTGAATTCCAACACATCCCCTGTTTTGCTCACACAATAAACTTAGTGGTGCAGGGTTTTTTAAAAAACGACAGGGGCGTTCAGGAGATGCTGTCTGTGGCCCGAAAAATTTCGGGACATTTTCGGCATTCAGCAACAGCGTGCAGGAGATTGCAGCACCTGCAAGAGCAGTTTAATTTGCCCTGCCATCAACTGAAGCAAGAAGTGGTAACGAGGTGGAACTCAACCCTGTATATGCTTCAGCGGATGGAGGAGCAGCAAAAAGCCATCCATAGCTATACGACAAGCCATGACATTGGGAGAGGAGGGGGAATGTACCTTACCCCAGCACAGTGGAGAGTACTTTCTGTCTTGTGCAAGGTGCTCAAACCATTTGAAGTTGCCACTTGTGAAGTGAGTGCTGACACTGCTAGCTTGAGTAAGGTGATTCCCCTGATTTCGCTTTTGGAAAAGCAGCTGGAGAAATTGAAGGATGATATTAAACAAAGTGATTCCGCAAAGTATGCTGGACTGATAGATCAAGTCCTTTGTTCGCTTCGCCAGGATCCACGGGTGGCCAAGATCTTGAAATCTGATCATTATATTTTAGCAACCATTCTTGATCCTAGGTTCAAGTCATATGCTGTGTCTTTCTTTACAACTGACCCAGATCTTAAAAGAACCAAAGCGCTCCTGGTGAGCAAGTTGGCAGCTGAAGTGACACATGGCACTACGATGACGTCTCCTCCTTCGGTTTCTGCAGCAGCAGCCAGAAAAAAATGCACCTTTTCCAAAAGACCCAGTGGTGATGCAGATAAGTCAAGTCAACATTTTGACATCTGGTCGGGTCTAAAAGATTTGCCCAACACCAGTGACACCTCTACCGCAACTCCATCTAATACGATTACCATCCAAAGAATGGTGGAGGATTATTTTCAGGACACCATACACGTAGACATGTCACAGAGTCCCTTCGAATATTGGAAGAAAAAAAAGGCAATTTGGAGACCCTTGTATAAACTGGCTTTGCATTATTTAAGCTGCCCACCCTCCAGTGTGTACTCGGAGAGAGTTTTCAGTACAGCCGGGAACCTTGTGAGTGAACGACGAAGGAGGCTACTTCCACAAAATGTAGAAAAAATGATGTTCATTAAAATGAACTGGAAATTTCACGAGGAAAACCTTTCCCACCAATCACGTCACAGTACAGATACTTCTGTAATGGTAGATTCCAGCGGGGATGAACTGATATTGTGTGAGGAATCGGATGATGTACACACTGATGAGGGTGAGGATGGCAATGATGGTGACATCATGCCACTGTAGACCTGTTGCCTTTAGTAGATTGGAAGATTTTTTTGTGGGGGCCCAAACAAACCAAGCACTTCAGCCACAAAGTGGCAGTACCTGTCGCTGAAATGCTTTGTTTGTTAAAGTGTGCATGTCCTTTTTAAGATCCAACATAAAGGGTGGGTGGGAGGGCCCAAGGACAATTCCATCTAGCACTACCTTTCATTTCTGCCACTGCTGTGTGGCATAGTTTCATAGATGTGCTTTAAACTGTGGTGTCTGTGCCACTGCGCCGCTGCTCTGACGCTTGGTCACCAGTCAGCTCACTGCAACCTTTGGCCAATAATGGTGAAACGAATAATTTAAGCTGTGAGGTGGTCTAAATTGACTGTAAATGACTGGAAATTAATGTTATTGAGGTAAATAACACTCTAGGAAGAAAAAAAAGCCCAATTTATGTAATTTTAGCTTTTTTTGCCAATTTTGGCAAAAAATCCAAATCCAAATCCAAATCCAAAGCCAGTCACCGCAGTTTGGCAAATCCAAATCCAAATCCAAAGCCGGATGACGAATTAGAACCAAATCCAAATCCAAATCCGCCAAAAATGGTCCGGCGCACATCCCTAGTTTGCACATACTTGTGCTATTAGGATCCTTTATTATTTACATTTCATTGCATGTGTATGCATATAACTGACAACATTTGTTATTTTTAACATTTTCGAATGATAGATTGTATAAACATTTTGGAATTGTTATTGATGGGGGATTGTGGCAATAAATTAGATCTTGATATTTTTACTAAAAGGAATTTGATCATTGTATAATATAGGATTGCACAGCCGATTTCTAAACTTTACATTTTGAAAATAAGACACAATTTTCTTTCTTTTTTCGGCAGCTGCAACCTATTAATTATTTGGATCAAGCATTACACAGGTTGCAAGGTGCGTGCCAGTGCCAGCTACAATTTTTTTTATATTTACTAAGTGTTGGTTGTAGGGTTTCTGGCAGGTTGACAATCCGCGGATTAACTAAAGCTCAAACCGACGGGAAACCGATGAAATACCACACTTTAGAATACAATAGAACATCGGCTCACCATCGATGATTAAAATAATACAGGTATCGGAACCCTTAATGTACTAAGTATCGGGTTTAGTAACTGACGAAAAACCGGGGACAAGCCCATCCAAATAAATTTTATGGTTGTGACATGTGAGATGGCTTTAAAAGCATACTGTTTGAGCTACCTGGTCAGTCAGAAGGAGAGAAATGACCATACAATTATAATGAAGGCAATTATTATATATTGTTATTATATATTGCAAAAGAAGTCAGAAACTGTTACATTGATAGTTCTCTTATGAGCAAAATACTATTTTATTAATATATAAGTGGAAAAATTATTGTTTAATTGTGTTAAGAGAGAAATATTATTTATTACTTATATTAAAGGGGCAATATTAAGCAATTATTAATTGTTGTTTAAAAATGCTTTTTATGATAATGATATATTTTATAATATAGGTACCATTTATATTGCTATAAAATAATAAATGCATGATAAATGCTTCCTCCCTCATTAAAAAATTGTGTGTATACAGAGGTTTGGTGCTTCAGTTTCCCAGCAATGGGCAGGAGAATTTCAAAACCCCAGAAAAAACTATGCTTAGTAACTATACCCTCAGTATGTGTTAAAACAGACTGTGTCAAAATAATTTAGTTTGCTTCCTGATGCCTATATATTCAGAATGATGTGTGGTAAATATATAAAAGGAGGAACGCAATGGACCAGTTCCTGTGAAAATCAGAGGTAGACACACAGGCGATGCTTTCACAGTTGGGCGATGTTTTTTCTACTACGCACGCATCCGAGTCACACTGTGCACATGTTGCAATGGATTTAAGATGGCAGTCGTGTGGATTTGGACACAGAACAATTGACAGGTAGTGAGCGTTTATGGGATGTAATAGGGGGAGTGGCAAGAGAAATGCATGCACCCATTTGGGGCCTTTCAGATGCAGCAACTGCATCCTTGTACGCAGTGATACTGACCTCACAACCATAGGGTTGCCCAGAACTTTGATGGTGCAACCAACGCTACATATTTATAGATGAGGAGGTGGCAGTCTCTCTACAAGAGATAGCGGCTGCGGCATTGATGTATCTTTTCAATTCCACTGTGTACAAAGACGCTGCTGCGATGGGATTTGCATCCACGTCTGAATCAGGCCCAATTTCCTGATTTATATACTAGTCTTAGAGGTATATGGGCGGAATTACCCCTTACTGTATTGTGTCCTGTACAACTAGCTATTGTGGTGGTTCAGTTAAGTGCAGATTCTCTGACTACTTGTGTATAAGTGTACTTATGTATCATGTATGCTGTGGAGTAACTGTCTTTGTACAGACATGCCCTTTTAGCAATAAACATCTACTTGCTTCAAGATGCCTGCATCTGCTTGTGTCCTGTGAACACCAGAATAGCGCAAAACTCTACTCCATCTCCAGTTGTTCTAGGTTGAGCCCAGTGTTTCCAAGCTCAAGCCCTCTGCCAGCTACCCATTGCTGGCTGGTCCATAGTGAGGGGATGTGAATAAGCCAACACCAACCAAGCATGTGATCACACATACCCAAAAGTAAGCAGTTCCAGATGACTGCTGTAGGATCCTGGGCGTAACAAGAGAATCCAGGTGCTGGTGTAGAAGCCTGGTGGTGACAGCGAGCTACTTGCCCATAATGCAGCTGGAGGAGTCAGTAACAGGCCATTACTGATGGTGAGAGGGAATCCCTAGGAGTGGTGAAGTAAACCCACTCAGGTTGCTCAAGGACGAGTAACATCCTCTTCGTACAACAAACTTGTGATCACCTGGCAAGTGAGGTAATCTGGTCACAGATATGGTACTCACGTACGTATGTGCAAGTAAGGTGTTATTTATTTATAGTTATTTATTTATAGTTATTTAAATATAGTTATTTATAAATTTACAATTTACATGTGTCTGTATATTTTTCCACCAGGCCTCACTATTTATTTGATTTATTCATATTTATTTATATAGCTCCAGCATATTCTCTGATGCACTTTGCAACTGGGAACAAATGCAGTAATAAAACAAGACTACAGTAGGTACTAACAGACAGACAGATATGAAAGTAGGCCCTATGCACAAATTTACAATCTATAGGAGTTTGGTACATGAGTTTAAGGCAGAAATACTGTATTGCACAGGTTCTCAAACTCGGTCCTCAGGACCCCAAACAGTGCTTATTTTGCAGGTCTCCTCACATAATTACTATTGAAATAGTTAGCTGCACCTGTAGATCTTTTAAAATGTGTCAGTGAGTAATGAATACACCTGTGCACCTGCTGGGTGACCTGCAAAAAGTGAACTGTGTGGGGACCTGAGGATCGAGTTTGAGAACAACTGCTGTATTGCATATTGGTCCAGCCAAATTGGACTGTTTGCTGGACTATATGATCCAGTCACACAGCAATGTTGGTCTGAGGAATCAGATTTTTGGATATAGAGTGAGAACACATGTGAGTTTTGTGTGAACTGTGTAGAATATAGGTAATTAGGTAGAAAGACCATGGTTAGAGGTTGGTTTGGGAATTCGATAAGCCTGCCTAAAAATGTTAAGTTCCAGGAAACACTTGAAGGTTTGGAGGATGGAGGAAAGTCTTGTGGTGCAAAGGTGGGCATTCCGCACTATTTTGTTCATACGCGAGTAGCATGCATACATATAACACAAGCACACATAGCAATTGTCAGTATTTGTGAATGCAAGCCTTAGGTTCTGACCTCCAACAGTGTATGGTACCGTACAATATGGGTGATATGTTTTATGGTTGTAGTGTGTGACCTGACCATTAGTACCGTGAAGTTTGCATTGTAGAAAAGTAATCAGGAGCATGTAGTAGAGAAACATTTTCCGGTTTCAGCTAAAATAAAGACTTTTTTGGTAACTGCAGGAAAGCAGCTCAAAAGTTCCTCAACTGACAGGTCTTAGAGATCTTCAGCTTGGCCACTGTTCTGCCTAAGCCAGAAACTGAAATAGTGTTCCTTATAACCTGTGAAATTAAACATATTGGGCCAAATGTAATAGGGTGAGAGTTTAGAAAATGTGAGAGTTTAGCAGTGATCTCTCACATTGTTTTATCTTCAAAATGGGAAAACATCTGAATGAGATTTTAAATCGTGAGAGTGTTTTAAGTCTAAAAAAACATGCAAGTTCGCTCTGTTACTTTGTTTTTGGACTCTATTACATTTGCAAAGTTTAAAAAGTGTCAGAAACTCTCACTTTTCTAAACTCTCACCCTATTACATTTGGCCCATTGACAGAGATACTCCAGACAGCCGCATATTGTTTCTTGTCTTGGTTCGTTGAATAGTACCGAAATAAAAAAAGCTACCAAAATATCTCAAACAGCTGTGACCTTGACCAAGCCAGTTCACACATTAAAAGGGCAAATATTAAATTCCATGGTAAATGCAAATCTGAAATGATAATGGAAAGCCTTGAAAACGGTCATTATTGGCAAGTGCAAGCGAATTTCGAACCACAAATCATAGTTGGGTTCAATATGCAATTGTACAGGAAACATGTTGGCAGCCATCAAACTTGTGAAATATAATTGAAGTTTCCAATGATTTTACATTTTTAAGCATCTCTACTGATTATTATGAGATTTTTCTGTACTCTAAAACAGCATAGACCACTATGACCAGATAACCTCTATACATTTACATAAATGCTATTAATAAAGCCAATAAGAGAACTATAAATGTATTAGTTACATGCATGGGCGTAGTTATAGCAGGTGTAGGGGGTGCCATTGCTATAGGGCCGTATGGCCTAGGGGGCCCAGACCCAGGTCATATAGTTGTCTACCAGGTTATCGGAATTACCTGCCCAGCAAATGTCTCCTGCCTGTTGCCCGGCCTGAAAAGAAGGATTCGTCATCGCTCATAGTGGTAAATGTACTAAGAACAGTTTCTGATTGATTTGGGCTTTTTCTGCAATGTCCCCCAGATTTGGCAAATTATAGATTTACTAAAGGCAAACTTGCACTGAAATCGCATGTCAAACACGACTTTAGACAGCAATAGACATCATTAGACTATTGGACCAAACATCATATGGTTTACATAGACAAGAATAGAAATCACGGATTTACTAAGAATTGTTTTGCCAAACATAATCCAAATCACTTTAAAATTGCACCAGAAGAAATAAATAAACCTGCCTGTTAGTGGCAGGTTTGTCCAAAGAGCTGCACAGAGCCGTATGACCTGTGTAGGCTTTGTTATGTGACAGTGTAAATAAAGGGTTAATGTTAAAAAAAATATGTGTGTGCCCCCTCCCCCAAAAGCATAACCAGCCATGGAAATCTGAGTCCAGTCTGGTACTGGAACATTGGGGGAAAAATAGGCGTACCGTCCCTCAGCCATCCCTCAGCCCGCAGGCTGCTTCCTAGCCAAATACCACCCGGCTCCCAAAGCCGCACCTCAGCCCGCAGGCTGCTTCGTAGCCAAGTACTACCCGGCTCCCAAAGCCGCACCTTGGCTGTCTCAGCCGCACCACGGCCTCTAAGACACATCTAGTACCTTGTATTTATTTTGTTGGGTCTGTCTACTTCTTGTCTGTTTTTCTGTCAGTCTTGTCCTAGTCTATTCTAGTCTTGTCCAGTCCAGTCTGTTATCCTGCTACATCTCAGTCCAGGTCACTCCTGCCATGCAGCAATTAGTATTGCCCTGCCACTCATTGCCTGACTACTCAGTTGCTCCTCAGTCCCCGACATACCTACAACCATATTTTTCTGTGTAGTGCTATCCTCCCACAGCCACACTCCAGCTAGTCCCCGAAGTGGAAGGACTGCCACCTCATCATTTTGTCTAGTCCTCAGTCAGCAGTCCTGCGGCCTCACCATCATGTGAGATCGTCACAAAAACCAGCCACAAACTGGTCAGCCCAGGGCTGGAAATCCCCAGAAAGTCGGGACCTCAAAAATAAAATGGGGACCCCATCCTGAGGATCAACCAACACTGGGATGAAAGCCCATGGCTCTTCTCTGGTGTTGTATGCAGGGGTAATTGTGTCAAATATCGAAAATAATATTGTTCTTTACAGTGGGACTACAGGTCCCAGCAAGTCTGCTCTAGCATTCTGGGCCTGCTGGCACCTGTAGACCCACTGTAAAGAAAATATTAAAATAATGACAGGACATGCAGACCGACTGTTAACCCTTTCTTAAAACTGTTTTTAAAAATTACACTCACACTTCCAACTTACCTACCCATTGGACGTGTTCGGTCCTCTTCTGTAGTAGTCCGCTCATCTTGGTAAAACAATAAAACACTGTGTCAAAATCCCACAGACACTAGACTTTAACCGAAATAACAGTTGCCACATGGGCCACTGTCATAGGAGCCCGACATTCTCAGCCAGTCTGGGCGGTTTCTATGGCAGCGTCAGCTGATTGGCTGAGAGCATCAGGCTCTTAACCAATCAGTGCTTCCCCTATATTCCTATGACAGTGACCAACATGGGAACTGTCATTTTGGGAAGCACTGTACAGAATGTACGTGGGATTGGGTAACAACATTTTTTTTGTTTTACTAAGACGAGTGGACTACTACATGGAGAAGGGGACAGAGCACATCCAAGGAGAAAGTTAATATGAAGTGTGAGTGAGATTTTTCTTTTTAATTTTTTTTTTAGAAAGGGTTAACATGGTCGGTATGCCTGTCCTGTCATTTTAATAATTTCTTTACAGTGGGACTACAGGTGCCTGCAGGCCCAGAATTTCTGGGCATGCTGGCATTTGTAGTTCCAGAAGTACCAGCATGTCAGGGCAGGCTTGCTGGGACCTGTAGTCCCACTGTAAAGAACAAAAATAATTTTCTATACTTTACACAAGGGATGCAGAGAAGAGCTCTGGGCTTTCAGCCCGGGGCTGGTTTATCCTTTGGAGGGGCGATGCCATTTTATTTTTGGGGTCCCAACTTTCTGAGCATTTCCAACCGTGGGCTGATCCCTTTACATTATTGCAGGGGGACCCCATGCTGTGTATCTCC
The DNA here is from genome assembly GCA_031769625.1 of Taudactylus pleione. Lineage (NCBI taxonomy): Eukaryota > Metazoa > Chordata > Amphibia > Anura > Myobatrachidae > Taudactylus > Taudactylus pleione. The sequence goes on along the minus strand of JAUIMM010000104.1, from coordinate 8,135,847 downwards.
CTGCTTTAGCACTTTCTGGAGTTTTCTAACCTTTGGGCACAGCCACGTGGGTTAAAATTCACCATTTTATAACACTTGAGCTTTAATAATTTAAAGGAAAAATGGGATGATATAAAACTCTGCGGAGCGTGTAAAATGCCTGCTCACTAAAATACACATTTATGGAATATTAACTAGTAACCTGAAGAATCTGGGGCCATTCCACATTAGCATGTCACTGTGCTTTTGGTTTTAAACAGAAATTAAATATAATATAACAGCAGTTTCATAAAAAAGAAATGTTTAATATAATTTTTAATCATATAGTCAACCGGCATGCATTGGATTAAAAGAGGCTTTATGGAGATGTAGGCAGTCACCTCAATCTAGTTAGCTTTTAGGATTCAGATGGTGGTGTAGTACAGGAAGAAGATTGCAGTTTTTGGGATGCAGATGGTGGTGTTTATGATGCAGATCATGGTGCTCAGGAAGCAGATGGTGGTGCACAGAAAGGAGACGGTGGCACACTAAGGAGATCGTGATGCACAGGAAGCAGATGATGGCGCACAGGAAGGAGATGGTGGCACACAGGAAGCAGATGGTGGTGGGGTGCCATTCGCAAAAATAATAACTAAAGGTTGATTTTAGGTTGTGGTACTGAAACCCTGATAGGAATGAGTGAGGCTGTCACAAAACGTTGTATTCAGTGTAATGCCTAAAAGTTCCATGCACTGTAAGGCAGCTCTTTCTGCGGCTTCAGCATGACACTTCCTTGACTTTATCCCTATGGTCATGTAATCACTGGTGTCACTGGAGACATGCTGATCAAATCTGGCTTTCCTATGTAAGTGCTGCTCTGGTTGCAGATTAGTGCCAGAGTATTTGTCTCACTCCGTAGCTCCAGCATATTGAGACTTCCTGTGAATGATTCTACTTGTTCATGACTTCCCTCTGCATAACCCCAGTGACCCATACATGATCTCCTGGCATTCTGAGCTTAGCCTTAGTACTGCCTCCAGCTTCTTTCATGATTCTCCTTATTTTTGTTCCTGTGGCTTATAAGAGACCTCAAGTATAACAGTTCCCAGTCTGCAGACATCTCTTAGTGATTGCTACCTGTAATCTATCACGCTGCTAGCCAGAGCAGGTGACTGCAACCTAAATACAGGGTGTAGCAAGGACCAAACCTCCTTACGGGAGTCCTTGTTGAAAACCACGGGTGAATTATACTACTTTTCCACCAAAGTCCCGGGTCTGACCAGTTCCAAACCGGGTCATACCTGGGACAGGCCCCTTTTCCACCGTGGCGCCCAATCAGGGTTATTCCCGGATCAGCACCATTCACACTGCACACGGATGCAATGCCGGCTCTCCTCGTGCTGGGAAAACAGTCGGACAACCCGGGTTACCTGTTTACACTGCAGTTTACCTGGGTTCTTCCTGTGTAAAACCCTGCTAGGTACCCGGGAAAGATTTCTGGGTGACTGGACCCAGGTTGAGCCATTTCCATTGCCAAAAATCCTGGGTTGTTGTGCGTTCATGTGCAATAACCCAAGATTTTCAAGTCAGTGGAAAAGACTCTGCACCCTTGTCTCCAATTTACGGACACTGACATTAGGCAACTGTAGGGCTTATTCAGAGGTGGACGCAGCTGCTGTATGCAAATATGCTAATACTGCAAGAGGCGTCTTATGCAAATAGATGCCTTCTGCAAGCTCCTGTGAACCGCTGATGCATCTGAGGATGCAGCAATGCATCATCTATGAAAATATCAACCATCTGAGTAATCCTCAGGTTATGGAGGATGACTAGTGTTTTCACTCTGCCGAGGCCAGGAAATCTGCATTGGAAGACGCAGACACTAGCGTCCGCATACCCCATTTAGTAAAACACTCACCGTTGCTGCCTCCGTCCCACCCCCAAATGGCTGCAGCATGTCAATTTCGCAGAAGGTGACCTGCACATGTGAAGTACTGATCCTAATTGCAGCTCTCTCACCGTCGGTGTTGTATGCAAACCGTGGGGTTGGCATACAGCAATGAATCCAGCCCTGTATCTGTATGTGCTATCTCATGCAATTACTGGCATGGGGCCTGATTCACCACGGATTGCAATTGCGATCGCAGCTGCGTAATCACACACAATGCTGCTGTGAAAATATGCTAACGCCTGCCACCGCTCAGCCAGCATAGAGACGCCCACTACTGCCTTCTTACATCTGTAATACCTTGCAGTCCTGCGTTTACATTGGTAACATCGAAGCACATCAGCACCTCATGCAAGTCTTGTCACATGCAGTGAGTACTCAAGATGCGTAGGCAATCACAGTGGCTAATTTATGCATGCCCATGCAATAGCGTTCAAAAGGACAGACGCGCCTGCAATCGCCACGCACGTCCAGTACTCAACAATCGGCCAATCTGCGTAACGTGGTTGCAATTGTGATCTGTGCTGACTCAAAGATAGAAATTGCTATAACCACTGCAGTTGCTGCTTTCACCCTCTCGTGATAGTCAGTAAATTTGTTTTCATTTGTACATATGGGTAGAAGCTTTTTCCAACACTTCACCATCTCAAAGACGGCTGTGGGTGTTAGTGGCAGTAATTTAGCAGATAACCCAGAACCTTGCTGTCATTGTATCAATGAAAGGCTTCACCTTTTCGACCTGTTCTGACAATTACAGTGTTCATCTGTTGCTGCAGGCTTGTACTAATTACAAATTCAATTAGGGGCTGCAAAAAATATCAGTGCTGGGATACTAAAACCCTTCGCTATAGCTTGGCATTCTCAGACACTGAATGCAATGTGTCTAGCAACACAAAGTCATATTAACGGCATGATCACCGCAGCTGTGTCTATAAACTTTCAATCGTCAGAAGGGTACCTCGTGTAACACCATGCGATAAAACACCTTCTTAATAAATTATATGAAATAAAGGACCTCATTCAGAGTCAGTCGTAGCGGCTGCACGGTCGTACGCCACCGATGTTCGCTAAACTGCGCATGCGTAAAGTTTGCAATGCGCGTGCGCAAACTAGCTGCTACGATCAGAAATTTCTCTCTCCTTGAACACAGCTAGGTCGGTAGTTTGAGTGACAGATTGAGGCGTTTGTGGGTGGTAACAGGGGAAGGTGCTTGAAAATGGGGGAGTGGAGATCCGAACGCAGGCGTGCCTAATTATGCGAACGGCGTTTTATGGGAGTGCATAATTAACAAAGTAGTGTCATGGCACACGTGACATGGGTGGTTTGTACACTGACCTGATCGTAGTGCTTAAGAGAGGGTATGGTCAACCTTAAGCTCTACGACCAGTTCCGATGGTTACCGATGGTCTCGATTAATCCTTATATGCCCGGACATGACGTGTAATGCGTACGAGAAGGGGGCATTTTTTTTGTCGTACAACCGCATCCTTCCCTTGGTCGGCCAGCTACCAATCCGATCTTAAGGACGCAACTTGCGAGTGCATCATTTGCATATCCGGCCCCTTTTCCTTTACAACCGTGCGGCCGCTACGATGAGATTTGGCAAAATAATTAGTTGGTAATTTATTAAAATTATCTAATGAGTATTAAATTAATCTAAACTGATTGGAGATATGGTGGCAAAGAAAGGACGGCAACATACAGCTTACTCCAGCCATGCAGCACACAGACATGCATACCAAGCGAACACCGCCTAAGGTGCAGAGCAACCGGTAACTTAAACAACTGTCAACAAAAGGTATCCACTCAACCCTATGACCATGACTACCCACCAGGAAGGGTAATGACGCTATCCCCAGCAGGGTGATCCAGCGAACTTAACAAGTCAAAGAGGGTGAGCGCACCCAAATACTATAATACTACAAACTGAAAGCTATTTGCACCCTAAGCGGCAACCTGCCATTCTTGCCCGCCAACACGAAGGTCTGGTTAGAGAACCAACGCACCGCCACCATACCACAACTAAAACACTGAAGAAATAACTTGGAACAGATCCTCAACAAAAATCTAAACCCCCTCCTCAGTCAACTAAACGCCATCTCCCCAATACAGATATGCATGCCGGAAACGTATCCTGTCATGCACAACAATACCACCACCAGAGGCCAACACATGCTTTGCGACTGCTGCATTCACCTTCTTTTTGGCTTCATCAATTGCCCTACCATTCTGTACACCATGCCAGACCAGCCGAGGCGCAATACACGACCATACAATCTTGCAAGAAGGCCATGCTGCCGAAATCCTAGCAACATCATCAGCCATGGAGCTCCTCAATTCCAACCCAGTCATCTTACCAAGATCTTTTCCACCTAAGTGAATCAGCAAAACCTCGGGAGTCCCAAAACGCCTTGCAGATTCTAAAAGTTTAGGACACAAAGTCTGCCACAACATCCCTCTCACACCAATCCACCGCACACAATCAGAGCGAGGGAAGGAAGGAGCACCACAAGCATTCATGAACTTAGCAGCCCAGAAAACATAGGAGTGGCCAACAATCCATATTTTGAGGAAGTCAATTTTAACACCTGAAGGGGGAGAAAAAGAATGCAAAATGAAATTAATTTGCAATTATAATTAAGTAGCAGAGGATCTGCCAAAAAGAAAAATATTGGTGTAACCAGCTGCCAGGCTGAAATTTAGACAAGCTTCAGTGCCAATTCGAAGCAAACATAAAGACACATGAGGGGGGGTGGGGAGGAGTGGAGGGGGGAGCAGGGGTAAAGCAGGGAAACACGGAAAACTCGGCTGGAGGAAAAAACGAAAAACCTGCTGAGGGACATACGAATTGTAATTAGTGATGCCAATTAGCCGAATTAGGTCCATCAGTTCAGGCAAAAATAAAAGGCCAAATGCCTCCAGACTTCCGCTGCCACAGCGGCAAGTAGCTAATCCCCGAGTCGGGTAGACAGGACAAACAAGACACACAAGACCAAACGTTGAAGGTAAACAAACAAATAACATAACAAATGAGTAAACATAACATTATTAAATGCGAAATTCAATCAATGCAGAGGCCGAATATAGAGCTTATTACTGGAGGATTTCCAACGGCCTAAAGCCTTAATCTCGGATACAGAAAATCAGAGCTGCTGGCATCGGACACTAGCGATGAAGAGGAACAACAGCTGCTCGTCATAAGTAGACCCACAGGAACATCATCGTCCTCATCATAAGTAGACCCACAAATGTACTCGGCTGCCCGCCACCCAAAGAATCAGCCAAAGCCACCTCCTCGTCCACAGCTGCATCCTCAGGACTGTCACTGGCATCGCTATCTGAAAAAGAGGGTAACAGCATCTGGCGCCGCAGCCCCCGATGCAGACAAAGGTGCAGAAGAAGGAACAGCTGAATTGGCCAAAACCAGGGAAGGGACCACTCCTGAGGTACCATGCGCTACTAAGGACCCAAATGCGAGCACCGCTGACAACATTTGTTTGGACACGGTCGCTGGCAACTGCGAGGTAAGATCTGCGGGGGGTGCACCAGCTGAAGACCCGGGCCCAGGTAATTGTGAGAAAGCCGCTATAAAAGGGGCAAACAAAGTGGCCATGGAAGACATGATATTTACAACTCCTGCAGCATCCCCAGAGCCTTTGGGCATAGTAACGGCAGTTAAGCTGGGAAGCCCAACACTGACATCAGCCCCCTGTGACTGTGGCCCTGCACTCATAAACATCCATGGATCCGCATTATTCATTACCACAGAGCTGCTGGCAGAGCCCACCTGCAGCACGCTCTGATTTTGATTACCAAAATGGCTGCTAAGCCCCGCCTCCTGAGCAGGCTCAGGGAGCTGAGCAGAGCCGCCATTTTGAAATCGGGCCTCAGTGCCTCTGCGCCTTATGTGGGCCCTGGAGGCACGAGCCGGGGCTCGAGACCGGGCTGGTCTCGTACACGCAGCCACCTCCACCCTACTTGCGGGTGTCCAAGCCGGGACCCATGCAGAAACACGTGACTGCGCGCATCCATGGATCGCAGCACTGCCGCGAACCGGGACATGCGGGTGGGCAGGCACAGTAGCAGTGCGCTGACCCGCCCGCTGACGAGAGCCATCAGTCACAGCAACCAGAGGAAAAGCCCCTGTGGACTCTCCGGCGTCAGCCGCTGGGAAAACCACTGCGCTCTACAACGCCCGCTGATGCTGCAGGAGACTCGGCTCCATCCAAGTAACGCCGGGGGGGGGGTTTGAGAGCGGCGCGGGTGAGACATGATAGGGAAATAGCTAGATGCAGGGCAAGGAGGACACAGGGCAAGGAGGACACATGGGCCAGGAGGACACAAGGGCAAGGAGGACACAAGGGCAAGGAGGACACAGGAGAGGGAAAGGAAAGAAAGGAAGGAAATAAAAAGTGGAAAGAAAGAAACAGTGAGGGAGAATATAGAATAAAAGAGAGCTAAGAGTGGAAGAATGAAATAATAATCAAATACAATACAGAATATTAAAACAGCACTTAATTAGACAGATATCCTATACGCACTTATCTCTTGTGAAGACAGGAACAAAAGAGGCTTTGTCTCAGCCCACACAGCCTCACATACCAAGTTAAAACACACACACCTATCCTAATAGGGCAAACTAAGCCACGTGGTGTTACCCAAGCCAGCCCCCAGTCTCGAAGTTTAACCCACGTCGATCTTATTCAATCACTCTGTTTGTCTTTGTGGTACCCTAGGACTTGGGAGTACCACTTATGCTAGTATGCCCTTGTGTCTAAATATAATGTAATGTATGTGCATGCGGCTCTGCACTGTTTGGCATTGGTGACAGTGGACATTGAGGACAACTGCAGAAGTGGGCGTGTGGGCAGAACTGACAGTTAACTGAAAGTGACAGTTGGCTGCTCCAGCTCACGGTCCTGGCAGAAAGCGTCCAGGACACGCATAGAGACTCACCGGCCATTGAGCAGTGCTGAGGCAGCGTTTGGCCTGGTGAGAGCTGCGCTGGGTGACTTAGTGGAACGGCGGTTTTCGGCTCTGAATTGCCTTTAACAGAGCAGGGAGAAGGTGCCCAGTGAGACCTGCTGCCTTCTGGACAAGAGTCAGGAGGAGGCGGAGACGGACCAGAGGTACCAGCCTTCCTGAGATAACCTGCTGGGAAGGAGCTGGTACAATATATGGAGGAGCTAAGTGGAAAGGGTGGTGATTCCCCTGGGAAGAGATTTCCATCTCTGGATAACCAGCTTCAGGAGAGGTCTGTAAATACACCAAGCACTACCCTGCATTACAGCCTCACTACCCAGCTGTCAGATCTTAATGTGACACATAGCTGCCTATTGAAGTGATCCTGCATTTCCTCGCCTTACAGTGCCCCTTATTGCCAGTGTAGCTGTACCCCTCTTTAGAGAAACTAAAAGACTTGGAGCAGCTACAGTAATTATTCATTAATAATTGATTGTCTTCAGCCTGCTTGTTGCCATAATCAGCTGATAACTGCCAGACCCAGCAGACAGAGTCACATAGTAAAATCAGGCAGTCACAACTATTGCTAAGGATAACTTTCTTCTTTGGTTGCTCCAAATATATGGATCCTTCAAGCCTTTCCAAAACTATTTATTTGTATCTGATCATATCCAAGGAGCATTGGATTACAAATTCATCAGCTGTGCACCACCTTTACAGAGCTAGCTTGTGCTGAATTGACTGAAACACTTAAGGTTATAGTTTAGGTTAAAGAAATAACCGTAGTGTGAGGTTATATAATTGCTTGTTATCTTTTGCAAATTGGTAGTACAGTTATTTAAAGTGTTAAAGTGATTAACTATTGTCTTATTTAACCCACTTAATATGCATATGAACAGCCGCAGTTCCCGCGCAGTTCCAGTAAAATAAATCTAAAATTGTCATGTGTATGTCATCTGTACAAAATTGTTTCTGCATGTATTTTCTGTTATAATACATTAATTGTATATTTTTGCCATAATTTTAAATAGTTAGAGAGATTGCTATTGTTAATAAATAGAAATTTACTTGACAACAGCCGGCATCGTTTCTTGTAGTGAGACGTTACCTCTGATGCTAAGTGTGACCATCTATTCCTTCTGGTAAGATACCTGAATATCACTAAACCACCCTACACTACCTGTCGGGGTATTACATCTTACATCCAGTATTTCAGTACAGAGAGGGAAACAGACGGGCATATCAAGGCGACTTCAAATATCCTCTCCAAGATAATAGTACAGCTCATGAAGGAACTGTGGATGATTGTCAGCAGTTGTCAGGCATCTGGCCAGGGAATTTTAAGAGAGCAGACTCAGGACCTCATTCATATCCGCTCGCAAAATGCAAGCGCTCGCTCTGAATGAGGACTGACGCATCTAAAAAATGATCCGGCCTCCTGGCCGCTCGCCGCCCCTTTTGTAGTGAGCCCCAGAGCGAGAGAATTTCCCTCTCACTCCGGGGTTTGCGCACACGCAGTGCGGCCGCTGCGCGTGCGCGCAGCCAAACATCAGCCTGCTTGCGAGCGCTCAGACGCTAGCGAGCGGGTCTGAATGAGACCCTCAGTGCGGGCCCCCTCCTCTCTCTAGTAGTGCCACTGCCAAGGCGGCCAGTGGGTGCAGCAGTAGATTCTGGCTTAGTGCCAGAATCTACTGCGCATGCGCGGGTCTCCGGGGAAAATGGCCACCGCCATTGTCCCAGTGATTTTTGCTGCTCTGCAGTGACAGCCCGGCACTGCAGAGAAGCACTCTGGAGACAACAGCAGGGGTGTATTTATAATGGGTCCAGGGGGGGCCCGCACCGCACACCCTGCACCCATTCTTTACTTACCTATCCGATGTCCCACGGAGTAGCGCTACACAATACGCCTGGAAAATGTTGCGCATGCCCAGTAGGAAATCACTGGGAAAATTTTCCCAGTGATTTGTGCATGTGTAGTAGACTCCGGGCACACTCTAGTGCCCAGTCTACCACTGCTGTCAGTTTGCTGATGGCAGCCGGGGAGAGAAGGGGACCCCAGATGGTGAGTGAACATACTGTCCCTGGGGGACAGACAGGTATGTATAAAAAGTATATGGGTGCAGGGTGTGCCGTGTGTGCCCCCCTGGACCGCACACCCTGCACCCATTATGACCTGGCTAATAACTCATGTAATGCATTGCGTAACAAGGTAGAGCTACAATGCAATAATAATCTACCCTATTGTAGAAGAGAACTGCGTCATTGCTGCTGGTAATTATCTCTGTCAAAGCTTTCCCCATGCTTTTGCAAGGGGGAGAGCATTTAGCAAATATTGCGGCACGGTACTGTAAGTACTGCAATGAAACCTGTATCAGTAACGCCGTATAAGGATAGTGTTAAGTGTTAACAGAAGGAAGCAAATGAGAAAAAAAAATATTGGTGAAATAAGTAAATTGTTTCACTGTAAATATGTGTAATATCATTTCTGGTATTGGAATTGGTAGCAGAACATGGACTCTGTAGCTCTGGGTAATCTATGCTATGTCAGATGATAATTATTGAGTATAAGTAATATATTTTATTATGTGGCGATAAAAATTTTTCTTTTGGTGTAAATTTCATAATTAAGTCTATGAGGGGGCCTATTCATCATTACTAAAAAAATCTCTGGAGGTAATTAGGTTTAGAACTGGCATGTAGTTCTACCTAATTACTGGAGGAATTCATAATTCCTCCTCTCCATAACTATCTATTCCGAAAAGCTGTCATTTTTGCGATGACAGCTTTTCGGGAAACAGATACTTTTCCCTCTCTGTTCTAACTTACAGCAGCTGTAATCAGTGCTGCGCATGCGTCATTACGTTAACAAAAGCGGCGCATGCGCAGCACTGATTATAGCTGCGGTAATTCTGAGAGTGGCGTATAGTAACACCATCAAATTCCGAAAATACACAATTTTGGGAATTTGATGAATAGTCTAATTTTTACATCCCCATACTAATGTACTAATGTATGGGGAGAGTGGATATTGACGCAGACGGATTTAACCAGGAGATATCAGTGATATCTCCTGTGTTAATGAATACGAAAAAAAACAGTAATTAAGGAAAATGTCCTTAAAACCATTATTGTGTTGATGAATAGGCCCCTTAGTGATTTGTTGGAGACCTTGATCTTCATTGGCTTTTTGTAATACTAGATTGTCAGATGCCCGATACAGGTACCCACTGTGTGCCAATGGCCCAGACTAGCTGATTACTAGCATCACTTGGGTGCAGACCACATTGCACGTCCTCCTCCGAGGGGGTGACGCCAAAATGCCGGCTCCTCCTCAGTAAGAGGGAACCGGGTGCGGCATGCTAACATCACAATGCAGTGCCTGGCTCCTAGTCACTGAGGAGGAACCGGCAGTGCAGAGAGAATTTCTGGGGACCCCGGCTTCTTCGGGAGTGCTGGGCATGGCCCCCAGGGGGTGTGCTACGAGCTGATTTTTGTCCGAGCATGCATTCAGTGCACGCTGGGGGTTTCCTTGACGCACTGGGTGTTTCCGACCTCAGTGCCACCACTGATTACATGCAATGGTAATGCCTGCACTTGCTGTCACCTATGCAGCAATTCGCTGCTCTGGATCTGAGCCCCCAGAAAAGGAAGTGTGTCCAAGTATAGAGTCCTAGGGGTCTATTCATCATCACTTAATTTCTACAATTAACATTTTCACTTGCAATTGTAGAAGTTAAATGCCCAGGCCATTCATCAGGAAGGTAATGCAGGAGATATCACAGATATCTCTTGCTTACCTTTCTCTCACGATGTGGCCTGCTGTCCACATACACTAGTGTGGGAACAGAATTCATAAAGCTCCGAAAATACAATATTTTCAGAGCTTGACTGCTGAAGCATTCGCCATCTTCAGATGGCATTTGCTCCCGCAACCCGCTCCTTCCCTATCCGGCCCAGTCCGTCTCCTTCCGCCAGATCCCGGGGTATTTGTGTACATGTGTGACCCCCTAGTGGTAATGTCTTATCTACCTTACCCGCAGTCTGCACCAACTCACCTTCCCCAGACTGGTGCCCAGAGTCTAATGTTGCGGTACTGCGCTCAGTGCGCTGCCGGCCGCCGGAGAGAGAGGAGGAGGCCCCGGACGGAGACTGCACATGGACCCCCCTCCTCTCTTAAAACCTCCCTGCTCCCAGTGTTCTGCTTTGTATTCTAAAACCACTGTGATAATTCCTCGTACACTTCCTGTTTGACTTACAGCTTGAAACACAAATCAGAAGTGTCTGAGTGATATTCAGATCGACAAAACCCCAATGTTTGTACATGGACTCACAAGATGGTATTCTAATATCATACTATAAAATGTCATTACTAGTGATTATTAAAGTATTATGAATACTGCATCACATTCCTATAGCGTTCCAACCTAGAACGCAATAAGGAGTAACTCCAAATAATAAAGAATCACTATACCACCATCATCTCAAGCTAACATTACCCTATATGGCTCAACTAAGATACGGGAAGGAGTCACAGAGGAATTCATTTACAGCCTCTCTAAAAATAAACTTGCAGTGGCAAAATAATCTTTGCTGTACAGTATAATGATTTGAGCTTCATAACGACAATTAAATTATGACAGGGACATTAGGAAACAATTCCTGCAATTGCTCACACATCCTCCATAAAGCAGCACACATCTTTTGCTAAGGATAGAAAGAAAAAAACATATACACTATCTTCCTATACAGAATAGACCCCCTGCAATAATTCCTGAATCTGTATTATAAATTTTGTATGATGGACGGTTCCAGCACATCGTGATGATATCAAAACTTTCTAATCTTATGTCTAAGCCTAAGATCATGTATAGCTGACAATCTCTTTAACAAGTACCCAATGGACTTATGTAAAATAAGGACCTAATGAGCTCTACTGGCTTTATCCATGGCTAGTTTCACAAACTTAAAAAAAAAAGGGCTTCATAATTCATTTATTTATTTATTATTTATTCTTCCTGCCAACTTTAGTCCTACATAGGTTACCATCCTGTTGGAAAATGTATCTGTCATTTTTTTTATTTTTTTTTCGTGAATAACCCAGTGGTTCCCAAACTTTCCTGAATCACGATGACCTAGAGTATCAACATTTTCTTCACAGCAAATTCAGAAAAATTATTAAATTAAGTAAATTTAATACATTGTGCTTATATGTCTCCCTTATGCTCAGTTATGTAGTGGTGGACAGGACTGCGCTTCTGTTTGTCCACATATTTATTGATTGGCAGCCACCAGCACTGGTTTTGTCTATCACATTGACAATAAACAACTTGATTTGGTCCTGGACCACCAAACCGTGACACCCCTGCAAGAGCCCTTTGGCACCCAGTGCCAGATTTAGGTCCTTTTGGGCCTGGAGCTGAAATTTATAAAGGGCCTATTGTGGGCCGCTGCAGGGGGTGTGACTAGTGATGTAGAGGATTGACCAGTGCTGTGTGTGGTCAGGTCAGCGTATGGCATGTGGCTAGTTCCATGGAGGGCATAGAGGGCACCTTCTGACAGTTTACTTTATAGTGTAGCTATCTATAACAAAAAATGTCACCCTTTATACCAGACCTGGGGCTTCCAGTGATCTGGGGCTTCTATTTAATAGTGGATGCTTGGAGATTATGTAATCTCCAAGTGCTACTCTGCCTGCCAATCAAGTTTTTTTAGACATGACCCAGGTCATCAACTAGGCTTAACACATCTAAAGTCCAGGTAAGGACACCCAAACTACCATTTCGACTCCCACAACTAGGATTTATCACACATTTCTGATCACACTAATGGAGCAACAATTGAATTGCTCTGTTGCGTGCCCGGCACTACCAGCTGCCGGTAAAAAACGGACAGTTTGAGACATGCATATAGACATGACAGGTATGTTCCTTCATATACATAAAAATATACATTACATTGGCTGTACATCCACTGGGGATGTAGTTATTATACCAACATGCAGCATCAAGGCTGAAGACATCCCGGTGCTGGAATGCCACTACTCGGCTAGAGAACCGGCACCACCGGAATACCGACAGGATGTGACATCCCAATGATGGAATCCCGACAGCCAGGATACCGAAAGTAAGTATAGCGGGACTGGTTAAGACTTAGCCGCGGGGGGACGAGGGTTAGGTTTAGGCATCCTGGGGGAGTTAGGGTTAGGCTGGGGAAGGTTAGGGGTTAGGTATGTACCCCTTGGGGAGGGTTAGGGTTTGGCACCACGGGGGGGGGTTAGGTTTAGGCACTAAGGGTGAGGGTTAGGTTTAGACACCAAGGGGGGAGGGTTAGGTTTAGGCATTAACGGGCAGGGTTAGAGTGGGGTGGGGAGGATTAGTGTTAGGTTGTAGGAACTGAGGGTTAGGGGGAGAAGGGGGGGTTACTATAGTTACCCCACCATTGTCGGGATCCTGAGCATCAGGATGCCGCTGTCGGTATATTGACAGCAGGCATCCTGACTGCCGGGATTTCATACCCATACCCATCCACTTTACAAGTAAACAATCCGTAGCACTAATGTGGTGGTCATCATCAGTACTTGCACCAGCCCCATGCTAGATGTAAAAGATCCATCAGAAATGGCTTACCTTCCCCATACACACAACCCAGAATTGCATGGAGATTTCGATACACAACCACAACACTCCCACAAATCAAGTCGGTTATGTGCGATTGTATTGCAGCCGCTTAGTTCCCATCCTAAAACGCCCTATTTCACAGACAGATCTGTCCTAGTATCGTCTGACTCAGAATAGAATGGAGATACACAATAAAGTGTACAATTACACCTGCACATGCACTGTCTGCACACACTCACCACAGAGATCCATCTGTCTCAGAAGCAGGGATATCATGTCGTCATGACGAAGGCCGTAAGGCTGATACGCGTAGGAGCACAGATTTTGTACTCCCTGACGAAGGCCGTAAGGCTGATACGCGTAGGAGCACAGATTTTGTTTACTCCTTGACGAAGGCGTAAAGGCTGATACGCGTAGGAGCACAGATTTTGTTGACCACATCCAAGATGGACACCAGATACTCCCTGACGAAGGCCGTAAGGCTGATACGCGTAGGAGCACAGAGTTTGTTTCCAACATACAGCTACCACACAGCTGCACCTGTAACGAGAAGTGGATTCTGTTCCCCCTCCCCCTTCATCTGCACAGCCGGCATCCAAGACACTTGCCCGCGGCAACTTCCAGCATCCGAGACGCGATCACATGATCGAAGGAGAACCCGGAAGTCACCAGGATAGAAGATTCCCAGCAAGGGCAGTAGCGCGCAGGCGGCACGCACTGTGAAGACAGACAGAGACGTAGTGAGAGATGCCTGCATCAGGACACAGGTAAGACTCCGTAGGAGAGACCACCTGACGTTTGGCCCGGCAAGGCTTTCTCGTCAGACACGGTCTCTCCAAGACTGCCGCGGCAGTTTCGGTGGTCTCAGGTCAGTAGCATTGCCCCCTTCACAAGGAGCAGTACACTGTGTACCCACATACCCCGACTACCATAAGCAAGTCCAGAGTTTGCTACCGGTCCGTCAAGGCAGTCATACCGGTTCTGCGTACACCCATGCCGGCCAGCTTTAACAGATCCACCCCCACAGGAACACTGCAGCATCAATACTAAAACTATAACTCTACACGATCTAGCCCATTTGGAGTTGTGGGACGCCACTCTCCATTAGGGCGCACACATAATTTCACAAGAAGAGGTTGGTTCTCGTCACTAGTGAACCCCACTTTTCATTTTTTCTATACCAGCATCCGTGCAGGACTGAGATTATTATATGTACCTCTAGAAGGATCATATTTCCCATTTCCAACGGTGCTATAATTCCTGTGCCATTGGAGTTTATTTATTTGTTTTTGTTCTTTGTTTGTGTCCTCGTTTGTGCTTTGTATATCTGTGCATACTCTATTGCGAATATATTTTTGTTTTTAATGCATTTGTATATAGACTTACTACTTTAACAGTAAAATATCTTTCATTAATAGATTTGTGTAGTAAGTCTTTCATATGTACACACACTACAAGGTTCCTTTTTGGCGCTTGTTGCATATTGTATATTGTCATGTAAATGATGTCGACATTGACCATCTTTGAGCATCCATCTTTTTTAACATATATTCTAAATACATTTATATAGTAGAGCCTGACAGAGCAGCACAGAGGTGGGCAGAGCAGTAGATAGAGAAAGGGCAGTATATATGTGTGTATGCATATGTACATATAAACACACACACACAGCCCTAGGTTAAGATCACAACACCAGACATTACACTGACCTGTAGCTGCATGAGATGTGACAGCTGCCCTGTGTCCACCATGTGTTCCTCAGCCTGGTATTTCCACCAGCAGCTCAGCCTCTGTGGCTTAACTTCTATCATATTATCAGTGCCCAGCTACCAAATCAGTTACCTTGTCTGCCAAGGGAAAGGTGGGCGGAATTTCGGGCAGCCACGGGGACAGGGCTTCTGTTGGTGCGAGTGGGCAGGGCTTCGGATGATGCTCATAAAGGGGTGGGCTTCTGTCAGCCAATTCGAATAGATGGGGCTTGAATGGGTAGGGCTAAGGACAGCCGGGGTTGGTGGGTTTGAATGGGTGTGGCTAAGGGCTATGGGGGTCGGGGGAGAGTGAGACTTTGCAATGCTGCTAGCCGGAGGGACAGAAGAAAAAAACACTGCCTGAACTATCTAACCTACAGTGGTTCATGTGTAGGTCTGTTTTCAATGGGGGAGCTGAAGCTCCTCCCACACCATTGTTAATCCGGCCCTGGCGGCACCCAGTTTGGGAACCACTGGAATAAGGTCATTGGTTAAAAACAACTCTTATGAACAGTTATTATTATGGTTTTTATAAAGCACTAACATATTATACAGCAGTTTGCAGATAATATTAAGACATTCACATCAGTTCCAGCCTGTTAGGATACGCGGGTTGCGGATCATCTTGGTGGCAGGTCCCAGCCATAGTTGCGACTGGGACACTGCATCATGTCCTGTCCTTGTTCCAGCTGTTGCAGGCAGCTGGAACTCCTGTCTTGTCTGTGTACTGCTCAAAGGGCCTGATTCAGACCCGGACACGTTGCTGCACTCGCTCGCATTGAGCGATTTTTCGCAATCTGCACATGCGCATGAGTCGCAATGAACGTGCGTGAACCAGTCATTGCGATGGGAAAGTGCTCACCCGTAGCCCACAGTCGGGCCGCTATTTTGAGTGACAGATAGTGCCATTTGTGGGTGGTAACAGGGGAAGGTGCTTGTAAACGGGGGTGTGGATGTGCGAATGCAGGCATGCCCGACCGTCAGAACGGCGTTTAATAGGTGTGTATAATTAGCAAAGCAGCGTCATTACACACGTGACTGGGTTGTATTTTAGCCAGAACTGTTCGCAATGTTGTGGTGGGAAAAGGCTACCACAAGCACTGCGAGCAGCTCTGATGGCTCTCGATGTTCCCGATTAATCCTACAACTGCCGGAGATGACGTGTGTTGCAAGTGGCAAAGGGGCGTCTTTATAGAGGTGCGAGCGCATAGTGCGGCCGCTCGCTATTACTTAGTGGGCGGCTTTACATGACGCAGTGCGAGCACATGATTTAAATAGCTGGCCCCTTTTAGCCAGCGAGCGGTCGCAAATAGCGTCCGGGTCTGAATCAGGCCCATAGCCTTTCATTCCTGCCTGTCTGTGTGCAGATCTCAGGTGCTCACTAATTAATCATCTGTCTCTGTGCAGAGCTCAGGTGCACACTAGACTGTGATAAGGAAAAGCTATCTGCAGGAAATGGCTCTGATTGGTCTCTGCATCTCTTAAGTTACAGCCAGCCCTGCACTCAGTGCCGGTTATACTGTTTGACTACCAGTGTATGTTGCTATGTTCACAGTTACCTGAGTTCTTGCCGGTCTACTAAGTTCTACTGTTATGGTATCCTGATCCCAACAGTATTCAGCCCTGCTGTATTAAATCCACAGTCCTGTCTAGTCATGTCAGTCTGCATTCAGCTAATGTTACCTGCAGTGTTCTCCACCTCGCTGCCTCCAGTTTGTATTCCTGCCGCATCTAAGTACACCTCTCTTGGTTCCTGCATCTCGGGATGCAAGGCCACATCTAGCCGTGTCAGTTTATTCACATATCTTGCCTGTCTTGTCCTTGTCTGTACCTTGCCAGTCTTGTCTTGTCTAATCCAGTGTGAAATCCTGCAATACCACAGTCCCGGTCTCTCCTGCCTAGCAGCTAGGTATTATTGTCCAGCCACTCCTTGTCTGGTGTCCTAGCTGCACTTTAATCCCTAGACACACCTGAGACCCATCATCTGTCGCTGCTAGTGCACCCTGTCGATACCTGTTTGTGTCATTTTCTGCAGCCACACTCCAGCTAGTCCCTGTAGTGAAAGGACTGCCACATCATTACCTTGTCTAGTCCTCTGTCAGCAGTCCTGCGGTCTCATCTCGGTGTGAGAACCGTAACACTGACCCAGTCGAGCTACATTTTTGTACTACATGAACACACATATAAACTAGGGTTCATTTTTGTCAGAAGTCAATAAGCTGCCAGTACTGTATGTTGTTGGCTTGTGGCTTGTTGTGGCAGGGAAACATAGGACCTCATTCAGAGGCGGTCGTTAGATGCAAGCGGTCGCTCTGAATGAGGGCGGCCGCTTGCATCTTGTAGTGCCGCCTCTTTGTCGATCGCTAAGCTGTGGGTTACCACCCACAGCTCTAGCGACCGACCAGGCTGATGGTCGCTATGGTCGCGATGGTCTCCATCGGGGCTTGCGACGAGACCCTAAGGTTGGGTCTCGGCACTCGCAAGCCCCAAGGAGCTTCCTGCTCTGATCGAGCAGGAAGCTCCCCACTGACATCACTGCTGATGTCAGTGGGGCCGCCCCTAAATGGCAAGCGTTCCCCCGGCCCGCCTCCCAAACGGGGTGAGCTGTCACTCACCATTGCAGCTCGCCCCCTTTGGTGCGAGACCCCTAGAGACGGAGCGCCCGTCGCTAGCCGGGTCTCGCGCATGCGCACGTCGGAGCCGGCTCCGATGTGCGCATGCCCAGTGGGAGAACATCGACCCGGTTGTGAGCGCTCAGCGCTTGCGACCGGGTCTGAATGACCCCCATAGTACCCAAAGGAAATACACGCAAACACAGGGAGTGCATCCAACCACCACTCCGATAGGACCCTGGTCTGAATCAGATCCTTAACCCCAATGCTGTGATTCAGCAATGCTAACTACTACTATGTCACTGTGCTGTAAGGCAGCTATTTTACTGTTCTACTAATACCCCTTTCATAAGCTCCGTGTAAATTGCCATCTCTATCAACCTAGCAAATTCCCAGGTCTCAGCCTGACCGTGGTAAAGAGCAGGGTCGTGGACCCGAGACTTAGTCCTGGGTTGTTTCTTTTCACGCATACCAAAATCCCGGGTCAATGCCCGTTCACGTGCAAAAACCCGGGATTTCCATGTATGTGTGGGTATAAGAGTAGCAAGTCTACTCTTTTCATTGTATATCATTATAACTTACGTAGGTGGATCCACACAAAACTGATTTAGGCGTTGTTATCTTTTAAATAGATCATGTTAACCGATGTTTTTACATAAACTGAGAATGCGATTGTTTTATATCAATGTAATAATGCAGCTTTGTGTACCCTCTGCTGAAACTATCCTCCCCTAGGAAAACCATACTTAGGGGGGAATTCATAGACGTGGAAAAGCGAAAACTCAACGTCGGAGAAGTTTTCACACAAGTCGCGTGTTTTAGTGCATTGATCTTTTGTCCATGAACGTTGCCGTTTCTCGCACTATTCTTTTACAAAATATGAAAAAACGCATTTACACGAAAACTGTTCATGGAGTAACCAGCGAAAAGTACAGGTGAATTTAGGGAAATCTGTCTGTACACCTTAAAATAGGTAACTGATATAGGTAATCATTTTAGAAGTGTATTAGGGGCCCTAATAAATGTATTTGGGGTTCTTTAATACCCCTTTTACACCGGAGCTAAAACCTGGGTTTTTGAAGGGTTAACCCGGGCAGCTCCCTGGTGTAAAAGGGAAGAAAGTTGGAACGCCGGGTCGAGTGACCCGGTAATCCAACCCAGGCAACTAGCAGGGCTTAACACGGGCGCAGCCCGTGAAACCCTGCTGTGAGAACAGCGCACTCCGGGTCACGATGACCTGGAGTGCGCTGCTAGCCGGCCGATTGGTCCGGCTTCAGTGGCACTTGGAGATGACGTCATCTCCAAGCGACCACTTTCACTCCGTAAAAGCCGGGTCTATGCAGACCCGACTGCGGTGTGAGCGGCGCTGACTCGGGAATATCCCGAGTCGGCGCGGGCAAAATTCCGGGTCTGATCCGGGTAGGAACTTTGGGCCTGATTCAGAGCCGCTCGTAAGCGGCTGCTCGTTCGCTCCGAGCGATGTTTGCCCAACTGCGCATGAGTACGGATCGTTATACGCATGCGCGAACCAGTCAGTGCGGCCGAAATTCATGTGCTCGCAAAATAGCGAATGCCTGATAATTTGAGTGACAGGAGTAGGCGTATGTGGGTGGTAACGGGGGAAGGTGCTTGAAAACGGGGGGTGGAGAGCCGAACGCAGGCGTGCTAAAAGGTCAAAACGGGCGTTTTATGGGTGTGCATAATTAAAACAGCAGCGTCATTGACCACGTCACTGGGTTATTTTATCGCCAGAACTCGCAAAATTGTGGTAGCAAAAGCCAACACCAAGAATAGCGAGCAGTTCATACCCTGGTCGATGTACTCGATTAATCTAATAAATAGCGGACATGACGTAGGATGCGAGCGGCCAGGGGGCGAATTTTTTAAAAAAACGACCGCAAGTTTTGTTTGCTCGGTCAGACCTAGAGACGTGAACAGACCGCAAAGAGCGAACGGTTGATTTGAATAGCCACCCCTATTTTCTGGACGAGCGAGCGCTAATTGCGTCCGGCTCTGAATCAGGCCCTTTGTTCCAACTCCGGGTCAGACCCGGAATTTAGGTGGAAAAGGGGTATTATTGTGTCAAATGGCTGTTTCATGCATATTTGTATATATGTGGGAAAATGATAAAAAAGCAATTTTTTTGGACAAAATAAATGCTGTAGCTAAATTAAGGGTACAGTGAAATGGGTGCAAATATATTTTTGAGTCAAAAAGTGCACTTATAATTTAAAAAAAAAAAAAATACACCTGGTGCAGCAACCTGCAAGTTTAAAACACATGTCCCATCCATACAGCCCACAGATACTTCACACAGTACTTTAAACCCATTTTCCAACACTTTTACTTTTTTCACCCCAAAATTTACATCATTATTGGCTAAATTAAGGTAATTAAAAAATTAGTTTTGCCTAATTTATCATTAAGGGGGAGTGTCCAAGGGGTTCTGAACCAAATCCCCCCATTTTTAAACAAAAATTGGGATTTTGCACAACTTTTCACCTGCTATGAGATGGTGAATACAGTTCCCCTTTTTTTGTCTATGGACATAGACAAACTTCAGCAATAGGATAGGATTGCACGATACACATTTTTGTGCGAAAAGTTTTCGCCAAACCGCAGCTTTTTGCAGCTAATTAAATTCGCCCCTATATATCAGTGGTTCCCATCCTTACCCCTCAAGTATCCCCAATAAATCATGTTTTGAGGATTTCTGTCTGCGGAAACTGGTGGGATAATTATTGAGCCAACAAAATAGATTAACTCACCTGTGCATGATTTAAGAAATCCACAAAACATGACCTGTTGGTTGTACTTGAGGACTGGTTAGGCCGCTACTTTTGCAATCACTACAGTGAAGGTAACCCCATGTAATTTGTGTAACACTGCACCACTGGGATCTGTGGTTTTTGGAGGTAGTCGCTTTGTACAGGGTGTAGTAGCAGACAAATAGTTAAGTTGCCTCTTTAAGTTAAAAGATCAGTTTAAAGTTGAAATACTATAGAAGTGCTGCAGCGCCAGGGCCGGAACTAGGGCATACTTGCCAACTCTCCCTCATTGTCAGGGAGACTCCCTGAAATAGCAGCAATCTCCCTGTCTCCCTGAAGAGTCTACCAATCTCCCTCATTTCACCTTACCCCCATTATGACACTGTTATATAAAAGAAAAAACAGAGATATATACATTCAAATGGGATCATTAGTATAATTTCCCTGCATTGGTTATAGGGCACAATGATCCCTATGGTTACATGTATTTTCTGAGTAGTATCAGTGTGTTTTCATCAACAAGTAGATCTTGCTAACTGCTTTGGGGATTATTTACATGTGGATGTGAATCAATTTTATGACACGCCTCTTAGATGTAGCAGTACACGCCCACTTTACCGCTGCGCTCATAGGTGCTGCTTTCACAATCTCCCTGAAATGCTTTTTCAAAAGTAGGCAAGTATGAACTAGGGTAGTGCGACCAGTGCCATGGCACAGGGCACTGCAGGGCAGGGGGGCGCTGTTTGGACATGTCAATTTTCCTGTCTATTATCATTCGCACTTGTAGCTTCTCTTCTTTTATCCCCATCATTTCCAGGCCTCCCCTATCTCTTCCCTGGCCCTTCCCCATGAGGCCATGGCCCTTTTTCAGGTGCACTATCTTATGTCCCTATTTAAAAAAATGGGTGGGGGGGCATCAATGCTCTCTCTGGCACACAGGGCTGTCTTAACAGCCGTGTGGGCCCTGGGCAAAGCAATGCTCTGGGGCCCCTACCCACCCACACACACAGTATACACATAACATACACACACAGTATACACATAACATACACAGTATACACATAACATACACACTATACACATAACATACACACACAGTATACATATAACACACACAGTATACACATAACACACACACAGTATACACATAACATACACACTATACACATAACATACACACACACACAGTATACACATAACATACACACACAGTATACACATAACACACACAGTATACACATAACATACACACTATACACATAACATACACACTATACACATAACATACACACATAGTATACACATAACATACACACTATACACATAACATACACACACACACACACACACACACACACACACACACACACACAATACATATAACATACACAGTATACACATAACATACACACATAGTATACACATAACACACAGTATACACATGACACACACACACTATACACATAACATACACAGTATACACATAACATACACACACAGTATACACAGTATACACATAACATACACACACACAGTATACAAATAACACACAGTATACACATAACATACACACACACAGTATACACATAACATACACAGTATACACATAACATACACACACAGTATACACATAACATACACAGTATACACATAACATACACACACAGTATACACAACACACACAGTATATACACATAACATATACACACACAGTATACACATAACATATACACACACACAGTATACACATAACACACACAGTATACACATAACATACACACTATACACATAACATACACACACACAGTATACACATAACACACAGTATACACATAACATACACACTATACACATAACATACACACACAGTATACACATAACATACACACAGTATACACATAACACACACAGTATACACATAACATACATAATATAAACATAACATACACACACACAGTATACACATAACATACACACACAGTATACACATAACACACACAGTATACACATAACATACACAGTATACACATAACATACACACACAGTATACACATAACATACACAGTATACACATAACATACACTCACACACACACAGTATACACAACACACACAGTATATACATAACATATACACACACAGTATACACATAACATATACACACACAGTATACACATAACACACAGTACACACATAACATACACACACAGTATACATATAACATACACACTATACACATAACATACACACACAGTATACACATGACACACAGTATACAAATAACATACACACTATACACATAACATACACACACAGTATACACATAACATACACACACACACAGTATACACATAACATACACAGTATACACATAACATACACACACAGTATACACATAACACACACAGTATACACATAACACACACACACACACAGTATACACATAACATACACAGTATACACATAACATACACACACAGTATACACATAACACACACAGTATACACATAACACACACACACACAGTATACACATAACATACACACTATACACATAACATACACACACACAGTATACACATAACACACAGTATACACATAACATACACACTATACACATAACATACACACACAGTATACACATAATATACACACAGTATACACATAACACACACAGTATACACATAACACACAGTATACACATAACATACATACTATAAACATAACATACACACACACAGTATACACATAACATACACACACAGTATACACATAACATATACACACACAGTATACACATAACACACACAGTATACACATAACATACACAGTATACACATAACATACACACACAGTATACACATAACATACACAGTATACACATAACATACACACACACACACACACACAGTATACACAACACACACAGTATATACATAACATATACACACACAGTATACACATAACATATACACACACAGTATACACATAGATTGCTGCTATCTCAGGGAGTCTCCCTGACAATGAGGGAGAGTTGGCAAGTATGTAACATACATACACACAGTATACACATAACATACACACACACACACACACACACACACACAGTATACACATAACATACACAGTATACACATAACATACACACACAGTATACACATAGCATACACAGTATACACATAACATACACACACACAGTATACACATAACATATACACACACAGTATACACATTACACACACAGTATACACATAACATACACAGTATACACATAACATACACACACAGTATACACATAACATACACAGTATACACATAACATACACACACACAGTATACACAACACACACAGTATACACATTAACATATATACACACAGTATACACATAACACACACAGTATACACATAACATACACACACACAGTATACACATAACATACACACTATATACATAACATACACACACAGTATACACATAACACACAGTATACACATAACATACACAGTATACACATAACATACACACACAGTATACACAAAACATACACAGTATACACATAACATACACACACACACAGTATACTCATAACATACACACACACAGTATACACATAACACACAGTATACACATAACATATACACACAGTATACACATAACATACACAGTATACACATAACATACATAACATAGTGTATGTTATGTGTATAGTGTGTATGTTATGTGTATACTGTATGTTATGTGTATACTGTGTGTGTGTATGTTATGTGTATTCTGTGTGTGTTATGTGTATACTGTGTGTGTATATGTTATGTGTATACTGTGTGTATATGTTATGTGTATACTGTGTGTGTTGTGTATACTGTGTGTGTATGTTATGTGTATACTGTGTATGTTATGTGTATACTGTGTGTATATGTTATGTGTATACTGTGTATGTTATGTGTATACTGTGTGTGTTATGTGTATACTGTGTGTGTATGTTATGTGTATACTGTGTATGTTATGTGTATACTGTGTGTGTGTATGTTATGTGTATAGTGTGTGTGTGTGTGTGTGTGTGTGTGTGTGTGTGTGTGTGTGTGTGTGTGTGTGTGTGTGAGCAGTATAGCCACAGCAGTCTCCTATGCCTGTGGGGGGGAGCAATCACACTGATCGCGCCCCCCCTGGCTTTGAGCAGGGCTGAGGGGACCCAGAGCGCCCCCCACCCCAGCTGCAAATCTTTTTTGGGGGGGGGAAGGGGGCGTGGCCACGCCTCCCGCGGTTAGGCCACGCCCCCTATTACCCAGGCCCGCCGCGGCTCTCAGCGGGCCTGCCTCCGCTCTTCTTCATGGACACTCAGTCATACACAGCGTGACATCGTCATGTCACCTGCGCCGCACAGGCTGCGCGTCATCTTCGGAAGGCCCATTGATTTGAGGAAGCGGGCAGGGGAGGTGGAGCGCGGGTTGGGAGGGTGCAGCTGTCATAGCCAACTTAGTAAGTGCTCCCGGAAGGTCAGGGGGGGGTGGGGGTTTGGGGGTCTGGCGGATCGGAACACAGTCATAATTTAAAAAAAAATACATTAAACAACTGGCCGCGGCTGCAGGGGGGCTGGCGGGCCCTTTGAAGCTTCGGGCCCTTGGGCAGCTGCCCAAAAACCCCAATGGAAGAGACGGCCCTGCTGGCACAGGGTACCAAAAAGTCTAGTTACGGCTCTGTGCAGCGCTGTACCTTAAATCTACAGTATGTGTGTGGCTCTCCTTGCTGGCCGGCCAGTATGTCGATTGGACTGTAATAGAAGTCTGCATGTGTGGCCACTTGTTCTGGTGCTGTGCCGGGAATCTGTGCACACACAGTGAGGGTGGAGCCGCGAGTCGTGCCTGTAGAGATCAATGCATATGGCGGTCCACACTTTCATTTTTCTGTTCTTTTAAAATGCATATTGGCTAGCAACCATACTAACGGCAGCTAAAGCCAATATCTAAAGGTTTTGTAAAACCATTGGGTTATCATAAATTTACTATTCTTTTTCAAGCGCCTGGGCTATATATTTTTTATTTAATGATATCCATGCTTGAGTCCAGATGGTTAATGAAATTGACTGAGGTACTAAATTATACGCCTTTCATGTTGAAAATAAAAATACCAGGTAATTAACTTTTACCCAGTAATATGCTTAAATATGCTTTTTTAGCAAATGATACCCCTTTTCCACCTAAATTCCGGGTCTGACCTGGAGTTGGAACAAAGTTCCTATCCGGATCAGACCCGGAATTTTGCCGGCGCCGACTCGGGATATTCCTGAGTCAGCGCCGCTCACACCGCAGTCGGGTCTGCATAGACCCGGCTTTTGCAGAGTGAAAGTGGTCGCTTGGAGATGACGTCATCTCCAAGCGCCACTGAAGCCGGACCAATCGGCTGGCTAGCAGCGCACTCCAGGTCATCGTGACCCGGAGTGCGCTGTTCTCACGGCAGGGTTTCACGGGCTACGCCCGTGTTAAACCCTGCTAGTTACCTGGGTTGGATTGCCGGGTCACTCGACCCGGCGATCCAACCCTCTGCCCTTTTACACCAGGGAGCTGCCCAGGTTAACCCTTCAAAAACCCGGGTTTTAGCTCCGGTGTAAAAGGGGTATAACTGGGTAAAAGTGAATTACCTGGGATTTTCATTTTCCTTTGTGAAAGGGGTATCAGACAGAAAATGGTCAAAAACCTGGCACGCAAAATGCCAGGTAAAATCTGTTTTTTTTTGCCATTTTCTGTCTGAACGTGGTATCAGACATACAGCAAAAACCCAAGTTTTTGGCTGTGAACGTGCATAAACCCAGGTTTTTGCTATGTGTGAACAGAATCGACCTGAACTTTAGACCCAGATTTTAATAAAACTTTCTCATTGGCTGTTTCATGCACCTGCAGATGACATCAACTGCAGGCATCTGGACCACATGGCTGGGAAGCAAATTAATTTAAGTGTGTATTATTTTATGTTTAACTTTTCATGTGAAAATTTTGTCTTTGTACAGACCAAAACTTTTTAAAGGCTATATTCATAATTGTATTATAGTAAAGTAAAAATTATTGGTTTTCAATTAAAAAAACAAACATTGGAAACAAACAAACGTTGTGTCCTTTAAACTGGGTACACACGTAAAGATTTTCTGTCCAACCATCCAACTAGTTGATTGGTTGGAATGAAAATCTGGTAAGGTATGAAAGCAAATGACAATCAGCAATTTGCTCCCAAATGCCGGAAAATGGTCAAAAACTGTTGTTTGAACAAATTGTTTAGATCAAACAGTTAACAAACTTGTCTGACGACCATTTTCATCTGTTTTCTGGCATTTAGGAGCAAATTGCTGATCATCAGTTACTCCCATACGTTACCAGATTTTCATTCCAGCCAATCAACTAGTTGGATGGTTGGACAGAAAATCTTTACGTGTGTATGTAGCATTACTCTAAAAATGCACATTTTTATATTATGTCATTACTATGAACAAAATTCAAAGTGTCCCTTTTATATCCATACCAAATTCCAGGTCAGACCTGGGTTTAGTGGGAACATATCCAACCCTGGAATTTCCCGGGTTTGGGTGTAGTGTGAATGGTGGGGTCTCAGACTGAGACCTGTGAATTTCCAGGGTCTAATGTATGAAAGGGGTATTAGTCACCTGTGCTCAAGCATGGCTAGCTTTAAAACGTGGACTGTGATAGTGGAGTCTGGGAACCTCTGGGTTCCCAGACTCCATGTGTGTTCTCCGACTCTAGCGTGTTCTCCCTGAGGGTACTTGTATAAATTACATTTATTAAAGGGAGAAGAACATCAGTTTTATTCTCCATACAAAACTTGTTAATTTGGTCCAGACTCTGGTTTGAATTTGTCATGATTTGGTTTGTCAAGTGTAAATTTGAGACACGTACTATTAGCAATTTCATTTTGTAATAGGTCCTCAAGCACACTGGGGCATACAAATGCATTGTCATTAATTTCACTGAGATATAATTGGGAAAATGTTCCCTCTGTAATTCAATAAAATAAAAATAATGAATCTTGCTTTATCATAGTTGGAGTAACTTAATTGACCCAGACTCGCTGGCAGTTACATAATCTAATCTCTATTTTAGTAAAAAGACACATGTACTGTGAATATTCATCACTGCAAAATACCTAATACAGGGTTTCCCAAACTCGGTCCTCAAGACACCCTAACAGTCCAGGTTAGGCTATCCATGCATAAGTACAGCTAACTTAATTAGTACCTCAGTCAGTTTGATTTTATCATCTGTGATTAAGCTTGGATATCCTTTAAAACCTGGACTGTTGGTGCTTTGAGAACTGAGTTTTGGAAACCCTAACCTAATGGATAGTCTTCAGTCCAAAGCATTTCTGTCCACTGGGTGGCTCCGCTAATAACTGATATTAAACATATGAATATTAATAGGGACGTGTGGTGAGGTCAATGGATAGGGAGGCACTGGCTATTATCAGATTTACACACATATATATATATAAACCTGCCCCACTTGTACAGATCTCCCCCTCACACATATCCCTCCCACACACACAGATTCTTCATAGCACAGATCCCCCTCACACATATCTCCCACTAGCACAGAAGATCCCCCCCCCCAGCACAAAAGATTTCCCCTTCTCACCTTTTTCTCCTTTGTGTGTTTCCTATATCTGCATATGCCAATTTCCTTTGCTTCTCAGTGCTGGTGCTGAGCTCCGATGCCTGAGTACTTCCTGGACAGGTCACCTGATCATCAGAGGTGTCCATCAGAGCTCAAGTCATGCCCCCACACAGTGAGGCATGCCTCCATTAGTTCTTTGTCTCTGTGTTTTATTGGCTGCTTTGTGGCCCAGCCCCCAGCACCAGGCAGTCCCTGAGCTATCAGAGGTGAGGCTGAGCTCTTACTGCCTCATCTCTCGTCTCTCCCTGTATTTCCAGGGAGTGCTGCAATATTGGCGAGTTTTATCTATAAAATAATTAGGGATGTGCGCCGGACCATTTTTGCTGGATTTGGATTTGGATTTGGTTCTAATTCGTCGTCCGGCTTTGGATTTGGATTTGGATTTGCCAAACTGCGGTGACTGGCTTTGGATTTGGATTTTTTTACAAAAATTGACAAAAAAAAGCTAAAATCACATAAATTGGTCTTTTTTTTCTTCCTAGAGTATTATTAACCTCAATAACATTAATTTCCAGTCAATTTAGACCATATCACAGCTTATAATATTGTTTTCAACATTATTGGCCAAAGGTTGCAGTGAGCTGACTGGTTACTAAGCGACAAAGCAGCGGCACAACGACACAGACACCACAGTATAAAGCACATCTATGACACATTGCCACACAGCAGTGGCAGAAATGAAAAGTAGTGCACCCACCCAGTGGGGTACGGCCAGCAGAGTCACAGTACTTGTTTACAAAGTGGGCTACGGCCCTAGGAGTCACAGTGCACAATCTTATTAGCATTACACCGCACATAGGGCCTGATTCACATTACACCATAAAGTAGTGTCTCTTATTTATGTTACGACACACAGTAGTGCCCCTTTTACACAATGCCCACAGTAGTGACCCTTTTACACAATGCCCACAAGAGCGGTGTCCCTTACACAATGTCCCCCAGCAGTGGTGCCCCCTATGCAGTCCCCTTAGTAGTAGGGTCCACTATGCAGTGCCCCCAGTAGAATGCCCCCCAGTAGTATGCCCCCCATTAGCAGCCCCCCCCAGTAGTATGCCCCCCATTAGCAGGCCCCCCCAGTAGTATGCCCCCCATTAGCATGCCACCCAGTAGTATGCCCCCCCAGTAGTATGGCTCCCCCAGTAGTAGGCGGCCCCAGTAGCAGGCCCCCCCAGTAGTAGGCTGCCCCAGTAGTAGCCCCCCTGTAGTATGGGCCCCCCCTGTAGTATGGCCCCCCTGTAGTAGGCTGCCCCAGTAGCAGCCCCCCCCCCCAGTAGTAGTAAGCCCCCCCAGTAGTATGGCCCCCCCAGTAGCAGGCCCCTCAGTAGTATCGCCACCCCAGTAGCAGACCCCCCCAGTAGTATAGCCCCCCCCCCAGTAGCAGGCCCCTCTGTAGTATGGCCCCCCAATAGTGCAGATCCCCCTCAGTAGTATGGCCCCCCCAGTAGCAGACCCCCCCCCAGTAGTATAGCCCCCCCCAGTAGCAGGCCCCTCTGTAGTATGGCCCCCCCAGTATTATTGCCCCCCCAGTAGCAGACCCCCCCCAGTAGTGCAGACCCCCCCCAGTAGTATAGCCCCCCCCAGTAGCAGGCCCCTCTGTAGTATGGCCCCCCCAGTAGTATAGCCCCCCCCAGTAGCAGACCCCCCCAGTAGTGCAGACCACCCCCCAGTAGCGCCCCCGGACCTTTGACAAGTAAAAAAATTAAAAAAATAAAACTTACCTGATTCCCCGCTCCCGCGCCGTCCGCTCTGTCACACGCTGAGGAGGGAGCCGGAAGACGGAGCTCATGTGTGAGCTCCAGCCGGCTCCCTCCGTGCAGCAGCCAATGAGAGTCTGTGTGACTTTCACTGGCTGCTGTAACAAACACACAGCTGCCGCTGGCGGCTGTGTGTCTGTGTAGGGTAGAGCGCTATCACTGCGCTCTGCGAGGAGACCTGATGTCGGATTCTCTAGTGAGAATCCGACATCAGGCGCTATCACTGCGCTATCACTGCGAGGAGACCTGATGTCGGATTCTCTAGTGAGAATCCGACATCAGGCGGCCGCCGTTCGGCCCCGAACGGGGATCCGAGTCAGGCGGTGAACACCCGAACAGGGTTCGGGTGGACTCGGATCCCCAATGTTCGGAGCGGTTCGGATTCCACAGAATCCGAACCGCTCATCTCTAAAAATAATACAAAGAAGATATTTATAAGTTATGACAGGGGAGACTCTGCCTCCCCTGACTGCCCGTGCCTGGAATATAAAATAAGGAGAGTATACAATAATGTTCACAAATTAATAATTAATAGAGATGTGTGCGGATTCCCATGCTTTGGTTTGGTTCTAATTCATCATCTTGTTTTGGTTTTGGCAAAACCACCCTCAAGTGTTTTGGTTCAGATTCAGTTTTGGTTCGATTTTGGATTCCTTAAAAATTTATTAAAAATCTATAATGAAATGGAAAAAACCCAGCGAAAATAATGGAGTTTGGACCTGTTAACATGAAATCCAAAATCTAAGTTCGGTTTTTAAATCTAAGTTCTGAACTGACTACAGAACCGAACTGGGACTCGGTTCGACTTGGAACCCCAAAGTGATTCTGGACTGGGACTCGATTTGACTCGGAACCCCTAAGTTTGGGTGTATTTGTACTTCAGGAAAACCAAACCGCGCATCTCTAATAAATTAATATATCATTTATATAATCTATTCATTAAGACACAGTACAACTAGAGATGAGCCGTTCGGATTCGGAGGAATTCAAACTGCTCCGAACAGCTGGAATCCGAGTACACCCAAGTTCAAGATCAGGTGTTCCCGCTTGACTCGGATTCCACCTCGAGGCCTAACATCACCCGGGTGACGTTGGATTCTTGCGAGACTTTGGTGACGTTCAGCCTCGATAAAAGGTGCAGCGCTTGGGACTCGGCACCATTTCAAGCCTCACGCTGTGCAGAGCTGAGCTCTGCATGTTACTTAGTTAGGATTTCGGAGGGAGAGAGTCTAGACTGGTGGGGGCTGATCGGAGGCACACACAGCACGCTGATGTATGCTGCGCTTACTCTGCTGTATTAGCCTGGCCCTGTACTATCCAGGTTGCACATTGTGCTGTACTCTAATGTGCTTACAAGCACAGTGACTTCTTTGGTATAAGCCCTCTGTGTATAGAAGCACCATGACTAATTTGGCCTTAGCCCACTGTATACAAGCACTGTGACTTTTTGGGCATAAGCCCTCTGTGTACACAAGCTCCGTGACTGCTTGAGCATTAGCCCTCTGTATACAAAAAAGCACTGTGACTTCTTGGGCATTAGCCCTCTGTGTATAAAAGCACCATGACTAATTGGGTTCTAGCCCTCTGTATACAAGCACTGACTTCTTGGGCATAAGCCCTCAGGGGATAAAAGCACCGTGACTAATTGGACCTTAGCCCACTGTGTACAAGCACTGTGACTTCTTGGGCATAAGCCCTCTGTGTATAAGAGCACTGTGACTAATTGGGCCTTAGCCCACTGTATACAAGCACTGTGACTTCTTGGGCATAAACCCTCTGTGTATAAAAGCACCGTGACTAATTAGGCCTTAGCCCACTGTATACAAGCACTGTGACTTCTTGGGCATAAACCCTCTGTGTATAAGAGCACCGTGACTAATTGGGCCTTAGCCCACTGTATACAAGCACTGTGACTTCTTGGGCATAAGCCCTCTGTGTATAAAAGCACTGTGACTAATTGGGCCTTAGCCCACTGTATACAAGCACTGTGACTTCTTGGGCATAAGCCCTCTGTGTATAAGAACACCGTGACTAATTGGACCTTAGCCCACTGTATACAAGCACTGTGACTTCTTGGACATAAGCCCTCTGTGTATAAAAGCACCGTGACTAATTGGGCCTTAGCCCACTGTATACAAGCACTGTGACGTATTTTGCTTAAGCCCTCTGTGTATATATTTAAAATAAAGTAAAAGCAGTGTGAATTCTTGGGCATAAGCCCTCTGTGTATAAAAGTACTATGACTAATTGGGCCTTAGCCCACTGAATACAAGCACTGTGACTTCTTTTGCATAAGTCCTCTGTGTATAAAAGCACTATGACTCCTTGGGCCGTAGCCCTCTGTGTATACAAGCACCGTGTCTCCTATGGCCTTAGGGCCTGATACTGAGCGCTCGCAAGCGGGTCGATGGTGCCCTAGTGTGCATGCACACGACGGAGGGAGCTGATAGAGCCAAAATCACTCTAGGGCTTGCGGCAACGAGACCCTACCGCAAGGGTCTCGTCGCAAGCCCGATGGTCGCGATGGTCTTGACCATCGCGACCATCATCATGGACCCTCGCATAAGCTGTGGGTGGTAACCCACAGCTATGCGAGCGTCCAAGAGGCCGCTCCAATTTTAGGTAGGCCGGCCCTGATTCAAAGCGAGCGATCTGGTCAGAGTGTCCGGCTCTGAATCAGGCCCTTAGCCCACTGTATATACATCACCATGACTCCTAGGGCCTTAGCCCACTGTGTATAGAAGCACCGTGACTCCTAGGGCAGTAGCCCTCTGTGTGTATAAGCACCGTGACTCCTTGGGCTTTAGCCCTCTGTGTGTCCATAACACACAAGTACTGTGACTCAGTAGTGAGTGGCAATGAGTGCCAATGTTTCATAGATGTGCTTTAAACTGCGGTGTCTGTGCCACTGCTCTGTCGCTTAGTAACCAGCCAGCTCACTGCAGCCTTTGGCCAATAATGGTGAAAACAATTTTGTGAGGTCGTCTAAATTGACTGTAAATGGCTGGAAATTAATGTTATTGTGGTTACTAATACTCTAGGAACAAAAAAAGCCCATATTATGTGATTTTAGCTTTGTCAATTTTTGTAAAAAAATCCAAATCCAAAACCAGTCACGGCAGGTTTGGCAAATCCAAATCCAAAGCTAGACGACGAATAAGAACCTAATCCAAATCCAGCAAAAATGGTCCGGCGCACATCCCTAAGTACAACACAGAATGTTGTTGTTGTGTATGTTAAATATGAGGATGTGTTGGTGAAGGGTTACAGCCATCTCGCTATATCTGACTTTTCTTGTTAGCATACAGCAAGCATGTCTCATGTGTCATTCTGAATTACTGAGAGCTCACAGCATGCAACCACAGCATAAAGATACACTTTGTGTCAGGAGATGGACACTTTGCAGCTCATGAAACTGAAAAAACTAAGTTATACCCTGTGGCATTTAACAGAAATCATGTATTCTGCAAGCATGCAACTTCCCAGTATGAACAGCATCAACCTTTCAGGGGAATTGGAAAGGTTTTAATGTCAAAGTGGAATTCATCTTCAAAGGTCCTGTCCAGGCACAGTAGTGGGAGTGAGGTGGTTACTAGGGGGGAAATTTACTAAGAATCGTATTGGGCTGCGATCCGTCCTCTCAACTTATCGCCGGAACATTTTCGGCCTGAAATGTCAAAATTACTAAGAGTCATGTTTGCGTACGTATTGTCATTCGATGGTGATACTAATCATATTATGATGTGCAAGATAATTTTTGCTAATGAATTTGCAAATCGTGGATGGCACGGAACTCGCATGGCAAATTAAAAATGAAATCTGAGAAAAATCGCAACACTTTCGCAAACATTCCAATTGGCCTGAATCTACAAATGCTACTGTGTCATCATCATGTCCTTATAAATACGCACCCAAACTGGAGCAACACGTGTGTATCTTTGGTGTTGTGTTGGAGTTTGCACTGTATTTGGAGGGGAGAGTTTGCAGGAGTTTATTTCCATTTTTGTACAGTAAGTTGTCTTGTCTATTTCTGTTGTCTTGTTATAATTAAAAGTCTGTATTTCTGTAAATATCTCACTATTACTTATGCAAGCACATATAAAAAAGGTTTTGTTCGACAATCACTATGGTATAAAGTGTGCATATATGATATTTAAGGTATACAACATGGTAGACATGGCACTAGACTTGGTACTATACTGACACCTTCTTTATTTCCAGATATTCGAATCTATCAGCGAGGGAGTCGCATCTTGCATTCGATGGTTATGGATTATAGGCAATTATTGGTTAGAATGTATACTCTGTATGTAGTGTCTTAAACCAGTTAAAGAAAGACAATGTAATCTCAAGACATTGTTGGAGAATTGGGACATACCCCTAGTGACAACATATGAATTGTCCTATGAACTACAGCGTACCACAAAGACCAAGAGCAAGAACCAATGGAATTATGTTTATCTGTCTACATTGTTGTTATCATGATCTGTAGGGTATATAACCTGTGTCCCGGTCCCAGTCAGTAGCCATTCTCTTGGATGACCACAGACCTCTGGATGGACGACTGTATACTGGGACCGGTGCGCATGCGTATGTAGCAAGCTGTACCTTTTGTATTTACTTGCTTCTTTGCGCTAATTGTTTAGATCAAAGTGTGTATTATCCTTTATGTGAATAATATAACTTTTGTGCTTTGGAAACACAGTTGGGCTGGAAAGCAATTATTTCTTATGCGACTTGCAGCGCTAAAAGCGACTAGCGATTAAGGGGTATTCATAAGCCTAATGTGGTCCAAAATTTTGGAGCATGTAAATTGCTCAGGGACATTGAAGCGCACTGTTGAGCGCACAAGAAGAGCTTATATAATGCGATATATAAAGCGAGTGAAGCAAAAGATGGCTACAGAGGTACAACATCAAAATCAGAGTGGTGCCGGCTCCGCCTTCCAGGAGAACAGGCTCCGCTCTCAGTAACTCCACCACAGGTGGTTCAAGCTCTGCATGTCCACGATATGGATGCTCCACCTGAACAGAGTGAGTAATGTACTAATGTTAAACTTTGTCATGTTAGTTTAATGTGTTCAGTATGTCATGATATAAAGTTTTATATTTGTTCCTCCACTGGGAAGCAGATCTGCATAGTATTGTAATAAACATGTCCTGTGTTTTGTGGAGACCTGGAAATGTTATTTAGAAATCTTAGCAAATATATGTGTCCACACAAGCATGTTATACTGTATGTGGTATGTGAAATTCACAAAATATAACCTTTATTTCTGCCATAAGTAAATGCATAAAATCTGTTTCCATGTGAAAAAGTGAAAACATTATGGTTATACTAAGTACACAGGGCCGGTGCAAAGTTTCCGGGCACCCTAGGCAACATTTCACCAACTACCCCTGCTCCCTCCAATTCATAATATGCCACACATCAGTCTCCCCAGTTTATAAATGCCACACATCAGTCTCCCCAGTTTATAAATGCCACACAGCAGTGTCCCAATAATGTCATAATACACTATATAGAATATTACACACAGCAGAGTGCCAAAATCATAGTGTACCCCATAACACTGCCGCAAATGTATAATATGCCACACAGCTGTGCCACAAATTAATTATATGCCACTCAGCTGTGAATTATGCCATTATTATTATTTTTTTGTGGCGCCCCCCAGTGGCCGGTGCCCTTAGGCGGCTGCCTAAAGCTGCCTAATGGTAGCACCGGCCCTGTAAGTACAGTTGCTTGTGAGGTATGCTTATGGTTGTCTAAGTTTATGCTTAATTATTAAATTTTTTTATACCCCAATATGACATCACAGACAAATGTGTCAGTGGAAAGAAAACCGCTCACCCACCCTTATGGCAGGATGAGGAGCAGCCGGGTAAATACATTTGCCGGATTGGTCTTTGGTAACTGACAAAACACATTGTTGGCTTGCTATTTATTTACACGTTTCATTTTTTAAAGGACCATCTTCAGCATGCCAATCTGCCAGCCAGCTACCACAGCCTTCTATCAGGAGTTGGGACACAGGGCCTGATTCAGTAAGGACCGCAGTTGCTAATACACACGCAATCGGCTGATTGTTGCGTAGTGCGCATGCATCATAGTGCGCGAACCAGCCACTACGATCCGGACAGTGACTAGGCAGACCCATCGCAGAGTGATTTACAGGAAGTGCCGTTTTTGGATGGTGCCGGGGGGTGTGGTCGGCCGAATGCAGGCGTACCAGTGCGTTTGAACGCCGTTGCAGGGGCGTGCATAAATTATCCACTGCAATGCCCTACACAGCCTGAGGCCTGATAGCGTGCGTGGAAGTTAGCAATTTCTGAGTAAGGTCAGGGCTTGTGTAAGTGTGCGTGAGGCTGTGATGGTACTCGCTTGTACCGATGGCTTCGCAGTCTTGTTAAACATTACGGATGTGTATAAGGTGAAGTGGGCATCCTTATGTAGTGCAGCGGCAGCATAGTGATCGCAATGGAGTAATATACTATCGCAATTGAACTGCATGCGTAATCGCTATTGCATTCGCAGTTGCGTTCCTTGCTGAATCGGGCCCATAGACCAAACACAATTGGTGCGCACACAACAGACACCTCCATGTGCACAGCCATTTGGTGAGTATGTGCAAAGAATAGTGAAAAGCCTTAGCATGTCTTCTTTCACGCAAATGTCTTTATAACTTTTTTAATGTGTACTTTGGGTTTCATGTCTGATCATTTAAAAATAGTGGTGAATTGGCACAGTGGGTAAGTTTAACATAGACAAGAATCTGCATTTAACTCCTTGACCAATGCTTCTGCTCAGCTTCATGTTTGCTCTACTCAACAGCACAAATGACTCACATAAAAATGAAGGCAAAGCTTCATACATCATCCAGTTTACATTGGATGCACAAAACCAATCATCAGCATATTGACCTGGAAAACAGATTAATGTTGTATGGGTGGCTGGCTGGCCTGATTTTGTTACTTTGTTTTTCTGGTGCACAGTACACAATTAGCCATTCTGCTGTGAGTCACTTGTAATTCATCATTTTGCTCATACTCGCATAATGTTTTCCTTTTAGTTCCACAGAGTGAAGATCCTCTGTCCCCAACATTACAGCCACTTGGTGGTACTGAAGAAACAAACAATTAAATTATTACATTACTGATGTTTCCTGCCATGTCACAACCACCGCAAACACATAGCCCACCCAGCCCAAACAAACAAGAGACCCCAACAAATCCGCCTGCTGATGCTGCCTCTAGGCAATTGTCGCAAATTACCAGGCATTTGCGTAAGCGTGACAGCAGACTGTTGGTCATTAATGCCAGCATTATGCTTTCACACAACAATGTCAGTAAGTTCAATACAAATTTGAAATGATAATTTTGAAATGATGCCAAAAATACTTGAAACAGGAAAGTTTCTTAAGAATGTTCCAAGCTCATTAGGTACATGACGTCATTGCTGCTTACACAATTTGTTGGCCGGTTCTCTGAGGCAACAAGTAACAGCCCCAGTTTAAACCCCTCACCTGCACCAACACCACCCAGGCTAGGGGCCCACACCAGAGGCGGTGTTTCATGTCCAAGCTGTTCTTCACCCTTCCCTAGTCAGTAGTATATGTTAGCAGAAAAACAATAGGACATTTATTCTTATTATTTTTTATGGTCTATTTCCAGCCTTTTGTTCTTTTGAACACCACTAAAAAACTGCATCTATCAAAATTATATGCTGGTGTTAACACAATAAATAATATTAACAACCTGTTATTTGTTTAATTGCTTTAATGTCTAAAAATTATTTAGAGAGAAGGCAAGACATATATTTCTACATTTACTGGAATGGGTGCTTTTTGCAGGACGATTAGTAATTTAGAACAATTAAGACACAATTAAGACACATTTTAAAAGAAAAAAAGGTAAAAATTTTAATGTTGCGTAATATACTTACAGGTGAAATAGCTGGCTATCACCGAAGCCCTAACCTGACTCTCACTCTCTGTGCTCACAGTCGCCAGGTGAAACAAATAGCCCTGCCTGCGCACTGTGCATTGCATAATCTAGCGGGGTAGGTTGCTGAAGACCCGGATTATGCAAAGCAGCAGAGCACAATGTCAGAGATTTTATCAAAGGAGTACAACAAAGTCCCAACAGAATTATCAAGACAGTGGAAACTAGATTTTATTAGCTCAAATGTATGTTCAATCACAGACCTTGTGCTCTTATGTGCATCATTATACAGATACTTGCACTCTGCAGGACTATCAAGAAGCAACAATGGAAGCCAGTAGAGACATCCATACCCCGAATCCCCTGTAAGATAAATAAATAAATGCATTGAAAGTTTAATAAATAAATGCATTGAAAGGTTAACATGACCACATTTATAGATTATTATTTATTAACAGTTATTTATATAGCGCACACATATTCCGCAGCGCTTTACAGAGAGAGAATATTTGGCCATTCACATCAGTCCCTGTCCCAGTGGAGCTTACACTCTATATTCCCTATCACATGCGTGCACACATACACACTAGGGTTAATTTGTATTGGGAGCCAATTAACCTACCAGTATATTTTTGGAGTGTGGGAGGAAACCGGAGCACCCGGAGGAAACCCATGCAAGCACAGGGAGAATATACAAACTCCACACAGTTAGGGCCGTGGTGGGAATCGAACCCATGACCTCAGTGCTGTGAGGCAGTAACGCTAACCATTACACCGTCTGTGCTGCCATTTATAGATGTGTACTGAGGAAGTAACCAGTGTGTACTGAGGAAGTAACCAGCAGAATGTGAACTTACCAATAAGCCATCCCTCTGGCATTTGTCCTGCCTCAAATAGGGATGACTGACTGTGGATAAAGGAATCATGACATGAGCCAGGATAGCCAACCACACTTATGATTCTTAGGTTTGCATCACAAACCACATGCATGTTGGTGGAATAATTATGGTGGTGATTTAGATAAACTTGGGCCCGTGCCCTAGGTGGTCTCAGCTCAATGTGTGTGCAGTCTATAGCACTCAGGACATTTGACATGCCTGAGATCATGTATAAAAAGCTATCCTGACATCATGCCACTGTGACTATTGGCTAGGGAAGCAGTTATAGGTATGGGAAACGGTCTTGAGTGCGGATAGGACTTGGCCCAGGTAGTGGGAGAAGGTGACTCGCGATATGCCTACTATCCTCTCGAAACAGCCAGCAATTTATGTTGGCCTGATAAGGCTAGTGACCATGCGGTGTCAAGTTGAGTTTTGACGAGGTCATACAGGTTCATTTAGTTGTTGCTGTTGAAGCGGAACATCTGTATGACGTCATCATCCAACAGTTCATTAAGGTGTAAATGCCCATAAAAGAACCTTGGCCTACGTAGGCTAAGCGGCACCCCTACCTGCTGGTTCCTCAGTTCTGTTTGTTGCTCCTGGGCCCTTTCAGTCAGCTGGTGCAATCCACATGAAAAAACTGTCTGGGTCCACAGAACTGAGTAGCCTGCAGCCATGGTTAACAGCACACAGAGAGTGCTGCAGCTTATTTGGTCACCTTTTATAAGCAGCTTGATTGTATGTGAAACCCATTTTAATTAGCACAATTACAAACAAGATTTTTAAAACAAGTGCATTGATTTTGTGCATTGTGAAGCGATTTGGGTGCGAGAAAACTCGAGTTGGCAAACTCGATTCTTAGTAATTTCATGATTTGCATTGCTGTCAGTGTTATTCAAAGGATGTTTGGTTCGATGGTAAGATGCCACAAATTGGTAAGGATGTGCGCCAACCCCTGTGTTTTGGATTTGGTTTTGTATCTGTATCTCCTTGGAGGTTTTGGATCCGGATTTGGTTTTGCAAAACCGCGTGTTTTGGTTTTGGATCTGTATTTTTCTAAAAAAATATGATAAACAGCTAAAATCACATAATTTGGCCCTGTCAGTGTTATTAACCTTAATAACAATGATTTTCAGGCATTTCCAGTCATTATTAACCACCTCACAGCTCACAATATTGATTTCACAATTTTTTTTCACCAATATAGGCCATTAGCTGCAGCGAGCTGGCTGGCTAAAGTAAGAGACATAGCAGCGGCACAAACGCAAAAAATATAGGACATCTAGGAAACATTGCCACACAGCAGTGGCAGACAGGATGGCAGTTTAATAAACTATAAAAATGTCAGTCGGCAATGTCCCAAATTGTGCAAAATGTAAAGAAAAGAGGTGCAAGATGGAATTGTCCTTGGGCCCTCCCACCCACTCTTATGTGGGATATTAAAAAGGACATGCACAGTTTAGCAAACCAAGCACTTTAGCGACAAGGACTGAGATTTTTGTGGCTGAAGTCCTTGGTTTGTTTGGGCCCCCACAAAACAATATTTTGAAAGGACTACCTTCAATTATTAAGGGGGAGGTTGATGATGATGGTGTTGGTGGTGGAGATTGCATGTGCCGGTCCAAACTGCTGGTAGCTGATACTGGACTGCTTGTTATTAATTTACAAATTATTATAATTTTGTTAAATAAATTGCATGAACTCGCTGCAAATGACATAACAGGGAGGAGGTGCCTAGATGGTTAACGTCCCTATCTCTACTAACTTTGGCTTCACAAATGGTACAGATGCCTTCACAACTGTTGTCAGGATTTGGGTTAAAATAATTCCACACCATCACATGGCTTTTCTGGTCTTATGCCCAGGCTTCACCCCAGCCTATAACCCCAGTTTATATCGTTACTACAGCCTATACCATCACCCAAGCCTGTATAGTCACACCAGCCTGTAACCCCATTTTAATTTTATATTGTCATTCAAGTTTGTGTCATCACCCCAGCCTATAACCACAGTGTATATAATAATCCCTTCCTATACCGTCACCCCAGATTATACCAGCACCCAAGCCTATATCGTCACCCCATCCTGTGTTGTGTATAAATTACAGCTGTGCTCCCTGTTAGATTGGGGATTCATTGTCCAGTTCAGTGGGTGTGAGCTCCATTTTAGTCCATATCACCACACCCCCTACACATCTTCTGACCTGGGCTACAGGAGGAGCAGATGCACTCTGGAATACGGCTGCATGGAGTTGCCCCTCTGACTCACTGGAATTTAGGTAGAGGGGCCCACGGGTAGGGACAATATATCAGAGAATGCAGTTTTAGCTGCTTTATTCCATTTTTTTAAACCGTATCCTCTAATTTCACCTTTTGAAAATATGTTTATGTGAATCTCAGCTGAGACATTTGTGATGTCATTATGTTTTATATATCACGCATGTTATTTAGAACTTTGTAGACCAATCATTTATTCACAATTGAGGAAAGAAGTGAAAAGAAGCATTTTTGTATTGCTAATTTTGTGTTATTAAATTATAAAATTTTGAATATTACAATGCGTTTCCACTTACAGTCTCACAATACGTGTATGAATATTACACTACGTTTCCACACAGTGTCGCAATACGTGTTGAATATTACACTGCATTTCCACTTAGTGTGACAAGATTTTTTTATGAATAATAAGAAAAGAATAACACACTGAGCTACCATTTACAGTGTTACAAGATTTTTTATGCATAAGAAAAGAATAACACTGCGCTAGCACTTAGTGTCACAAGATTTTTTCTGAATAAGAAAATAACACTGCGCTACTACTTACAGTGTCACAAGATTTTTTTATGAATAAGAATAACACACTGCGCTACGACTTTTAGTGTCACAGTACGTGGATAATGCGGTCTGGCCAGCAGTGTCACCGAACAATAATAGCGTAGCTAGCACACACGAAAAAAAAACTGAAAAAAAAAATTATTAATTTTTTTATTTTTTGTGGAATGCTAATTTTATTTAACTTTAATTTTTTTTACACTGGGGAAGTGCATCCTGGATGAGGCAGCAGCCCCTTGATGAACAACACAGCACCCCTTTATGGACAACAAAGCACCCCTGTAGAGTGCGGATGGACCACCTGGAGAGTCACAAATACGTGGATGATGAACTGCGGTCTGGCCGGCAGTGTCACCGAACAATAATAGTGTAGCTAGCGCACACACAACAAAAATGAAAAAAACTTATATTTTTATTTTTTGTGGAATGATAATTATTAATTTTAACTTTTATTTTTTTTACACTGGGGAAGAGCACCCCTGGATTGACAGAGAACCCCTGGATAACACAGCACCCCTTTATGTACTGCAGCCCTAGCCCCTTGATGTACAGGACAATACAGCAGCCCCCCTTATGTACTGCAGCCCCAGACCCTTTATGGACAACACAGCAGCACCCTTTTATGTACTGCAGCCCCAGCCCCTTTACGGACAACACAGCAGCACCCTTTTATGTACTGCAGTCCCAGCCCCTTTACGGACAACAGAGCAACACCCTTTTATGTACAACTGCCCCAGCTCCTTGATGGTACTTCAGCCACAGCCCCTTGATGGACAGGACAACACAGCAGCACCCCTTTATGTACTGCAGCCCCAGACCCTTTATGGACAACACAGCAGCACACTTTTATGTACTGCAGCCCCAGCCCCTTTATGGACAACACAGCAGCACCCCTTTATGTACTGCAGCCCCAGACCCTTTATGGACAACACAGCAGCAGCCCTTTAAGTACTGCAGCCCCAGCCGCTTGATTGACAGGACAACAGTGACAGCAGCCCCAGCCCGACAACACTGCACCCTTGAGAAGTTGAGAACATGTGCACAGACAGAGCAGCACACAGCACATCTGTTCTGTACACTCTCCACAGCTGGAGTGAAAATGGCACTGATCACCGGGACTTTATAGAATCCAAAACCCGCGAGAATCCGAAAGCGGAATGATGACGTCTTGCCTCATTTTGGATTCCGAGTTAGGCGGGAAAACCCAAGCCGGACTCTGACCCTACTCGGAACCCTTATGTTCGGGTGGGTCCGGATCTCAGAGAACCGAACCCGCTCATCTCTACAAATTGGTATGTGAAGTCAGGTTTGACATGCAATATCCAAAAACAATTCTTAGTAAATTTCCCCTTTGGAGTTAGAGAAGAGAAGTGGAGAGACAAGGAGGGACTCATCAGTCGTGGTATGTGAGTGTGCTCACACTATAAATAATACAATGACTGTGTGATATTAGATAAAATTTAGGTATTAGATATACATTCAACAAAAACTTTTAAAGTTTAAGTAAACCAATAGGACAATTTGTGAAAGACCTGAACCTATCAGTCAGAGGCTGTGTATTTAGTAACGCTGATGAAATGAGTCATTCTAGGTTGTTTAGTACAAAGGTGCAAAACTATTGAAAGGGTGAAAAGCATCATCATCTGCGGTAGAACTCAATTTTAATTATCTCAATATAAGACAAGGATTATTACCATCTCAAGATGGCAATGACAGAAGAAAACATGAAAAAAAAAAAAAAAAATATATATATATATATATATACACAAATCCTAGAAGGCCGGCACTCCCCAATCACAACAGCAATGGCCGCAGGTGCTCCACTCCAATAGGGTATAGAAAGGCAGCGTAATGAGTGGCACTCTGGCGGACTTGGCAATGATACAACACCACACACAGGTCCAGTGGTCAACGTTTCGGATTTTACTCCGTCTTCAGGACAATGAAAAAGCAAATGAAATATACAATACATGTATAAATACTAAAGTGAACACTCACCATAGCGAATCCCGCACGAGCAGCGCCGCCGCCGGGCCCAGTTCTCCAACACTTCTGGATCCTCGTCACATCCGGGACACATGATTGTAGTCCGTCTGCCGAAAACCGGAAGTGGAGTCATGGTAACCCTGCACTGCAGCGTCATCTCGTTGCTATGGAAACACATACATATAAACAGTGAAAAAAACAGTGAGAAAAACAAACATACGTATAGATACATCAAAAAATCTCATATATACAGAAACATCCTCTAATAGATAAATCAGCTGACATTAATAATAGAGCCAGCATGAAATAGAGCACAACGCCATAGGCGTTTCTGGAGACAACTAGTTAAATCCCAAAAAGGGTAGAGACAAATTAGTGGCTGCGCAGGCTCATACAGATGATCTAAAAATCGAGCTCACAAAGACCTACATACACCCATATGAAAAGAGTCTCTGTATTAAATGTAGCGATCTGAGGATTAAATCAAAAAAACATATTGAACGACAATTGTTCATTCAAACCCCTTGGTCTGACCGTATCCAGACGCCAAATCCATTGTGTTTCAAGTTGCACTAGTTTTTTCCCCCGATCACCACCTCTGCAGTTTTCTTGAACTTGATCTATAATAATATATCTTAAAGATGCAAGACTGTGTTTGGCAGCTGCAAAATGTTTTGCAACAGGTTGGTCTATATCCTTATTATTCAAAGCTGCTCGAATGGCGGAACGGTGCTGTCCCATCCGTTCTTTGAAAGATCTGATAGTCTTCCCAATGTAGCATAAGCCGCATGGACACTTAATGAGATACACAATAAAGGTACTAGTACACGTAAGCGGATAGTGTATACTAGTTGTCTCCAGAAACGCCTATGGCGTTGTGCTCTATTTCATGCTGGCTCTATTATTAATGTCCGCTGATTTATCTATTAGAGGATGTTTCTGTATATATG
The DNA here is from genome assembly GCA_031769625.1 of Taudactylus pleione. Lineage (NCBI taxonomy): Eukaryota > Metazoa > Chordata > Amphibia > Anura > Myobatrachidae > Taudactylus > Taudactylus pleione. The sequence goes on along the minus strand of JAUIMM010000104.1, from coordinate 8,091,216 downwards.
AGATTTTTTTATGTATCTATACGTATGTTTGTTTTTCTCACTGTTTTTTTTCACTGTTTATATGTATGTGTTTCCATAGCAACGAGATGACGCTGCGGTGCAGGGTTACCATGACTCCACTTCCGGTTTTAGGCAGACGGACTACAATCATGTGTCCCGGATGTGACGAGGATCCGGAAGTGTTGGAGAACTGGGCCCGGCGGCGGCGCTGCTCGTGCGGGATTCGCTATGGTGAGTGTTCACTTTAGTATTTATACATGTATTGTATATTTCATTTGCTTTTTCATTGTCCTGAAGACGGAGTAAAATCCGAAACGTTGACCACTGGACCTGTGTGTGGTGTTGTATCATTGCCAAGTCCGCCAGAGTGCCACTCATTACGCTGCCTTTATATATATATATATATATATATATATATATATATATATATATATATTAGGGGTGTGCACCGGCCACTTTTCGTGTTTTGGTTTTGGATCTGGATCTTTCTTCGTATTTTGGATCTGGTTTGGTTTTGCCAAAACCACCCTTCCGTGTTTTGGGTTCTGGGTTTTGTGTTTTGGATCTATATTTTTTTTTTTAAAAAGCATAAAAACAGCTAAAATCACAGAATTTGTAGGTTTTTCTGCTCCTATGCTATTATTAACCTCAATAACCTTAATTTCCACTCATTTCCAGTGTATTCTGAACACCTCACACCTCACAATAGTGTTTTTATGTCCAAAAGGTTGCACCGAGGTAGCTGGATGACTATGCTAAGCGACACGAGTGGGCGGCACAAACACGTGACCCATCTAGGCGTGAAACTGCAGTGGCAGACAGGATGGCAGTTTGAAAAACTAGGCCCCAAACTGTACATAATGCAAAGAAAAAAAGAGGTGCAAGATGGAATTGTCCTTGGGCCCTCCCACCCACCCTTATGTTGTATAAACAGGACATGCACACTTTAACAAACCAATCATTTCAGCACCAGGGTCTGCCACACAACTGTGGCTGAAATGATTGGTTCGTTTGGGCCCCCACAAAACAAGCTGGCAATTAATCTGTCCCTGCACAAACTGGCTCTACGGAGGCAAGATGTCATCCTCATCCTCCTCATCCACCGATTCCTCACCCTCTTCAGTGTGTACATCCTCATCCTCACAGAGTATTAATTCGTCCCCGCTGGAATCCACAACCACAGGTCCCTCTGTACGTTCTGGAGGCTGGTCTCCCTGGAAGAGTTGATAATTCATTTTATGAACATCATCTTCTCCACATTTTGTGGAAGCAACCTCCTACGCCTTTCGCTGACAAGGTTCCCGGCTGCACTAAACACTCTTTCGGAGTACACACTGGAGGGGGGGCAACTCAGGTAAAATAGAGCCAGTTTGTACAGGGACCTCCAAATTGCTTCTTTTTCCTGCCAGTACAGGTACGGACTGTCTGACAAGCCTACTTGGATGCTGTCACCGATGTAATCCTTTAACAGACAGACGCACGCTTGTCGCTGCTGCTTTGAGGATGCAAGTGCGGCTACAGCCCACACAATTCACAAAGACAGAAAAAAAACCAACAATATTTTTATTGTTTGTGTAGCACGCTTTGAGGGTGTCACCACCCTTTAACAGACAGACGCACGCTTGTCGCTGCTGCTTTGAGGATGCAAGTGCGGCTACAGCCCACACAATTCACAAAGACAGAAAAAAAAAGAACAATATTTTTATTGTTTGTGTAGCACACTTTGAGGGTGTCACCACCCTTTAACAGACAGACGCACGCTTGTCGCTGCTGCTTTAAGGATGCAGGTGCGGCTACAGCCCACACATTTCATAAAGACAGAAAAAAAAATAACAATATTTTTATTGTTTGTGTAGCACACTTTGAGGGTGTCACCACCCTTTAACAGACAGATGCACGCTTGTCGCTGCTGCTTTAAGGATGCAGGTGCGGCTACAGCCCACACATTTCACAAAGTCTGAAAAAAACCGAACAATATTTTTATTGTTTGTGTAGCACACTTTGAGGGTGTCACCACCCTTTAACAGACAGACGCACGCTTGTCGCTGCTGCTTTGAGGATGCAGGTGGAATCTAGACAGGATTTGGAACCGGGGACACACTACCTCCATCAATTGTCTAAATCCCACTGCACTAATGGCGGATACCGGACGCACGTCTAACACCAACATAGCAGTCAAGGCCTCAGTTATACGTTTTGCTTCAGGATGACTGCTGTCGTACTTCATCCTCATCGCTAGGGACTGTTGGAGGGTCAATTGTTTAGTAAAAGTAGTGATGTTCCTACTTCCTCTCTGGGATGATGAACAACTCCCAGCAGCAGCAACAGCACTAGGAGGAAGTGGTTCTTGATCTTTCCCTATTTTATTTTTATCGGAGAAAGTTTTGTCCTCCATTTATGTTATATTGATATATACGTGCGGCTAAAGCGCACACAAACACAGAAAATATTTTTTTATTTTTGCTGGAGAGTAGTGCACTTTGTGGGTTACACCACCCTTTAAGAAATGAGCCAGCCGGCTCTTTACTTATGGGACACAGGCGCACGCTTCACGCTGCTCCTTTGTTGATGCACGTGCAGCCACAGTGCACACAAGTCACAAACACAGAAAATATATTTTTTTTTGGTTTGGACTGGAGTGTACTTTGGGGGTTACAGCACCCTTTAACGGTCAAGCCAGCCGGCCCTTTACTTATGACACAGGCGCACGCTTGGCACTACTTTGTTGATGCACGTGCGGCTACTGTCCCTTCATTTCCGACTACAAAGCATCACCCATAGGATTCTATAGGGGCTACTATGCAGTTGGATTTACCATGCTCCAAAACGCAAAGCATTCTGGAGCTTGGCCTCGGTAGCTAACGCCATTTACAGATGACGTTAGCTATAGTAGTCTATGGGCTGCTATAATGTAGATTCTTTTGGTGAGGGATCTCCAGGATCCCTATTCGTTACCCACAACTGATGCATCTGACAGCCGCATATGCGCAGTACTAACTCTGGAGCCAAACCAGGAAACTATCAATTTGCTTCCAGCTCTTCGCTGGGGTGGGCTCTTATCGGAGCCTGTCTCCCGGCAAGAGCTTGATACTAAATTCCCATTAAAATATTCCTTTCTATGTTGTGAATTTAGGTGTAAAAAATGTAACATCCACATTAACAATGTGGATTGTGATATATAGGTATACGGGCAATGTATTATACTCGAGATATAATGGGGACCTGATTTATCAATGAGTTTTATCACTCAGTCACAGCGAGTGATAACATTGATAAATGGTTTTCAATCAGCTCTCAACTGTCATTTTTCAAACAGATGACAGTTGGGAGCTGATTGGCTGGAACTCCATTATCATACGCAACAAGTTTTATCACTTGTGAGTGATAGAACTTGTTGATAAATAAGGCCCCATATCTCCAGCATAAAGGACTCGCTAGACACAGCCATTCTCATTAACCTTTATGGGAACAGTGAATTAGTTCAATTTACTAAGCTCCAAAGAGGAGCCTTTTTGAGCTTGTCCCAGATGGCTGTAGCCATTGCAGCCTATAAGTAGCCTTTTCTCGGTCCCTCCCCGGCAGCCGATACTTGCAAATACACGCCTGATGGCTATGCCTGCCCAGTAGGTAAGCCAGTCCATAAATAGCAAAAGCTATTACTACTTTTCACTCTTCCCAGGGATGTTCTTTTATCGGTGCCAATGTCGCAACAAGAGAATTTTGATAAATTCCTCTGAAAATACATTTGTTATCTCTGCAAACAGATACAGCCTATCAGGGCAAAACAGCATTCTATCATGAATAGGCACACTAATCCCAGTTAGCTATACAACTAATTCAGTGATAGGTTTACTTTTTATTTCTTTTTCCCTCTCAGTGCCTTTTAAAATCCAATTTCACGTCTGGGAGACTACAAGAAAATGACAGCTGCTAGTCTTGCATCAATAGTAATTGAATGTATGTTCACCAGTAGACTGTTTTGGAAATGGGCAATTACCTGGCAAAATTAACTGCATATTGCATGTATTTTATCACCTCTAGGAGCCTTTTTACAAAAACCTCTGACTTCTAAAGGCAATCTGACAATGTTAGAAGTCACTGGGATTATAACATCTCAATAGATTCAGGTCAATGCTTTTAAACAAGGACTTACCTCCCCCCTAACCCCGCTACTTACCTTTGGGATGCCAGCGGTCAGGATGCCAGAACAGAGATTCTGACAGGTGTCGGGATTCTGGTGCCGGTATTCTAAGCACCTGTATCCCATATGCGGGATATTGACTGCATCCCCTGATAACATAGATTTGGAATTTTATAACTGGTGGGGTTGGAATCTCAGGGCCTCATGCTGTAGGTAGAACTACCTTGCTTATACAGAGTGTGTAGGGTATGTCCTTGTATTCCAAGAAACGGCAGAACTTGAACGATAGAACATTTCAATGATACCAGGGGTGCAGCTAGGATTTCTGTCACCCTGGCAAAGAGTCAGCTCAGTGCTCTCCCCCTCCTCCTTCCCCCGTATTATACAGTAGTCAACCTCGGCTTGCTTGGGTGAAACCATTGACAATTTAAACACAGAAATTTCAGTGACCACCATATAATGCACAGAGCATCAGTGACCACCATATAATATAGAGATCATCACAGTGACCACCATATAATACAGAGACCATCACAGTGACTGCCATATAATACACAGAGCATCAGTGACCGCCATAAATACAGAATACATTACACTGACTGCCATATAAGGCAGTGAACATCACAGCCACACAGCAGGTCCCCTGGCATGTACAATAGGATAGGTCATAACTTTGCAAGGAAAAGCACTTTTCGGTAGAGCTGTCCCAAATGTAAACTTTATGCAAACGGAATTAATAAAAACCGGTATGCATGTGATAGGGGGCAGGGTGTATCACATGATACATCTCCCCATTGTTGATTTGGATCAGCATCTTACCCTCTTTCTCAGTCTCTCCACCCTTTGAACAATTTTAAGAATATACTTATATACATATATACAATAGCGTAAATTGGTATTTGAAGGCCCCATAGCAAAAGTTTGTAAGGACCCCTATGTACCATCCAATCATGAAAAATGTACTGTATTTAACACATGTAACTTTGAAAAGGAAGATGGGACCCCTTAATCTCTGGTACCCATAGCAGCTGCACCCCTTGAACCTATGGTAGTTACGTCCATGCATATATACCTATATAATCACAGGCATATTTATAATGGGTGCTGGGTGTGTGGTGCACATGGGCCTGGGTCCTGGGGGGCCAACACCACACACCCATATTATACTTACCACTCTGAAATCCTACATCAGCACTGGTGTCAGCGCTGTAAAAAATGCCTGGAAAATGGTTGCTGCTTTTTTTTCCAGGCGTTTTGAGCATGCGCAGTATGGAAAACACCAGGAAAATGGCTGCCGCACCATTTTTCCGGTGACCTGCGCATGCGCTGTAGACTCTGGCCAAAGACTATATTAAAGCACCCTGTGTGGAAGTTTTTTCACGGACTTACAGTCCCTGAGTGCTGCTTGTCTTTTTGGATATAGTGATAAAAGCACAGGAAAAGTTTAAATGGAAACTATGTGTCTGGTGGATAGAAGCTAATTGACTATTTTGATTGTCAGAACACTTGTGAGAGGTTGACACAAGGTGTTTCAGTAGCTATTGTCAGTCTCTCACTACCTGGGGAACATGCAGTAGGCCTGTTGAGAAACGCTATAATTACAGGCTGTAAATACTGTGCTAATATTGTTGTTTTATAAGAGGAACATTAGGTTCCTCCATGCTGAGAAAGGGAATAATTTGTTTAGTTAGAGCTTGACATGATATCATTTTCTTTTATATTTTATTTATCTTTATGCTGCAAATTACCCTTTAACAGCAAATGGACCCTTTTAACAGCCTCAATAAACATCATCATCATGTAGGGTAGGCTTCTCATGTCCTATTCAATCGCAAGGTAAGTACTCCACAGAAACTTATGTTTAAAAAATTTATTTGGCGTATGTACAATATATACACCAAGAAATTCATAAAAAAATCACAAAGTTCTAAAAGATGCAAAAATATTAAACATAGATAAAAATGTGGACCCACACCTATATCAATATAAACTGGAACTAAAACAATGGTAATAAATACTTGCAAGTCTCCCCAGGGTGAACAAATCTTGGATTTGCAAGAAGCATAAAGTCCACAGGGTTGCCAGTGGTGTATCGTCCAGTTAGATAATAGGGTGGTCACCGACAGCGAATAACACTGACGCGCTTCAGATCAGAGACCCTTTTTTCATGAAAAGAGGGAGCAGCCCCGTCAGGACAGAGCCATGACGGGGCAGATGGAGTCATGGGGGGAGTCTGGAAGGAACTATGATGGGGGTGGGTCAGGACGGAGCCACAACATGATAGAGAACAAAGAGGCTGAGAGAAGAGAGGGTGCTGGGCCAGCCAGAGAGGGGATGGAGCGGAGCAGGGGGCAGAGACTTAGTTGACCAGCGTATGACTAGCTCCGGTCAGGCTCCTCACCCAAATGTCACGGCCATTTTGTCAACACAGACACACTCAGAATATGGTTGTTCTGTGAAGAAGACAGCCACAACATCACTGAATTGCAGCTCCTGCCGAGCCGATGCCCTCCCCCTCGCCCATCACCAAAGGCATATGAGCATGCCCCCTTCCAGGCTGCTACTATGAATGATACCCATACTGTAATATGCTCTGGATGGTCTGGGACAGGTAGCATTGTATCCTGTCTGATTTATATCCATAATGGGTGACTTTCATGGATCTCTGCAAGGTTTACAACCCAGAATTGATTTACAAAAGTGTACAAGGAGCAGCTTTTCTTGTTAGTAGAGACCCAACTACGATACCCAGAATCACTTAATGCAGGGAACAGATGAAAATAAATTGCTCATACAAAAGGGATTTTCTGAATAGATTGTAAAAATAAAATGAAAGGAATGCCAGACACATACAAACATGTCTCTAGGGTTGTATTTATTCTCCAAGAACTTGTAGAGCTGTGGAAATGTAATGTCTTTTGGAGCCTAGCAATTAATCCTTTTTTACAATCTTAGAACACCTTTTCCCCTGCAAAAAATATCATCCTTGAGTTCAGCTGATAAATGGATTTACAATCAAAGGATTAAATATGTTGCCTTAATTTCTTTTTGTACTTTTTTTTAAATACATTTTCCTTCTCTTAGGCACACTTAATATTTTAATATAAGACAAAACTGAATATGTGAGGATATGTTTACAGAAAGCTTTTTAACAATAATTTAGTAAAGTAATCCAACACCCCTTTACTATCCTTAAAGGGCCCTATTTATCAGACTTCTTTCGGTATGCAGTCAGGAAACTGGCTACCTTAATACCGACAGCCGGCTGCTTTATCTCGGCGTGGGATAAATGACTGGCGAGCGGACAGCCGCGGGGGGAGTGTTAGGTTTAGGTCACCCGGGGGGGGACTTAAGGTTAGGCACCCCCCCCTGGATGGTTAGGGTTAGGCTGGGGGATAGGGGGCGTTAGGGTTAGGCACCCCTGGGTGGGATGTTAGGGTTAAGCACCCCCTGGGGGACTTAGGTTTAGGCAGCGGGGAAGGGGGGGTAGGATTAGGCACTTAGAGGGGGGATTAGGGTTAGGCACTTGGGGGGGAGGTTAGGGTTAGGCACCCCTAAGTGGGTTAGGGGGTTAGGCTAGGTTAGTTTATACTTACCTTAGGGACGATCGGGATTTCCAGCGCTGTCGGGCTTCTGCTGCCGGGCTCTGATGATCTGTCGGGCTGCCGCTGCCGGGAATTGAACTGCCGGCCATGCGGCAGCCGGGATTCCATACCGATTCCCTTCTTTCTACTAAAATAATGTGAAAATTAGAGTGTTCCTACCAGTTTCACATTATTTTAGTATCACCTAAATGTATTAAAGAGCTTTTGGAGTTGATTTCAGAAAAAACTCCTCCATGCCCTGAAATTCTCATAGCTTTCGAATGCTGATCGCATTTTCCATACCTGTAATGGGAAATGGGATTTGTTCAGATTTACTGTAGCCAAATTATAAAATAATACCGGAGGAAGCCACAAGATATTAACGTCATCATAAGATTACATTATAGAGGGTTTCCTACATTCTTCAGCTAGGAGAGAGGGATATTTACAAATCCCTCCCCCCATTATACTGCTCTGCTGTGCCTCATAGATCACAGACACAGTTGAGCCAATATCAGTCGTCAGCTTCCGGGAGCTCACCCATTCATCAGAGTTCACCAGAGCACAGGGCAGCAGGAGAAAGTTATATGTGTATGTGTAAAAGCAAAAGAATCAATGGTTATAATAGAAAATAAATACAATAAAACTTACCTCCATTCAGGGGTCTCTGAAGGGAATCCTAGTGATTCCGAGTCCCTATGTTTTATTTGTCACACACACTGAAGTTAAAACAAACAGGCTACTGTCTGTGTGTGGTGGTGGTATTGTTTTTGTTTTTTAAAGTGAACCTACAGCTTTATTTGTCTCTAGGAAATGTATCACTGCAGAATACTATTATATATATATATATATATATATATATATATATATAATTTATTTGTCCAAAAAGCCACCTATTGTGTCTGAGGCTACTGCACCCCATGAAGACATCTATGTTTTGAGTTTTTTTCAAAGTTATATAAAATATTGCAAAAAAATAAAAAAAATTCTAGTTCTTGTCTAAAACAAATAACCTGCAGTCTTTTCTAATTGAATTTAAAAATGATATTGTATATTTCAAGAAGAGTGTGTTCAGTTGAGTGACGTAACATATATTATTGTTCTGTATCATGGTCATTGCTGCCAATCATTGGATGTGACTACTAAATTGCCTGGATAACCCTTCATTCAAGTTTGGAAGGCATTGCTCTATCTGGATCCATTTATACAGCTACATTTGGACTATTTAAACAGCCCCACAATCTGCGGAATCTACACGAAAGGACTGTTTGATCATCTAACCACTTAGTATATATTTTCTGTTTAACGAACCCTGAGAGACATTTGGGAGCAAGTCCTAATTTATTCTAATGTGTCTGCTCAGGAGTCATTTTAGTGGCTTATATTACATGACCATGTATTGAGCACCTTTTTAAGTGATTTTATATGATAGCAATAGCACAGATGGTGTAATGGATAGCATTACTGCCTCACAGCACTGAGCTTATGGGCTCGATTCTCACTATGGCCCTAACTGTGTGGAGTTTGTATATTCTCCCTGTGCGTGCATGGGTTTCCTCTGCGTGCTCCGGTTTCCTCCCACACTCCAAAAAATATACTGGTAGATTAATTGGGTCCCAACAAAATCAACTCTAGTATGTAAGTGTGTGTACATGTGGTAGGGAATTTATATTGTAAGCTCCACTGGGGCAGGGACTTATGTGAATGGACAAATATTCTCTGTAAAGCGCTGCGGAATATGTGTGCGCTATATAAATAGCTGTTAATAAATAAATAATAGATATATTTTAATACATGCTAATTGTTATTTTATGCATACATTTTTCAAATAGTGTTAATTTTTCTAAACTTGCAGTCAGCACTGGTTTCCAGACATCTACTGTTTAATGTACGGTGGTAGCTCCCCCATCATCTGCATCCCAAAACAATTCTCACAAAACAGACATGTTCCTCCTAGTGCGTGAAAACAATTGCCAGTGATGTTTGTGTATAAAAAAAAAATTAGTGCAAAAAAATGTGCACAGTGTGTTTTCATTTCAGTGTAAGCAATGGTGTGTGCGGTGGTATCCCCCCATCATCTGCACCCCAAAACAATTCTCAAGTGTAGAAAAATTATTTCTTGGTTGGTGCCAAAAATTAGAACCAGTCATGGATCAGTGAATAGAAGAGCAAAAGCAGCAACCCAGTACTAGTGCAGCGGCCGCTGCCAGTCAGGATAGTACTTCAATATCTACTAAAGGTGGTCAAGAGGAAAGAGGGTTTACGAAAGGGGACCTGAAATCTAAACAATATTTCACAATATAAAACATAGGTTCCTATTATTTCGCACAGTCTAATATGTTCACAATATTTCATCCAGCAAGATTTAAAATCCAGTGGTGATCCCCTTCATAAGCTTTCCTCAAAGGTCAAATCTATTTGTTCAAAAAGAGAAAACAAGGAGGTTGTAGTAATTTAAAAGTATGTTTTACTCAAAAGAATAAAAAAATTCACATATGTGTATGTGATATTGTATAAAATAACACAACAAATGCTCAGTAACACAAAACCTGGTCCACAGCAACTGCCAGAGCCCCAGGCATCCTTTTGTGTTTCCAAGTTTTGTCCTAGACTATGACATCATCACATCCGCATCTCAGCTCCGCCCAAATGCGTTTCATCACAGGTGGACTTTGTCAGTGGGTATGTTAGGGCTGAGCCCTGGCCATGCTTATATACTAGGGGTGTGCACCGGCCACTTTTCGTGTTTTGTGTTTTGGTTTTGGATCTGGATCTTTCTTCGTGTTTTGGATCTGGATTGGTTTTGCCAAAACCACCCTTCCGTGTTTTGGGTTCTTGGTTTTGTGTTTTGGATCTGTATTTTTTTTAAAAAAAGCATAAAAACAGCTAAAATCACAGAATTTGTTGGTTTCTCTGCTCCTATGCTATTATTAACCTCAATAACCTTAATTTCCACTCATTTCCAGTCTATTCTGAACACCTCACAATAGTGTTTTCATGTCCAAAAGGTTGCACCGAGGTAGCTGGATGACTATGCTAAGCGACACGAGTGGGCGGCACAAACACGTGACCCATCTAGGAGTGACACTGCAGTGGCAGACAGGATGGCAGTTAGAAAAACTAGGCCCCAAACTGTTCATAATGCAAAGAAAAAAAAGAAGTGCAAGATGGAATTGTCCTTGGGCCCTCCCACCCACCCTTATGTTGTATAAACAGGACATGCACACTTTAACAAATCAATCATTTCAGCGCCAGGGTCTGCCACACAACTGTGGCTGAAATGATTGGTTCGTTTGGGCCCCCACAAAACAAGCTGGCAATTAATGTGTCCCTGCACAAACTGGCTCTACGGAGGCAAGATGTCATCCTCATCCTCCTCATCCACCGATTCCTCACCCTCTTCAGTGTGTACATCCTCATCCTCACAAAGTATTAACTCGTCCCCACTTGAATCCACCACCACAGGTCCCTCTGTACCTTCTGGAGGCTGGTCTCCCTGGAAGAGCTGATAATTCATTTTGATGAACATCATCTTCTCCACATTCTGTGGAAGCAACCTCCTACGCCTTTCGCTGACAAGGTTCCCGGCTGCACTAAACACTCTTTCGGAGTACACACTGGAGGGGGGGCAACTCAGGTAAAATAGAGCCAGCTTGTACAGGGGCCTCCAAATTGCCTCTTTTTCCTGCCAGTACAGGTATGGACTGTCTGACATGCCTACTTGGATGCTGTCACCGATGTAATCCTCCACCATTCTGTCAATGGTGACAGTATCATATGCAGTGACAGTAGACATGTCAGAAATTGTTGCCAGGTCCTTCAGTCCGGACCAGATGTCCAAACTTGGTCCTGCCTGCCCTGCATCACCGCCAGCGGGTTGCTTAGGATACCTAAGTTTTTTCCTGGCAGCCCCAGTTGCGGGAGAAAATGAAGAAGGAGCCGTTGACGTGTCACGTTCCGCTTCAGCTGACAGTGTGTTCACCAGCAGGTCTTTGCACCTCTGCAGGCTTGTGTCGGCCGGAAAGAGAGACACCACATAGGCTTTAAACCTAGGATCAAGCACGGTGGCCAAAATGTAGTGGTCTGATTTCAACAGATTGACCACCCTGGAATCCTGGCAAAGCGAATGAAGGGCTTCATCCACAAGTCCCACATGCCGAGCGGAATCGCTCCATCTTAGCTCCTCCTTCACTTTCTCCAGCTGCTTCTGCAAAAGCCTGATGAGGGGAATGACCTAACTCAAGCTGGCTGTGTCTGAACTGACTTCACGTGTGGCAAGTTCGAAGGGCTGGAGAACCTTGCACAACACGGAAATCATTCTCCACTGCGCTTGAGTCAGGTGCATACCCCCTCCTTTGCCTATGTCATAGGTGGATGTATAGGCTTGTATGGCCTTTTGCTGCTCCTCCATCCTCTGAAGCATATAGAGGGTTGAGTTCCACCGCGTCACAACCTCTTGCTTCAGGTGATGGCGGGGAAGGTTCAAGAGTGTTTGCTGGCGCTCCAGTCTTCGGCACGCAGTCGCTGAATGGCGAAAGTGGACAGAAATTTTTCGGGCCACCCAAAGTGTCTCCTGCACGCCCCTGTCGCTTTTTAGAAAATTCTGCACCACCAAGTTTATTGTGTGAGCAAAACATGGGACGTGCTGGAATTTGCCCAGATGTAATGCCCGCACAATATTGGTGGCGTTGTCAGATATCACAAATCCCCAGGAGAGTCTAAGTGGGGTAAGCCACTGGGCGATGATTTCCCTCAGTTTCTCTAAGAGGTTGTCGGCGGTGTGCCTCTTACTGAAACCGGTGATACACAGCGTAGCCTGCCTTGTAACGAGCTGGCGTTTCTGAGATGCTGCTACTGGTGATGCTGCTGCTGTTGCTGCGTAAGGTGATACATCTACCCAGTGGGCTGTCACAGTCATATAGTCCTTAGTCTGCCCTGTTCCACTTGTCCACATGTCCGTGGTTAAGTGGACATTGTGTACAACGGCATTTTTCAGGACACTGAGGACACTTTTTCTGACGTTTCTGTACAGTCTCGGTATCGCCTGCCTAGTGAAGTGGAATCTAGACGGGATTTGGAACCGGGGACACACTACCTCCATCAATTGTCTAAATCCCACTGCACTAATGGCGGATACCGGACGCACGTCTAACACCAACATAGCAGTCAAGGCCTCAGTTATACGTTTTGCTTCAGGATGACTGCTGTCGTACTTCATCCTCCTCGCTAAGGACTGTTGGAGGGTCAATTGTTTAGTAAAAGTAGTGGTGTTCCTACTTCCTCTCTGGGATGATGAACGACTCCCAGCAGCAGCAACAGCAGCAGCGGCAGCAGTAGGCGTAGCAATGCAGGATCCTCCAGAGGAATCCCGGATAGGAGAGTCAGTCATGCCAGTGACATGGCCTGCAGGACTACTTCCGATCCTGACTAAGGAGGAAATTGACGAGGAGGGAGTTGACACTGTGGTTTGCAGGCGCTTGGATACAACAGGACAACGGGATTTAGGTGTCCCTGGACTGCTTACGGTCTTAGCCAAAGTTTCTGAACTTGACAGTAACTATTTATGAACGCGCTGCAGGTGCCGTATAAGGGAGGATGTTCCTAGGTGGTTGACGTCCCTACCCCTACTTATTTCACCTTTACATATGGTACATATGGCAAGACAGTTGTTGTCCGGATTTGGATAGAAATATTGCCAGACCAAAGAGGTGGAATGTTTGGTCTTCTGCCCAGGCATGACCGTGATGGGCTTTTTCATCCCACGGACAACAACTGTCTCCCCCGGAGCCTGATTTAAACAAACCACATCACCATCAGAATCCTCCTCGCCAACTTCCTCCTCAGCGCCAGCTACACCAGTATCCTCATCCTGTTGTACTTCAACAGTGACATCTTCAATTTGCATATCAGCAAGTGGACTGTGGGTGCTCCTTTCAGCACTTGCAGGGGGCGTGCAAATGGTGGAAAGAGCCACCTCTTCCCGTCCAGTGCTGGGAAGGTCAGGCATCGCAACCACCACCACACTTGGACTCTCCTTGGGGATTTGTGATATCTTCTTAGAAAGCACAGTTCTTCCCTGTGCTTTTGCCAGCTTAACTCTTTTGATTTTTTTAGTGGGAGGAGGGCTTCCATCGTCATGTGAAGCTGAACCACTAGTCATGAACATACTAGGGATCGACCTTAGCCGTTCCTTACCACTCCGTGTCGTAAATGGCATATTGGCAAGTTTACGTTTCTCTTCAGCTGATTTAAATGTCTTTTTCAAGGTCATTTTCCTGAACTTTGCCATTTGGGATTGTATGTGCCCTCTACTATGACATTGGGCATCGGCCTTGGCAGACGACGTTGATGGCATGTTATCGTCTATGTCATGACTAGTGGCAGCAGCTTCAGCACTAGGAGGAAGTGGTTCTTGATCTTTCTCTATTTTATTTTTATCGGAGAAAGTTTGGTCCTCCATTTATGTTATATCGATTTGATATATACGTGCGGCTAAACACAGAAAATAATTTTTTTTTTGGTTTGGACTGGAGTGTACTTTGGGGGTTACAGCACCCTTTAACGGTCAAGCCAGCCGGCCCTTTACTTATGACACAGGCGCACTCTTGGCACTACTTTGTTGATGCACGTGCGGCTACTGCGCACACAATTCACAAACACAGAAAATAATTTTTTTTTTGGTTTGGACTGGAGTGTACTTTCGGGGGTTACAGCACCCTTAACGGTCAAGCCAGCCGGCCCTTTACTTATGACACAGGCGCACGCTTGGCACTACTTTGTTGATGCACGTGCGGCTACTGCGCACACAATTCACAAACACAGAAAATTATTTTTTTTTTGGTTTGGACTGGAGTGTACTCTCGGGGGTTACAGCACCCTTAACGGTCAAGCCAGCCGGCCCTTTACTTATGACACAGGCGCACGCTTGGCACTACTTTGTTGATGCACGTGCGGCTACTGCGCACACAATTCACAAACACAGAAAATAGTTTTTTTTTGGTTTGGACTGGAGTGTACTTTCGGGGGTTACAGCACCCTTTAACGGTCAAGCCAGCCGGCCGGCCCTTTACTTATGACACAGGCGCACGCTTGGCACTACTTTGTTGATGCACGTGCGGCTACTGCGCACACAATTAACAAACACAGAAAATAATTTTATTTTTGGTTTGGACTGGAGTGTACTTTGGGGGTTACAGCACCCTTTAACGGTCAAGCCAGCCGGCCCTTTACTTATGACACAGGCGCACGCTTGGCACTACTTTGTTGATGCACGTGCGGCTACTGCGCACACAATTCACAAACACAGAAAATATTTTTTTTTTTGGTTTGGACTGGAGTGTACTTTCGGGGGTTACAGCACCCTTAACGGTCAAGCCAGCCGGCCCTTTACTTATGACACAGGCGCACGCTTGGCACTACTTTGTTGATGCACGTGCGGCTACTGCGCACACAATTCACAAACACAGAAAATAATTTTTTTTTTGGTTTGGACTGGAGTGTACTTTCGGGGGTTACAGCACCCTTAACGGTCAAGCCAGCCGGCCCTTTACTTATCACACAGGCGCACGCTTGGCACTACTTTGTTGATGCACGTGCGGCTACTGCGCACACAATTCACAAACACAGAAAATAATTTTTTTTTGGTTTGGACTGGAGTGTACTTTGGGGGTTACAGCACCCTTTAACGGTCAAGCCAGCCGGCCCTTTACTTATGACACAGGCGCACGCTTGGCACTACTTTGTTGATGCACGTGCGGCTACTGCGCACACAATTCACAAACACAGAAAATAATTTTTTTTTTGGTTTGGACTGGAGTGTACTTTGGGGGTTACAGCACCCTTTAACGGTCAAGCCAGCCGGCCCTTTACTTATGACACAGGCGCACGCTTGGCACTACTTTGTTGATGCACGTGCGGCTACTGCGCACACAATTCACAAACACAGAAAATAATTATTTTTTTGGTTTGGACTGGAGTGTACTTTCGGGGGTTACAGCACCCTTAACGGTCAAGCCAGCCGGCCCTTTACTTATGACACAGGCGCACGCTTGGCACTACTTTGTTGATGCACGTGCGGCTACTGCGCACACAATTCACAAACACAGAAAATAATTTTTTTGTGGTTTGGACTGGAGTGTACTTTCGGGGGTTACAGCACCCTTTAACGGTCAAGCCAGCCGGCCCTTTACTTATGACACAGGCGCACGCTTGGCACTACTTTGTTGATGCACGTGCGGCTACTGCGCACACAATTCACAAACACAGAAAATAATTTTTTTTTTGGTTTGGACAGGAGTGTACTTTGGGGGTTACAGCACCCTTTAACGGTCAAGCCAGCCGGCCCTTTACTTATGACACAGGCGCACGCTTGGCACTACTTTGTTGATGCACGTGCGGCTACTGCGCACACAATTCACAAACACAGAAAATAATTTTTTTTGGGTTTGGACTGGAGTGTACTTTCGGGGGTTACAGCACCCTTTAACGGTCAAGCCAGCCGGCCCTTTACTTATGACACAGGCGCACGCTTGGCACTACTTTGTTGATGCACGTGCGGCTACTGCGCACACAATTCACAAACACAGAAAATAATTTTTTTTTTTGTTTGGACTGGAGTGTACTTTCGGGGGTTACAGCACCCTTAACGGTCAAGCCAGCCGGCCCTTTACTTATGACACAGGCGCACGCTTGGCACTACTTTGTTGATGCACGTGCGGCTACTGCGCACACAATTCACAAACACAGAAAATAATTTTTTTTTTGGTTTGGACTGGAGTGTACTTTGGGGGTTACAGCACCCTTTAACGGTCAAGCCAGCCGGCCCTTTACTTATGACACAGGCGCACGCTTGGCACTACTTTGTTGATGCACGTGCGGCTACTGCGCACACAATTCACAAACACAGAAAATAATTTTTTTTTGGTTTGGACTGGAGTGTACTTTCGGGGGTTACAGCACCCTTTAACGGTCAAGCCAGCTGGCCCTTTACTTATGACACAGGCGCACGCTTGGCACTACTTTGTTGATGCACGTGCGGCTACTGCGCACACAATTCACAAACAGAAAATTTTTTTTTTTTTGGTTTGGACTGGAGTGTACTTTCGGGGGTTACAGCACCCTTTAACGGTCAAGCCAGCCGGCCCTTTACTTATGACACAGGCGCACGCTTGGCACTACTTTGTTGATGCACGTGCGGCTACTGCGCACACAATTCACAAACACAGAAAATAATTTTTTTTTGGTTTGGACTGGAGTGTACTTTCGGGGGTTACAGCACCCTTAATGGTCAAGCCAGCCGGCCCTTTACTTATGACACAGGCGCACGCTTGGCACTACTTTGTTGATGCACGTGCGGCTACTGCGCACACAATTCACAAACACAGAAAATAATTTTTTTTTTGGTTTGGACTGGAGTGTACTTTCGGGGGTTACAGCACCCTTAACGGTCAAGCCAGCCGGCCCTTTACTTATGACACAGGCGCACGCTTGGCACTACTTTGTTGATGCACGTGCGGCTACTGCGCACACAATTCACAAACACAGAAAATAATTTTTTTTTGGTTTGGACTGGAGTGTACTTTCGGGGGTTACAGCACCCTTTAACGGTCAAGCCAGCCGGCCGGCCCTTTACTTATGACACAGGCGCACGCTTGGCACTACTTTGTTGATGCACGTGCGGCTACTGCGCACACAATTAACAAACACAGAAAATAATTTTATTTTTGGTTTGGACTGGAGTGTACTTTGGGGGTTACAGCACCCTTTAACGGTCAAGCCAGCCGGCCCTTTACTTATGACACAGGCGCACGCTTGGCACTACTTTGTTGATGCACGTGCGGCTACTGCGCACACAATTCACAAACACAGAAAATATTTTTTTTTTTGGTTTGGACTGGAGTGTACTTTCGGGGGTTACAGCACCCTTAACGGTCAAGCCAGCCGGCCCTTTACTTATGACACAGGCGCACGCTTGGCACTACTTTGTTGATGCACGTGCGGCTACTGCGCACACAATTCACAAACACAGAAAATAATTTTTTTTTTGGTTTGGACTGGAGTGTACTTTCGGGGGTTACAGCACCCTTAACGGTCAAGCCAGCCGGCCCTTTACTTATCACACAGGCGCACGCTTGGCACTACTTTGTTGATGCACGTGCGGCTACTGCGCACACAATTCACAAACACAGAAAATAATTTTTTTTTGGTTTGGACTGGAGTGTACTTTGGGGGTTACAGCACCCTTTAACGGTCAAGCCAGCCGGCCCTTTACTTATGACACAGGCGCACGCTTGGCACTACTTTGTTGATGCACGTGCGGCTACTGCGCACACAATTCACAAACACAGAAAATAATTTTTTTTTTGGTTTGGACTGGAGTGTACTTTGGGGGTTACAGCACCCTTTAACGGTCAAGCCAGCCGGCCCTTTACTTATGACACAGGCGCACGCTTGGCACTACTTTGTTGATGCACGTGCGGCTACTGCGCACACAATTCACAAACACAGAAAATAATTATTTTTTTGGTTTGGACTGGAGTGTACTTTCGGGGGTTACAGCACCCTTAACGGTCAAGCCAGCCGGCCCTTTACTTATGACACAGGCGCACGCTTGGCACTACTTTGTTGATGCACGTGCGGCTACTGCGCACACAATTCACAAACACAGAAAATAATTTTTTTGTGGTTTGGACTGGAGTGTACTTTCGGGGGTTACAGCACCCTTTAACGGTCAAGCCAGCCGGCCCTTTACTTATGACACAGGCGCACGCTTGGCACTACTTTGTTGATGCACGTGCGGCTACTGCGCACACAATTCACAAACACAGAAAATAATTTTTTTTTTGGTTTGGACAGGAGTGTACTTTGGGGGTTACAGCACCCTTTAACGGTCAAGCCAGCCGGCCCTTTACTTATGACACAGGCGCACGCTTGGCACTACTTTGTTGATGCACGTGCGGCTACTGCGCACACAATTCACAAACACAGAAAATAATTTTTTTTGGGTTTGGACTGGAGTGTACTTTCGGGGGTTACAGCACCCTTTAACGGTCAAGCCAGCCGGCCCTTTACTTATGACACAGGCGCACGCTTGGCACTACTTTGTTGATGCACGTGCGGCTACTGCGCACACAATTCACAAACACAGAAAATAATTTTTTTTTTTGTTTGGACTGGAGTGTACTTTCGGGGGTTACAGCACCCTTAACGGTCAAGCCAGCCGGCCCTTTACTTATGACACAGGCGCACGCTTGGCACTACTTTGTTGATGCACGTGCGGCTACTGCGCACACAATTCACAAACACAGAAAATAATTTTTTTTTTGGTTTGGACTGGAGTGTACTTTGGGGGTTACAGCACCCTTTAACGGTCAAGCCAGCCGGCCCTTTACTTATGACACAGGCGCACGCTTGGCACTACTTTGTTGATGCACGTGCGGCTACTGCGCACACAATTCACAAACACAGAAAATAATTTTTTTTTGGTTTGGACTGGAGTGTACTTTCGGGGGTTACAGCACCCTTTAACGGTCAAGCCAGCTGGCCCTTTACTTATGACACAGGCGCACGCTTGGCACTACTTTGTTGATGCACGTGCGGCTACTGCGCACACAATTCACAAACAGAAAATTTTTTTTTTTTTGGTTTGGACTGGAGTGTACTTTCGGGGGTTACAGCACCCTTTAACGGTCAAGCCAGCCGGCCCTTTACTTATGACACAGGCGCACGCTTGGCACTACTTTGTTGATGCACGTGCGGCTACTGCGCACACAATTCACAAACACAGAAAATAATTTTTTTTTGGTTTGGACTGGAGTGTACTTTCGGGGGTTACAGCACCCTTAATGGTCAAGCCAGCCGGCCCTTTACTTATGACACAGGCGCACGCTTGGCACTACTTTGTTGATGCACGTGCGGCTACTGCGCACACAATTCACAAACACAGAAAATAATTTTTTTTTTGGTTTGGACTGGAGTGTACTTTCGGGGGTTACAGCACCCTTAACGGTCAAGCCAGCCGGCCCTTTACTTATGACACAGGCGCACGCTTGGCACTACTTTGTTGATGCACGTGCGGCTACTGCGCACACAATTCACAAACACAGAAAATAATTTTTTTTTTGGTTTGGACTGGAGTGTACTTTCGGGGGTTACAGCACCCTTAACGGTCAAGCCAGCCGGCCCTTTACTTATGACACAGGCGCACGCTTGGCACTACTTTGTTGATGCACGTGCGGCTACTGCGCACACAATTCACAAACACAGAAAATAATTTTTTTTTTGGTTTGGACTGGAGTGTACTTTTGGGGGTTACAGCACCCTTTAACGGTCAAGCCAGCTGGCCCTTTACTTATGACACAGGCGCACGCTTGGCACTACTTTGTTGATGCACGTGCGGCTACTGCGCACACAATTCACAAACACAGAAAATATATTTTTTTTTGGTTTGGACTGGAGTGTACTTTCGGGGGTTACAGCACCCTTAACGGTCAAGCCAGCCGGCCCTTTACTTATGACACAGGCGCACGCTTGGCACTACTTTGTTGATGCACGTGCGGCTACTGCGCACACAATTCACAAACACAGAAAATAATTTTTTTTTTGGTTTGGACTGGAGTGTACTTTCGGGGGTTACAGCACCCTTAACGGTCAAGCCAGCCGGCCCTTTACTTATGACACAGGCGCACGCTTGGCACTACTTTGTTGATGCACGTGCGGCTACTGCGCACACAATTCACAAACACAGAAAATAATTTTTTTTTTGGTTTGGACTGGAGTGTACTTTGGGGGTTACAGCACCCTTTAACGGTCAAGCCAGCTGGCCCTTTACTTATGACACAGGCGCACGCTTGGCACTACTTTGTTGATGCACGTGCGGCTACTGCGCACACAATTCACAAACACAGAAAATATTTTTTTTTTTGGTTTGGACTGGAGTGTACTTTCGGGGGTTACAGCACCCTTAACGGTCAAGCCAGCCGGCCCTTTACTTATGACACAGGCGCACGCTTGGCACTACTTTGTTGATGCACGTGCGGCTACTGCGCACACAATTCACAAACACAGAAAATAATTTTTTTTTTGGTTTGGACTGGAGTGTACTTTCGGGGGTTACAGCACCCTTAACGGTCAAGCCAGCCGGCCCTTTACTTATGACACAGGCGCACGCTTGGCACTACTTTGTTGATGCACGTGCGGCTACTGCGCACACAATTCACAAACACAGAAAATAATTTTTTTTGGGGTTTGGACTGGAGTGTACTTTCGGGGGTTACAGCACCCTTAACGGTCAAGCCAGCCGGCCCTTTACTTATGACACAGGCGCACGCTTGGCACTACTTTGTTGATGCACGTGCGGCTACTGCGCACACAATTCACAAACACAGAAAATAATTTTTTTTTTGGTTTGGACTGGAGTGTACTTTCGGGGGTTACAGCACCCTTAACGGTCAAGCCAGCCGGCCCTTTACTTATGACACAGGCGCACGCTTGCCACTACTTTGTTGATGCACGTGCGGCTACAGCGCACAAAATTCACAAACACAGAAAATAATTTTTTTTTTGGTTTGGACTGGAGTGTACTTTGGGGGTTACAGCACCCTTTAACGGTCAAGCCAGCCGGCCCTTTACTTATGACACAGGCGCACGCTTGGCACTACTTTGTTGATGCACGTGCGGCTTCTGCGCACACAATTCACAAACACAGAAAATATTTTTTTTTTTGGTTTGGACTGGAGTGTACTTTCGGGGGTTACAGCACCCTTAACGGTCAAGCCAGCCGGCCCTTTACTTATGACACAGGCGCACGCTTGGCACTACTTTGTTGATGCACGTGCGGCTACTGCGCACACAATTCACAAACACAGAAAATAATTTTTTTTTTGGTTTGGACTGGAGTGTACTTTCGGGGGTTACAGCACCCTTAACGGTCAAGCCAGCCGGCCCTTTACTTATGACACAGGCGCACGCTTGGCACTACTTTGTTGATGCACGTGCGGCTACTGCGCACACAATTCACAAACACAGAAAATAATTTTTTTTTGGTTTGGACTGGAGTGTACTTTCGGGGGTTACAGCACCCTTTAACGGTCAAGCCAGCCGGCCCTTTACTTATGACACAGGCGCACGCTTGGCACTACTTTGTTGATGCACGTGCAGCTACTGCGCACACAATTCACAAACACAGAAAATATATTATTTTTTTAGCACTTGGGGGGAGCACCCCTGATGGACAGAGCACCCCCTGGACAACACTACAGCACTCCTTTAGGATTGGGACACTGCACAGGACTTTGGAGTGGACACAGCCCCTATGGAGAACTGACTGCACAACACAGTCCAGCCAGCCCCTATGGACTTTGAAGTAGTGGACACAGCCCCTATTAACAACAGCAGCACAGCACAACACAGCCAGCCCCTATGGACTTTGAACTAGTGGACAACAGCAGCACTACACTACACTACACTACACAGCCCTAACTCCCACCCTCCCTCTTCACTGTCCACAGCCGAGTGAGAAAATGGCGCCGACGCGGGTACCTTATATAGGATCCAAAACCCACGAGACTCGGAAGGCGGGATGATGACGTTTTGCCTCGATTTCAGATCCGAGTCAGGCGGGAAAAGTCGAGCCTGACTCGGATCAGACTCGGATCGGGGGGGCTCGGGGGGGTTCGGATTTCAGAAATCCGAACCCGCTCACCCCTATTATATACCCACATGTCACACAATACAATCAATCAAGATACAGTCACATGATCTCTAATAACCAATTGGACTAATATATAGGCATTCACTGGAGGGAAAACCAATATATTTAATCGGTATGTAATCTGGAAGCCCGCGGTTGAAATACCGACCACCGGCTTTCCAACTGTGAAATCCCAGCATGGGACTAATGATAGGCATCTAAATATCGACGCCTATCAGCCCCATGCCAAAATCCTGACGCCCAGCATACCGAACGTGGGTAAGCCGGACATCAGGACCTGTTAGCCGTGGGGGAGGGGTTAGGTTTAAGGAGTGGGGAGGGAGGGATAGGTTTAGGCACCCCTGGGGTGAGGTTAGGGTTAGGCACTAGGGGGGGAGAGGTTAGGGTTAGACACCCCTAAGGGAGGGTTAGGGGGGGAGAGGGGAGGGTTAGGATACTTACCAGGCGCCATTGAGATATTCATCTGCTGGACTTCCGGCATCGGTATTTCATCCGCCGGACTTAGGTCTGGCGGTATGTCATACCGATTCCTATTTAATCATAGGTGCCATGTTTCAGCATGGTATACTACAGGCGCCATTTTGTTGTAGTCTTTACTAACAATAATTTAAAACAAACATTAAATTCTTACAAGTAATCAACCCATCGCTCACATCTTGATTGGTAAAAAACTTTTGATTTCATATACCTAAAACCACCTATATGTCAGTTTATATATTCCTTTTAGTAAAACATTATACTTTTAAATTACTACACTATGGTGCGCCTCCTTGTTTTCTCTTTTTGAACAAATATTTCACAATGTTAAAGAAAAAAACACCTCTAACAATAAAGGGAAAATGTACTGTCAAAAAACATAAAATTGCCAGCATGCCATACATCACCCGCAGTGGCAAGAAAGGGCTCAGGCCACGTCCTTCCTTTGCGAGTGATGTTCCTGCTACTGCCTATTGCAGAAGTCGGGGCTAAACAGAGTCAGGCATTTCTATAAAAACCTTGCATGCAACACCTTCTCGCTCTGAGTCTAAAGGTGTCAACTTTCAAATAGGCCGCATAGACTGTGTAATGGTTAGCATTACTGCTTCACAGCACTGAGGTTGTGAGTTTAATTCCCACTACGGCCCTGTGTGGAGTTTGTATATTCTCCCTGTGCTTGCGTGGGTTTCCTCCGGGTGCTCCGGTTTCCTCCCACATTCCAAAAATATACTGTTAGGTTAATTGGCTCCCAACAAAAAATAGACTACCTTTGCCATCAGTTACAACAAAGCACAGAGACTTTTGTAATGGTGTATTCCAGTGGGGATGAGCTAATAGTGTGGTAATGATGACATTTACACTTATTAGGGTGAGGATGATAATGACATCTTTAAACTGTAGAGATGATTAACAACACTGTTAAGTCCATTGGTAACTTGTTAAGTGGGGCCCAAACAATCCAAACACTTCTGACAAAAAAGTTTCAGTCCCTGTTGCTGAAGTGCTTGGTTTGTTAAACTGTGCATGTCCTTTTTAATATACAACATAAAGGGGATGAGAGGGCCCAAGGAAAATTCCATCTTACACCTCTTTTCATTATGGGCTTTGCTAAAATTGTGTGTGTTTGATAGGCAATATACTGTATAATACTGTAATTTACTAGGGAATACATGTTCTTTTGTAATGCCATCCATCACCAGCTTCTTATCTGGGCATATAGGCCCAGTTTCATGCAGCTTCTCAGAAGATAGAGTAGTAGTATCAAATCATAATTAATAATTATTAAATTTGACTAGGCTGTTACTCTACCTTGAATCCTGAGAAATCAATCTCATTGGGATTTTGGTTGCTTGTTTTTAATTTTTCTGATTTTTTTATAGTTAAATTATTAACACTAATAAATTAATCAATCAATTAATTGATCTCATTGTGATTTTAGATTTTTGTTGTTTAATAGTTTGCTCCATTTATCTTTTTTCTTTATAGTTATGTTCTGTAATCAATCAATCAATTAGCCGTAACCTGGCTTCCACTAACACTGCAACCTCCATTTACCTGTGCTGGCCTCAGGCCTCTGATCTATGACTAATGATTAATTTGATTAATGAAAACATTCTATAGCATCATATAGTTTATATTAAACTGCCATCCTGTTTGCCACTGCAGTGCCACTATGTTTTCTAGATGTGCTATATTATTTTTTTAATTGACATGTGTTTGTGCCGCTGCTCTGTTGCTTTGTTTAGCCAGTCACCTCGCTGCAGCCTTTGGCCAATATGACTGGAAATTACTGGAAACTAATGTTATTGAAGTTAATAATACTGTAGGAACAAAGGCAGGCCCAAATTACATGATTTTAGCTGTGTTTTTATAAATGTTTAAAGAAATCCAGATACAAAACCAAACAATTGAGGGTGGCTTTGGCAAAATCTAAATCAAAACATGGGGGTCCACACCTTGGAGAGAGATAAACTGGAGAAGTTCCTTAAAGCAACCAATCAGCTTCTAACTGTCATTTATCTAGCACAGTCTATGAAATGACAGTTAGAAGCTGATTAGTTGCTATGGGCAACTTTTCCATTTTATCTCTCTCAAAGGTTTGTAAGTAGTTGAAATGAATAGCCTCAGTGACATGCAGGTTGCACTAGGTGACACCAACCGAGGAGGTTACACCAATGCAACAGAGCTCCTCTGCTATATCGGTGTCACCCCCTCATATGGTGTCACCAAGCAACGGAGATTCATGTTTTACCTGGAGATGTTGGGGGCTGCCCTGCAGCTTCTGGAGCACCTGGCAGGCCCCCAGCATGACATGAATGGGGGCATGACGCACAGTCATGCCATCAAAATATCATACAACTGGGGGTCTGACTTCACGAGCATGAGAGCATAACCCCTTCCGCAAACGGGGGTGTCAGGCTGGAATAGTCGCACTGGGTGTAATATATAATATTATCACAGGAGATAGATGCCTTGCGTCCCTCAGCCAGTGGAAGATCGGAGGAGGGTGTGGTTGGGGGGGGGTCATTGGGGAATCAGTGCGACCACTCTCCCCCACACAGCAGACAGCAGGCAAGCAGAAGAGACTGCAGGAAGAGGTCTCTACACATTTCTCCTCCTCCAATTGTTTCAGTGGCTTCCTCAGGAAACAGTGATGCTCGGATTCTGCACCAGTTCTTTTAAGCCCAGTAATCAGAGTCATACGAGGTGTCTGGAAGTCTGGAAGTGCTGGCCGGTCAAACATCGATATTATCCCGCAGGGATTTTTACTATTTGAGCCTGAGAAGGTGAGCGGCAGCGGTGAAATATTGCCTACAACATCCCAGGCTCAGCATCACTCGGACCACTTAAGGGCAAACAATGGCGGTGAGATACCAATTCTAAATACTTTTACACTGCTCTCTGCACTCTGTGGCTGTGTACAACGTATGCCGCGAACTGGGAGTGGCGGTGTTGAAAGCTAAAGTACAGAAGTTACTAGACTCTTTCACTATTTACAAGCCCTCCATACTAAAGTTCAATAGGAGAAGCAGGATTTTTATAAACCAGCAGACCACATACATTTTTGGTGATTTCTTGCAATTTTAGAGACACCAAAACGAGCATCCATTATCTCCCATGTGTCAATAATTCAGACATTGGGCTCCATTTACTAACGAGTTTAGGGTCTTAAAACTACTTTTATGTGTTAAATAACATATATTTTTATTTATTATTGCAGATAGAGCTGTTTTTAAGCAGCGCTATCAGTACCTCGCACCCTCGTAGATCATGGCAAGATTTGTTATTTACGAATGAGCGATATTTGTCAAAATAGCGCTCGTTAACTTTATGACACACGTCAGTGTGTGCCCTGCACTCTCCTCTCCGGCACCCGGATGAATGCCCAGCATGTAGTGAGACTCCCGGGTTTCTATGGAAACACCCGTTGGCAGCAGCCTTCCCTGTCCAGCAAACAACATCTTGTGCTGGGCTGGGAAACTGGGTAGCTGCCACAGCCAAGCAGGGTTCGTGGAGTGCACCCATGCAATTAGCCGGCCGGGAAGCACCGCACACAAAAAAACCCCATATAGATTCCGGTGTCCAGTCTCACTGCGCATGTCCCAAACAAGGATTCAAATATCGTTTTTCAGCTAAGCTGACATAGAGAAACAGCGATGACAGGGAAAATAACATTAGGGCTTGCTGCGGACATGGGCAATAATAAATAAAGGCAATAAAATGATAAATAACACAGCGAGTGAAAAACATATTTCGCACTACCCTTAAAACTCGTTAGTAAATGGAGCCCTTAATGACGACTGAATGAGAGTCTGCACGTCTATTTGAAGATCTCCAGCCTACTAGATATCCTTTATATTTAGTAACTGTCTAAGATGTGCCAATTGTAAAGACCAAAGAAATGCTGCGGCCATAACTTGCTCATATAAGTGGATACAAGTTACTGTTACTGTCTAGTAAGACACAAATTACCTGGCAATATAGTATTCAATTGTTCTCTTCTTTTCTCCTATAATCTGCAGACATATATCGTGATTGATTGTTTGCTATAAGTGAATATTGATTTTTTATTGTATTTTATGTTTTATGTTGATATGATGTAATGTCAATGGAATATACAGTATATAGATTTTTTTTAGAAATTCTTATGTAATTAAATTCAGACACCTGACATCGCTTTGAACTATCTTTTTTTGTTTACTCTATTTTGTGGGTGGGTATATTTCCCACCTTTGTTTCATATACAGCAGTTAGAACTAGTCTGTATAATATAATTCACCTAGCAGGTGCAGTGCCAGATTTTTGAGTGTTTACTGTATAAATGAATATCATTATTTGCGCAATATTAGTAAAACAGCAGCCCACTAAACATTTTAAAAGGGCTTCTCATTAGCACCCTAAAAGAACATGGTTAATACGAAGATAAAATGTCACAATAGGCGCTTGTACTAAAAAACATATTCTGGTACGGTATGTAAATAAATATTAATCACCCTATTTAAAAGCGTGTTTTCTGTGCACTTGAATCACCGAGAAGTTATTATCCAGGAGGTGTCCTATTCATATGATCAATAGGATATTTACCACCAAATTCAATCTGAAAAATAGGAATGTATACCCCTCTTTTCAGATACCCCACGGTAAATGAGTTTGGGGAGATACACAGAAGAAAGTGCTAGTGCAGAGACCTTTTTGTAAAAGGGTAAATATGATTTAAAAATAATGCACTCACAATAGACATATAAAAACAGGCATATAGTACTCATATATGAATAGAATACTCATGGTCCAGTCGGCTAGTGAGCCTCTGCCTATGTGTACCTGGCGCTGCTTCTCGCAGCTGCTGGGAAATCATTACAGCGATGTGACCGCTGTGTCCTCAGTGTGTACACGGTGGCTGCAGAGAAGAACAGCCACCGGTTTAGTGAAGCCAGCACAGCCCGCTGTTAGCATGAATACCCGGCAGATGCAGAAAGGAGCAGCCGACTGGGAATCAGCAGCCCCAGCACCCATCATCTGCACCGATAATAATCAATATATGTATATTTTCAAATTTTTTTTTTCTTTTCTTTTTTTACAAATTTTATTTATTTTATTTTACTTTTTTTATATATAAAAAAGTGTTGGATAAGCTTTACTTATTGTTCTTGACCTTATTCAAAAACCTGACAATTTCTGAGTGTTTTTTGGAAAAAATATTAGTCAGTTAAGTGGTTAAGAACTGGTGAAACTGTGGTTCACTATAACTATGTTATGGTGCACAGGAGGGTCAAGAGGGGGGGGGGGGGTGGGTACTAATTACCCGGGCCTAGGCTTGCTGGAGGGGCCCAGTGGGGGCCCGTGTCCGTCGTGGTCCCCCCTCCTCCCTGTCAGCTGAGAAGCCCCCCCCCAGCGTGCAGAGCCGCAACAATGTTTTTTTTTCTTAAGGGGCGGGCGATTAGGCCATACCCCTGGCCCAGCTCTTGGCAGCTCTGATGGTGCATAGCGTCTGATTTTATCAAATTTTTATTGGTAGTGAGCAGAGCAGTAGAGGCGATCGCTGACCCGGGTACCTCCAGCCAGCCCGGCAGGTAAGTAGTACCCACTCCTTCCACCCTTGGTGCCCCTTGTGATTGGCACTGATTTCGCCTATCATAAAATATGGACAAACAGGAGCACAACCCTGTCCACCACCGCAGAACTGGATAAGCACAATTTACTTAATTTAATATTTTTTGATGTTTTCCTCAATAAGAAACTTTTGGCCTAAGAGTGTCGTGAAACAAATTATGGTACTCTAGGACCCTGTGATTCAAGAACGTTTGGGAACCACTGGGTTAAGAATTTGCCTTACATGCTAGCCACCAGATTGATGTCTGCATTGTGTACTGTTCACCAGCATTACGCCTGCTCTATACTGAATGTCACTGTAGATGATTGTGTTAGCAGCAGTGACCAAATATAATTCATTGGCTAGATAAGGTAAGATTTATTTAATCAAACACAAGCATCTCCCAAAACCAGCTATGAATCTGCCTGCACCTACTGCTTTTATCTGGCTGTAAATCTGTCAATGGCTGTATATCCTGGGAAAATAAGGACTAGAAATCTAAACATTTTCACTGCTTCATACTGGTTTTATCTCTTGGTTCCAAATCTTATCAAACTGCTGTTTTTTCCTGTCAGAATTTAGTTTTTTTATTGTATATTTTATGTTTCTTTACGATTTATTACAAAACAAAATCCCCCATATTGCAGTACACTGCGCCATTTTGTGGAAAGAAGAACGGAGTTGTTTCCTTCTAAAAGCTTGTTCAGCATTGTCTCCCCTATGCCAGAATTCATACTGTACCATGGGCCGGTGTCATTACGGATCGCTCTTGCAATCGCAGATGCAATTGCGCACGCAGGTCCATTGCGAAAATATGCGAATGATTGCAATCGCAAAGCTATTATAGAGACGCCCAAAGCTAGCATATAGACGCCCACTAACGCTTCCTCACATGGGTAATACTTTGCAATCCTGGGTATACATCAGGAACATCAGTAACATCGGCCCCTCATGCACAATTACAGCAGGTCTGACTTCAGAAATTACTAACCTCATCACACGCAGTGAGTACTCAAGCTACGTATGCTGTCGCAGTGGTGAATTAATACACGCCCCTGTAACGGCGTTCAAACATACTGACACCTCTGCGTTTTGCCGACCACCACCCCGTCAACACCTCCAAACGCTCTCTTCCTGTCAATCACTTTGCAATGGGTCTGCGTAGTCTCTGCGATCGCATGAACAATCACAGTGGAGCCATCGCACATGCGCAGTACGCAACAATCGCAAGTCTGCATTCGTAATCGCAATAGCAATCCATAATGAATTAGGCTATATGTGCTTTTTTCTTTTTATTTTGTAGTGCCCTGTCCCACAGCTGTATTTATTACAACCATAGACAGCACTTTGCCAGCTCAAAATATATTTTGTTCTAGTACAGACAGGAGGAGGGGAGGAGGGGAGGAGGGGAGGAGGGGGTGCATGGATGGAGTAGTTAGAACATTTGGGTGCATGATAAGTTAACTAGAGTAGTTTGTGTATTTAAAGCCTTGGGCATACTTGCTGACTTTGCTGCCTCCTCCTCTGGGAGGGGGCAGACAGGTCAGCAAAGAGGAGATGTGGTGGCCCTAAAGATTAGCTGTGCAGGGGGTGTGGCGGCACGATTGCTTCATCAGGGACAAAAGACATTGTATAGTTGGGGCGGGACTACGATGATGCGAATAAGCATGAATTGCATCAACACCCCCCCGGACTGCCCACTCTATAAGTGGGTGGCCACTTGGGGCGAAGCAAGCGGGTGGAGGGGGGGTGCGGGTGACTAGAAGGGGGTGCTGGTTACTTGCCCACTATTCCGGGTGCCTTGAGTAGGCAAGTATGGCCCTCGGCAGCATCGATTTTGTATACTTTCCAGCCCTCCCTTGTCTGTTCTTCTAGGGCACGTCCATAGAAGGGTTTACTCGCAGCAGCATATGCTACGGTACACTATGTCGCGCACTGTGATCGCACCATGCTATCCTATGGAGGCACGAGTGCGAGCACAGTGCGCATATCCGCTCGCGGGCTCTTGCCTCGTGCCATGCATGCTGCGATTTGCTGCGTAAGCAGCAACGATGTAGCAGGACACATCTGTACTAAGCTCTGGAAAGTGATAAATTGGAAAGTGATAAACTACCAGCCACTCAGCTCCTAACTGTCAACTTACAGGCTGTATTTGAAAAATGACAGTTAGGAGCTGATTGGTTGGTAGTTTATCACTTTCCAAATAATCACTTTCCAGAGCTAAGTACATCTGCCCCTTATACACATAACTTCGAACATTATGAATGTCCAAATCGGGTCATGGAGTCATGGCATGGCAAGGAGAGGGCTATATTATAGTGCCCGTGGTCATACATCAGTGGGTATACGTAGCATTTCTGTGCTGCTATGCCACACCCAACCTCTGGTCCTCATCCTAACACACCTTGACTTGTTGTATAAGATGGCAGGACAGTCCTATCAAATCGGGACGGCTCAGCAGAAATGAGATGGTTGGGAGGACCAGTAGGACTTTTCTTGGTCTTTCCCCCGGCAGCCTGAGGATTACAATCCACCCCTAGTGTGATCTAACAAGTGCACTGCCGGTTGTGAAAAGTGCTTAGTGCACATGTGTAGCCTCGCCAGGAAGAAAATAAATGAATGACAAAAAGCCTTTTGCTGGAGTGTTATGCCTAGGCAATTTCATCTGCAGGAGAAGACCCTTTTTTGAAGAGGGTCACACAGGGAATCTGTATAATAATAATAATAATAATAATTATTATTATTATTATTATTATTATTATATCACCCCTATTCATTTGCAGAGTGGATTCTCTCAATAATTAGATGCCTGTGGAATCATATTATGTGCTTCCACTATATTAATTGAACAGTTAACCAATGTTAATATATTTCAGACATTAATTAAAAATGGCATCCATACCCACAGTATGTGGGAAATAATCTCCTATTGATACCAAACAAACAAATAGTGAAACAATTGTCTTATCACTAAGGATGTGCGCCGGACCATTTTTGCTGGATTTGGATTTGGTTCTAATTCGTTGTCCGGCTTTTGATTTGGATTTGCCAAACTGCGGTGACTGGCTTTGGATTTGGATTTGGATCTTTTTACAAAAATTGACAAAAAAAAGCTAAAATCACATAAATTGGGCTTTTTTTTCTTCCTAGAGTATTATTAACCTCAATAACATTAATTTCCAGTCATTTACAGTCAATTTAGACCACCTTACAGTTTAAATTATAGTTTTCAACATTATTGGCCAAAGGTTGCAGTGAGCTGACTGGTTACCAAGCGAAAAAGCAGCAGCACAGACACCACAGTTTAAAGCACATCTATGACACATTGCCACACAGCAGTGGCAGAAATGAAAAGTAGTGCACCCACCCAGTGGGGTACGGCCAGCAGAGTCACAGAACTTGTTTACAAAGTGGGCTACGGCCCTAGGAGTCACAGTGCACAATCTTATTCACATTACACCGCACATAGGCCCTGATTCACATTATACCATAAAGTAGTGTCTCTTATTCATGTTACGACACACGGTAGTGCTCCTTTTACACAATGCCCACAGTAGTGACCCTTTTACACAATGCCCACAGTAGTGACCCTTTTACACAATGCCCACAGTAGTGACCCTTATACACAAAGCCCACAGTAGTAATGCGCCTTATACAATGCCCACAGTAGTAGTGCCACCTATACAATGCCCCCAGCAGTGGTGTCCCATACACAATGCCCCCGGTAGTGGTGCCCCTATGCAGTCCCCTTAGTAGTAGGGCCCCCTATGCAGTGCCCCCAATAGTAGTATGCCCCCATTAGCAGGTCTCCAGTAGTAGTGCCCCCATTAGAATGCCCCCAGTAGTATGCCCCCCAGTAGTAGTGCCCCCATTAGCAGGCCCCCAGAAGTAGTGCCCCCATTAGCAGGTCCCAAGTAGTAATATGCCCCCAGTAGTAGTATTGCCCCCATTAGCATGCCCCCCAGTAGTATGACCCCCATAGCAGGCACCCAGTAGTAGTGCCCCCATTAGTAGTATGCCCCTGAGTAGCAGTGCCCCCATTAGCATGCCCCCCAGTAGTACGCTCCCCAGTAGCATTGCCCCCTGTAGCAGTGCCCCCAGTAGTATGCCCCCCAGTAGTAGTATGCCCCCCAGTAGCAGTGCCCCCAGTAGCAGGCCCCCAGTAGTAGTGCCCCCATTAGCAGGCCCCCAGTAGAAGTGCCCCCATTAGCAGGCCACCAATAGTAGTATGCCCCCCAGTAGCAGTGCCCCCATTAGCATGCCCCCAGTAGCACCCCCTTACAAACACACATATAAAAAAAAAAAAACGTACCTGAATCCCCGCTCCTGCCGCCGTCCACTCTGCTCTGCTGTATTATGCACGGAGGGAGCCGGAAGACAGAGCTCATGAGTGAGCTCCAAGCGGCTCCCTCCGTGCAGCAGCCAATGAGAGTCTGCCTGACTCTCATTGGATGCTATTACAAACACACAGCTGCTGCTGGCGGCTGTGTGTTTGTGTCTGTGTAGGGAAGACCGCTATTACAGCGGTCTGCCCTACACTAGAGGAGCCCTGACGTCAGATTCTCTCGTGAGAATCCTACATCAGGAGGCCGCCGTTCGGCCCCGAACGGGGATCTGAGTCAGGCGGGGAACACCCGAACAGAGTTCAGGTGGACTCGGATCCCCTATGTTCGGAGTAGTTCGGATTCCACAGAATCCGAACCGCTCATCTCTGCTTATCACACTATCGAGTAGTAAAGACTTAAACTACAAACATGGTCTATATTGTAACAGTGATAAGGTAATTAGTGTAGCAAATTGTAGGCAGGGCTATTTGTCTGGAAAAATAGGTTCAGGAACTGTGGGTGGGGCTACTGGAGGTGGAGCTATAGAAAAATAATTTTATATATATATATATATATATATCTCAATAGTTTATAATTTTCAAAATATCTTCATATTTTGAAAGAGGCTGAAAATAGAATTATCAGCCTGACTGATAATGATGCTGAGCGAGTTCTGTTTGGTCAACTGGAATTTGCTGAGTTACCAGCGGAAGCCCCAGTAGACATCTTAGGCTGTTAAAATTGAGGAAAAGAGAAATTGATTTAACTTTGCATGGCCAGTTTCTCTCTGAATATTTCAGATCCAAAAAAATTCCTAGCGGATTTTGTGTGTCTAACACCCTCACCATCGGCCCGGAATAATCCAGATTTTCGCAGCTGATGGTGTGGGGTGTTGAATAAATGTTTTCTTGATTTACTTCTTTTGTTGATCGAGAAGGTTGGGAGTGAATTGAGTAAACTCAAACCTGAGATTAAAAACTTCTGTGACAGTTATCATAAATGTTTGGTTGATGATAAAACTGAGAAATGGTTTGATAGATTACAGACTAACCTTGATAATTTTAATAGTGAGTTACTTGCATTCAAGAGACGTAAGTTGGAGACTGTAAATAATGATTATAAAGAGCATTCCGTATATAAATGGTTGACCGTTGACTCAAAGAGTTCTAGACAATGTAGACAGCCGTGAGTTACTCACACTAGACGTTTTAATAGACCTGATTTTTACTCATTCCAGTCAGCCTCTGAGTCTGACTCTCAACAGAGCCTGCCCCCGAAAGAGCCTTTTTTAGGTGTGAGCAGGCGTCAGGAAGAAACTGGACGAGGACTAGACCCCACCCGAGAAGAGGTGGGCACAAAAAGAAAAAGATGCAAAAAATAGATATAGACCTTATATTTAATATGCTGTCACACTCATTAAGTAACAGTTAAATCTCCTTGTTAAATAAAGGCTTATCGTTTGTTCCTCTCCAGAAACATAGTGAATTCCAGTGGGCTGTCGACCATTACAAAACGGGTAGGCAGTTTAGATTACGTGAATTTTTTGGTAACAAGCATGAACTTCCCTATAAGGATATCCTACCTATTCTCAGACAACCTAGCTCTTTGACCATAACACGACGAATTCGTGTATTAACACTTATCAGTGGTTGACTGATGTCAATCATAAGAACAATTGTAAAACCTACTTTGACAATCTAACCACAGATGAACGTAAGGCTTTGAAAAGTTTACAACAAAAAACGCGATCTGGTGGTATGGCCTGCCAATAAAGGTGGAGCCATTGTCATACAAGATTTTATTGATTACGATGCAGAGATATGTAGACAATTGTCTGACTTTACCACATACAAAAGATTGACGTATAATCCTACAAATTATATCAAAAGCAAAGTGGATAACATTATAGATGATGTCCTCCATCGATGGTTAGATGAAACAATTTCATGTTTGTCCAATTTTGTACACACTGCCTAAGGTGCACAAAACCTTTATAAAACCTCCTGGACTCCCGATAATATCGGCTCAGAAGTCTATTCTACAACCATTAGCACAATATCTGAATGGCTTTTTTGCAGGTCTTTGCTGATCAGATACCCACTTACTGTACATCAAAGACACAAGAGATTTTATCTGCAAGTTGAAGGATGTGGGTGAGATCCATGTGTGTACAGTATGTTATTTGCTACCATCGTTGTTGGGTCCCTCTACACTGTCATCCCGCATGATGACGGTGTAGATGCAGCATGGAAATCTCTCATGTATGTCCAAAATGTAACATCTATGCCTCCGATTGAGTTCATGTTAGATCTTCTTAGATGTGTTTTGAAATACAACTATTTTCAGTATAAGGATGGTGTGGCCGGACTCAGGCCACACAGGGTTAATGGCTGCCACAGCACTGAAGGGGTTAACCCCTGTGCTGTGCCGCCATTTTTAAAAGGACAAAAAGGCGCCAGGCGCCCATTCTAAATGTATACCCTGTGCTACGAGCTGAGTGTTAATAAGTGTGTTTTTTAATGTTTTATATGTCGCAGCCAGGACCCACTGCACTGGGGGAGTGTAGGTAGAGTGTGGCTGCACGCTGGGAGCCACTGCGACCAGCACTGAAACAGTTACGGTCCCAGTGAGGACACAGTTTAAAAGCACACTGCACACAGTTTATAATAAACTGTATTAAAATATATATGTATTGCTGTAATGCACTGCAGCTGCTCTGCAATGCATTAGTGCATGAAGCAACGTATATTTAATAGGCTATGCACTATATGGTTTTTAAAATGTATATTTTGTAGAGAAAATGCACTTCTTGAATATATGCCTGAATATGACATGACCTGCCTCTGTGTCTGCAGAAACTAGCAGGAGGTCTGATGAATAGGAAGACCTGTTGTGGTCAGTGAACTCTGGCTGGAAGGTTTCTGTTTGAAGGTGTGAATGGTGTTATATAGCCAAACACTTCAGTTACAGAACTTCCTTTGAAAAGACAATTTGTTTTATAGGAACATTTTGGATGTCACTGAATGTGTTAAGGTTGGGAATGCCAAGCTGATTGATACTTCCACTGGGAAGGATGAATGTCATTTACTATTTCCTGTGAAATGTTATATCAACATGTTATACAGTTACACTGTATGATAAATCAGTTTTGTTTAGGTGTGGGTGACTCCTTTGAAATGTAATATGTTGTTAATTTACATTTTGTGAGCTAGCATGATTGGCTAGAAGGAACCCAGGGTGGACTTACCCCTTGTGGCACTGTGCCCTGAGTGGCATAAAAGGAGGCTTCGTGCCTGGTAAAATTGTACAACCCTGTAACTTCTTTGAGGAGAACTGCTGACTTGATAAGAATTCTGTATGCTAATTATTTCACTTCATTCGGAAGGTTGAGTCTTCTTTAAGACTGTGAGCAATAAAACACCATTTGCCTGACTCCAAGTTCAAGCCCTCTGGCAAGCTACCGTGCAGACCTCGTCCATTGCGAGGGATCAGGAGGAATCAGCCGACACCAATCAGGGGGTGTAGCCGCAGCTAGTCAAACGCATACACAGCAGAAGCAGTTCCAAACACCGATGGTAGAGTTTGGTGGTGGCAGCATCGTTACACAACCACGGCGCAGTGGGCGGAGTCAGTGACAGGTGGTCACTGACGGTGATTGGGATTCCAAAAGTGCTAACCCGTGACCAGGGCCGGCCTAGACGAAAGGCATCCGGTCACAGATGGGTTTTATATGCAAGTCTCAGGGACTGCGATGGGGTCAAATGTGCCCCTATGTATGCTAACATTTACATGCACTTCTTTGAGCAGACCTACATTCTCCCCAAGTATGGAAAAAATATTATGTATTTAAAACATTTTATAGATGATTTATTTATGATTTGGTCTGGTGATCATGACAGTTTTGTGGCAATGATGAGTGAGCTCAGTGACCTACCCTTCCCGATTAAGTTCACATATACAGTCAACAATGAACGTGTGGATTTTTTTGATTTGGCTGTATTTAGGATTGATACAAAGATTGCTACTACTTTGTTTTGTAAAATGACGGACCACAATACATTATTGCTTGCAACTAGTTTTCACCCTGAACATCTTAAATCTAGTCTTCCTGTGTCACGATTCCTACATGTTTTGAGAAATAACAATGAAACTGATATAGCCAAACTTCAGTTACATGAGATTGAACTACGCTTTTTAACAACAAGGATATTCTCATAAGGTTGTTCAGTCATGCCTCTGTTAAACGGACCAAGAGAAATTGAAGAATCACATTATCTTCTCCAGTCTATATGACACTCATGCCAACAGTGTTCAAAAGGCTATCCACAAGAACTGGAAGATTGTAAGAACTGATACATC
Organism: Taudactylus pleione; assembly: GCA_031769625.1. Lineage (NCBI taxonomy): Eukaryota > Metazoa > Chordata > Amphibia > Anura > Myobatrachidae > Taudactylus > Taudactylus pleione. Next base: position 8,054,030 of record JAUIMM010000104.1, on the reverse strand, counting down.
TCTGCCATTAAAGGATAAAACTCCTCTTCTATCCCTACATAAAGGGGCAAGCCTTAGGCAACTTCTGATGAGACCAACATTATGGAAGTCCCCATCTAATGTCAAGGAAATGCTCACAGGATGCTTTCGGTGCATTAACTGCACAACCTGTCGGAGTATGAACATTGGCAATACATTTAAACAACCCCATACAGGGAGATCGATTAAAATTAGACACAGACTGACATGTACAAGTGAGTTTGTAATCTATATGCTAACCTGCCCTTGCTCCCTGGTATATATTGGCCTCACAATGAGACCCTTCCGTGAACAGCTGGCTAATCATCGAAATTCAGTTTGACAAGCATTGACCACTGGGGTCAGCAATAAGCCCGTGGCGAATATTTTTTTACTAACGGGCGTGCGCTCCAGCATGGTCTGAGTAGTGACACTCTAATTGCATGGCTCTCACCCTGTAAGTATTGCCTCTGTTATTTAATCCTTGATGGTTGTGTGGTATTGTTGCACTTTATCTGATGGATATATATATATATATATAATATATATATTTTAGTACTTAGAAAAGAAGGCACTCAAAATAGACTTTAAAATAAAACTTATCTTATGGAAAGCACATTTTGGCCAAGAACATTACGTCATGGTTAATGAGAGGTTCAGGAAGTGAGTTTCTGCTTGGAACTCAGTTCCTGCTGAAAAATAGCTCTGCCTATAGGTATCCATGTTTGACTTAGACTAGGTCAGAGCCAATACCCATGTCACCCGGACTGGCACTGCACTAGCATCAGAACTGCAGTCGCACAGTTCCTCAAGTCCTGATGTAGTGAGGGCAGAGCCTGATATAATTCTCACAATTATTATTGTATCACTCTGCTCATATACCATATACCTATTTTGTTTGCCACCACCTGTGGGAATAAAAGGGTCCACAGGTCCACAAACATTCTATCACAATTGCGCAGTCTCTCTGCGACACAAACTGGCACTGAGTTAGTTGGTTTACCTCTGCTTCTAGCAATAAAAAATAGTCATAGCATAACCTTAGAGATCTAATGGCTTCTTCAAAGACTGGAGAAGGAACACTATATTTACAAAATACTTACAACCCCCCCCCCCCCTTCCTTAGTGATATCAAGACCGAGTCCCAGATGAATGGCTGGCCAGTTAATAACCCAGGGTCCATGCCATTACCTCCAAAGTAACTTTTAACCAAAGTACAAATAACTCTACATAATTTCCCTTGTGTAGTTGCCTCATAAAATATGCTATGTCATACTTACCTACTCTCCCGGAGGTTGTGGGAGACTCTCAATTTTCTGGGTTGCCCTCAGCAGCCCAAATACTTACTTATTTTGAAATTCTGTCACCACAGAGAAGGATTTAAAAATAGGTATGTATGTGGTACGTTTACATTAAACTCTATTATTTAAGCTGTGAACTGCTCTGGAATGTGTAAATGGATTAGATATTTAATTTCTCCCAAACCATATGTTTAAGGAGCCCCCACATCAAATCTATCCAGCACACACATGTCAGGTATTTTCCTATGATTTTTGAAGCTTGCAGCTATTAAAGAGATATACATTTTTACATCAAGACTGGTAACATATTGTTTTGGTCTTTGTTCTTGATTGAAGTTTTAGCACACCACTGCTATTTGAATGCTCTTTTTGGTGCTCAGAGATGGCTTTCATGTACAATCTAATCAGGTCCAAGTCCTCTATATGTAGACATGGATGAAATGACTTTTGTTTACCCATCTTCTGTCCAGGTAATTGATTTTCCTGCTGACAGGATACCATCATTGATACATACTAATTAAACTACACAAGTCCCCCTCAGGTTTCCTGAGTGGGATTAAAACTCCTATTTATCTGCGTGGGCAGAATTATAACAGAATCTCAAAAGAACATAACTTGCAATAGGACCAGATATTCCTATAATCTCTACATTATTTATTATATTTATATGCCTATAGATTGTAAGCTTACGAGCAGGGCTTTCTTACCTATATATCTGTGTGTTATTAACCAGTTTTGTTCTATTTATGTTTCCTTTTGTAAAGCGCAACGGAATATGCTGCGCTATATAAGAAACTGTTATTAATAATAAATAAAATAATTATATTTATTTATATAGTACCAATATATTCTGCTGCATTTTACAATTGTGGCAGTACAACATTCTGTATTGCTGCATCAACATTATGGTAAGCAAACAAGGAGCCAAATGTAATAGGTTGAGAGTTTAGAAGATGTGAGAGTTTAGCAGTAAACTCTCTCTTTATTACATTGGTCGAGTTGCATTTTCAAAATTTGAAAACATCTGGATGAGAGTTTAAATTGTGAGAGTTTTTTGAGTCTGAAAAACATGCGCGTTTGTATGTTCTCGGACTCTATTATATTGGCCAAGTTTAAAAAGTGTGAGAGTTTACTCTCACATTTTCTAAACTCTCACCCTATTACATTTAGCCCAAGTAGTCTGATTCCAAGTAGAGATGTGCGCCGGACCATTTTTGCTGGATTTGGCTCTGATTCGTCTTCTGGATTTGGATTTGCCAAAGCGCCGTGACTGGTTTTGGATTTAGAAATTTTACAAAAATTGACAATAAAAGCTCAAATCACATAATTTGGGCTTTTTTTGTTCCTAATGTTATTAACCTCAATAACATTAATAACTAGTAATTTATAGTCAATTTAGACTACTTCACAGCTCACAAAATTGTTTCCAACATTATTGGCCAAAGTGAGCTGCAGTGAGCTGGCTGGTTACTAAGCGTCAGAGCAGCGGCACAGACAACGCAGTTTAAAGCACATCTATGAAACATTGCCACACAGCAGTGGCAGAAATGAAAGGTAGTGCAAGATGGAATAGTCCTTGGGCCCTCCCACCCATCCAGTGGGGTACAGCCAGTAGAGTCACAGTACTTGTATACACAGTGGGCTATAGCCCAAGGAGTCACAGTGCTTGTATACACAGTAGGCTATAGCCCAAGGAGTCACAGTGCTTGTATACACAGTGGGGTATGGCCAACAGAGTCACAGTGCTTGTTTGCAAAGTGGGCTATGGACCAAGGAGTCACAGTGCTTATATATACACAGTGGGGTACGGCCCAAAGAGTCACAGTGCTTATATATACACAGTGGGGTATAGCCCAAAGAGTCACAGTGCTTATATACACAGTGGGGTACGGCCTAAGGAGTCACAGTGCTTGTATACTATACTTGCCTACTCTCCCGGGACTGACGGGAGCCTCTCAAAAATTGGGTGCCACTCCCGACACCCCGCAAGACTAGGCAAGTCTCCCGGAATGGCTGCTGGCACCCTGCAAACCCCCGCACCAGCCGCAAAAGTGGGCGGTCCAGGGGGGGGCAATGACGCGATTCACGCTGAATCGTGTCATCGTAGCCCCACCCCCTGCTTTGTAATGCCAGTAATATTGGTATTATAAAGCGGGGGGCGGGGCCACTATGACACGATCGCGTTGGCACGCCCCCGGGCCGCCCACTTGAACCGCCCCCACCCTCCCTGCTGGACGAACCTGCCAGCCTGCTCCCGGATCCCCCTGCTGACATGTCGGCAAGTATGTTGTATACACAGTGGGGTATAACCAACAGAGTCACAGTAATTGTATACACAGTGGGCTACGGACCAATGAGTCACAGTGCTTGTATACACAGTGGGGTACAGCTAAAAAAAAACAACAGTTTTTTTAAACTTTTTTAACACTGGAGCAGATGGGCACAAGTACAGCACAGCATACATCAGCATGCCTTGTACACACAGCCACTTGTGAGTCTGGACACAGCCACTTTAATCAGCAGAGTATAGCGCAGCATACATCAGCGTGCAGTGTGCCCCCTACAGTCACTTTACCAGCACAGCCACTTGTGAGTTTGGATACAGCCACTTTAAAGAGCAGAGCAGTGCGCAGCATGCAAGTGAAATGAAGCTGAGACCAGGACTCTGCGCCATTTCATTTGTACACTGCTCAATCTTATATAGAAACCAACTCTCACGAGAATCCGACGTTGGGAGGATGACATTCGGCCTCGAAGTGGGATCCGAGTCAGACGGGAACACCCGAGCCGCGGCTTAGGTGGACTCTGATCCCTGGTGTTCGGAGCACTTCGGATTCCACAGAATCCAAACCGTTCATCTCTAATTCCAAGTCGGATTTATATCTGGACCTCATTCAGACCCGCTCGCAAGTGCTATGCGCTCGCAAGCGGGTCGATGGTGGGGCACTGCGCAGCGCGTGACGCGCATGTGCGCAAGCCCCGTAGCAAGTGAGACATTCACTCGCTCCGGGGCTCGCTACAAATGGGGCGGCTGTCGATGATGATCGACAGTTCACCCTGTTTTGTAGGCGGGGAGGGGGTAGGCTGGACAAATGTAAGTGTTCCTGAAGGAACGCCAGCCATTTGTGGGCGGCCCTACTGACATCACTCGCGATGTCAGTAGTGAGCTTCCTGCTCTATTTGAGGGGCTTTTTTTTTTTGAGGGGCTTGTGGCAGACGAGACCCTACCACAAGGGTCTTGTCGCAAGCCCGATGGTTCCGATAATCGCAGCCATCACCTGGCCGCTCGCAAAAGCTGTGGGTGGTCACGCAAAGCTTAGCGAGCGGCCAGGTGGCCGGGTAAAAAAAAAAATTTGTCCGCCCTGATTCAGAGCGCCTCTGAATGAGGTCCTCTGTTCGCAGATGCAAATGATACATTTATGCATACAACGCATGTGTGAATGCTAATTTATGCATTTTTTGCTTATGTACATACTATTATGAGTCATACAGAACTTCGCCAGTTCTTTCTTTCCATAAAATTGGGCCCTGACTTGTGAGTGTCGTGCTCTGCGAGCTGTGCGTACGGGGAAGGGAAGCCTGTCGATCTTTTGCACCAAGCATGGAGCTAGTTCAAGTGCAGACACTAATTATGATGGTGCCTTATGTAAAATCAGTGGGTGGCACGGTTTTCCTCTTGCAAATGCAGGAACCCTCCCATTAGCGTATGGATTCTTGCATAAGGTAGTAAAACAAAGCTCCGCGGCTGCCTACAAATACAGTACAGCCACTTTACCTGGAAATCAGAATCAGCCCCAATATGTGCACGCTTGTGCCAACGATGAAAGGTGAGATTTAACAAGAGCAGACAGACTGGCAGAGCAGGTTTCAGTGCTCCTGGGAAAGAGTTTGCAGACCGGCACACTATGCTAGATATACAATATACTGGATTGAAAATATAGATCTCAGGTTATATCGGAAGTGTGTCTGAATATTATTGAGTGTTTTTGTGTTTGGACAGCCATCGGCAGTGCCTGAAGAATGACAGTGTTGCTGGATCAGGGATAACGTGTTTATTTTAATAGTGTGCAGATCAAGAAACAAGTGTTGCATGTTCTACTTCTAACCTGGGAGAATCAAGGCAAGCAGGATGACATCTCATGTGGCAAACAAAGCATCTGTTTATTCTGTGAGTGACAGTTTAGCAATTAATCAAAAATTACTCCTATGCAAGAACAACTTTACATTGACACAAATCATGCACACACAGCAGTCTTCCCCTGCTCACAGATGAGAAACAAACGTTCTACAGTATCAGACAGCTCGTATCACAACAGCACTAAGTTTTTTACATTTTTATTACACTTAGCAAAATATACAGTATGCACATATAGAGCCTCAGGTACAGTTAGAAGTATTTGCTTCCATAACTTACATGTGAAATGCATGCCACAAATATGGTGCCTTCACATGTCCATGTTGTTGCGTTATATTCACCTCCCCAGCCCCCCAAAAAAGTGAACTGTGCACCAGTGCTCACAGACTTGGCTGGTTATTGCCAACATGGCAGGAAGAACAGCGTGGGGTTTCCCACGGTAGCCTGGCCTGGTCATACAGGGGAACCCACGCATTGGTGTAGCTATGAAGGGTGCAGGGGGTGCTGTTGCTATGTGGCCCAGAGGCTTAGGAGGACCCAGGTCATATAGTTGTCTGCCAAGTTCCTGCAGTTGCCCACTATGCAATTGTGTCTGGCTCGTTGCATGGCCTGAAAGGAGGACCCGTTAGTGCTCATATGATGGCAGTCTCTATCTCAGTAAAGCTCCACACTGATATGATCCATCGCTCATGATCTTGTTTTACCCTCACATAAAGGGCCATCTCCGAGAGGAGCCGCGCCCTGTGCAGGAATGGGGCAGTGCCTGTAAATAACGCACGTGTGGAGAAAATGGTCTGTGGCCTAATTACCATAGGTCACGCCCCCTATGCGATGGTATTTGGGGGCATGCATGGCATGCCTCTTGTTCATGTCAGGCTGGGGGCAAGCCCAGCACTTTGTCTCCCTGCACTGCATACATCCATTCAGCTTCTCCGGCACCGCTGCGTTCTGCATACAAACTCCCGACTGCCCACGGGACACTTCGGCCTGCGGGTGGAACAGCGGGACAGTGCCTGAAAAATGAGACTGTCCCGCTGAAATGGGGATGGTTGCAAGGGGTGCGCCCTCTATGGGGTGGTCTCTGTTCCAGTTGTGGGTGGACAGTGTGTGTGTGTAGCGGTAGGCAAAGCCATCTTGCAAGGACAACACCTACATGGGACCCTTGCAACCAGCTTCACCTCAGCAACAATGTGCAGCCTGGAGTTGTCAATCACAGGTCCTTATGTTTGGGACAAGGAGGACACCACATGGATTCCTGCTGGACCACCAGGTAAGTAAAACATTTCCATTATTAACATATTTAGACATTTTTAACCACTTGCCTTTTGTGGTCACATCGTATGTAACTAGTCAGAAACACCCACTGGGCGGCTACTGGAAAATAACCTGCCACCAATCTCAGCCAGGGTTTCCCGATCACTGCTAATCACCCCCCACCCACCCAGCAGCTCAGACTGCAATGCAAAGATTGCAGTCACACTGTTGACTGGTTAGATATTGGCCTGAAATCTGACAAATAAAATGGTTGTAACCCGACTGTGGTTTTGGCCACGTCCCTTGTCCAGAAATCTGAAAATGAAAAAGGTGGTGACTCTAAATATAAGCACTTGCAATGCATTCCCTGGTATCCATTGCTTGCTGCGGCCTGTAGTACTTTGCAGGTTCTAGCATACTGCCATAGGTATGCTGGTGCATAGTGCACAGCAGGTTATGAGTTATGATTTCCAGGACTTCTTGGGGACAGTGGTGCCACACATAAAAATGCTATTTTTTTCACTTTTAAAATGTATTACATCTTATCACATACTGTATACTGTATATTGCATGCAATGCTATTGGTTCACTCCTTGAACCTGTTTCATTTCCATTTCTTTAGTAAAGGAACTTAAAGGAAAGGAAATATACACAGTGCTCCACAGCCAGTAAGAAAATATTTAAATATGGTTAGTTAGGAAAAAAAAACATAAAAGGTCCCGTAATCAGTGCAGATGTATTACAAATATTGCTGTGCCAAAATAGGCATTCTTTTTTATTTTCCAATATAAAACAGGATGAGATATTCCTAAGAAATGTTTGATTGAATATATCTCACCGGCAGCTCTTTGGATTGTTTTGTCACAAAAGCCCAACAATTTGGCATATATTCCTTCTATTAACTTTTAGCAACACTATCAGAAACCTATTATGTGAACTCATCAAATCCTGCCTCAATCCTCCACCCCATCTCGTTATAGCTTTAGCCCCTGATGTCTCTGTATCAGAAGAGCAAGTAAACTTATGGGCAAATGTACTGGATCTACAATTTGAAAGAAGAACCGATAGTCCCTACACTATGTAAATTTAATATTCTTAAGTAGATATGAATTAAGTTGGCAAAATTTTACATGTAAGCATTGAGACTTATGATTCCACATTGAATTCCCTCTGTTAATTTTGTTCCCGTGCATAAACCTGTCCTCCAGTACCACGACCGACTGTATACAGTAGAATAAATTGACTGCCGTCATGTAGGCTCTAGTTACAGCTCCATAACTTCCACAAACTGTGAATGTACAAATACAGTGTGAAAGCATGGACTGGCGAGGCAAAGCATGAATACTGTATCACTGAAATCAATACCTCTGCGAAACAGCTGATTCCACTGCAAGATTCAGCTAGTGCTAAATTTTGCAGCAGATTAGATCATGATTATTCCGATGAGATGATTAGCAGCCTAAGACAAATTGCTGCTGCCCAGGAGTGAGTAATACAATACAGAACAAGATTGTCGCTACTTATTCACTGACACAATTGCATGTTAAATGTGCTTGCCGCCTACATGCAATCGAGGAAGCCATTGTGTGGGTTGAAGTAATCTTCATACTATAAAATTAAATAGACAACCTGCACCACACCAGTGGTTTGGACCTAAGTGGAACTTTAAAAGTATTCTTTAATAACCGTTCTAATATACGGGAAACATTTTATATCACACTAGCAGGATACCTCTTATTCGTACAGGTTTTTCAAAGAAGGCAGTCCAGAATGATTTGAGGACTAGTTTTCTGAATAAGTCTTCACCATTCGTTGGGCTGTCCACCAACTTTTATTTCCTCTCTCTATGGGGTAAATTTACTAAGATTCGATTTGGTCCCGATTTGCCCCGTTTTTCAACTCGGATAGGATTTTTTTTCACAAACAAAATCGACAATTTACCGAGCTCCCGGTTTTGACAGAATCATTTTGATTGATGGTGTATTTGGTCGATCCTGTCAGATTTGAAGTCCCGATTTAAACGGCCGAATTTGTCTCCCGAACAAGCAGCCTGCACATATCAGTGAAATATGTGCAGAAAATTTATTTTTTTTTATTTTTAGGATTAAATTTATAAAACAAAAATGATGTGAGTTCCCCCCCCAAAAGACTAACCAGCCCCAGACTTGCCAGCCTGTCCTGGCACCTTAAATAACAGGGAACAAAATGTGTAGGGCTCCACCGTAAATTAGGTACAAGCACCAGGCTGCAGGGCCAGTCCTGCTTTTAATTATAGGGTGGAAAAAATTGCATAGGGATCCCCCTATAATTAAAACCAGCACCAGACCCTTTCTAGCGGGGGAGGTGATGCCACAGCCAGGGGAGCACTTCACCGGGTCCCCCAGCCGCAGCATCAGTCCCGACCGTTAGTCAGGACAGGGATCCCTGGGGATTTGGGAACTCCCCAAATAAAGGGGTCCCCCTCTCCACGGCACCCCTGGCCTAGGCTGATAGCCCGGGGCTTTTCCTGCCACCCTGGGATGGTGGGTAGATGGTTGATGGTGTATGTAGTGTGTAGAAAATAGATTTAACAACATTGTCTTTACAGTGGAACTACAGGTCCCCAGCAAGCCTCCCCCACATGCTGGTACTTGGAGAACCACAAGTCCCAGCATGCGGGGCATTAAGTGCCCACTGGTAACTGTAGTTCACCTGTAAAGAAATGTGTAAAAAAACACCGGATCCAGAGCTGGTTTTAATTATAGGGGGACCCCTACGCAATATTTTTCCCCCTATAGTTAAAATCAGGACTGTCCCTGCAGCCTGATGCTGGTACCTAATTTACGGTGGAACCCTACACATTATGTTCCCCGTAATTTTAGGTACCAGGACAGGCTGACAAGTCCGGGGCTGGTTAGCCTTTTGGGGGGGACCTCACATAATTTATTTCATTAACCCTTACAACACACGTTCCATTCAGAAACATACACAAATCACACTGATTTGCAGTGGCGGGCTGGGCCGGGCGGCAGGGTGCCATCTGCCCCCAGGCCGGAACAATTTTAGTATTCCCAGGCCGCCAGGCTCCAGCAGGCAGGCAGCGGAAGCTCCTGCTCCCTGCCCAGCTAGGGAGGAGATTGGGCCACCGGCGCTGGGCCAGTCCCATGTCCCCCTCTGCCAGGCCAGCCCACACTACCTACCCGGCCACATGGCGCCGCAGCTACCCCGAGTGGAGCTCCGATCGGGTATCAGAGTCCTGGCTCTGGGCTTCCCTATACTAAAATGGCCGCGGGAGGGCTGCCGCGCATGCCCAGCCGCAGCATTTCCTCCCATGGGCCTTTGCGGAGCTCGTGAGCCACAACTCACGGTTCCACCCCCATCCATGTCCGGTGGACTCCAGCAGCAACTCCAGCAAACAGGTAAGGGCAGTGGCACTTGAGTGTGTCACTGTCACACATTTATTTTATATAATGGCAATGGGCTGCATACCCACCCACACACTCCAAGTAAAGTCTCTCAGGCCAGGTAAGTAATTGTCATTGTAATTTTTTTTATCATATATACGTATGTATGTGTGTGTATACATATGTGTGTGTATATATATATAGATATATATATATATATATATATATATATATATATATATATATGTAGAAAGGGAAAGGCGGCACTCACAGGTCTGATGAAATGAAAGAATCAAACTTGACAACTGTGTCTGCCTTGTTCAACGTTTCAGTCTCACATGACTTTTATCAAGAACAGTGTTCTTTATAAAAGTCATGTGAGACTGAAACGTGCGCATGCACATTCGGGCACCATCGACCCACTTGCGAGCGTCCTTCGCTCGCGGGCGGGTCTGAATTAGGCCCTGAGGGCCTCATTCAGAGGCGGTCGTAGGATGCAAGCAGTCGTTCTGAAACAGGGCGGCCACTTGCATCCTGAACGGCCGCCTCCATGACGATCGTTAGGCTGTGGGTTAACACCCATAGCTCTAACGACCGACAAGGGTGATGGTCGCGATGGTCAAGACCATCGCGACCATCGGGGCTTATGACGAGACCCTAAGGTAGGGTCTCGTCAACCTAAAGCCCCAGGGAGCTTCCTGCTCTGATTGAGCAGGAAGCTCCCCACTGACATCACTGATGATGTCAGTGGGGCCGCCGCCAAATGGCAAGCGTTCCTACTGAAACGCCTCCGTTTGGCCAGGCACGCCCCCGGCCCGCCCAGCAAATGGGGCGAGCTGTCACTCAACATCGACAGCTCGCTCCGTCTACGACGAGACCCCTAATGACGGATCACCCGTCGTTAGCCGGGTCTCGCGCATGCGCACGACGGAGCCGGCTCCGTCGTGCGCATGCGCTGTGGAGCAACATCGAATCGGTCGTGAGCGCTCAGCACTCACGACCGACTCTGAATGAGCTCCTGAGTGCCACCATTCTTGCTGTGTGTGTGTGTATGTGTGTGTATATATATATATATATATATATATAAAGTCCAGTATTAGTCCACACTCACGTCTAAAAATCCAATCGCTGGGGTAGCTACCCAAATGGGATCACCTGTATCCCTGCATACAAAAAATTAACAAAGGGGGTGCACTCACCAGTCTTCTAAAATGCGTTTTTATTTCATCTTTTTAAAAAAAATTTACAGCATCATAGTAAAGCTCCGACGTTTCGGTCCTAGCCATGGACCTTTGTCAAGGTACCTTGACAAAGGTCCATGACTAGGACCGAAACGTCGGAGCTTTACTATGATGCTGTAAAATTTTTTTAAAAAGATGAAATAAAAACTCATTTTAGAAGACTGGTGAGTGCACCCCCTTTGTTAATTTTTTATATATATATATATATATATATATATATACACACATACGTACACACACAGCAAGAATTAATGGCGGCACTCGGCGACATCAGAAATACTCTAATTTATTCTGACGCTGCCATTCTTTCTTGCTGTGTGTCTGTGCATGTATGTGAATGTATATATATGTGTGTGTATATATATATATGTATGTATATATATATATATATATATATATACACACACAGATACACTGCATTTTTTTCATTTTTCACACTAACCCATACATGAGCTAGATAGAGAGGATACAGTCAGTTTGCCAGCAGACGGGATGCCAGCTGATAAATCCCAGTATCGAAATCCCGACCTGTAACTAAACATAGGCGTCGAAATTCCAGTTTAGATACCGATGCTGGAATCCTGTAGGTATAGCAGGGCGCGTAGTTGTAAGTCACGGGCAGGGAGGGTTAGTTTTAGAATCCATGGTGGGGGGGTTAGGCACCACTTGGGGGGGTTAGGATTAGGTATTAGGGGGGACGGAATGGGTATGAAATAATGCCGGTTCGATTCCTGTCAGCGGCAGCCCGACAGGAGCAGAGTGAGAAGCAGCGGAAGCCCGACAGCGCTGGAAATCCCGATCGTGGATAGGTGAGTATCCACTAACCCAACCCCCTAACCCTAACTTCCCCCCCAAGTGCCTAACCCTAATCCCCCCTCTAAGTGCCTAACCCAAACCACCCCCTTCCCTGCTGCCTAAACCTAAGTCCCACGGGGGGGATGCCTAACCCTAAGTCCCCCCCGGGGGTGCCTAACCCTAACCCTCCCTCCTCCTAGCCTAACCCTAACCCTCCCGGGGGGGTGCCTAACCCTAAGTCCCACCCCGGGAGCCCTAAACCTAACCCTCCCCCCTCGCGGCTGTCCGCTCGCGGCGCCCAGAATCACTACGATCGTGATGCCGGGCGCCGGTCTCCCGGCGTCGGGGAAATGCGGGCGTATACATCTAGACGCCCGGCATTTCACCATTGCCGGGATAAGACAGTCGGGAAGCTGGCTGCCGGTATTTAGGCAGTCGGCTTCTCGATTGCTTCCCGGGGGGACGGTAAGGTTTAGGCATCAGGGAGGGAGGAGTAGGAAGAAGGGGGAGGGTAGGATACCGACTGACAGGTGTCGATATACTAACCCTGTCAGGATGCCGGCGTCGGGATTCTGACCGCCGGGATCCTGAGCAAGGGGGGGGGTTGAGGGCCCCAGAGATATCAATGTGCCAGGCCCCAAGGTTCCTGTTGCCAGCCCTGTGCATACTGTATGTATTATAAATACTGCTGGGGTCCTATATGTTTACTAATTATATAAAATATCATGCATTTATGTTGCACTTGCACATGTATTTATTTAGGTGACATGTACATGTGAATGTACCTAAACAATTACTACACACGCAAGTGCAACGTAAGTGCCACTGCCAGCATATTTTATATTACTAACAAATACATAGGACACTTCACTATTATATATTGCAGGGGTCCTCCTATACTATATGTAATTATTTAGGTGATGGAATGATATATAGTGTAGGTGTCTTATGTTTTTGTTACTTATATATCATGCACATTGATATTTATGTAGGTTGTACTTGCACATGTGCATGTCACCTAAATAATTATTACATTTCCCCACTACATAAATGTCAATGTGCATGATACATAAGTAACAAACACATGGGACAGCTGCAATATATTTCATCCCATCCCATAAATAGCTATCACATATAGGATAGGACCCCTGCAAAAAAAAAATTGGTGCTCTGCAGCACCATATTATGCAAACCACACCCCCAACATGATTGTCACGCCCATTTTAAAATTGCATTCGCTGGTAGAAAAGCTGGGCCACTTGCCCTTGTTTGCCCCCCAGGCTGAAAGTTGCCAGCCAGCCCCTGCTGAATTGTGTATGTTGAATGACAACTCACAGCTCAGGAGGTGGTGCATTGAAAACTTCTATTGAGTCCCCGAACTGACTGTAAAACAGGTGACTTTAGCAAAACGAATAATGGTAAATCCCGATTTGCATGAAATAAGTGAAAAGTACTTCCGAATTGAGCCAATGGTGATATCATTTCTATTGTTCAAAACGGCCAAATTTGCCGCATTAAACCACCCGATTTCAAGCTGAAAAAATTAAGAAATCACCTGACTTTAATGTCAACAGTTGGCATGGTAACCATACGGTTTTCTATAGATGCATTAACTAACCATAATCACTGCCTTACACTAACCCTAGTCCTTAAAATTGGCTGTTGACATTCTGTCCATGTTGACATTGTGGATGCCATCATGTTGGGTGTTGATAGTCTGTCCATGTTGATATTCAGACCATGTCGACACTCTGGGGAAACATTCCGAATGTCGACATGATGAACGCATACCAAAGATCCATAAGAAATAGGCGTCCCTCTACACACGCAGGCCTGAAACTAGCACAGATCTCTGGCGATACACTCACAGCACTCCCAGATTTGGATCTCTTCTGTGCATTTGCAAGGTAGCTGTCCTCCACCCAGAAACAGTCGTATCACGGATGTAGAGATCTGTAGCAGCCGCTCTCATATCTTCTGGCTAGATGTGGATGCATGGTGCGGTACATGTGCAGTCTGCTGATCATTGCAAGAAGATTCCACAGCCAGTGCTGTGTCCAACTCAGAATCAGGTCCTACAGTTTGTCCACTTGTGTCCCAAGTGTCATCATGTATTTTATCACAAATCCATAAGAGAATATATATATAGTATTAGTCAGTGAATACAAAGCACACCTAGTTATACTAATTTTCTGCAAAAACTTTAATGTTTGTTTTCACTGTACGGAAATGAGTTATTTGGGTTTATGGTTAGCATTTGAAACCCACAGTTTACTAAATATCATTGCAATGCATCTTAATATGTATCTAACAAAATAATTGTGATACCTGTATATTGTTTTGTTCCTTCACACAATGAGTATCAACAAATACAGGGTCTCATTCAGACCCGCTCGCGAGCGCAGGAGGCTCGCAAGCGGGTCGATGTTACCCAAATGCACATGCGCACGACGGAGGCTGCTCCGTCGTGCGCATGCGCGAGACCCGGCGAGCGACGGGGTAGCTGCCGCTCGGGGTCTCGCACCAAAGGGGGCAAGCTGTCGATGGTGAGTGACAGCACGCCCCCTTTGGTGGGCGTGCCGGGGGCGTGGCTGCCCAGACGGAGGCGTTCCCATGGGAACGCCTACCGTCTGGGTCCGGCCCCAATGACATCACTAGTGATGTCAGTGGGAGTGATTTTGGCTCTGATAGAGCCAAAATCACTCCAGGGCTTGTGGTCACCGAGACCCTACCGCAGGGTCTCGTCACAAGCCCGATGGTCGCAATGGTCTTGACCATCGCGACCATCATCATGGACGCTCGCATAAGCTGTGGGTGGTCACCCACAGCTATGCGAGCGTCCAAGAGGCCACTCCAATATTAGGTAGGAGGGCCCTGATTCAGAGCGTCCGGCTCTGAATCAGGCCCACAGTCAGTACAGAACCAAGTCATAAAAAATAAAATTATATGTATGGAATTAATGAAAAAATATTAAGTATGATAGTCATGGTACAGTGACTAGCTCTGATATTGGATAAGGATATGTAAATTTACAAAGACATATCTATACTATGGGCAGCACAGTTTCACAAGGGAGCACTGCAGCCTCACAACCCTGGGGCCCAGTTGCATGTTCTCCCCCTGTTTGCATAGGTTTCCTCCCACATTCCATAAAACATACTGGTAGGTTAATAGGATTCTGGCAAATGTAATTCAGGCTTGCCAACCCTCCCGATTTGGTCGGGAGCCTTCCGAATATCAGCTGCCGCTCGCGACCCCCCGGATAGGCAGGCAAGCCTCCCGGCTGCCGCATTACCCCCCGAATACAGCTAGAAACCCCCCGCAGCGGGGGGCCCGATGACGCCTTTATTTTCGGCATTGTGAAAAGGGGGCGGGGCAATGATGACGCGATCGTGCGGACACGCCCTGGCCCCGCCCCCATTAGGAGTCAGCGCACCGCCACGCTCCCCGCTGTGTGCAGGCATTCAGCTCCCTCCCTGAAGGAGGGAGCTGAATGTCGGCAACTATGATGTAATTATAGTGTATTAGGGCTTGTATGTTAGGGAATGTAGGCCCTGATACAGAGATGAATGCAATGGTGATATTTACGCAGATCGAGCGATTGTTTGCATGCATATAAGTCGCAATGCGCACACGCCGCATTTACTTTGCGATTAGGTTCGCACAGAGGATTCACTCGTAAAGTGAGTGACAGGCAGTCAGCATTTGGGGGTAATAACAGGGGGGTGGTCAGAAAAAAACAGGCGTGTCTGACTGTTTGAACGCCATTACATGAGCATACATAAATTAGCCCTTGAGATCTCCTATGCAGCATGAGAGCCCTCTGTGTGTCAGGAGAGCTGCCCATTCTGCGTCTGGTCAGACCTGTCGCAAGGGAAGATGGCCGCTCGAAGTGCGTAGATGTTACCGATATTTACGCAGCTAATACATATGAGAAGGCAGCAATGGGCGTCCTTATGCTCAGGTAAGCTTTGGAATTATTAGCATATTTGCGCAGCTGCGTTCCATGCAATATCGCAGCTGCGATCGCCTTAGCGGCCATCTCTGAATCGGGCCCTTAGTCAGTGAGCTCCAATCGTGCAGTGACTGATGTGAATGATAATTATTCTCTGTACAGTGCTACAGTATGTATAAATGTTGGTAATATACAAATAAACAATGGTAATACTGATATGCTAATTATTATAAAGCAGTATAGGTAATCATTTGCTTCATTTTATTTCCTCCAAGGGCCATTTGTCTGTAAGATGGTTCCTTTTATACAGACTACAGCCGTGGTGGCCAGTACATTAACCATGACATGCATTGCAGTGGAGAGATACCAGGGAATTGTCCACCCGCTGAAAATGAAGAGGCAGTACACAAACAGGAGAGCCTACAAGATGCTTGGTAAGGATGTTTTGTTTCCTGCTTCACATATTATCATTGACTAGACAAAACCTTAATGACATACTCTATTATTGATTTAATTAGCATACATTTCAGTTTTTATCATATGGTCAATCCTCATAATTGTTAACTCCTTATGAAATTGGAAAGTCAGGAGTTTTTGACCAGGACGTCACTTTTGATTGTGTGGAGTTCTCCATTAAGCTCTTTGTATTCTATGTCATCCAGTTGGATTCTCTCTGTATTGTTTGGAATTTGTAAGGACACACTATGTATTGTATTGTGGGAAAGGGGATGCTCAGTATATTTTGGGGGGTATTCATGAAAGCTTGGAGAGAGATAAAATTGTGAGAGATGAAGTACCAACTAATCAGCTCATAACTGTCATTTTTTAAACACAGCCTGTAGAGTGATAGTTAGGAGCAGAATGGTTGGTGCTTTATCTCACAATTTTATCTCTCTCCAAGCATTCATGACTACCCCCCTTTGTTGGATAATAGGATGCTATTTATAACTATCACTAAATGCACTCTGCATATTATATTGACCACGAGAATGATCTCTGTATTGTATGGTGATCATTAGAATTGTTTTTGTGGTGGGCAGCAAGAAATTCTTTATATTGTATATTGGTCACTTGGATGCTCTCTGTATTGTATGGTGATCATGAGGATGCTCTCTTTAATGTATGGAGGTCACTGGGATGCTCTCTTAGTGTTATATTGGTGACAATGATGTTCTCTGTATTGTATGAATATCACATGGATGTTCTATTTATTGTATTATGACCACTAGGACACCCTGTATTTTATATTGGTCACTTGCATGCTTTCTATATTGTATGCTGGTCAGTCTAATGCACTATCACTAGGATGCCCTTTGTAGTTTTACTGCAGCCACTGGGGGGAGCACTCTGTATTGTATATTGGCCTCTGGAATTCAAATATTATCTACAGTTTCTTAAAATGCCTACATTATGTATAGGTCCCTCAAATGCTTGCCTTGTATATAATGATCTGAAAAATACCTGATTGGTTCTTTAAAATGCCTACTGTTGTGACTCTCATGCTGTTGCAAGTTGAATAGGCCTTGCATACCACCAATGAGGTTTGTGCTAGTCCCGTCTTCAGCTGATTTGGTCCCACCTACGTGAGGCCACATTCAGAATTTTATGCAGGGTCACTTTACGTTCCAAGTCCGAATCTTGTTAATACTATAGTAATGTTTCTGCAATCAATATGCATTATTACAGTGATATTAGCAATCAGTTTGCAACAATAAAGCATATTCCCATTTCATATTTTAATTGGAAAGACAACAGGTGTCAGCATTGATTTGAACTTAATACACTTGGCACTTTAGTGTCTTACACAATAAAGTGTCTTTAGTGTAAGACTCTAAAGTGCTAAAAGTTATGGCATAGATGCCTAGTATCATGTAGGACCCTCTCTAGCCCAGTGAAGTGCATCAACTCAACATGGAACTGATTTCACAAGTGGGCAGAAGACCTCTGAAAAGATGTTGACCCATGCCATCTAGATTCCCACAGCTCCCTGATATTTGTAGGTGCAGGATTTTGGGTGCATATGCACCTCTCCACTAAGTCCCATAAATGCTCTATTGGGTTCATGTTGGGTGAATGTGGTGGCCACACCATTCTTTGGTACTCTCCAGAATGGTCCTCGAACCAATTCTGGACAACTTGGGACTGATGACACTGTGCATCATTCTACTGGAATATTCCATCCTTGTGGGGGTACATAAAGTCCATGAAGGGCTGCAAATGGTCATCAAGCAATACAACATAGCAGTTACCAGTCAATGATGTGTTCAGGCGGGCCAGTGGACTCAACCCGTGCCACGTGAACACACCACACACTATTTTGAAACCACCACTAACCTGCACTGTGCCTTGTTGACAACTAGACTCCATGACCTCATGGGGTCTGTGCCACACCCGAACCCTACTATCAGCCTGAAACCGCTGCAACAATCACTTATCGGACCACGCTTCATGTTGCCAGTCCTCCAGGGTCCAATTAGCGACATCACAAGCCCAGGTGAGGCGCTGTGTCCGGTGTCGTAGTGTTAATAGGGGTATTGTGGTGGGTCTTCTGCTCCCATATCCCATGGAAGCTAAAGAAAGCTGCACTGACCTGCAGGATATGTGTCTGGTACCTCCTGCATTGAATGTGAATGTGATTTGAGCCAGTGTCGCTTGTCTGTTACCACAGACAATTCTGGGCAGACGCTTCTGCTCACGATCAACAAGCACCCATGGTCACCACTCCGCTGTCCACAGTGGGTGATAATGCCTTCCAGGAGGTATTCCCAGTACACACATGAAACCATAGATCAAGGAATGTTGAATGTCCGCACAACTTTGGAAATGGAATGTCCCATCCGTTGGGCATCCACTATCATGCCCTGTTTGAACTCTGATAATTCATGTCACCTTGCTATGAGCAGGGCCGGTGCAAGGTTTCTTGGTACCCTAGGCATAGCTTCAGCCTTGCCCCCCCCCTCGGATAGCTACACAAGCTCTTATACAGTGGCCCCTGTAGTGGTCCCCCCTATCCAATGCCCCCAGTAGTGGTCCCCCTATGCAGTGTGCCTTATGTAATGCCCCCAGTAGTAATCCCCCCCATGCAGTGCCCCCAGTAGTGCACTTTATATATTGCCCCCAGAAGTAATCCCCCCTATGCAGTACCTCCAGAAATAGTCCCCCCTATGCAGAGCCTCTTATATAATGCCCCCAGTAGTAATCCCCCCCTATGCAGTGCCCCCAATAGTAGTCCCCCCTAAGCAGTGCCCCCAGTAGTGGTCCACCTTATGCAGTGCCCCCAGTAGTAATCCCCCCCTATGCAGTGCCGCCAGTAGCAAGCGAAATGCATACTATGCATACCATTACACACGAGTTCCAAATGGCCACTAATGTAGCAGTTTCGACAAGAACACCTTGTAGGGAGGCCCATGCACTTCCAGTTCTACGGAAACAACAAATGTATTTATCAGGATGACAATGCCACCTGTCATGTTTCCAGGGCAATGCTGGACTGGTATACAGAAACTTTGGTTACCCGGCTGGACTGGCCAGCTCAGAGTCCAGATATTAACCCCATTGAGATCTTCTGGGACGAATTGGAGTGACTGGTGCACTCTAGACCGACTCAACCTTCTTCAGTGTCATAGTTGGTCACTGCATTTAAGGCGGAATGACAAAACATACCGCCTGCTGTTGTCCAGGAACTTGTGGACAGTTTGCCAAGAAGGGTGTCTGCAGTAATCACTGCATGTGGTGGTCCTACAAAGTACTGACATCAATACAATCTCTATTTGCTTTCAGTGTCCAATCACTTTTGTCTACATATTGTATATATACACACACCATTCCCCCTCTGCTAAACTTGCGTTTGCCCCTGCACCTGCTGGTGTAAACCACTCACATATACTGTACTACTGTTGTCTTGCAATCTTGTCTATTGGCAATAAGAAATTACAATTATCAGGGCTAAAATCCAATAATTGATAAGTATGCCCTGTAATGCAGTCAGTGGATATACTGACCTGTCCTGGATGTGGAATGAAATGCGAACATTTGATTTTAGATGCTGTAAACCTTAATAACAAATCATTTTTAAAAGTGAATGTAGCGAAATCTGTAACACGAACAAAACACATGAATTTCTACATACTCTTTTTTTGTTAGTTTTTGGTAGTCAAGAGAAACAAATCAATAATATATGTATATTACTACACTTCAAGCAAAGTATGTATAAAACCAGGTAAGCAAATAGCAACATATGATAATAATTATAGCAAAATTCTATAAGGTACTGAATGAATATTAACATCAAGTCAAGATAGAACAAAGGATGAGATGATCTTTTGTAATGTAGTCACAACAATTAAAATAAGTGCCATGGTACAAATATTGCTCTGCGTGAGTGGATGTAATCACCCAGATGATACATGGGTGCACAAACTTCATTCTATGTAAATGTATTCTGCAGATTTGGCATACAGTACTTGCTTACTCTCCCGGAACTGTCGGGAGCCTCACGAAAATCGGGTGCCGCTCCCAGTATACTGCAAGAGGAGGCAAGTCTCCCGTATTGTCCGCTGACCCCCTGCAACCGCACGTGAAACTGGACGGTTCAGTGGGCGGTGATGCAATTTGCGCCGAATCGCGTCATCGTAGCCCCGCCCCATGTTTTGTAATGCCGGTAATATCGTCGTTATAAAGTGGGGGGCGGGGCCGCAATGACGCAAATGCATGGGCACGCCCCTGCTCCGCCCACTTCAGCAGCCCCCACCCACCCTGCTACACCGACCTGGCAGCCCCCTCACGGAAGGGGCTTCCAGTAAGTCGGCATGTATGAGATATGGTAATATGATATGGGGACTACTAGTGTCATTAGTAAATGATTATTTAATATGGCAAAGATAACACAGTTATTTTTGACCTATGCATAAACATTACCTGGATTACTTGGATAAGAGGTCTGCAAATGCAGTATGCCCTTTACGGTGTGACAGAAGGAGCAGTGTGTCCTCTTACTAAGATGTGATACTGTGGATAGCTACAGAACAATGGAGAGAACCCAAATACCCTTACTACTGCCTTTCAGACAGTGAGGTGGGAGAGGGGGGCCTCGAATTGCTCCCGATGCAGCCGCATAGCCTCTGAGTAAGTGGATTTAGGGATGCTAAAACAAAGGGATGAAGAGGGGAAGGGAAAAAGGTCCACCGCACAGGTAATGCTACTGTGATTCAATAAACAGTTTTTATGCAATTCTATGAATCAGAAAATCTATATCCACAAATATCCTCTATTCTATAATAAGGTGCATAAGTGAGTTGAGGTGGTGCTACTCAGAGTAAACAACCATAGTTCCAAAAGAAGGAGAAGGCCAAAATGACCAACAAAGCACTCTCATAGCTAAATTTTATAAAACATAACCTTTATTAATTATCAAAGGATATATAATAAAATGACTTACAGAACAGACATCTGAAACAGGAGGTATAGGGGGTGAACGAATTGTCAGAGGGGTATGAGGAATCATTAGTCATGGGACGGAGAAATATGACAAACAGTTACTAAGGCCCATATTCAATTAGGTGCGAAAAGTCAGGGCTTTTCACATGCCGGACTTTTCGCACCACATCGGAGGTTTGACAGGGGATAAAGTATCGGGCGCGTGGCCGCTTATCCCCGTATTCAATTCAGAAGCTGCGGAATCGGAACCCAGCGGAAAGGTAAGTGGCAAAAAGTCCTGTAAATTTTCGGGAATTCATCCTGGCATCCCCCTAAAGATGTCCTGACATGGGGGATCTCTATGGGTACCCCCGATTTTGCCTGCTGAAGGTAATCAGGGTTTTTTTAATAGCCGCGGCAGGTGCATAAATGCGCCTGTGAAGAATACCACTTAGCTTTTTTTTTTGCTAAAATAACTATGCCCATCACATTTGAGGTACAAGAAAATGGGTAATGGGCGTAAGCATATTTTTAAGTCCCTAAAGTTATTTTTTTAAATTCTTCAAAAAATGCACCTGCCGCTACCAGCCGCATTCTTGAAGACACCTGACGGATACTTGGGAACCCCCCCCCCCGAGATCAATTTAGCTAGTTTAGAAGTTTGTCCCCAAAATTTTTTTTTTCGCCCCAAAGTTAAAGTACCTTTTTTGGGGTGTCCTGAAGACTTTTTTTTTTTTTAAATTGACCCAGAATACTTTTAGGGGACACTCCCAGGGCTATTTTTTTTAAGCCTGCACCCCTAAACCCCAATTCTGCAATTTTTTCGCCATGTATTACATGGAGAAAAGTTATCCCCAGCAAAAAGTCTATGAGATTGAATACGGGGATAATTGAAATTGAATCGCCAATCACCCGTTTTCGCCTCAAATTGAATACGGCCATAGGTAAGACACATATACAATTACTGACAAAAATACATATAACAAAGAAACAATTAATTAAAATACTCCCTGGGTTAATCACAAAATATCACATAAGATTTTTATATCATATCAGGCGTGACTGTAGCACTGTGTTGCTGTTTACTCCTTATGGTTAAAAAATCTATCCAATTGCACCAAATGTTACCATATAGTTCAGAAGGATGAAAGTCAAGGTATGAAAAGCCTGAATGACACTAGGTTCTGCTGCTTCCCATCTTACCAAAGGCATAGGGTGGAGAGTAAGAGACCAGTGTCCAACAGTGACCCTTGGGAACAACAGTCAATATCGTCCCACTGTAGCAGACGTTCATTTCTACTATCCACGGTCTTACTTAAAAAACATAGGACAGTAAATGAGAGGATTCCCGGGCTGCAGGCAGCAGACGATAGGAGTGTGAAGACAAAGATAAGCAAAATGCATATAATGATATTAATTCAAACAAAATATCAAATAGTATAGTTTCATTGGTATTATGCTGTTCCAAAGTTTAAAGGATATTATTAACAATGTTTATATACCATCCAGTGTATGTTAATACTAAGGCAAACACTGATATTCAGTAAAGTGCAAAGGAGTGTAAATAATTATAGCAGCAGATAACAGTCGGTATATAGGCAATATTCGGTTAAAGTAGCAGCAAAGCAGTCCTATTTTATTATGTAAAAACCATCAAAAAGGTGGAATAATATACAGTATTAACATGCAATTTTGGATCTATGCATAGAAAATGTATAGTATTTATAGTAAATACCTCGTGCAGGTCAACCCTTAATCAGATGGCTGATCTGTGTGCAAGTACTGACAGCAAATGTCTTATGCAGATATTATGTAAGACCATCAACAAGGTGGAATAATATACACTCTTAAAATGCAATTTGGATCTCTGCATAGAAGATGTATAGTACTTTTAGTAAATACCTCGTGCAGGCCAGTTCTGTCAAATGGCTGACATGTGACGGTAAAGCAGCTCCAATAAGCAGCTATCCCAATGAAGCCTAACATCTAAACTTTCACTGCTAATATTAGCGGCAAAAGTTTACACAGGTAGGGTCTGTCCCGGAAGTGTTACTGCATATGCTCAACCTTAGGCCATGGCCGCTCATGCACACTGTGAGGGCCAGGGGAGACGGAGGGATCCAAATAGATCCCACTTTGCACTCTGATCCCTATTCCCATAGGAAAGATGGCGTTAACCACCATAGTGAAGTTGAGAAAACGTTTAGGTCGATACATTGTTTGAGGTGTGCTCTGACATTTATAGTAATGCACGAGTTATCTGCAATATCGCTGGCTTTGCTACCTGAATAAATAAGGTTCTTACTTAGATAGATTAGTAACTTACCAGGGATGACCACTTTAATGAATAGTCTCCATTTGGTGTCTTATTGCAGTGTCAGGGAGGAGATCATCCTTCCTGGCATCAATTATCTTTATTCTCTAAGATTCAGATTTTGCTTCTTGTTTACTGAGAGTAGATTTACTGATAGTCGTGATAGTTGATGTCCTTACTTATCATTCCACTGAAGTCAGTACTATATACAGAATACACAGTGTTCTGTTCTACTCACATAGAAGGAATGTGTGATGTAGACCACTCTCTTCTCTCTTGCAGGATTTGTGTGGACTATTGCTATTGTTGTCGGCTCCCCAATGCTGCATGTACAGACTTTAGAGGTAAGAAACAGGCTACTATATCCCCAGGACCTCCCCAGTGCCACCACTGTCTGCCAGCATTGCCATGCAAGTTCTGTGGTCCATACAAAAGACTCCGTATTAGGCTGGACATTACTTTCATGACTTGTAATATTCGTATTAGTACTACTAAGCTGGTAACACAGACCTTTGTCTTACAGGTGAAATATGACTTGCTGTATAACTTGTACCATGTGTGTTGCCTTGAGTCCTGGAGCGATGCCAGCCTGCGCAGAGCTTATGCCATATTCATCCTTGTGGCCCTGTTCCTAGTACCCCTCGCTGCCATGCTGCTCCTCTACACCCGTATCGGGTACGAACTGTGGATTAAAAAACGCATTGGGGATTGCTCAGTGCTGAATACATTGAGCCGTAATGAGATGGCAAAGATCACCAGGTACTGTATAATGGCTCATACATAATCTCATTAATGCCAATCGCACTGCCAGCTAGGATTATCTGTCTGTCTTGCATCCACTCCCCATAGACACTCACTCCCTCATCTCCTTATTGTCCCTGGCCTACCACATCATATTTGTCTATTCCCTCACATTCATTGTGCTTCCTATTGTTACATTTATGCTTTGTCTCTCAATACTACTTATCCTTCTTTTATTTACCTCCATCAATTACTGTGTTATATATTGATTACTTTTGTCTGTTTACTGTATAATACCACCACTGTTAAAACTTTAGCTACTTTACTGCCTCATCATGACTAGACCTCCCTCTCTCCTTCTCTTTCCCCTTAGATTTCTTCTCTCACCCCTATTCCCCAGATCACACCCTATCCCCACTCTCACCCTGTCTCATTCCCCTCACCTCATACTCTTCTCCACAGAGGTGGTGTAAGAGAGGAGATTGCCCATGTGCAGGCTCTGTGCGGGTTCCCATATTTTTTGGCAGCGCAGTAGACTCAGGCTTTGTGCCAGAGTCTACAATGCAGGTGCAGGTCTCCAGGAACATGGTGCCCATGACAGATTCCCAGAGACTTCTCTATTGCACTTGTGCAAAACACCTTTAAAATGTCTGCCGTGCCATTTCATTTATTTATGTTTTCCATTGTACTGAAGTGCTGACTTACGTGGGAGTCTGGAGAGATAAGTATAATTATGGATGCAGGGTGTGTGGTGCGGGCCCCCCTGGCCCCACACCCTGCATTCATTGTAGATACACCAAAGCTTCCCAACACTCCTGTAAACCTTCCAAGCTCAACCATATCTCTTTCCTTCCATCCCTCACCTTCTCACATCCCCTCTCGAATTTCAGGTCAGTTTGCAACAAGCAGATCCCAACCCATGACCTTTTCATCTATAACCCCCTGAACCTCTTCACTATCATGTTAAACTGGTAACTGCTACTGACACTACCTCTCCAGCTGTCGTATGAGGCCCCACCTTCTCCCACACCCCCAAACATGTAGGCCATCATGGTGGCAGTGTCGAGACCCTGCACCATTACCCTGGAACCATCGCTCTCATTCTCCTCCTTTGAGGTCCACTCAACCCGCCTCTTCTTTGAAGTTCTCCTTCCTCATCCTACGGGACTATAATTTACTGATCAACAATTGCTCTAAACCTGATACATCCAAACGTCTCTCCCTCTTCTCCTCATTTAAGGGTATGTTCCCTAAAGTGCAGGTTTATAGAAGTAGATTTGTTGCCCATAGCAACCAATCATATTCTACTTATCATTTATCTAGCACCTTATAGAAGATAATATAATCTTATTGGTTGCTATGGGCAACACCTACTTGTCTATAAACCTGCACTTTAGTAAATATATACCCCTTAGCCTCTGCCAATGGGCCTCCTCTTCCTGTCACGGCCAGGGTTTCTCGGCATGGTGGTCGGCAGGTATTGCCTGTGAGGTCACTATGGTGGGGGGCGTCTGGCGGTGGCGCTGGTGTTTGGTGAGGGGCATTGGCTGCGCGTGGTTCTGTGCGGCCACATTGTCATTCAGGGTTGGTGAGGCCTGGTGGTGTTTCCGTTCCGTTTGGCATGGGCGCGCCATCTTGCCTTCTGACCATGTGATTCAACTGCCCAATCCTGGTGAGTCATGTGCTCCTTCCAGCCAGTCATAGCGTGGCACGGGGTATTTAGGAAAGTCCAGAGCCTTCCTTCATTGCCAGTGCAACGTGTATCTCAGCCTAGCTGAGAGGGAGCTATCTGTGCTCACCTTTGGTTACCTATGTAAACGCTACCTGCCAGCCTGCTTGTCAGCTCCAGAAAACCTGCTGGACTACCCTGCATCCTCCACTACCTTTTCCCCTGCCTGAGTGCCTGAGCCTGCTGACACCCTGCACCTTATCTCCATTTCACTCCCAGCTGGACTCATCACCTCTGCCTGTGTTTTTTCAGCTCACTAACCTGCATACTGGACTGTTCTCACCTGCCACTATCTGGACATTCTCCCCTTACCCTCACTACAGTTTACAAGTGCACTTTAGTGCTAAACCTGGACTTTTGCTTTTGCCATTCTCATGTCTGCCAAATCACACATTAAAGAATCTGCCTTTTTATTTCAATCCGCTTCTGTGTCAGCTCCTGTCACCACCCCGGGTCCACAACTAAACCAGAACATTACAGTTCCTCTCTCGTTAACAGTCACACCCTTGACCTGGTCTCTCATTTCTTTACACTTTCTGACTTCAACAACTCCGTCCTGCCTCTCTCTGACCACCATATACTTTCCTTCAGCATTACATTTCCCCTACTCCCTTAAGACCATTCTTACAAGGTGGAATCTTGTCGCGCTAGCTCACATAAGTTTCTCTTCCATGAATACCCTTACCTGCCCTGTCCAAACTGGCTTCTTCTATGACCACCCCTTATTAATGCCTTTTACTCTGCTGCCTCAGTTGTTACAATCAATCTTCAATGATTCCCTCTCTAATTCTGCCACCTTATTTTGATCCGCTTTCTCCAAAGTTCTCTGCTGAGTGCCTCTGGCGGAAGTCGCGCTCTGGTGCCAACCTCCTCCACTTCAAAATACAACAATAAAACCACAGCAAAAACAGGTGCTAACCATTTAAAAAGGCTATATAAAAATCTAATCCTAAATATATAAAATTAGTGTACAGTAACTCATTGGCAGGATGAATGAACTAACTGACAGCTGCCTCTATAAATATAAGAGGAACTGGAATCCTCTGAAGCAGTTATATAGGAACCAAAAAACAACTAGAGGCGCTAGTCAGTTAGAAATATATTACTTTAATAACTCATCACACAATACATTAAAAATGCACAAATATTTATTTACATTAAACTTAATAGCAAATAATTCTAGCATAAAGCATAAGCTTTACGTAATCCAAAGAAACTAGCGGCAATAGCCTTTGAAGTTATTATAACCTTGCTTTGGCAGATGGCATAAATCCAAGATAATTGGTGGCAGTTTCAGAATGAAAATATAACAAGCTGTTACAGTTTCAAATGTTAGCTTTTTGTAGCATGCAAAGCATACTAAATGGTTAGTTCCAGATGAGAAATAAAGATACATTCGACAGTTAGAGCTTCGGGGTCTATGTACTAAGTCTTGTAGAAAGATAAAGTACCAACCAATCAGCTCCAAGCTGTCACTTTACAGGCTGTGTTTGAATAATGACAGTTTGGAGCTGATTGGTTGGTACTTTATCACTTTCCAAGTCTTAGTACATAGACCCCTCAGTTGTTAGGCAACTTTTTGCAACATTCAGGATAAAGGTGAAAAGTTAGTTTTTGCACATAAGCAGTATTATATGTTGCTGATATTTGCAGGAGAAAGTGAGAGTTTATTTAAGCAAATGGGCAGTACATGTAATACTGATAATCCATCTCAATACTCAAATGCCTTATTTAGTACACCATAAGAATGTGTGTAAAATCCAAGGCAGGACAGTGATGGCCAGTGGTATATATCACTAAACAGCGATGCATATAGCAGCTGTTAGCCCACTTTTCTGTCAAAATCCTCACACACATCAATCCAACAAAAGCAACAGGACACGTCTCTACGCGTTTCTCCGCCTTAGTAGCCCTTAGGTGGTTTCCTTAGGAGATGAATCTCCTATATATAAGTCCATTATAGACCTGATTCAGAGGCGGGCTCAGTGTTGATGTCAATCACAAGCTGCCAATGTTTTCAGTCTGTGCATCCATTGGAGTCGCACTGCGCATGTTCCCCATTGGTTACCACCAGGTGATGCAGAGCAAATTTGGATGAAGAGAGGCAGAATTTCAATGTGCATATCTAGGTGGTAACTAGTGGGTGGCCGGCCAGGAGCGGGTGTGTCGTGCGCAGCGACTGTCAATTTTTCCACAGTTGCACTGTTTCCAGTGCCCTCGTTCAGGCAGACATTTTGCATCTCCATAAGACTGCTGCAATGTTCGATGGTGTGATCAATGTGTGACTGATCGTGCCGTTTTTTACACATAGTGGCGGAATAGCGCCTCAGCCGGTGGGCATCTCTGTCCAAATTCCATTGGTTGCAGCATTAGAATAAAGACTGCAAAAAAAATGTGGCAGTAGCGGCAGCATTAGCATAAAAAGTGGCAGTAGCGGTGGCATTAGCATAAAAAGGTGGCAGTAGCGGCAGCATTAGCATAAAAAGTGGCAGTAGCGATGGCATTAGCATAAAAAGGTGGCAGTAGCGGCAGCATTAGCATAAAAAGTGGCAGTAGCAGTGGCATTAGTATAAAAAGTGGCAGCAGCATTGGCATAAAAAGTGGCAGTAGCGGCAGCATTAGCATCTACCTCTGATCAGGTCCTATGTGTTTAATTATTCAAGGACACAACCTGGGACATTGCAGGGGGGTAAAATGGCTACTGAGCCCAGCAGTGAGGGGTGCTGGTGGGGCCTTTAAGTCCGCTATGCCCGCACTCACTCTGATCTTTTCCATATGTATGGGAGCCACATATGTACAGTGAGGCCCCCCTCATCCCCATATGCTTAGAGCAAAGGGAGGACAATGCAAGGAATGAAGAAGCATCCACAAATTTTGCTATAGGTCCTTTGCAACAATAAGGAGTAACACACCTCCCCTGCAGCTCAGAACTGTACAACTCAAGCCTATGATCTCAGTATATTGGAATGTATTTTACCAAACCTAGAACTATATGCCCCCCATTTGACAGTTATATTATGAGTTATAATCTGGATATGTAACTTCTCCTCTTAACTAACCAGAAAGCTTTTAATGAGTTGCTTCCTGAGACTTTTACTAAGAACATCTTTCTGATATCGTTCTAAGCCTGTCAGCAAAATCCTCATATTATCCCGGATCATATGTTTTTCATTTCCATTAGAATGGCCAAAGCCCTGCTCTGGGAATTAAATGATATCCATCGTAGATATAATTGGACACAATGCACGGATCAGGGCAGAGCTGAGCAGTGTCATAGAAACGGACATAAACAACACTACCTAGATGATTAAAAAACCCTAGAGGATAAAGCAACATATAAAGTAATAGGTGCAAGTTCTCCCAATGTGGCCAAACAGCACATTAGGCCCAAAGTTACCTATACACATTCTAGTTCATTATATTTGTGTAATGTGATCTGAAAACATCTATCCCCCGCAAGTTACACATTAGCATTTAGATGTACTGTCTCCTAATAGTGACCCTTTTATATTCCATGCATGGCGGTATTTCAATATTTTATGGGATTATTACTGAGTGTTGTATTAGAACATGAGACTCTAGATGCTACACTTGATTTCTTGCAAACATGACTGTACATAAGTATGACTTGTTCCATGTAATAGTTGAGTATTGTTCCTTGCAAACTATTAAAAAAGACAAATGTATGATGTATGCAACATTGATTAAATCTTGGGGCTTTATATGACAATATTGTTTTACCAAAGGCTAATGACAACACATAATGGGGGGAAAATCTGGGCCGGCCCCAGGTCTACTAGCATCCTGTGCAAGATATTTTGGACCGCCAACCCACCTTAATCCAACTATATCCATAATTAAAAACACACACACATTGGCCCCCACAGGACAAAAACACACATTAGCCCCGTCAGGAAAGAAAAACACAAACATTGGCCCTCATTCAGAGCCGTTCGCTATTTGTGGTCGCTCGTTTAAAAACAAGGGGTGGCTATTCAAATGATCCGTACGCACATTGCAGTCTGTTCACACCTCTAAGTCTGAACGAGCGAGCAAAACATACGCTCGTTTATTTGTTAAAAACGCCCCCTGGCCGCTCGCATCCTACGTCATGTCCGCTATTTATTAGATTAATCGAGTACATCGACCAGCGTATGAACTGCTCGCTATTCTTGTGGTTGGTGTTTGCTACCACAAATTTGCGAGCAGTTCTGGCTATAAAATAACCCAGTGACGTGGTCAATGACGCTGCTGTTTTAAATATGCACACCCATAAAACGCCCGTTTTGACCTTTAAGCACGCCTGCGTTCGGATCTCCACTCCCCATTTTCAAGCACCTTCCCCTGTTACCACCCACATACGCCTCATTCTGTCACTCAAAATAGCAGGCCCTCGCTATATTGCGTACCAACGATTTTCGGCCGCACTGACTGGTTCGCGCATGCGTACTAAAAACCGTACGCATGCGCAGATGTGCAAACATCGCTCGGAACGAGCGTACTGCCGCTAACGAGCGGCTCTGAATGAGGGCCATTGTCCCCTAGAGAAAAAGAACACACACATTGTCCCCCATAGGGAAAAAAAACAGATTCATTAGCCCACACAGCATACATTGGCCCTGACAGGAAAAAATAACACACTCACTAAGTCACTGCAGCGCTTCACTACTGTGTGCGGACAGGGCGGCATGCGGCTACGTGACCTATAATGTTGTGCTGCTAATTCTCCATCGATGGGATTACTCCTGGCCCGGGCCGTTTCTAAGATACCTGGGGGTATATTTACTTTTGTTCGATTTTGATTTCTGTTAGATTTTGCATTCGAATTTGGTTCGATTTTTTTTTATGAAGGAATTTACTAAGGGCCAAATTGAACAGAAAAAAGGAATTTGAAATGAAATCGAATGTCTGAAAAACATCGATGTTTTCACATAGAGGACAATAGGATCCCTTAATTTACTGACATTCGATTTGTAAATCAGATGACAAAACGAACTCAAACTCGAACTACAAATCCCCAAATGAATAGAAGAACTTCATGCATTTGTTTTCAGCATGATCAGTTCGATTTCACACAGATACAGACATACATCAATGAGATGTATACCCCACGTAATTTTTTGCTTAAACATTAACTCTTTACAAGCTTTTTATAGTAAGATACATGCATGAGCCTCACTGATGTATGCATGTATCTGTGTCAAAACAAACTGCTCATGCTGAAAATGAAAGCATGAAGTAGTTCTATTAATTTGGGGCTTTGAAGTTCGTTTTGGAGTGGGATTTGCTGTTCGATTTGGACATGAATATGCAAAATCGAACAGCAAATCCCTTCTTAAACTGAAACAAGATCAAATTCCAGTTGAAAATCGAAAGCAAAATCCATTCTTAGTAAATTTGAGATTTGCTAAGGGATTGTGCTGTTCAAATTCAATTCGATCTCAGGAGATTTAATTGAATCATAAAAATGAATCTCTAATCGAGCTTTAGTAAATTTGCTCCCTGAAGGCTCTAGAGGACACGGTGGGCATGGCTAGCCGGCCTGCCAGGCCAAGGAACCGGAGGTGGCAGCTGCACGGTGCCCCCTAAAGAGTGGCGCTCCCATGCGGCCGCTCTGCTGGAACAGCCTAGAGCCAGCCCTGTATTGGATTAACAGAATCTCAGAATACAAGACTCAAGAACAATGGAGACGTAGCAGTGATCATTGCAGATGATCTGGACATGTGGTAACACCCTGGGATAAGCTAGTGGAATACGTAGCTGAATAGGAAGCAGTACAGTAGATTATATTGCTTCCTTGTATGTTACTGGTGAGACCTGAAATCACTTTTAGTAAGAAATAGTAAGAAAAAAATATGACACATGTACGAGACTAATGGTGCATACACACGATAACGCACACCACCAACCCGCCAATGACCCACAATCAATAATTGCGGGTCGCTATAGAAGCCTGGTCGATATCGACCTGCCCTGCATACACAATCGAAGGACGCATCGCAGGTCGTTGGTGGGTTGGAGGCACCGAAAAATGCACGATCTGAACGATAACAATATGATCGAGATCGTTATAGTTGATATTGTGCAATTTAATCGTACCGTGTGTACGCACCTTAACAATGCTATATAAAATATATATAGAAAACACAGTTGGCAGACTATACAGCAGTCAGTTCTTTGCTAGAATGACAGTTCATGTTTCTTTGTTTATATCGGGAACCTGCCTAATTATGGCCATTACCTTTTTAATATGTAGAATGCATAGTTGCCAGAGGGGCCCTTTGTGCTGGCAGCTGTATGTAAGCATATGTGGTGCAGGCTGGGGGGACCCAAGAGCCTTATACCCCCACCATCATACATGATTACAATGACATGCTTTACATTTAATATGCAAATCTGTAATATGTATATATTACCATATGAAGCCTGAAAAATACCAATATAGCAAGAAAACTGAATTTTATATACAGAATAAAATATTATGTTATATTGTGATATTGGACACTTTTGAAAAAAATGAACATTTCCAAGCTAACATATAAGGGACTATCCTTAACGTCTCAGCGAAAGATTAGCGCCTGATTCTGAGTCGGATGCAAACTGCGGGTTTTTGCATACAGCGCATGCTCAGAAGTGAATTTACACATTTTTTGTATGTCCGTCCTATTCTGAACTATCTTTCCCTGCAAAATGGCATTTTGGGGCGTGAACTGGGCGCTGACAAAGTGATCTCATGTAACCACCCTGACGTGCGGGAGTGTTGTGGGCATGCATCAAAAGCTCCATGTGAACAGGGAAGGGAAACTTGTTTTTGATGTATCTCTTGCATGGCGACGTAGAATTAATGGATGGCGCGGGTTTGCCGCTTGCATGAACCCTACATTAGTTGAACGAATTCTCATAAGGCACTAAGAGGGCGATTCAGACCAGGATGCTAAGCCGTGATCGCTCGCATCCTAAAGGGGCCGGGTATGCAAATTCCGCAATCGCACTGTCTGGTGAAAGGATGCCCTCTATGTCTTAGAGAGTGACGGCAGAGTGAGCGCACGCCGGTATAAAGACTCCCACTTTTCTTACTTAGCACACGTCATCTACAGTAAGTGTGTAATTAATCTGAACCATTGAGAGCAACCGGAGCTGCACGCAGAGCTTGAGGTAGACCCTACCCCACCGCAAGCACTGCGATCACTGCAGGCTGAAATACAACCAAGTGACATGTTCAATGACGCTTCCATGCTAATTATTCACATCCATAAAACTCCGTTTTGATGGCCAGACATGCCTGCGTTCGCAGCACCACTCCCCCAATCACAAGCACCTTCCCCTATTACCACCCACAAACGGCACAATCTGTCACTCAAAGTAGCGCTCAGTCTTTATGCTAAGAGCGCACGACTCCTAATCGCAATGACTAGTTCACGTACGCGCACTGTGATGCTTACGCATGCGCAGTCGGGCGACAATCGCCCATGGCGTGCATCCGCAGCTTAGCGTTAGGGTCTGAATCGGGCCCTAAGCGCTAAATGTAGTAGCATGTATCCGCACCTCATTAAATTTTTAATTTAGTGAGTGCTAAACCGGAGTTGTTGGGCTTCCCCTGGAGACTGGGCAGTCTGCACTGTGGCTCCTCTTCTGTCACTGCAGAGGAGCAAGCAATTTGGTGTCACCCCCTCTGAGGGAGACACCCGGGTGCAGCCCACACCCCCCTCATGACGCCACTGCTTCCTGGTTAAGTTCTCAATCACAGCCCGCTGTCTGCACTTAAAGTGGATTTATTCTCCTGAGGTGTGAACAGATATCCGCTGTAAATAGGACGTACTGCGCAAATAAAAGCTGCTAATTGAATACCTCCAGGCGTTAAACCCGGTAGTTGAAGCTCCAGGTGTTACACCCGGGAGTTAATGCCTGTGGCTAATTGAATATTCCCCTCTTTCCGGTGTTAGGATGTTTATTGTCCATCATATGGAGACATTTGGGAAAATCTCATCTTTTCTCATCTAAAAAGCAAAAAAATATTTTCTAAATTATATATATCAGAATCACAATGAAGCAGCGTAAGGTAAAAAAAATGACTTATCTCCAACAAAAGGCAGAATTATACAAATTTGTCTGCATTTGAATATTGCTTCAGATATAACAGTGCAAGTATTGTATATATTAACAAGCTGGAACATTGTGACTTTTTAGATATGGAAATTATTTTGTTACAAGCTATTGTGTCCTATGGGAATAGTACTCTGAGATAGTATGATGAAGATGTAAGATAATCCGCTTCTTTACATGGCCTCATAATATAGTCATTTTAGGACACAACCTTCACGTTAATCACTGTGTTGCAGCAACCGGTAGACATGACCTGAATTAATTAGCTCTTGGCTTCTAACGTCCTTAACCTTGGGATTCCAATGACAGGGGTCATGTGTAACACTGGAACACACATTCTTCATTACCATGTGCTGCTTATCTACATCACTTTATGCTGACAGAAATATTCGTTGGTCAGTTTAATAATAACTAGAGCTGAAATTTGTTTCATGCCAGACAAAACTATTCATAAATACTGTATGACTGGAAACAAATCATTTACAGGCAGGAGAAATGTGGCATGTCATAAATATAAATATGTTTTCATACTAAGGAAATAAGGGGTTTATTCCATACTTGCCTACTCTGCCAGATGGTCCAGGAGACTCCTGAAATTTCCTAGTGTAATTCAGTCCACTGGATGTGCTTGCTTCCACAGTGAGGAGGGGATGTAGTCTGGAAGCCGACGGTCTAAATTCCGACCGCCGGCTTCCAGACTGCTTAATCCCAGCGAGGGTTGAATGACAGGCGACTGTCATTTTACCGACGCCGGGAGACCGGCGCCCGGCATCCCGATCAAAGGGATGCCGGGCGCGGCAGCGGACAGCCGCGGGGGGGTGGAGAGATTAGGTTTAGGGCTCCCGGGGGGGACTTAGAGTTAGCCCCTCCCCCCGGGAGGTTAGGGTTAGGCTAGGGGGAGGGAGGGTTAGGCACCCCCGGGGGGTGGTTAGGGTTAGGCACCCCCCTGGGGGACTTAGGTTCAGGCAGTGGGGAAGGGGGGGTTAGTTTTAGGCACTTAGAGGGGGGTTAGGGTTAGGCACAGGGGGGGAGGTTAGGGTTAGGCACCCTAAAGGAGGGTTAGGGTTAGGGGGTAGAATTAGATTAGTTTATACTTACCTTTAGTAAGGAGGATCGGGATCTCCTCCTTTGTCGGGCTGGCCGGCGGTAATACATATCACACCTGTGAGGAGGGCAGGGCCGCCATCAGGGGGGGACTGCTAGGACTGGAGTCCGAAGCCGGGACAGAAATGGGGGGGTCTGCCCCTGGCTTTTACCACCAAAGGCCACCAGGAGCTCGGGACAGTTCCCGAAGCTCCCCTAAGTGACTTGCCAGGCCCATGTTGGGCAGATTCTAGGGGCCCGGTGACAGGGGCATGTACAGGGCATTAAAGCTTTTTTTTTAATGCTGCACAGTGCGCTTGCCATCTTGACTCACGCCACGCTACTCATAGGAGCCGCAAGATGAAGAGGAGCTGGCTGGAGACACACTGGCAGGGGCAGGATGGAGACACAGAAGGGGGGCAGGCTGGAGACACAGAAGGGGGGCAGGCTGGATACACAGAAGGGGGCAGGCTGGAGACACACTGGCTGGGGCAGGATGGAGACACAGAAGGGGGCAGGCTGGAGACATAGAGGGGGCAGCCTGGAGACACAGAAGGGGCTGGCTGGAAAGGCAGAAGGGGGGCTGGCTGGAGACACAGAAGGGGGGCTGGCTGGTGGCACAAAAGGGTGGCTGGGGAGACAGAATGGGATGCTGGCTGGGGAGGCAGAAGGGGGTGCTGGCTAGGGAGGTAGAAGGAATGCTGAATGGGGAGGCTTAATGGGGCTGCTGGTGACACTGCAGGGCTGGAGTTTCAGAAACACGGGGGGGGGAGGGCAAGTGGATGCCTATTTTGTCAGTCCCAGGCCCCACAATTTCTGATGGCAGCCCTGGAGATGGGTAATATGCTACAGTAGACATTCTCCAGATTTTTGGCTGATTACAGCTTAATATATAGACCCTGAAATTGCAAGCAGACATGCAAGATTTTATATAACATACTTAGGGCCGTATCCGACTAGCGGCGAAAACGTCAGTTTTTCGCCTAAAAACTGTGATATTTTCACCAAATAACAGGCGAAAACGCAATTGCCAATAAAAAACTGGAGAAAAGTTTTCTCCATCCCAGACCGGGCGAAAAAAAATGAAAAATCCCTATTTTTGGCTAAAAATGTGGGGATTTCTTTCAGAACCCTTTGGACACTCCCCCTAATGATAAATGACCCAAAAAAAAATTCGTAAGTTGCGAACTTTGTCGAAAAATTAATTTTTTTTTTACCCAAATTTGCTCAGTTGTTGAAAATGGTTTTAATGTATTGGGTCTTATTCTTCGGGGGGTGGTATGGATGTGTGAAGTGTTCTAAACATTGCACGTGGTCGCAGCAGGCGTTTTTTTTAATTTTTAAAATTGCATTTTTACGACACGAAAATATACTTACACCCATTTTAATGTACCCCCAATTTACATGTAACAGTAATTTCCTGGAGAAAAAATAGCTTTGTATTATTTTCAACTTTTTTTTTTTTCACCCAAAATTGCACAGTCGTTTTTCGCCAAAGTGCGCAACTTACGAAAACATTTTTGGGTCATTTATCATTAGGGGGGGTGTCCAAAGGGTTCTGAAAGAAATCCCCACATATGTAGCCAAAAATAGGGATTTTGCATTTTTTTTCGCCTGGTCTGGGATGGAGGAAACTTTTCTCCAGTTTTTTTCACCAATAGCGTTTTCGCCTGTTTTTTGGCAAAAATATCGCTGTTTTTTGGCAAAAAACATCCGTTTTCGCCAATGGCGAAAAAAAACGCAGTTTTCACCGTTAATTGAATACGGCCCTTAGAGGTCTACAGGATATCAGGGACCTGATTCTGAGTAATGTGAATGTGAATGTAACTCTGGATGCCCACTGGGAATGCAATGCAAATGGAATGCTAATGTGACCATACGCACATTCAGAGTTGTGCACATCTATGCGATCTCATCACCGCACTCTTCCATCCGTGAGAGTATACGTCATCATTGTCAGCAACACTTGAACCCACCCCATGTCTGAATTTGTGTCCACAATGGATATGCATGACTCACAATTGCAAGTAACAGTAGATCTTTTGAATGAGTTTGCATTATTGCCATGCAGTTTCTACCCAGAAATGCACATTTAGCGGCCTCATAGAAACAGCTGAGATGGGTACAGCTCTAAATTCGCACGTATGTTAGCACAGATGCGTATGCAGCATGTATGCTGAAAATCACTAGATGGGCCGCAATCGGACCTGAGAGACTCAGAAATAGGCCCCAAACCTCCATTTAGAAAATAATACATCAAAGGGCCAAATTCTGTTGTGGACAGTATAGTACAGCTGCAGGGAAGCGGCAGAGCAATACCGTCCACATAAATGCAAATTCAGCAGGACATGTCTAGGAAACACCTCCTACATGCATTTGCGATAAAAGACCAGCGCCTGTAGACGTTACCTTGGATCACCATTGACGAAGCTTGGCAGCTTGCGAGGCCCTGGCTTTGGCAATTCCAGGAAACGGAGGCAACATGGCCCCATTTCCAGAAATGCAGCCCAGGGCCACCCCCTTCCCATACCCAAATAGCCACAGATTGTCACTCACCTGACCGCCGCACTGTAAGGACGCAGGACACGGCCTGTGTATGCGGAGTTCGGGTCCTGTGCATGCGCCGTTTTCCAGCAATCTGGAAACGGTGTGAAGAAACAAAATATTGTTCGGACCTGAATCAGACCCAATGTCAACAAGTACTGCAACAGCATTACATAATGATAAATACATTTGTGTCATTGTGACAATCATGATGAGAGGCCTCCCTTGTACATGCAGTTTGATAATGAGTATTTATTGAGCTTTGTTACTCTTTAACACTGAGCTACAGCAAAATAAAGATTGACTGTTAAGCTCTAGAACATGGATGCCTTTATGTTATCATGTTATGTATAGTACAGCCTCCTTCATTGCCAAAATGGCCGCTCAACATTGTTTGGCCTTATAATCTCCAGTAAGTGCAACAAGTAATTTCATGGGAATGGTGCTGGTGTTATCCCTGGTGAGTGCACATTTCATCCACATGTATGGCTCGACTTTCCTCTAGTCTCCAATCTTTCAAGCGATCCCTGAAAACTCACCTCTTCAGGCAAGCTTATCAGATCCTAGAACCGCCCACATAACCTTCATAGCTTCCATTTCTAATTACAACCCCTTTCACAGTCCACACACAACCTCAGACATCGTCTCTCACAACCTCATGACATTTGACCGACATTCCGGTGTGAATGGATCATGCGGCCCACCAAGAAACTGTGCCTTCTGGCCGGACCAAAATGCAATATATAGCACCTATCCTTGTCTATCAATGCCTATTTCCCTATAGATTGTAAGCTTGCGAGCAGGGCCTTCCTACCTATATATCTATCTGTTATTATACCCAGTTTTGTTCTATTAATGTTTACATTATAAAGCGCAACGGAATATACTGCGTTATATAAGAAACTGTTAATAAATAAATAAAATAAATGTCTCTTGCTCCTCTCCCAGGAAAAAGAAGCGAGCTGTAATGATGATGGTTATCGTCGTGCTCTTCTTCACGGCCTGCTGGGCCCCGTTCCATGTGGTCCACATCCTGTTTGAATACAGTAAGTTGTGTCCATGCTAAGCTCATATATGAGAGAGAGGTTACAGATGCAGCTAAGCCGCCTATCTGAGTGAGCATTGCCAATGCTGGATGATCCAACACATTTGTTTCAGAGCGCTTGTTATTTAGATCAGAGATTAATAGTATTGATTTGCTATTAGAATGAGGAATTGCACTTCATCTTAATGCAGTTTAGCATCAATAACTGTATCCCATCTATATTTAGCACAAGGACCATGCTCCATCTGTGTATGTACACGTGCACTTTACTTTAATACCTTTCAATTAAACTCACTCACCTGTATATAAATATTTTGAACCATCGTATGTTGCCGCAGTGCTTCACAGGGAATAATTCATCAGAGCCTGCCCCAGTGGAGTTTAGAGGCTAGAGATGATGCCCAACCTTTGGCAACTTCTTACATATCTGGTGGATTTGCCCAAAACTAAGCAGCTGTTGCTCAGCCCTGAAAAAAATTATATTTTCGGTCCTTTCAATTGATCTTCCATTATGTCCCAAATAATACTGGCTGCCTCTGACCCCCCAGACACAGCTAAGCACCAATCCAAAGTTATCTATTACATCACATTAATCTCCAACTGTCAACTAGCGGCCGAATGGAAGTCACAGACTCCCCCTTCTATTACAACTGTAATTAGCCAACTATGGTACTCCTACTGCATGGAATACTGGACAATAATTATTAATAATTCAGCAAAATCATTCATTAAGACTCGGGGACCACGGGCAACTAACCACAATGTTTCCCTACCTTTCTCTACTTAGCTCTTTTGTCGTGCTGGTCTTCATCCCTGTTGCTCTGCTTTCTCCTTATCACTAATAGTCCTATTCTAAGAAATAATATGCCTGTGTCTAATGGGAAAATGCATAATAGACACGAAATAGCCTTGAGAATCTTAATGGCATAATAAAATGTGTACAGTTCTTAAAAACGTAAGTGCACAAACAGCATGAGTCTGATACATCCTTATTTCCTGTAACAGAGCCAAATACCAATTGCTCTGACAGCTGGATTAAAGGAATGTGCTTTGGGGGAGCAGCTACTGTAGCAAATTGTATTATAGTAGTTTAATGTTGTTTTCAACAATCACACTCAGATCCTTCTTAATATTTGTGAAGGTATCAGGGTTATTTTGATATGGACATCACAGGTTCACATTTTTTTTTACTGCATTCGTATTGATACATATAAGCTTATTTTATAACATGTTGGAAAGACCAATTATGTATTGTAACCCATAGCAACTATGCAGATGTACGTAGTCTAGTCAGACTAGTGAAAGTTCACATGCGATTGGTTACCAAATTATTTATCAAGTGTTATTTTATTGGTTTCCATAATACTCTTCTGAGAAGTCCATATTTTACAATATAGATAATGTTCTAATCGTTGCCATTTTGCTTGATTTACAAGTTCTGGAGAATAACAAGGAGACAGGTTTATGGAGCATACACACGGTCAGATTTGTCAGACTTGTCAGATTTGTCAGATGAACGATTGAACGATTTGAATGATTTTACCAAAGTTTTGAACGATTTGAACGATTGAACGATTTTTGACTGCATTAAAATGAATGGAATCGTCCAAGTCTGACTGCAAACACATCAGATGTCAGATATCGTTATCTGACAAACGGGAACGCGCATCGTTGATCGTCCATCGTTCAGGCATGTCAGATATGTCAGATTTTCCTTCAGATATGAACGACTGAACGATTTTTAAATCGTTATCGTTCATATCTGAAGGAAAAATCTGATCGTGTGTATGCACCATAAGAGAGGAAACTATGGAATAGTTCAGGATATTCCTCATTAAACTGTATGGCCCACATTACATATTGCAGCATATTATGTAATAAAGCCTAGATGTGTGAGCATAGATAAATATGGGTTGGACTGGCCCACAGGCGTACATGGGAAATCGCTGGTGGGCCCCACTGTCTGAGGGCCACACCTCCTCCTAATGTCAGGTTCCAGACTGTGCACTCAAATTATACACTGTTACTCTATTACAGGGTCAGTTACCTGGTAGAGTAGAAACATGGATGAACTAACCATGCAATGTAGTCTGCAGGCTATGTCTTCTATAATGGTTGGGCAAGTCTCTGTGGTGGCTAGGCTGCAGTTGGGGTTAGCTTAGTGTTAGGCTGCTGTTAGGTTGGGGTAGGGTCATGGCTAGGGCACAAATCTATTAAAAATGCAATGTTGACATGCCAAATGTCGATATTGACATAATGTCAATATTGCCAGAATGTCGGCGTCGTAAATGTTGACTGCATATCAACATATAATTTTCAACGGATTTCAATGCTAATCCTACTGTAACCCCAACTGCAGCCTAACCCAAAGATAACCCCAACTGCAGCCTAACCTTAATGTCGACATTCAGACCATGTCGACATTCTGGTATAGGACATTAATTTAATGGGTGCAATAAAACCCTTTGCCAGTTGATGTCGCTGTTCTATTTCTTTCATTCATCAACAAAGCAGGAGTAGCTTTGTTTTATATATTCTCTAAGTAAGTAACCTTGCACTCCTATCCCTGTTGCTGTTCACAGATGACCTGGACGAGGAGTACGATGACGTCACAGTTAAAATGATTGTGGCCATTGTACAAGCCGTTGGATTTTTTAACTCTTTCAACAACCCTGTGGTTTATACATTCATGAATGAAAACTTCAAGAAGAGTTTAGTGGCCATTCTGTTCTGTCACTTTCGCACACAAGAAACAGCTGACAAGAGGGACAGTCAGCAGCTGGAGAAGCCAAAAGTTGGAGCAACAGTTTTTCCTCATAGGAGAGATGGCCGCAGCGCCCACAGTCATCTCAGCGCAGAGAACCTGGAGCTGCGGCTCTACGAGCAGTTTCCAGCTGCCAAACTGGAGTCTGTCACTTACCCTCTGGTGAACCCTCACAAGGACCTTCTGCCAAATGGACAGTCAGCATAAGGACTGTGGCATCTGTGCAGGGCTTTTATTCAGTAAAAACAATTAAATGAAAAATAATTCTGTGGAAATAAAGTCCAGATTATATTAAAGTGTCACCACAGGAGTTTGTCCAGGAAGCTGAGGAATATGGCTGCTTTTTAGGAAACATTTATTCTTAACCACCGCTGGACAGCTATAACTTATTCAGATTGCTCTCTGTGGTCAACAGGAGGTGAAGCAGTAAATGATTGTAATGAGATGCTGTACATAGGAAGCAGTGACTCTCCATTATCAGCATGGCCTGATTAGCTGCCCCTTTACTCCTGACACAGATGCTTCATGGTCCCTGTACAACGCGTTCCATAAGAAGGAAGGACTCAGGCATGCTAACAATTGAAAATTGATTAGATAAGACCACTACTGTATGTTTCTTATAATAAGGTTTTAAAAATCACAGTTTCCAAGAATTTGAACACTTTGCCTACATATAGTTTAGTAAATTCATTTTATTCAATATACCTCAAAGATACCTCAAACGAAACAGTGGACCACAACTCAGTTTTGGTTACATTCAGGGGGAACCTTTCTCACTTTTATGGTTTATCTGCTTCTCTTCTACACCAAAATGTTTTTTTTTTACTAACCATGGGTTGTGATTTACAAACCAAAGCCACTTTAAAATAGAATTCTCTAAATGACCACTTCTTGGCGTAGCCAAGTTAATGACGCCATCACTACATGGATATCTTGGAACCTGTTTATTGCAAATTTTGTTAAGACTGATTGAAAAATAAAGCTTTATAGGGCCTGATTTACAACGGAACGCAACTGCGAATGCAATAGCGATTACGCACGCAGTTCAACCTCGATAGTATGCTAATTCATTGCGGTTGCAATGCCGCCATTGCACTACATAAGGATGCCCACTTTACCTTAAACACATCCGTAATGTTTAGCAGGACTGCGAAACCATCGGTACAATCGAGTACCACCACAGCCTCACGCACACTTGCACAAGCCCTGACCTTACCCAGAAATTGCTAACTTCCATGCACACTATCAGGCCTCAGGCTGTGTATGGCATCGCAATGGATAATTTATGCACGCTCCTGCAACGGCGTTCAAACGCACTGGCACGTCTGTGTTTCGTCGACCACCCTCCCCCCTGTCACCACCCACAAATGGCACAATGGCACTTCCTGTCAATCACTCTGCGATGGGTCTGCGCAGTTACCGTGATCGCAGTCCCGATCGCAGTGGCCGGTTCGCGCACACGCACTGCGATCCATACGCAGTACACAACAATCGTCCTATTGCAGGTGTATTAGCAACTGCATTCCTTCCCCTGCATGACATAATCTGCAGTCCCTCCCAGTAACCGTCAGACGACTAAGCATGCTTTCAGAAGTTGTCTAGTCCAGAACAAGCTCTCAGGGGAAATATAAAGAGGATGAGAAGAGAAAGAGATTATATTAATTATATTATTGCAGATATCTAATGCACATGAAACAGATATGCAGCACTTCTTACAATGTCAGTTTTGTCTTCATATTTATTTGTTTTACTCTTCAATTAAAAGACGTTAACCCTAACATATATACTGTACGTCTAGTATGAAAAATGCCTCTTGTAATTTTAAAAGCTCCATTGAGATATTTAACATAACAACTGCTTTGTACTTTGTGCCATACATTTTTTTAAGAGAACCATAACAACAAACTGATGATACAGTACATTGCTTGTTTATTCATTTTATGTGTCACATGTGTTCATTCTGGGGATTTGGGTTTCATTACATTCTAAAGTCTAGAGAATGGATGATCTGCAGGGCAAAACAGTTTGGAACCCACCATGCCATTGACTGGCAGAAGAATGCCTAGATTTCCATGAAGCTGCCTGGTTTACCATATGTATTAAATGTCCCATCTCTCTCATGATTAATGCAAACCAATCTCACCTCTCAGCACATCTAGGTTCTGTACAGTTGCAGAAGTGTCTCCCAGTAGTAGACAAGTAGACATGCACTTTGAGCTGTGTTGGGGGGCACTACTATCCACGTGCACCACCAGAAGGTCTTTTTGCTCTCATTTCTTGCACTGTACAAAATGACCTCTGAGGGCGCCAGAGGGTAAAACAAGCATCCTGAGAAACACAAGTAAGCTCTAGCTCCCAAAGGCCCTTACACTTGGTTCCTGCACAATGAGACAGGACATAGAAACATTGCTTCAAGACCTCAAATACCTTGGACAGCTCTTAAAGGTTTACACATCTGGTTTCTAGATAGGTTGCCCGAGTGTTTCTTGTGCAGCATTTTAACCTAAATTCCCAAATGAAATGTTGCTCTTTCATCACCGGGCAGGAGTTAGATAATGGAAAAGAAAGTAAAGCCAAGTGGTTCAATCAACTTATGACTAGCAAAGGGTGGTAAACAAAATCTACCAGCAAGATCCCCCCGGTACCAGTCCGGCAGCCAGCAAAACACCCAAATCCTGCCTCTAATTTATTTCACTCTTTGGGCCTGATTCTGAATTGGACGCAGACGTGTCTGCATCCGATGCTAATACCGTGGTCCAAATGCTGAGACGTCCACTATCAGCGGCTTGCTGCTGTGTAAATCCATCTCAGTGTGTCTTTAAATGCACCAGGCCTTTTGTTAACATTGTATTATGCTATTTTATTTAACTCCCAATTTAATTTTAATG
This sequence comes from Taudactylus pleione, assembly GCA_031769625.1. Classification (NCBI taxonomy): domain Eukaryota; kingdom Metazoa; phylum Chordata; class Amphibia; order Anura; family Myobatrachidae; genus Taudactylus; species Taudactylus pleione. The sequence continues at coordinate 8,009,343 of JAUIMM010000104.1, read as the reverse complement.
CCGGCTTATATCTGTTGAAAACTAACTGACACCATCAGTCCTCACACATATCCAGAGGCAGAAAAGAATGACTGGGGTCTGGAATTTAAACACCTCTCAAAGTATGAGCCAGAAAGTGATCACGTTTTGGTACTAGCCACGCATGTACTCTTGTGAGTAAGGTCCCCATGTAAACGTTGAACAGATGAGGGAGCATGCATGTATGAAGGACAATATTGTACAAGCAGATGTTTTGGGAAGAATGGGGTTAAATGAGTAACATAGATATCAATATCATGAAGGTTAACATTAACTATTCATGCTTTGAATCATGAAATCTTTTTCAGAAAACCCTTTTGTAGACAAATATAAATCTCATGCACACATACTGAACCCATTATAAAAGTGTGAATCACTTAACCTACTGTATGTGGCCAACATTGCCCTTCTATGTGTGTAACCTATAGTGCACCTATTTGTCATACTTGTAAAACTCAGGAAGTCCCATGCAGCAGTCTTAGACTCTGGGGTGTATTGGAGACATGGTAAGCTGTCTATTAACAATTGACATTATTTGTATATGTGTTGGTATTCGTTATTTTATGACATGTAGCATATAACAGACATAAGTACTTTGATGTCTTTATTGCACTTTGAATGTCAAGGATCTCCTCTGTTAAGGAAAGTGGCTTTGTATTTGTTGTATAACTAAGAATCTATAAAACAGTTTTTGACTTAATAGAATGTGTCAAGAAGTTGAGCGAAGATTCATCTACACAGGCAGTAAGCAGCACCCTCCAGCCGCCATAGACTGAATGTATTTATCGCACAACTACTGCATAAAGTGTCACTGCCCTATTAATATGCAGTCTATTATAAGTTTTCTTCCTAAGATGATGAAGGGCTAAATTTACCATACAGCGCTTTTCAACGCAACTGTGTCTTCGGCAATTTCGCCCACTGGATTTAAAGAGGCAATTGCATTATAAACAAAAGACTCCTGGTTTTGAATTGAATAGAACTTCCCCTTTAATTCCAGCATCCGAAATTGCCAAAGATGCAGCTGATTTGAAAAACACTGCATAGAAAATTCAATGTGTTAAAATGAATATTGTTCTACACAGACACATACTTTATAGCATATGCAATATTTATTATGCTTCACTCCAGTGATATAATTGTATAAGCATGTTTCCTGTAGAATGTCCAATTAAATGCTTGATTTACTTTTAGAATTATTTGGTACCAAAATGAATAACTACTGTAGAGTAATTTTGAAGAAATGTTGAATTTAATGAACAAGTCGGTGCTACGGTAGTAGAAGGTCGTGTTTGTGCACAGCATGCCTTATCAGGTTTTTACACTTCTTCAAGCTGAGTGATAGTTCTCTGCAGTCTGGTCTCCCAACTGAGAGACAGAAGTCTCCTACTTAGCTTCCAGGAGAGACCTGGTTAATACATGCATATAACGCTGTTTCAGCATTCCTGCACCTTTACCCATTTGCAGCATGCACTCACTGGCCGGTGAGCTGTATAGAACCACGCTCCATTTACAGTGTGTATGTAACAGTGAGTACGGCTGTACCCACTGAGGTCAATAAACCAACACCACTGGTTAAGTAACTGGGCTGTTCTGTGTGTGGTGTGTGTCTACATAACTCCAACAGTTAGCGCCACCACCTGTGTCATATTTCTCAACCATGCTGATTTCAGTGGGATAGTCCCAATCTAAGGGGACTGTCCCACCATCGCTCGGTCAACAAATTTGGGCGTGCCTATTCCCCTCTGCCTGCCGCACTGATTTCTCTCCCAGCAGTGAGTCTCTCACAGTTACTGAGTGACAGACTCCGTCTGAATCTGCCAGCGCCAACTTGCTGGCATTTGATGACATCCCTGCCAGCGCACTGCTCTGGCTGTCATCGTCAGCAACAGAGAAGAAGGAAGACAGAGGCAGTGGAGGAGCACACATGCCTTGCCAACCACGATAAAGCAGTGGCAGCCAGCAGGGGACAGGACGCGGTGAGAAACCTGGACTGTCAGTGACGGCCACAGTGCACTGCAGTGAGTAGTTTAGAGTCTGGTGGGCGGCGGCCGGTACCTGCGGGGGTATTGGTGGGAGGAGGACTCGGGACAGGAGTGAACCGCGGTGCTGCCGCAGGTGCAGATGGTACAGCAGTACTGGCGAAGTTACATGAACTCCTGGAGTGGGGCTGACATTAAATTTGATGGTGAGTTTGAAACTGAATATTATTGTATTTATTTAATGAATTTGAGCTACTGGTGGTGACACACACTGCTGATTGAGGAGGGGGCCTCTGTGTCAGGGTACAAATACTGAAGGGGATCTATTCACTACCCTGCTGAAAAGTGAGAGGAGGGGACTGGCTGCTATGCAGTGAGCACTTGCTGAGGGTAGGGGAGGGCTGAACAGTGACTGTGGGGGGGGGGGGCACTAAATTTACATATGGATTCGGTGGGGGAGGGCGCTCCACAATTTCTCGCACGGGGTACTAGATGACCAGGAGCCGGCCCTGATCCAATGTATAAAATACCTCAAACAGAAATAGGCATAACTAAAGTGTAATGAATGCCTGCACACTGCCCAGAGATACTTACACAAGAAAGAAATGTGTCTGGGAAAAATATGTGTCAGTGTGTTCCCAACACCCTCATGTCAGAATTACTCCCTGCTGGTCACAAGGGACTGTGGGACCCAGGATTTGTCTTAAACGGTTGTGTGCTCCTCAAAGTGTAAATATGTGGCCACCTGAAAGGACACTCTGGGGCATCTTGGGGCAGACAGCATGAAGGTACAGCAGTTATTATCATCAACTTGATGTATTTGGAGAAAAGATTAATAAAAATGCCCCTGTACCCAAAATAAGTAACCAACACCAGTGCTAAAGACTAGGCTGGTTACCAGTAATGTAGAGGGACAGTGTGCATGGAGTCCCCCTATGATAGAACCAGGCTATGATAGGCTGGGCTGATCGCACCGTAAGAGAGACCGGGAACATGTCGAAACCAGCCCAGTCAGGAGGGAGTGGGATTCCTGAGGAAAATCAGGACTATATAAAACATGCACATCTCTTACCCCCAGGGAAAACCAGACCAAGGGCAATTTACTTTTGAGCTCTTTTTGGCACCCTTGGTGGGTGTCAGGCTAATAAGTGAAATATACCTGAAAATAGGTACCAGTATTCAGAAAAAAAAGGTGCCGGTACCAGTGGCGGCTCCAGAGCACAGTTCAAAATTCAAATAGGGGAGCCACACCAATTGGCAGTGAGTCCCAGTCAGCAGTGTTTGAAAGGTCAGTTGGTGTGGCTCCCCTATTTGAATTTTGGACTGTGCTGCAGCCCCGCCTCTGGAGCCGCCACTGGCCGGCACTATGTTATAAGTTGATACAGGGGCGTCTAAAGAGAGTAGGGGGCCCGTGTGCACTCCTCGTGCAGGGGCCCGTGTGCACTCCCCGTGTAGGGCCCCCTCCTCTCTCCCCGGTGGCTGGCAGCCGACTGTACAAGTCAGAAATCTATTTATTTATGAAATTATTTCACTGATTTCTGCCTGTTTCAGAGCTAGTTACAAAATTTTGTAATTATTCCCCTGATTACCAACACAAATAAGCACTGGATAGATAGATTAAGTATTGCAGTAGAACTATAACTACCAGTGAGCCATGGCAGCTATTGGTTACTTGGAATTGCTAGAACTTCAAGCACCACAGTGCTGGCTGCAGCTTTTGCTTTGGTCGTCTATTAGTAACAAGAGACGGCATAACACTGGCGCTGTTTAATTATTTTAGGATGTGTACAATTTGTGTTTCAATTAATTTATTCTTTCTTTAAACAGTAAAGACACATACTTAGGCCCTGGCATTAGAACCCACAAATAAGACTCCCCCTAACTTAATATCCATCTGCATTTTACTGTATAGTGCAGCAAAGCAGTTCTGAGGCTGCTGTTGTACTTACATCCAACTAAAGCTGAGCATCCACTATACAATTGTCTGTCAGATATCTGTCCAATCTGGCTGGTTGGAATGAAAACCTGGTAATGTATGGGAGCAAATGACAGTCGATCATATGATTTTAAACACTGAAAAAAGGACAAAGAAAATTGTTCAAATTGGTTAAATTTGTGTTTTAACCACTTTGTCTGAACGTCCATTCTTGGCTATTTTCCAGTGTTTGTGAGCAAATGGATGATGTCATTTTCTCCCATACATTACCAGGTTTTCATTCCAACCAGCCAGATTGGACAGATATCTGACAGATAATTGTATAGCGGATGCCCATCTTAAGCTGCAGAATGCATTGTTTTCAGGAATTTGGTAAATTTGGTAAGAGAGCAGCCCCCATAGAAACCTTGTGGTTGAAAACTGAGTACCACAGCAGCCAATCTGGCTGGTTGGAATGAAAACCTGGTAATGTATGGGAGCAAATGACATCGTCCATCATATGGTTTTAAACACTGAAAAAAGGACAAAGAAAATTGTTCAAGTTGGTTAAATTTGTGTGGCAGGTAACTCTCAAACACCAACCATGACATTCAATTAGCTGCGTAAAGTCCCAGACTTTTCACCTGTTGTACTTTCTGCCGCCTTCGCCTGTTTGGGACGCAAATTCACGGAATGCGCGTCCCCGCGTTTCACCCTATTCAATTGCAGAACAGGCAAAAAAGCAAATAGGCGAATGCATAACAGGCGGAGAGTACTGAATAGAATGGGGGAATCAGTCTGTACCCCCAAAATAAGACGCACTGACACTGGAAATCATTACAGATGTGTACTATTAGCCCTAATAAACATACTTTGTATTCTTAAGTTGTGCTAAAAGCTTTCTAGAAGTTTCTTTTTTAAACGTGGTGAAGAATGATATAAAACAGTATTTTTGGGGTAAAATAAATAGTCCTCAAATTTGGGGTACTTGAAAATGGGTATTAGCATATTTTTGTGTCTCTAAAGTGCACTTTTAAATACAGTGAAAAATCCACCTACTGCCTACAATCCTAAAAACACTTGGCCCATCCACACAGCTCCCCAAGAAACCTATTTTGCTAGTTTTTATCCTTGTCCCCCACTTTTTTCATTTGTGTCCCAAAAATTACATATTTGGGGGGGTTCTGAGTTTTTTTGTTTTCTTTTGCTGATTTGCCCTGGGTGTTCCAAAGGGTTCTGAATAATTTCCTCACATTTGCACCCCAAAATAGAGATTTTGCACTTTTTTACGCCTGCCATTCATTGGATAAACTTTTCCGCCTATTTCAGCTCATTAAGTTTCCGCTTAGGCAAAAAAGTCCTGGAATTGAATTGGAGATAAGCCGCAAACAGGTGAAAAGCGACAATAGACTTTTCGCGTCTAATTGAAACCGGCCCTAAATATTTAGCTCTTACAGTATTTTATAGTGTTCCACAGGCTTGGATCAACACCAGAGTTTTAAAAGCTACAGTAGCTCTCCCTTTAATAAGTGTTAGCATCTGCTTCTATATGGCTAAGCTATCATTTCTGTCAATAGGAATCTCAAGTTACTTGCTTTATTTTTCAGGCTACAGTACCTCATGTAGAGAAGCGTTAGACACGTCTGTAGTGCATAATAACACCGGAATACAGTATGCCTAATATCTGCAGTTTTGACTTCTGTGTATGTATTTATTTGTGGATGCCTGCTGTAACTGTTTTGTGGTTTTACTAGGAGAAAATTATCTTTTGTTGAGATTGTTATTTTATAGCTCTATAGGAAGAAACCTCTATCTGGTTCTGAAATCAATTTACTTTCAGACAGCAGGAAAAAGCAAGGCAACAATTATATTCAAAAGCTGCACCCGTGTTGTCCCTCAAAAGCACAAAGCTTCTAGTTTTTATTGTCACATTGATGGGTACCGTAGGATACGTCTCTCAAATGCAAGTGATTATGTTGCTTTTAAAGGAAGAAAATAATTCTGATTTATGTTATAGAACTCAAGGGGTAAAATATTCTTCTGATAAATGAGCTGTCATTAAACGTACATAATGTATTATGGGGTATTATGAAGGCAATTTCAGTCATTGCCTTTGATGTTGACATTAACACAGAACAGCAGGATTTCCTACTTTCTGAAAAGACTCTATATCAAGACAGCAGCCCAGCCAGGCACAGCCTTGTTTCTGTAAGGTAGTCTTAGGAGATTAAACTGTGAAGGGGGCAAGTTGTTAAATCATCTTCTTTATGCTGATCAGCAAACAAAAATGAAAGAAAATTTTGAATTAAAGTAGAATACCAGAGACTTAAGCTAGCTACACATCAGAACCAATATATATATATATATATATATATATATATATATATAGTGAAGCCGGCCGATCCGCATGATGCAGCATGGCATCGTATAAGATATCTAACCAGAAGATATCGCATGCAACCACAGGAGCACGCAAATTGGGCATACACACTTAACGATATGGCCGATTTGTCACTCCAATTTCCCCAGAACCGACATATCAGGCCAATGTCGTTTAAGTGTGTACCCGGTCTTAGGGCCTGACTCTGAGTCTCACGCGATGCAGATGTTCAGGGAGTTCAGCGATTTCTTGCTATTGCGCAAAAATCTCTAAAAACTCATATATAGCGTATGTGTCACATGGTGTGTATGCACCGAGGTGCAGTTGTGATTGTTGTGAGGTGCGCTGTATCAGAAATGTACTGGGCGTTCCTGGGCGGTGACTGGGATGTGGCTATTCAAACGAACAAAAATGGTCCCTCGTATGGGCGTGTTATGGGAGTATCTCAGGGGCGTGTCACTGAAGAGGCTGCATACATAGGTGCTTTATCTGTAATATTGGCAGCCATACTCTGAATCTGCACCTAGCATGGGACTGGTGCAAGTTTCGTTTGTGCGACCGATGGTGGAGTACCAAGCAGCGTTACAGCATCTAAAGATGCTCAAAGTGGGCGACTGAGTTCTTGCACATTTGATCACATGCTTGTTCCCAAAGCGGCCAGCAGCGAAACGCGCGTCAACATTCTCCTACTGTGCACCAATCACTGCTCTCATGTATACCTGCAATTTGCATTAGCTTACTGCTAGCCAGAAGGTGGGCTCAGCCTGAGAGGGTATAGCAGTTAGTAGTATGTATGTATGTATGTATGTATGTATGTATTATTGTCCATTCCGGTATTCTAAGTGATTACATTGCCTGCACCTTATCTGACAGCCCAACACCTAAGCTATCTCTCATTCAGATGAAAGCTTTGGGACTGCAACTTTTCACCTCACACATTGTAAATCATCCTATGCAGCAAACATGTCCACAGATATTCTTTTAGAACATTATCCAACTTAGGCAAATGGGGATACTTTGATTTACTCCCAACTAAGGCATAGATTCTACATGATATGTGATTTACTTTGCATTTTTGTCTTTGTTGTGCTCCCCGACCAAGCTCCCAACCAGGGGCCAGGGAGCAGAGGCCATATGCTACCCAGGCCGGTCTCATATTGGGCCATCTTGGGTCGGTCAGAATATGCTGCTGAGCCAGACCGCTGCCTGTGGCTGCACAGTTTAGCAGCACAGGCATGAAAGGAGACCTCTTAAATGTCGGTGTGCAGCTCATGAATGAAGCTTCTTCCGGCTCCACTGCAGAGCCAGCTGCTCCTTCTGTTCTGTAATTACAGGCGACCCCAGTCAGGACTTCCACTTCCCATTGGTCCCATTGTATGACTCATTCTATCCACAGTGAGTCATACAGTCAGTGTGTCAGTGATCCCTGCGGCTGCTCTGCTGACACAGAAGCCAGACGGCCTTCTCTGTTTACGCAACAGGACCTGCTCCTTTTCTATGAATTTGTATATTTTACAACTTGTGGAGCATACACACGGTCAGACTTATCAGATCTGTCAGATGAAGGATTGAACGATTTGAACAATTTTACCACAGATTTGAACGATTTGAATGATTTTTGACTGCATTAACATGAATGGAATCATCCAAGTCTGACTGCAAACACATCAGATGTCAGATATCGTTATCTGACCATTGGGAACGCGCATCGTTCAAATCGTTCATCTGACAGATCTGACAGATATGTCAGATTTTCCTTCAGATATGAACGATTGAACGATTTTTTAAATCATTATCGTTCAGATCTGAAGAAAATCTGACCATGTGTATGCACCATTAGTAATGCTATACTAATGTGTGTGTGTGTGTATGTATATATATTCCATAGACAAAAAACCTTACAGTTTCACATGTCCCATTAAGGCTTCTTAGACATGATCTGAAATTTCATAAAACCTAATGAATTTCTGCCACTCAAACTAAAACTGTCTTCATGCAACTGTGCTATTCTGTTTCCTTCCATCTACACCACTGCCTTCCCCCCAGCCTCCTTCCATCTACACCACTGCCTTCCCCCCAGCCTCCTTCCATCTACACCACTGCCTTCCCCCCAGCCTCCTTCCATCTACACCACTGCCTTCCCCCCAGCCTCCTTCCATCTACACCACTGCCTTCCCCCCAGCCTCCTTCCATCTACACCACTGCCTTCCCCCCAGCCTCCTTCCATCTACACCACTGCCTTCCCCCCAGCCTCCTTCCATCTGCACCACTGCCTTCCCCCCAGCCTCCTTCCATCTACACCACTGCCTTCCCCCCAGCCTCCTTCCATCTACACCACTGCCTTCCCCCCAGCCTCCTTCCATCTACACCACTGCCTTCCCCCCAGCCTCCTTCCATCTGCACCACTGCCTTCCCCCCAGCCTCCTTCCATCTGCACCACTGCCTTCCCCCCAGCCTCCTTCCATCTACACCACTGCCTTCCCCCCTGCCTCCTTCCATCTGCACCACTGCCTTCCCCCCAGCCTCCTTCCATCTACACCACTGCCTTCCCCCCAGCCTCCTTCCATCTGCACCACTGCCTTCCCCCCAGCCTCCTTCCATCTACACCACTGCCTTCCCCCCAACCTCCTTCCATCTGCACCACTGCCTTCCCCAACCTCCTTCCATCTGCACCACTGCCTTCCCCCCAGCCTCCTTCCATCTGAACCACTGCCTTCCCCCCAGCCTCCTTCCATCTACACCACTGCCTTCCCCCCTGCCTCCTTCCATCTGCACCACTGCCTTCCCCCCAACCTCCTTCCATCTGCACCACTGCCTTCCCCCAACCTCCTTCCATCTGCACCACTGCCTTCCCCCCAACCTCCTTCCATCTGCACCACTGCCTTCCCCCCAGTCACGCCACTCTATCTTCCCCTCATCTGTGCAACTCTTTTGTCCTCCATCTGCACCACTCTGTCCCCCCCACCCGCACCACTCTGTCCCCATCATCCGCACCAATCTGTCTTCCCCAATACCTACTGTAGTGTGTTCTCCCATTTGTGCTAGTCTGTATTCCCTCATCTGCACCAAGCTGTCTTTACCAATCTGCACTGCTCTGTCTTCCCACATCCATGCCAATCTGTAGCCCCTATCCACATTGCTCTGTCCCTCCAAACCGCGCCACTCTGTCTCCCCCACATCCACGGTGCTGTCTTTTCCCCCCCATCCACACCACTGTTTTCCACCTATCTGCATTACTTTGGCTCCCCCCATCTATTATGCTTAATCTACCCCCCTCTATGGCTTTTTGTCTTCCCATCCACACCACTCTGTCTCCTCCCCCATCCACACCACTGTTATCCCATCTGCGCTGCTCTATCTTCTGCTCAGACCTCAGTTGCATAGACTGCATGTGCGTATTCCAATGAGCAAACAATTCTGTGAGTTAGCAGCTCCACCATTTTGTGAGCGACAGCAATCTCACTCTGTGAGAGTGCTGAATCTGCAGGTAACCAGAGGGTGTGATGGCATACCATTATCTGTATTGCGCAAGGAACACGTCCATTAAGGCGTCAGCCTTAATTATCGGAATTTCATTGCTTTTTTTTGTTTGAGTGGCAGAAATTTAGTAGGTTTTGTGAATTTTCAGATCATGTCTAAAAAGTCTTAATGGATCATGTGAAACAGTAAAGTTTTTTTGTCTATGGAATTTCATTGCTTTTTTAATTTATTTATACATACACATATGACTGTTTTGGGGGGCTTGTCACAGCCTGCGCCTATGATTCCATATGAAATATAAATGGGACTGGTGTCTCAGTACACATGGCCATTCTGCATGATCATGGGGATACTCAGAAGGTTGATAAACGGAGGATCTGCAACCGATGCTGCGTCTTTGTATGCAGTACTTGGATTTGCGATGCCATCTGTTGACATCACATTACAAATCCCGGCGTCTGCGACATTAACATATCTTCACACAGCAGATGTGTACAAATTTACAGCTGTGGTTGCATTAGCAAAACATGTCTGAATTGGGCCCTTGGTCTTTTGCTAAACTGCCGACTCTGCCTAAAGGGTAAGGTGAATGAGTTGATATGATGCTGAAGCTAGCAATAATCTGCTATTTCCTGTGTTCTCCTGTCACTATGTCATTCTCCTTGTGGGCGGACATATGCAAAATCAGTGTGGTGTGGTGGGAAAATCCGTAGCCTCTAATAAATAATTGCATAATGTGTAGCACAGGGGATGTAGCCAGCACCCTGGTGTGCAGGATGAAGATGGTCTAAATACCGCCACCAGCATCCCGACCGTCAGCATCACGAAGGTAAGTATTGGGGTGTTAGGGGGCGGTTAGGGTGGGGGTTTAGGGTTAGGCATTAGGTGGAGGGTTAGGCACCAGAGAGGGAGTGTTAGGATTAGGGTGCGGGGAGGTTAGATTTAGGCACTACGGGGGGAGGTTAGATTTAGGCACTAGGGAGGGGGTGTTAGGTTTAGGGTGCGTGGAGGGGGAGGATAGGCTTAGGAACTAGGGGGGTAGGTTAGGGTACGGCACCGGGAAGGGAGGGTTAGGGTAGGGGTTGGAAAAACCTTACCTTTACTTCTTATGGGTGTTGGGATTCTGGCTGTCGGGATACCGCTGTCGATATTCTGACCAGCGGCATCCCGACAACTAGGATTTCATACCCAAATCGTAGCACAGATATTGGGGCTGGCAATTTGCTGAAAAATCGCCCTGTTTCTTGTTCCAATCAAAAAAGTCTGACAGTGTGTAGCTAGCTTAATCCTAATAGGGAAATTGACTAAGCTCGAATGACATCGAATGGGGCAAAATCGGCCGTTAAAAGCGTGTGGATAAGAGGAGGATGCTGGCAAGAGACATTCCGGCCAGAGCACTTCTCTCATCCTCACTCACACTGTCTCACAGGTGACAGGCTCTCTGCTGTGCAGCCTGCGTGGTGAGCAGCGCGCGCCCCTCCCTCGGACTCAGTGTGCCGGAAGGCACATGTTTGGCTTCTTCATGTGTTCAATACTTTTTCCATGTGTCATTTCACATTATTACACAAAACTTAATTTATGGACATCTATGGTTTGATTTCTTTGCATGTGTGGATTGCATGGGTTGTTGCTGACATTTGGTGAAAATTTCATTACAATAGCCCCAATACAAATATATTTACTGAGAAAAATGTTTGTGTTCAATATTTTTTTTACCCACTGCATGTGTATGTATGTGTTTGTGTGTGTATATATATATATATATATATATATACAGTATACTGTATGTGTATGTGTTATTGCGTGCATACTGTGGATGTGTTAGTATGTATATATGTGTATGTACATATTAATTTTTATATATGTTTTAGTGTGTGAATACTGTATATGTGTTATTGTGTAAGTATGTGTGTATGTAATATATATATGTGTGTGTGCATGTTTATATGTGTGTGCATGTTTAAAGAAAAGATCTACTGCAATACAAGATGACAAAATCACAGAGAAAGGAGATGGTACCATTTGTCACCACATACAATGGGCATGAGAATCAAATCAAGAAATCCCTCAACAAAAATTGGAATATTCTTCTGATGGACCCAGTACTTAAAAAGATTTTGCCAGCAAGACCACAGATTGTATACAAAAAGTCAAAAACTCTGAAAGATATATTGGCACCAAGTATGCTAATGGATAAAGAAAAAGACAAATTAACTACGAACACCTTAAAATGTAATGGAAGTTACAAGTGTGGACATTGTAACATCTGTAAGTTCCTCCACCCTAAAAGAAAAACATTTACAAACTCGGATGGATCCAAGGAGTATACCATAAAGAACTTCATGAATTGTAATTCTACATCGGTTATTTATTTGTTGGAATGTACATTTGGACTCAAGTACGTAGGAAAAACCAAGAGACCACTCAAAATGAGGAATCAAGAGCATATTCGGAACGTCAAAAATAAAGTTGAGGGACATGCAGTCTCCAAACATTTTTTGACAGAGCATAACTCTAATCCTGAAGAGATTACCTTCAAAGCAATAGAACATGTGACCCTGGAAGAGAGAGTAGGAGATTTGGGAAATTTGTGATCAAGAAGGGAAATGTTTTGGTTATTCGAACTAGATACACTGACACCCAAAGGCTACAATGAGTACTATGAAATCGCTCCTTTTCTGTGATGTGTTTAATTCATATCTACCAATATACCACCACAATTTATGGATGGGCCTGACCAGTACCCTGAAGGACGATTGTCTGGGGGAAGTACAGGTTTGGTAGAAAATCTGGCATTTCTGACCATTTAGAGAATCTATTTGCTGCCATACTATCATGTGTGAGCCCAATCTCGTCCAATCTTGGAAGCAAAGCATGATAGGCCAGGTCAGTACTAAGAAGGGTAACCTCTTAAGAATACATGGTGCTGCAAATATACTTGGACGTTTGAAACAAGATGAAGTCACAAGGTGACATTGCCTAAGAAGGGAACCATAGAATACTATGCATTTTTTACAACTATACCAACTCATGTAAGCACCAATTGTGTGGGCGAGAGCTGATCATGTTTTGGGCCTGACCAGTACCAAGATTGGAGACATCTTGGGAATCCCAGGTATTGTAATTAGTGCACACCTTGAAGGAAAAAGAAAGAGAAGGAAACAAAGGCAAGAAGTACTTCCAAAGAGAAGCTAATAAGGACTATTAAACTCTTAACCATCAGATATGGCCCTCTCTGAGGTTATGCTCCTCCCTGAAGAATCCCAAGCAGAGTTATGCTCTTCCTTGAAGATAACTAAGGACTACAAAAAAATTTTTAACCAAAAAATTGTTAACCAAAATTTTTTAACCACCTATCGATTAGAATTATTATTCAAACTATATATGAACTTATATCTAGTAGTTTTTTTTACACTTGATTTATTTACAAATATCCACAAAGATCTACCTTATATATTCTATATAATCCATCCAAATACGCACTCTGTTTTTGAAATGCACTCCGTTCCAACCTATTTTTGGTCATTAATATATATGGCCCCAGTGGAACTAGTATAATTTGATAATTAACCTAATCAATAACCAAACATTTCTGTTATGTATTGGTATCAAACTCTAATATTTATCTTTTACTCTCTAGTTTTAGAATAACACTGAAGATTTACCCTAAAAGTTTTTTCATATATGGGCGGATGTTGTGCCCAATACATATAGAAGAAGTAATAATGAGAAACTATTATCCGATTACAACAGAAGGGCAGAAGGACCATTCACTCATGTACAAAGTAAGGGTGGAAGTGACACCCAACCCAGGATGCGGCCGAGATACGGGACCAAGTGATGGAAGTGGCGGAGGAACATGTGTGCCGAGGTGGAGGTGACGATGCTAGCGTTGAACACGTGCGGCTAGGCACAAGGCAAGGATCCAAGGAAAGCGTGCGCCTGGGTCAACACAACCGTCAACAACGGAAATGACGTCCTGGAGTGAGGGCGGAAGCCATGTTAAAAAGGGCAGAAGTAGCCCAAACTAAAATTGGTTTTAAACTATTTATAAGGACAATATTCGAATGGGATCTATTGTAATATACAATCCCCAAGCTGATGAACTAATGGAACATACATATATATTGTTATGGGAGTTCTCCAACATACAGGAAGTAACGCGGACACCTGACCTCCATTGAACTCCTAGTGGGGTATAAATACAGGACCACCACACCCATACATCATCCCCTTGATGAAGTCATAAGACAAAATGCGTTGGGTCTACCTGCTGCTTCATGAACTGTGGAATACTGCCTCTATCTTACATTCAGATAAGCTGCTAAAATATTAAATTGTTCTTTTACTGCCATTTATATGTTTTATATTTAACTTATATGTCTGAACCCTTATGGTACTCTATTAATTTTTAAATACATATGTTTTTATTGTGTTCTATTAAATAGTTATTTTTTTTGTACTTAACTTATTGCACTAGCACTTTTTTGATTCCTGAGCTGTTATAAATATTCACTTGTCAGGATTATTTCTCCTAATGTTATGAACCTTATATATCTATATTTATTTATTTATGCTCACTTGGTATATACCTAATTTACAGGAGATATACTTTATTATATACATCACAGAATACGTTTAATATATCTAGCAAACTTGTCCCTCAACTGTCAATTTATACTTTACCAATATATATTTATATATTAGAACCCCCCAGAAAATCCTGCGTTCGCCCCTGCCCACATAAGGTCGGTGTGACCCTGCCGAGGCTCCCTGTGGCTTGGTGGGGGTCTTCACTACTTAGTTGGCCCAGGGCCCCCACAAGTCTTAATCCAGCCCTGTATACACTGTGTGTGTGTGTGTATTTATATATATATATATATCTATATATATATATATATTATATATACAGTGCATCTGGAAAATATTCACAGCGCCTCACTTTTTCCACATTTTGTTATGTTACAGCCTTATTTCAAAATTGAATAAATTCATTTTTGTCCTCAAAATTCTACACACAATACCCCATAATGGCAACGTGTAAAAGTTTTTTTTAGATTTTTGCAAATTTCTCTCTCCATACTGCTGACCATTTGCAGATAAGCACTTTATAACTTTATTTGTTTTAATGTTTTATTAGTCCTTGTGTACTCCATATCCCCCTGTACTATGTGTCATTAAAACCCCATTTTGAAAAGCATTTCTGAGAAAGGGTCATTTTCTGCTTATTTGAAGCCGACCAAAATCTACCTGTATGCAAACTATTGGGGCCAATATAGGATATTGAAGGAGTGACTAGGAGACGCAGCATTATACGCAGATATCCAAGTATTCTTCTGGTACGCAATATATTTTAACTATGCTATTGTACTTTTAAAGAAGTACTACACTTATGTGTCTCATCTGGCTCTGATTGAGCCCCTCCTATTAAGGTTTCCAGCTATTTGGAATCCCGGGTCCATCCCACCACATGGAATTCCAGTAAAGTATTACAGATAAGCCTAAAAGTTTTTTTATTTGGTACGCACTTTTTATACTTGAGCACGTGCATCTTACTTAAAAACTATTACACTATCAGGCGCATGTTCTTTCCAACCCTCATTTCTATATATATATTTATGTACAGTATGTGGGGCATATTTAGTAATTAGTAGGTCCTAGACCCAATACCGCTAGCATGTGTCATTGAACACATCAGGGACAGGGACTCCGATAGAAGCCTGTCTCTGCGATGTGTAATAGTATTTGCTTTAGCGATCACCTTAATTTGTTGGCAGCTGCCGCACTACTGTGCATATGCGGTCTGCTGGCTGTGCATGCGCTAGTGGTAAGTGCTGGATAGGGATCCTACAGATCCCTCTCCCGGTACTTTTGTGAAATGTAGCCTATAGGCTACAATGGTTACCTCCATCATCTAACTAATGGTCACGAAACAGAGTGGAACACTTCCAAGGTAACATAAATTCTGGCGAGGGGTTGGAACTAGGACCATCCATTCTCAAATGTCTAGTTTCAGCTATGATTACTGCGCATATGATGTTGCATAGCTGAAGGGAATAGGAGCCGGTGAGATAACTGCTATGCTTAGGTAAGAGCCTATGCTCAGAGTCACCACCTTCGCCAGCACACAGCTGCTTGCAGCGGGCTCATGTTGCGTGACAGCATATATAGGGCCGTAAGAAGGACTGGCCACTGCTTGTGGGCCAGTGCTATGTGCTTTCCTCCCAGGCTAAAATTTTCCAGCCACCCCCTTCTCCCAACTGTCATTTTTCAAACAGATGACAGTTGGGAGCTGATTGGCTGGAACTCCATTATCATACGCAGCGAGTTGTATCACTCGTTGTGAGTGATAAAACTCATTGATAAATGAGGCCCTAAGAGAGTACATTTCTCTTTTCTTTCTAAATATTTATTGATGTGTACATTATATGTATAAATTCTTCTTGGAATTAATATATGGTACGCCTTTGGGCATAACTTGTTGGATTATAAAACAATTGTGCTATTAACAAATTGTCTTCTCGTTTATACACTGGGGAACTACTAAATAACGTCAGGAATTACAAATGTGTGTTTAACACTGTGATTACGACATGACATCTATCATTATCCATTTACAAGGAGACATCAATTAGAGATGAGCGGTTTGCTTTTGCTGGTAATCGAACACACCCGAACTTTGAAGTTCCAAATCGAATCAAATTCTGACTCAGGTTTTCTCGCCCAGTTCGGAACTCAGATCTAAAACTAGAGATGAGCAGTTCAGTTTGACTTGGTTCTCTTGTTGAAATAGGAATATAATTGCGAACGCTAACAAATGAATGTATAAACTACAAATGCAGAGCCTGAGATGTGTACACATCAGCATATACTGTAGGTAGAAATACTCTATAGGGGGTTTCTATATCTATCTATATATCTATCTATCGATCTATCTACAGTGTCACAATCTCTGGGAGGTTTCTACATCTGCCTAACTATCTATCTATCTGCAGTCTATCACTCTCTGGGGGGTATGTACATATATCTATCTGCAGTGTATCACTCTCTGGGGAGTTTCTATATCTATCTATCTATCTATCTATCTATCTATCTATCTATCTATGTACAGTGTCTCACTCTCTGAGGGGTTTCTACATATATCTATAAATTTATCTATCTACAGTGTCTCACTCTCTAGGGGGTTTCTATATCTATCTATCTACTGTATATGTGGCACCCCATCTAGTCCTTGACACATTTGGGCATAATTTGTTGGATAATAAAACAATTGTGCTATTAACAAAAGGTCTACCCATTTATACACTGGGGAACTACTAAACGTCCGGTATTACAAATGTACCTACCCACATTGATGTTCCCTACATAAATGTTAAGTAATAATCTGCTTCCTGCCACTGTCTAATACAGACCATTATATAACTTTTTTCATTGGGTTTCGGGGACTCTTTGCAATGGATCTCTCAGCGGCGGTGGACATTAGGGGACCAGTGAGTACTGTGGCAGGCTCAAGGATTGAGCTAGAGATAAACGACAGTTGGTGGTTTGCGCTGAGGTCACTGCCGGTGGGAGCAGAGCTGCACGGTGTGTGTGTGTTTCACCCGATTCTCAGCGCTTCTTCCCGGTGACTGATAGCCATGAGCAGCTAGACGGACAGAGAAACAGCGTCACCGCAACTCACTTATGGAAATCCGGAGCAGCTAACAGGAGTGAGGTCTGTGAAACACCTGTAATCATAACCTCACACGCTATCCCCACCGCTCAGCCATCAGTCCTGACAGGACATTGTGACAGTCAGAATTAATTCTCCCCGGTCAAGCCACATATCTCCATTCTTTCCCCTTCCAGGGTAGCTGCAGAACTGTATATAAAACTTAGTCAGGGGCTGGTCATTGAGAGATTTGACCATCTGGTTAGGTCCCACACCTTCATACCCCTGCTATCTTCACAGGGAAGTCCCAGTATGAATTTGCCTCTGCATGTGCCATTAAAAACTATTCAATCTTCTCTACCACCTTGCAGGCAGGAAACGTTCAGGCAGGACACAAGCACGCTAAAATTGTGCATTAGATTGCATGAATAACAATTGCCATAAAGGAATAGTTATGTTTCAATTAAACTAACCCGGGCAACGGAAAGTGCACCGACTCTACAGAGAGCGCTGACCTTTATTACTAACAGTCATTTACATGCATGCAGTAACTTTACTCAGGTAAATAATAAAATTAAGTTCTGAATATACTTTAAGGGTAAATTGTTGTTTTAGTCTTGTTTGTATTGGGGTATGATGGGTAACACCGTATGTAATGTAACCAGTAGCATATCAATCTGCTCCAATATGCATGTTTGTTGCAATAACCTATTAGTATCTGCAGCCTCTCCAGTTTGCTGTTTCATCTGGATGCAAAGAGAACTCAGTCATTCCAGTGTCCAGTACAATAAAATATCTATTTTGTTTGGTAGGGTAATTTATTTGTTAATGCATAACTGCTAGCACTATAGATTGTTGTTAATCAAATCTGCACCATTTCTTCTGTAATAAACTGAAACACTCATTTGAAGCAAAATTAGTGACTTCTATGCCTGTACATCCCTCCTTACCTCTCCGAGCAACCAAGAAATGTATCCTAACCTGGTAAGATTGAAACACATCACACCACACTTATACAATATCTGTGGGGGTATCACATATCTATCTATCTACAGCATCTCACTTTTCTAGGGGGGTCTATCTATCTATCTACATTGTCTCATTTCTATATCTATCTATCTATCTATCTATCTATCTACAGTGACTCACTCTCTGTGGGGTTTCTACATCTATCTATCTATCTATCTATCTATTAGAGATGTGCGCCGACCCCCGTGCTTTGGTTTTGGATCTGGATCTCCCCTGGTTTTGGATCTGGATTGGTTTTGCCAAAACCTCATCTCCGTGTTTTGTTTTCGTGTTTTGGTTTTGAGCTAAAATCACATAAAATGGGCCTTCTTTTGTTCCTACAGTATTAATAACCTCAATAACATTTATTTCCACTCCTTTCCAGTCAATTTTGACCACCTCACAGCTCACAAGGGGACCAGGAAGTGTGCTTTCCAAAAATAAATAAACAAATGACTTAAATAATGCTTTGCAAATAAACTGGCATTTCCGAACCTGTAGAGGGTCATAAAAAAAACCATAGTTAGCTCAAACTGCCGTTGTTCCCACTGTCCACTTAACCATATGAGATATATTGTGAACAAGCGGAACTGAGCAGCAAATGCAAAATTTCAGACCTAAGGTTTAAGTATTATGCTGTGCGGCTGCGCCAAGCCTGCTTGCTGGCATTTTTTTCTCATCCCAGAAGGGGACCAGGAAGCGTGCTTTCCAAAAATAAATCTTCTGTTCTGTTTCCCAACCTGTAAAGGGACATTAAAAAAAACAGAGTTAGTTAGTGGCCTTCAAATTGCCATTGTTCCCACTGTCTTGGACTGGAGCAACCATGGCGACTGAATTAGTGTCATAAGGAAGAGGAGGTTGCAAACTGGATGTCATGTTATGAGTTGGCCATGTGGGGTATGTTGCTGTTAAGGGATCAGGCTGGTTATCAGTGGACACATTATTATAGTTGTTGTTATTCTGGGTTGCCATCTCCTGAAGGGTGTTTACCAACAGACAGAGACTACCTACCTATCAGCTCAGGCATAGACAGTTCTTGAGGAACATAGCTCTGTTCTCTGGACGGAAGCCATATAGGTGGGAGCCCCTGTTCCAAGTCAAACATTTGAAGCTCTTATTCTCTCCACATCATCTATGATAGAAGAAAAAAAATGTCATTGGGGACATCTAGCTCCTCTTTCTGTACCCTGCTTACCCTTTTTGGACAGTAAGTCCAGCATGGATGGTTTGGAAGAAGGCCTAGCAACAGATGGGGAAGGTCATTATCAAGACCTCGTCCCCCCAGTGGGTGTAGTCTGGGAGGTATTGGTTGGATTGCAGGCAGTGGAATAACAAAGGCCTCCATGTTGTCTGTGCTTACTATTCCATATTTCATTTTGCCATTCAGGTAGGAATAAACTAGTGGGCTACAGAACACAGTGACAGAATAACTGGATGTCTTAGTGCATTCAGGCCAAATACAATCCATGAATTCCCAGACAGATTACGGACAGATTAATCCTTTGCTTGTAATAATCTTTGGCTATCTATAACAGCCACCTTTGCCAGGAATTACCAGACACTTTGAAGGCTGTAACTTTGAATTGCTTTATAGAAAATATGTGCATGAAACCTTTCCATACTGCAGAACATGATGGAGAAATCCCTTGAAGTTCAGCACCTAGAGCATCTTTTTTCATGTTCTCTGAGGCCTCTCCTGACCGTGAAGAAAGATTCTCCACACTGTAGTCTTCCATTGTGACTTTTTAATGGTGATTTCAATGTTGTCCACTGGCTGATCCATCTCATCTGAGGGTTGTGTTTTCCCCATGCAAATGAGACAATTCACATCCAGAAGGTGACTCTTATATTTAGCCGTGGTGTCAGTCTCTCTTTTGGCAGAATTAGGCTTTAGTTTTTTACAAATATTATAAATATAGGCTTTAGTTTTTTAGTGCATACAACTTTATAAGCTGTTAGGATAAAATTTCTGCTATGTTTAAGATTAAAACAAAAAAACTTTTTGTAACCCAATAACTTAAAAAAAAGTTTCGTTGCAATATTCATGCAGCCTCTTGCCAGACAGCATCACAGCACCCCTGCGCAGCTATGCCGATGACAGGTGTGGCTGACATGCACATAAATAAACCTTTTATTTATTATTTTAGGCAGAAGCCCCTCGACAGACAGGAGCACAGCACCCCTGCGCAGCTACGCCTATGACAGTGACAGCCAGGTGTAAAATTGATAATAAATGAATTAAAAAACAATTAATTGGTTGCAGCCCCTGGCTGTTAAATTGATCATAATTTAGTTAAAAAACAATTCATTGGTTGCAGGCCCTGGCTGTTAAATTGATCATAAATTAATTAAAAAACAATTCATTGGTTGCAACCTCTGGCTGTTAAATTGATCATAGATTAATTTAAAAAAATCATTGGTTCCTAAACCAACCATAACATTAATTTAAAATGTCAGGCAGCAATGTCCCAATCAGCACATAATGAAATGGAAAAAGGTGCAAGATGGAATAGTCCTTGGGCCCTCCCACCCACCCTTATGTTGTATACGCAACAGGACAGTTTAACAAACCAATCATTTCAGCGACAAGGACTGCCAATTGTGGCTGAAATGATTGGTTTGTTTGGACCCCCATAAAACAAGTTGCCAATGTGCTTTGGACCTGGAAAAGAAAATAATCCCATACACAAACTGGCTATACATTACAAGTTGTCATAATCCTCATCCTCGTCCTCCCAATATCAATTCATCCCCGCTGGATTCCACCATAGGCGCCTCTGTCATTTTTTGATGTAATTGTTGGTCGAGATCTTCCTCGTGGAATATATATTTCATTTTAATGAACATCATCTTTTCCACATTTTGAGGAAGTAACCTCCTACGCCGATCACTGACAAGGTTGCCAGTTGCACTGAAAACTCTTTCAGAGTATACACTGGACGGTGGGCAAGTTAAGTAATGCAAAGCCAGTTTGTGTATGGGACTCCAAATTGCCTCTTTTTCCTGCCAGTACTGAAAGGGACTGTCTGACATGTCTATTAGGATGTTATCTCTGAAATAGTCCTCCACCATTCTGTGAATGGAGACCGTATCACATATAGCCACGGTAGAAGACATGTCACTAGCAGGCAGTTCTCTCAGGCCCGACCAGATGTCATTTTTTGGTGACTGATCTGCATGACCAGCAGGCATTCTGTAAGGAAAATGTAGTTTTTTCCTGGCAGCTGTTGAAACTGAAGGAGGAGATGAAGGCGCTTCACATGCGGCTGCAGCTGACAATTTTTTGACCAACAGCTCTTTGCATAGTTTTCAATTTTGGTCTTTTGGAAAAAAACTAAAAAGGTAGGACTTAAACCTAGGATCCAGAATGGTGGCCAAAATATATTTTTCAGATTTCAATCGATTGACGACTCTTGGATCCTGGTGAAGTGAGTCAAGGGCTTGATCCACCAGTCCGACATACTTTTACGCAATCGCTCCATTTCAGCTCCTCCTTCAGTTTCTCCAGCTGTTTTTGCAAAAGTCTGATGAGGGGAATGACCTGACGCAAGCTGGCAGTGTCTGAACTAACTTCACGTGTGGCAAGTTCAAAGGGTTTGAGAACCTTGCACAACATGGAAATAATTCTCCACTGCGCTTGAGTAAGGTGTATTCCCCTTCCACAGCCTATGTCATAGGCCCTCATTCAGACCCACTCGCGAGCGGCTGTCCGCTCGCAAGTGGGTCGATGGTCTGCACTGCGCATGCGCGCGACAGAGCGAGCTCCGTCGTGCGCATGCGCGAGACGCGATGAGCGAAGGACTTTCCTTCGCTCGGAGTGTCTCATCAAAGGGGGCGTGCTGTCGATGTTGACTGACAGCACACCCCCTTTGGTGGGCGTGCCGGGGGCGTGCCTGCCAGACGGAGGCGTTCCCAAGGGAACGCCTACCGTCTGAAGCCGGCCCCACTGACATCACTAGTGATGTCAGTGGGAGAGATTTTGGCTCTGATAGAGCCAAAATCACTCCTGGCCTTGGGTTGAAAAACACAACCGCAGGCTTTTGCTCGCAGTTTCGATGGTCGCGATGGTCAAGACCATCGCGACCATCATCCTGCACGCTCGTATATGCTGTGGGTGGTGACCCACAGCTATACGAGCGTCCAGGAGGACGCTCCATATTAATGGAGGTGGGCCCTGATTCAGAGCGAGCGCTCTGGTCAGAGCGTCCGGCTCTGAATCAGGGCCATAGTCCGCTGTATAGGCCTGGATGGCCTTTTGCTGTTCCTCCATCCGCTGAAGCATATAGAGGGTAGAATTCCACCGAGTTACTACCTCTTGCTTCAGCTGATGGAAGGGCAAATTTAACTGTACCTGCTGGTCATGCAATCTTCGACAAGTGGTCGCCGGATGTCTAAAATGTCCGGATATTTTACGTTCCACCGAGAGCATCTCCTGCACGCCCCTGTCATTTTTAAAAAAATGTTGTACCACCAAATTAATTATGTGAGCAAAACATGAGAAGTGTTGGAATTCGCCCAGATGTAATGCTCTCACAATATTGGTCACATTGTCCGAAATCACAAATCCCGAGGAGAGTCCAAGTGGGGTAAGCCATTTAGCAATGATTTCCCTGAGTTTTTCTAAGAGGTTCTCAGCGGTATGCCTCTTAGTGAAACCAGTTATACAAAGAGTAGCCTGTCTTTTGGGAGATGTTGCTGCTGCCTTTGCTGTTGTAGGCAATACACCTACCCAGTGGGCTGTCACAGTCATGTAATCCTTAGTTTGCCCCGTCCCACTTGTCCACATATCAGTGGTCAAGTTCACAGTGGGTACAACGGCATTTCTGAGGACATTAATAAGGTTCTTTTTTATGTCCTTGTACAGATTTGGAATTGCTCTTCTAGCGAAGTGGAATCTAGAAGGGATCTGGTAGCAAGGACACAGGACCTGAATTAACTGTTGAAACCCACTGCAGTAATGGCGGATACTGGACGCACATCTAATACCAGCATAGCTTTTATAGCGTCAGTAATCTGCTGTGCCACTGTGTGATTGCTGTCATACTTGTTTGCCCTTGCAAACGATTGTTTAACAGTTAATTGCTTTTTGGAGGATACGCTGCAAGTAGTCTTCCTCCTGGTCCCCTTCTGGGATGAAGATCCACTGACAGCAACAGCAGCAGCAGCAGCAACAGGCATAGTCATCAAGGATCCTTCTGCGGAATCACGGATAGGAGAGGAGTCAATCATGTTTGGAATACCAACATTGGATGCAGCAGGACTACTCCCGATGACGAATGAGGATGTTGATGATGCAGGTGTTGGTGTTGGAGATCGAAGGCTCTTGGATCTCACAGAGAGGGAGCAGGTAGGTGACACTGGACTTGTTACATTTTGAGTTTTGGAACTTGGCAACATACACTTTGATATTTGATGAATGCGCTCCAAGTGACGTAACAAGGAGGAGGTTCCTAGGTGGTTTAGGTCCCTCCCTCTACTCACTCTTGCATGGCAACAGGCACATATGGCTTGACAACTGTTGTCCGGATCGGGATGGAAATAATTCCACACGTGAGAAGTATATTTT
Source organism: Taudactylus pleione (assembly GCA_031769625.1). Classification (NCBI taxonomy): domain Eukaryota; kingdom Metazoa; phylum Chordata; class Amphibia; order Anura; family Myobatrachidae; genus Taudactylus; species Taudactylus pleione. The sequence goes on along the minus strand of JAUIMM010000104.1, from coordinate 7,985,343 downwards.
TTTTGTCTTTTGACCCGGCATGACAAGAATGGGCTTTGGCTTTTTCAAACCATGGGCAACAGCTGTTGCCTTACTTACACAAAGGACATCCTCAGCATGAACATCCTCATCACCAACACCAGCATCCTCATCATCCTTAGCACCTTCATCCACCAAAATATCCTCCTCCTCCATGTGCAATTCCACAGAAGAATCCTCAATGACTATGTGTGCAAGATGTTGACTGCCCTTCCCCACATTTACAGAGGGCAAACAAATGTTGGAACTTGGAGGATCCTCCAGTACACTAGTATTTAGGTCGGGCTCACACATGGCAACCGTAGACACACTTGCACTCTCCTTGGGGAATTGTGATTTCGATTTCTCAGGGCACACAGTTGGTTTTTCAGGAGCTGTCTTAACAACTTTCACATTTTTAATTGGACAACCACCACTACTACTACAAGCAGAAGGCCTATCAGAATCAGCAGTCTTCCTCATAAAGTAAGAAGGCCAAGGGTTTATCCTTTCCTTGTCACTTCGTGTAGTGAATGGCATATTGCCAGTTTTTTGTTTATCTAAAGTCAAATATCCTTTCAATTTTTTTCTCTTAATTTCAGTAAAACCTGCTTTACTATTACTACCATATCGATAGCGTGACTTAAGCCCTGGGGCATGGGCCTTCCTAGAGGTCGAGGAAGTTGATAGCCTTGCACTGCTGGCGGCAGCTACAACATGTGGTTCTTGGCCTTGCTCTCCTGTCATGTGACAGCCCTCCATATTTTTTCTGCAGTCTAAAAGCAGTGTCATAATCACTCACATTAAGCCGAAAACCCACACACACAAACAAGAAAACAATATGACACTTTAATTTTTTTTTTGATTGAACACGACTGTAGTCGCTTGATCTTGTGCGCTAATGTGGTTAAGCCTAACAGCCACGCACACACAGAAGAAAAAAATATATAAGACAGTGACCCTTGTATTGGTTTTTTTTTTTATTGAACACGACTGTAGTCACTTGATCTTGTGCGCTAATGTGGTTAAGCTTAACACCCACGCACACACAGAAGAAAAAAATATATAAGACAGTGACCCTTGTATTGTTTTTTTTTTTAAGAATGACTGGAGTTGGGCGGTACAAGGTTGCAAGTGCAACGTGCGTTGCTGGCTGGCTCTTATGCACTACTGTGGTTAAGCCTAACACGCATTCACACACAGAAAAATATTAAAAGACACTCTTTTTTTTTTTTGGAGTCCAGAACTTGGGCCCAGAGATGGACAAAGCACAAGCTCAGGACACAGCAGACAGCCCAGATGGATCACCAGACAGCACAGTGACAGCACCGGGACCAGAGACCAGAATGTATCAGCACAGACAACACAGTGATAGTGACAGCACCGTGACCAGAGACCAGAATGGATCACCAGACAACACAGTGACAGCACTGTGACCAGAGAGACCAGAATGGATCAGCAGTCACCAGCCCAGGACACAGCAGATAGCACCAATACCTCTCCCAGCCCTACACTACCCACCCTCCCTGTTCACTTTACACAGCTAGAGTGGAAATGGCGTCCGTTGCATGGTCCCTTATATACTACATTGATCATAGAGACGAAAGCTCGCGAACCGCGAGATTTCCGTCTCTATGGTTTTGCCTCGGTTTCGAGAACCGAGTAAGGCGGAAACCTCCGAGCCTGCTTGAATTTGACTCGGATATGCTAAATTCGGGTGGCCTTGGTTCTCTGAGAACCGAACCCGCTCATCTCTACTATCTATCTATCTATCTATCTATCTGTCACGGCCAGGGTTTCTCAGCATGGTAGTCACCGGGTATTACCTGTGAGGTCGTTATGGCGGGGGGTCTCTGGCAGCGGTGCTGGTGTTTGGTGAGGGGCATTGGCTGCACGTGGTTCTGTGCAGGCACATTGTCACTAGGCCTGGTGAGGTCTGACAGTGCTTCCGTTCCATTGGCATGGGCGCCGCCATCTTGCCTGCAGCCATGTGATTCCTTCTGTCCAATCCCGGTAGGTCATGTGCTCATTCCATCCAGTCACAGCGCGGCACTGAGTATTTAGGAAGGTCCAGAGCCTTCCTTCTTTGCCAGTGCAACGTGTTTCTCAGCTGTGGCTGAGAGAGAGTACCTGTGCCTTACCTGCCTGCCTGCCTGTCTGTTACGCTACTAGCCTGAACCTTGCCTGCTCCAACCTGCTGGACTTACCCTGCACCCTCCATATACCTTACCACCTGCCTGAGTACCTGAACCTGCTGTTTCCCTGCACCTTGCCTCATTTTCACTCCCAGCTGGACTTCACTACCTCTGCCTGCATCAGCTACAGCTCACCAAACCTGTACTCAGTTACAGCTCATTATACCTGCATTCTGTTTCAGCTCACCATACTTGTATACTGGACTGTTCCTGCCTGTCACTTCCTGGACATTTTCTCATTAACCCCCACTACAGTTGTCAAGTGCACTTTAGTGCTATACCTGGACTTTTTCATTTGCCATTCCCATGTCTTCTGAGTCACTTATTAAAAACCCCACTTTTTCATTTAAGTCTGCTTCTGTGTCTGCTCCTATCACCACCCCGGGTTCACAACAAATTCAGAACCTCACACTATCTATCTATCTATCTATCTATCTATCTATCTATCTACCTACAGTCTCTCACTCTCTCTAGGGGGGTTTCTACATCTCCACAATTTGGGCCTCAAGGTCCTTGCAAGGGTAGCAAGGCCCCTTGGACCTTGCTGGATGTTACCCTATTGTTGCTCATTGTAAAGGGGCCCCATAACAATTCAAGCTTCAGGGCCCCAAAAATGTAGATCCACCACTGCATGTGAGGCTATATCAAGTCATATTGGGGGCCATATACTACAGGGCACCGAGGGGGGACAGGTACTAATTAAACGCGCCAGGGTTGATGTCGGCAGTTTGCATTGTGCACTTCTGGACAGTTACGACTGGCAGGTGGTTGTCTTAAGTGTGGATTGCGATGGCCTATGTACTCCCGCCCAGCGTGATACAAGCCTGCTATTCAGCCCGTCCCAAAATGGTATGTATACTTTTTACAGGCTGTTTCTGCTTTCCTGTGTTTTGGACATTAATAGGACCTTATATCAAGGAGTCTGACCATGTTGTGTTAATGTGTGTAATATGTAGAAACTGTATATACAAGTGTTTGTGCCTATCAGTGTGTAATATCTCTAAAGCCTGGTATCTGTGTATGCCTGCTGATATCCCCACAGCCCCCCTCTCTCTAAGCTCTAGACAGGAAACTAGAATCAGCTGAATGGAATGTGACATCAGAAATGACTATGAGGGGTTAGCAGGGACACCTTCTATAGCCCCAGGGGAGCCAGCCCTCTTATCAACATGATTAAGTTTCCTTTGTACCAAAGTGGACATTGCGAGACTGCCTGGCACCAAAATCCACAGGGGGAAGCATGGGATGACATGCTCACTAACTGCTCAGTACTCAGCCCCTGCGTTCAAACCAACCAATACTAGCGATCAGGGGTGGCACCTAACCGTGGGAACATCAGAGAATTCATAATGGCAAGTGCAAGGGTTTTGAGGAAGTTCTGACCTAAGACCTGAGGGTAGCGGAGTTCCTAGCCTGAGTGGCAGGATCCAGGCAGGAGATCCTGCCAGCCTGCTATCCACGGAGCCCAAGCATATGCTCCCACCGGAGCAGTCCCGTGGTGTGGGACTGTTGTGCTAGCTGGAGCTAGGTGACTGGTCTGCATGCCATGCTCTTGGCAAGCAGAGGACGATCAGGCCAAGTGGCCGGGAACCGCAAGTCAGGGACGGAGAAACCATTTCCCGGAGAAGCGTGGAGCCACACAGCAGCCTCGCACAAGTGTGGTGTCCCCAGTCCAGACGGGTAAGCCAGATGGAATAGCTGTCCACCTTGCTAACACTAACCTCTGTTATAGGGACCATGCGTTTGGGCTCCCGAAGGTTTAGCTAATACTACTGGCATTTCTGTATATATTTGTATAATAGTGTGTAGTTGCTTGTTTTTTACTTGTAGAAGAAGTGTATGTGTAAAATAAAGGTATCGTTATACCTTTGCTATTGTGTCGTTTCCTGTGCAATCTAAAGGGACTCATAAAAGGACCCAGGGTACTGTGAGAGAGAGAGCTATAACCTTTCTGCCTTTCTCAAGGCGGCATACGGCAAAAGGACGAAAATAACGCACGCATAAACCCGGGATCCTCACATGGATCGTACCTGGTCTTAGAAGACACTTCTTGGTCGTTTTCCTGTCACTGCACGGCAGAGGAATAGAAAAGTGAGGGGATGAAGTGAGGGGTAAAGCCTTGCCGTACCTCCGTCAGCACCCTTACGGCTCTCCGGACCTCAGCTTACTTTACCAGTTCTCAGTGTTGGCAGCTGGGTGCTCTCCCGGTACTCGCGGCTACCTTGGTCTCAGCGGTGGCCTGGCACCCTCTCTGTCAGTGCAGTGTTTGTACCGCTACATGTGATCCCTTCGTAGCAGCAGCGGCACACCCTCACTACACCACGTGTCTGCCCTGCATAGAGTCTCTTTAGCACAGCCTCTGCCCCCAGCAACCTCTTTCATTTCCTGCCTTGGGCTTGTAGGACTGTCTACTGGGTAGCTTTATTTTTACATTAGGATTTAGAGGAGAGATAGAACGTGCTCACTCACTACCAACTCTAAACCTGTCCGCACATGTTAAATATGAACCTTTCCGGCAATGCAGCATGGATTACCAAGGTGCAAAATGCCACTTGCTAGCTGGATTTGCCAATAATGAGGATCCACAATTGTGCTTATATAGCAAGTTTGATTTTATTTGCCTGTGATGCACAGAACAAGTGCCATGCCTTAAGACTGGTAAGTGGGTGGATATGGTATGTACATAGCAAAAATATTTTACAACCACCCATGAGGACACCAATCTGATGTTTATCTATTTTGCTACTTGCACACTCAGCACTAGTCAGCCTCATTGCTTGCTGATGGACCTGGTATCTCTAAGAACTCAGAATCACTTTGGTAAACAAGTACAAGTGTAGTTTATTTTATGTACATAAACATGAAGTACAAATAATACAAGCAAAAAAGGCAGGGGTTCCCATCCATACAGAGCCTGTTTGAAAACTCTACACTAAAATGGCAATCATCAGTGATTCCCTTGGAGCACTGGCTCTGAATCAGGGCGTTTTTTTTCTTTCTGTGTGACCGGCCAGGATGATGGTCGCGATGGTCAAGACCATCGCGACCATCGGGCTTGTGACGAGACCCTTGTGGTAGGGTCTCGTGGCCACAAGCCCCAGAGAGCTTCTGGCTCTAATAGAGCCGGAAGCTCTCCCACTGACATCACTGGTGGGAACGCCTCCATTTGTGAAGCCACCCCCACGCCACACCTCCAAAACGGTGCGAGCTGTCGCTCAAAATCGACAGCCGCCCCCTTTTGGTGCGAGACCCGGAGCGAAGGAGCTCCCATCGCTAGTCGGGTCTCGCGCAAGCGCTCATCGGAGCCGGCTCCGGCATGCGCAGTGGCCTAACATCGACCCTCTCGCGAGCGCATAGCATTCGCGAGCGGGTCTGAAACAGGCCCACTGTCCCAATCACTGATCCACCTTGTTTGCTCATCTGCCCACAAAGTATCAAGGTGCACTGAGAGCCTGATTTATTACGGATTGCTATTGCGATTGCAGCTGCAATTGCGCATGTAGGTCCACTGCGAAAATATTCTAATGTTTGCAATCGCTATGATGCCGCAGCTCAACACAAGGACACCCAGTCCCGATTTCTCACATCTGTAATACTTTTAAAAACAGCTAAACCATCAGTAACATTGAGTACCATCGTAACCTCACGCACAATTGCACAATTGTCAGACCTTACTCAAGCTGCGTATGCCATTGCAGTGGCTGATTTATGCACACCCCTGTAATGGCGTTCAAACGTGTTTCGCTGACCACCCCCCGTCAACACCTCCAAATGGTCACTTCCTATCAATTACTCTGCGATGGGTCTGGGTAGTGACTTTGATCGCAGTGTGATCGAAGTGAGACCTTTGCGCATACGCACTGCGATGCATACGAATGCACAGAATGCAACAATAAATAGTCTGCATGCATAATCGCAGTTGAGATCCGTAAAGAGCCAGGATTTGAGACCACAGTCTGACTGATGCGATGCTAGATGAGTCCAACAGGAGAAGTAATGCCTAGTCCCTCTTTCCCAAACTTAGAACATCCACACACAGCACAAGTGCATTCTCCACAGCCATTAACAAACCTTCAAACTCTCCTGCCTTACTCTGGACTGTCCCAATTTGAGTGGACAGTCCCCCAATCTAATTATTGCCTCTATTTGGGTACTTCTACGAGGTACCGTATATACTCGAGTATAAGTCGACCCGAATATAAGCCGAGGTACCTAATTTTACCACAAAAAACTGGGAAAACGTATTGACTCGAGTATAAGCCTACGGTGGGAAATGCAGCAGCTACTGGTAGTAATCTCCCCTCTGGTACTGTCCCCAGTAGTAATCCCCCCTGGTAGTGCCCCCAGTAGTAATACCCCCCCTGGTAGTGCCCCCAGTAGCAATATCCCCCCCTGGTAGTGCCCCCAGTATTAATCCCCCCCCTGGTAGTGCCCCCAGTAGCAACATCCCCCCTGATAGTGCCCCCAATATTAATCCCCCCCTGGTAGTGCCCCCAGTAGCAATATCCCCCCCTGGTAGTGCCCCCAGTATTAACCCCCCCTGGTAGTGCCCCCAGTAGCAACATCCCCCCTGGTAGTGCCCCCAGTATTCCCCCCCTCCCTGGTAGTGCCCCCAGTAGCAACATCCCCCCCCTGGTAGTTCCCCCATTATTAATCCCCCCCCTCTGGTAGTGCCCCCAGTAGCGATATCCCCCCCTGGTAGTACCCCCCGGTAGTAGCCCCCCCAGTAGAAAGAAATGTAAAAAAAAAAAAACACTTAACTGTAACCCCGCTCCTGGTCCCGACGCTGCTACAGGCTCCTCCGCCGCTTTGCATAATGGGAAAGACGTCATCATGACGATGTCTCTCCCATTACCCACTGCGGGAGCCGGAAGATGGCTCCCGCAGTGGGAGCAGCAGTAGCCGCTGAGAGTCTGACAGACTCTCAGCGGCTGCTGATTACACCAAACACATAGCTGCCGGCTCCGGCGGCTGTGTGTTTAGCAGTGTGTAGTGCTGACCGAACTCCGTCCGGTCAGCGCTACACACGCGGTGCAGCTGTGTCACAGTGACACAGTCTGCACCGCGGCCCGCATGGTACGCTACTCAGCTGCGTACCATGCGGGCATGACTCGAGTATAAGCCGAGGGGGTGCTTTTTCAGCACAAAAAATGTGCTGAAAAACTTGGCTTATACTCGAGTATATACGGTATGTGTCCTGTACTAGAATGACATTGAAATTTATTTTTTGACGGAGGGAAGAGGAGGTTAACACCCGAGTAACATCAGAACCCCCCCTCGACCTACAGGGAGTATCCATGCCCACAGTGACATGGACACGCACCCTAAGTGAAATAAGGTCACACTTTATTTTAACTTGACTGAATTTGGGAGCTATTACATAAATTCATAAAAGCACTTGGAATATTGCACTAATCTTAGTAAAGGGGTAGACAACAATGAACTAATCAATCAGGACTAGATTGACTTGGTCAGTAGGTAAGGACTTTATGAACATGCCTAGCTAATTCCACCCTTTGTGTTTAACGGGACAGAGACTTTACATATTAAATGTTTAGCAGCCAGTTCTAGCCAACGCAAGACACATATCATTGTGATTCAAAATAAATACATTATACAATAATCTATAAATTAACTAGGAACTGTCTACATAACTAAGAGAGATTCCATATTAAAGTGTGATCACACCACTGCTCACGGAATGCAATTGTAAAGATGACTCCCACGCACACACAAGGCAGAGACCAGATGCTAATGATTTTGTGACTACATGTCTCAGTGTTTTCCAATTATCCTGATTCCAAAAATACTAATACCTAAAATACAGTTACTGCATTTGCAATAATATACCAGGCACGCTGCACCAATATTAGGAATACATTTCTACCAGGCAACATTTAAGAACAGTGTAATTGTTATATAAAGTACACATTGGGGCTGATTCTGAGTTGGAAGCAAAGCAAAAATGAGCAAGTAACTGTGCAGCTAAACCATGTTGCATGCCGGTGGGGCAGATGTAAAAGGTGCAGAGGGATTTAGATCTGAGAGAGCCGAAGCCATGTACAAACTCAAATTTAAATTGCAGTGTAAAAATAAAGCTGTACAGTGTTGGTGGGCTACATGCAAAATCAGCAAGTATTTACCCTGCATGCAAAAACAATATATGTATTTGCAACATGGTTTATCCAAGTTCAAAGTTACTTTTTTATTTCTTTTACTTTGCTCCCAACTCAGTCAGCCCCATAGGTTAAATAATTTGAAACATAAGCTATTTAGCAGTGGCCAGTGAGAGGGTATGCCAAGGAGAGCCCTGCTACAGCCCAGTTACGCCTCTTCCATCACAAATGGAGATGTGACTGAAATGTGCATGACTCTGCCGCATCTGTACTTGCGTACATTCCAGAGCAGACGCAGTATGGAAAGACGCAAGACACATTCAGCATATCGTCATATCTTCTACTCTGCAACTGCACCTCATTGTCTCCTGAAGTGTCCTTCCAGAGAATTACTCAGCATAGGCGAAACTAAGGGACCACCCATTAGGGAGATCGCCACTAATTAATTCGATTTACTGTCCGCCCGGTCAGGAACGGATTTACATGCCCGTCCTGGACCGGGAGGACTAGGACCACCCAGCAGCTGCCCAGTATCTCCTGTCCTGTTCCTTCCCTTTCAGTGAGCATTCAGATGATGGTAACTGGTAATGTGCTCAGCGTGATGTGACATCATGCCGCGCGTGCCCTGTTGTGCCTGTGAAGACCCCGACAAGGAGGAGCTGTGTGCACTAGCACAAGGAGCAGGAGGGTGGAGCTGATTTTACAGCATCCTGTAGCTGACGGAGAGAGGGCTCAGGGCCAGTCATGCTACCATGTGAGTCAATTTTTGTACCTGAAGAAAAGAAGAGAGAGTGGGGGAGGCTTTTTAGAATATATATATAAAAAAATGTACACTGAAGAAATAATAATGTTTGGTGGTCCTCAAGAAGAAATACAATGCAGTTTGAAATAACACCAATTGGACCAATACATATATATTATATATTATTTATTTATTGGTCCAATTAGTGTTTCAAACTTTAATGGTATTTTCTACCTTTAGACAGTATATTTTAGCCTAATAATTTAAGAATTTACAGTATTTTTATGTTTGTTTTGTTTAATATATATGTACTGTATTGCTTGTACATTTGGGTTTGGATATTTGCTATAATATGATGCCACAGTGTCATTAATTGTTGAAAACAGGTATTGTTTCATAGTGATACATTCAATATCCCGATAGCGGGGATTCCGGCGGTCAGAATGCCATCGCCATAGTCCTGACATTTATCTGAATACCAGTGCAGAATACCGCCGGAATCCCGGTGAGTAGCTGCGTTGGGGGGAGGGTTAAGGCCAGTACACACTAGACAATGTCTAGTGTGCACCGACCTCGTTAGAGGCGGACCCGCCGGGGGTGCCGGCATCAGCAAGTGCATACACACTTGCCGATGCCAGCATCTACAGAGCAACGGCAAGGAGGTGGGCGGGTAGCGCGGGCCATGCTGCATTCGGCAACATGGCATCGCTAGCAATATCCTCAGATTTTTCTGCTTGTACAAAAGATCTAAGGATGCAATGGTTGACCAGCGGGAGCGCACATTGGGATTGTGATAGCAGGTACACACTACACGTTTTGAAGATTTGTCATTCCGATGCATCGGAATCGGACAAATCATTCAAATATTGTGTAGTGTGTACCCAGCTTTAGGGTTAGAGTTAGGCACTAGGAGGAGCTTTAGAGTTAGGCACGAAGGGGGGAGGGTTAGGTTTAGACACCGTTGAGGGAGGTAGGTTTAGGCACTAGGAGTTAGGTTTGGTTTAGCACAGAGGAGGGAGGGTTAGGGTTTAGAGTTAAGCACTAAGGGGAGTGTTAGAGTTAGGCACAAAGGGGGGAGGGTTAGGTTTAGACACCATTGAGGGAGGTAGGTTTAGGCACTGGGAGTTAGGTTTGGTTTAGCACAGAGGAGGGAGGGTTAGGGTTTAGAGTTAAGCACTAAGGGGAGTGTTAGAGTTAGGCACAAAGGGGGAGGGTTAGGTTTGGACATCGGGGAGGGAGGGTTAGGTTTAGGCACTAGGGGGGAGGTTAGGTTTAGACACCGTTGAGGGAGGTAGGTTTAGGCACTGGGAGTTAGGTTTGGTTTAGCACAGAGGAGAGAGGTTTAGGGTTTAGGGTTAAGCAGTAGGGGGAGTGTTAGAGTTAGGCATGAAGGGGGGAGGGTTAGGTTTAGACACCCGGGGGGTGGGAGGGTTAGGTTTAGGCACTAGGGGGGAGGTTGGGTTTAGCACCGAGGAGAGAGAGCTAGGGGTTGGGTTAGGGGCTAGGTTAGGTATACTTTCCTCGAGCCTTCAGGATGGTAACCTAGTCGGGATGCCAGTGTCGGGATTCTGACCATCAGGATCCTGAACGCCGGTATCCCGTACCCAACCCGTTTCATGGCCTGTATCATTTGCCTATGGTCCAATGCAATCATATCATGATATGCATTGTTTAGTTTGATAACGCGATGTGTTCTGGACTACTTACAAACCTTACTTGTTATAAAGAGTAATGAAATAATTCACACAAATACAGATTCTAAACGTAATGACAATGCTTTTACTTAAAGACAGCTTAATTATACATGTATTTTGCTAGTGCAGACTTACAACAAAAAACATAAGTTATACCAACAGCAATAGGGAATACTTGTAAAATAAATTTGTAACACCCAGTGCAGAAATGCAGCCAGCCAATACTTCATACATATGTATGGCAACGGCACCCCCAGACCCTCGCTGTGTGCTCTCTCCTCTGTTCTCAGACTGCTCCCCCCTCCCTCTTTCTCTGGGGATATTTATACTTTCATTTTGTTTATACATTCAGTTAATTCAATTAGTCCAATTAATATTTGTACGTGCTAGGCCCTCGTTGGTTATCTATGCCTTAACCATAATATTGACACTATTCTGTGTTATCTTTTTGTTCCCATGTAGAATTCTAACATAATTGCCCATTTAGCCTTCATTTCTAACTATTGCAGACAAATGCTATCTTCAGTTAGGTCATTTGTTTATATAAAAATTGAGACTTGCTGTCAGCTGTTCTGCACATATCAAAACTGATACATTTTAAACCCATAATTCTTATTGCTAGAACAATGAATATAGCAGTTTAACCTATACATATGTCTGCAGTTAATCACACCTGCAAAGAAATAAAACACTAATCTCTACATACTTTTTAATACATCATTTAACATGCTTTTAGCTAAAATATTAAACAAGATGGCTGTCACATCAGACACACACTTGCTTACTTTAGAGAGGAAAGGGAAGGCCTTATCCTCTCTAGGCCTGAGGCCATTGAACAACTGCGGCCTTCTGCAACTCGCACAACAAATATATATATATATATATATTATATATATATATATATGTATGTAGTTAAAATGCCTTGTCTTGATATAAAGTTGTTTATAGTGAATGCCCTCTTTATTTTATATATGTTATATGCTTACATTTTCTTGGATAGGCATATTGGGGGCGATCCAATTCAGTGCGATGTGCTGGGAATATAGGTCGGCAATGTGATTTTGTAGGTAAAAGTCATCTCCGCGCAACATGTAATTCAACTCCAAACTCACAAGTCTACAGCAAAACTGCATGTTTTCCCTCGCACACTCATGAGTATGGGAGAAGGTGGGGAAATATATTTTTTTAAGTTATAATCACAAGGAGAGAGAAAGTTTGTCTTCTTATATGGCGCACAAATAGGAAATTGTAAAAAATTTAATTCTTTATTAGGTATATATTAAAAGGTTCCAATAAGAATGAATTCCAGCGAAATAGAGGTTAAAATATGAAATAAAGTATAATTTTGTGACTATTTGTAATAAAGAAGCAAAATTAAATCAAAAAAGAAACCCTGTCATGTGAATTTATTTCTTATTAATAATATTTTAGATATCAATGCACTGTTGAAGCAGAGCTCTGCGTTCATTAATTAGGAGAGGAGATATTTACAGTGGGGGGGGAAGAAGATTTAATTATCAGGTAAATTAGATCATCCCTACTACCTTATTACGTGGTCATAAACATAGAAACCATAGGTATCAGTCTCAATGAAGCCCTATCAAGCTTTCCTATTTGTTGCTAATTATTGTTTTGTCACTATCCCTGTAACTCCCCCACAGTGTGCCTGCCCTCACCCTCCCTGTAACTCCCCCACAGTGTCCCTGCCCTCACCCTCCCTGTAACTCCCCCACAGTGTCCCTGCCCTGAACCACCCTGTAACTCCCTGTCAGTGTTCCTTCCCTCACCCTCCCTGTAACTACCCCACAATGTCCCTTCCCTCACCCTTTTTGTATCTCCCCCACAGTGTCCCTTCCCTCACACTCCCTGTAACTCCCCCACAGTGCCCCTGCCCTCACTCTCCCTGTAACTCCCCCACAGTGTCCCTGCCCTGAACGTCCCTGTAACTACCCCACAATGTCCCTTTCCTCACCCTTCTTGTATCTCCCCCACAGTATCCCTTCCCTCACTCTCCCTGTAACTCCCCCACAGTATCCCTTCCCTCACTCTCCCTGTAACTCCCCCACAGTGTCCCTGCCCTCAACCACCCTGTAACTCCCCCTCAGTGTTCCTGCTCTCCCTGTAACTACACCTCAGTGTTCCTTTCCTCACCCTCCCTGTAACTACCCCACAAAGTCCCTGCCCTCACCCTCCCTGTAACTATCCCACAATGTCCCTACCTTCACCCTCCCTGTAACTATCCCACAAAGTCCCTGCCCACACACTTCCTGTAACTACCCCACAATGTCCCTACCTTCACCCTCTCTGTAACTCCCCCACAGTGTCCCTGCCCTCACCCTCCCTGTAACTCCCCCACAGTGTCCCTGCCCTCACCCTCCCTGTAACTCCCCCACAGTGTCCCTGCCCTCACCCTCCCTGTAACTCCCCCACAGTGTCCCTGCCCTGAACCACCCTGTAACTCCCTGTCAGTGTTCCTTCCCTCACCCTCCCTTTAACTACCCCACAATGTCCCTTCCCTCACCCTTTTTGTATCTCCCCCACAGTATCCCTTCCCTCACTCTCCCTGTAACTCCCCCACAGTGTCCCTTCCCTCACTCTCCCTGTAACTCCCCCACAGTATCCCTTCCCTCACTATCCCTGTATCTCCCCCACAGTGTCCCTGCCCTCAACCACCCTGTAACTCCCCCTCAGTGTTCCTGCTCTCCCTGTAACTACACTTCAGTGTTCCTTTCCTCGCCCTCCCTGTAACTACCCCACAAAGTCCCTACCCTCACCCTCCCTGTAACTATCCCACAATGTCCCTACCTTCACCCTCCCTGTAACTATCCCACAAAGTCCCTGCCCACACACTCCCTGTAACTACCCCACAATGTCCCTACCTTCACCCTCTCTGTAAGTACCCCTCAGTGTACCTCCCCACACCCTCCCTGTAACTACCCCACAATGTCCCTACCTTCACCCTCCCTGTAACTCCCCCTCAGTGTTCCTTCCCTCACCCTCTCTGTAACTCCCCCACATTGTCCCTACCTTCACCCTCCCTGTAAGTACACTTCAGTGCCCCTTCCCTCTTTCCCTGTAGCTCCCCCCAAGTGTCCCTGTCCTCAGCCACCCTGTAACTCTCCCTCAGTGTTCCTGCTCTCACCATCCCTGTAACTTCACCTCACCTCAGTGTCTCTGCCTTCAAAAGTGACAAATTGGGGATGTGTCACAAGGACACGCCCCTCCACGTTGGCCATACTCCCTTTTCAGGAGCAATGCCCTGTCCGCACCTTGGTGACCTGCCCTGCCCCTGGTGTGGCATGAACACTAATAGGGATAAGGGCCCTCATTCAGACCCACTCGCAAGCGGGCGCACGTACGTTAGGCGTACGTACAAAATTATTTAAATTCAATGGCTCGCTCGTATTTTCGTTCGCATCTAAAATTCCTCCCTAAACTCAGGCGACCCCTCCTCTAACTAACGAGCGTGCGAAATAGCGAGCGTACATCCCCGAAATGGCTTGAAGGGAACGCACGCACAAGTGAAACCGGAAGTGGCCTTGTCAGATGTCGATTACCTGCTCCTTTATTCTGCCTACCTCCCTCAATCGTATCATGCCAATCAATGTATCAATTAGCTTAATTTTTTTTTTTTTTTCAACACAATGCAAGAAACTTTACTCTTGTCCGTGTTTGTGTTTACCCGCAGAATACGTACGGATGGAACATTCGCTTTTATTGTTCAAAAAACATGTGAACCACAATTAAACAATTGTTCTATTGCTGTGGATCCCCGCATATTTTCCGGGGTTCATTTCTTTATTTAAATTTGCAAACGCATGTCACTGCATAAAGCCTATCATAACTCTCCAGAGATTTCTGGCCCTGTTGAACAAATGACTCATACACCAACCAATAAAATTGCTCCTGTTAATTTCCAAAATACATTAGCCAATCAGAAATTTTTGCCACACTTTATCAAAAATGTTTTGTATGAAAAACTCCATTGCCATCATGAGAGCCTCTGCATTCACCAGGCGCGAGCTGCTGGTGCTTACGGAGGTGATGGATAGGCGGATCACCAGCCAGCCTCCACCCATCACCAACCGGCAGAAGCGCTCTGCGTATGCGGAGGCACGGTCCCGCCTGCGGTCGTTGGGTTCACGCCGCAACATCGGGCAGCTTGAGCGCAGGTGGTCAGACCTGCAACGGCGAACGCCCCGCTTGCTGGCATGCTTTCGCATGCAGATCCTTGAAAGTAAGTGTTATGTATTGTGGTTTTCATGTTTGTGTTTGTGGGGCAAACTGCGTGTGCATGTTTTCCTGTCTGTCCTATTAATTATTTGTCCTCATATCTGCGTGTGCATGTTTTCCTGTCTGTCCTATTAATTATTTGTCCTCATATCTGCGTGTGCATGTTTTCCTGTCTGTCCTATTAATTATTTGTCCTCATATCTGCGTGTGCATGTTTTCCTGTCTGTCCTATTAATTATTTGTCCTCATATCTGCGTGTGCATGTTTTCCTGTCTGTCCTATTAATTATTTGTCCTCATATCTGCGTGTGCATGTTTTCCTGTCTGTCCTATTAATTATTTGTCCTCATATCTGCGTGTGCATGTTTTCCTGTCTGTCCTATTAATTATTTGTCCTCATATCAGCGTGTGCTTGTTTTCCCTCTATTTCTGTTTTTTTCATTCGACTCCTTTTTGCATGTTTTTTGTTGCTGGTTTTTTTTTTTTTATTTGGGCCCCGGATTTGCCCAGAAACTAACCTCAATTTGTTTGACATATTTTAGGAGGACAGCCAAGACTACGCCGTCACCGTCCGGCCAGACGACGTTCCCGGCCACTATCCCCAACCCCCAGCCAACACTCCACCCCAAATATTTCCCCTATACCCCACTCCTCCCCAGCCTTCCCAGACCCTCTCCCGGAACTGTCGGGCCTCCTTCCCCTCCGTCCCACTTCCCCCTCTCCTCCACCCACCCCTCTTCCAATTACCCCCTCCCCGGAGTCCATCATTACCCCTCCCCGTTCTTTGGGGAATGAAGGCTCCTCCGAGGAGGAACATGGAGGGACTTCCGGAGCTCCCGTTTTGGCTCCCGGTATGTTTTTCTTTCTCATTTTTTTTAACCACAAACTGTTTGTATGTAATCATGTGTCGTGCCTTTATTCGTGCTTGTTTGGTTTACTTTTGGTGATTTAGCAGTTTGCCTTTACCTCTTCCTGCTGATTTCAACATACACATATCACACCTGTGTGAATTTGTACATAGGCCTTGTATTTTTGGCAGCACCCCCTTTTTGTTTTGGTTTTTCTTTTTTCGGTTTAGGAGTGATTTCGTTGTGTTTTTGTTTTTTTAATGTGGATTCCCTATTGTTTTATTAATCCACACACTTTTCTCACCCACAGAGGAACAGAGGCGTCGACAAGAGGTGGACGATTGTGTTGGCCAGATGCGCCAACATGTCATTGGCATTCTTGTGGCCCTTGACCGGCTGTCTGGCATCCTTCGCCAGTAGTTTTTTTTGTTTATTTTCGTTTTGTAAATAAATTTTGTAGTTCTAATATACGTTCTGGCTCATTCTTTTTTTCAAAAACAAAAATAGTTTTCCCTGACATAAGTAGACTGTTCCTGCAAGGATTTCCCTTTTTTAAAAGTTAGATTGTATTTTGTATTTGTATGTTAAACAGCCACAAGAAACACATAACAGTAACAATGTAATTTCCCTTTTTGGGTGTAGTGTCAATTAGATATTTCGCCATTTTACAGGTTCCTAGTTGGTGTGCAAGCTGCTTAGGCCAATCTTCAAAATCCAAAGGTTTGGACAGGCTTCCTTTTGGTGTGGGTTGGGAACCTGCAAACATATTTCAGTTTACATCAACTGGTGTCAGTACTGGATTACCCCTTAGTCAAATGTAAGGTGTGTTAACCTGGTTACACTTGCTGTTAACGTCCAAAAAAAGGAAGACCATTTCACTCTCCAAACATTTATTCACAACATAAATGAGAAATCAAAGTGGTCAGTCCCAAAAAAAAAAAACAGTGATAATCTCAAATACAACACATACAAATAAAATATTTAATTAAAAAAAACAATCAAGAACTGGTTGACGAAGGACCATGCCAACATGATTCCACAAACATGGCGTTGCGATATGGGTTCCAGAATATATGGACAAAATCACCAGATCCAGGTTTGGTAAGGGTAGCAGGAAGTAGTGAGCGTTGGAGTGGCAAAGATTATGTGAACAAACAGAAGATGGTGAAAAAAAAAAAAAAAATTAGATGTTCGCAAACAAACACAAACACATTAGGTATAAACACTGTAGTTTGGGTCAAACTTACCTAAAAAATCTGGCCACCACATCATCGCGTATGGCCCCCCCACATACTGACCTCCGACCAACCTCGGGGGGGCCATCCTCAGGTAAGGCATCCTCTGGCTGCATTGGGACACCACTCCTTATGGCGATGTTGTGAAATATCCCACACAGGACCACAATTTTCGACACCATATCCGGCAAATACATGAGCTCGCCACCAGAGCGGTGGAGGCATCTGAATCGGCCTTTTAAAAGGCCGATACAGCGATCCACCACTTGCCTGGTGGCTGTAAGTGTGGAATTATACTCACTTTGTGGGCCTGGTGTGGGAGCCAAATAAGGAGTGAGCAGCCAGGACATGCAAGGGTATCCACTGTCTCCTGTGAAAAATAAGAGACAACATCAGGAACACTGTGTATCAAGCTTAACATTGTTATGTACTAAAGGTCTCCACTTACCCAGAAGCCACGCATCACCAGCTTGTAGGTTGGTTAATTTCTGCCATATCCCTGATTGCCGGATGACGAAGGAGTCATGTGCACTTCCTGGTAACTTAGCATTCAGGGACAGGATCTGGAGGGAGGCATCACATACCACCATTACATTCAGGGAGTGATAGTGTTTCCTGTTTCTAAATATTGCCTCCAGCTGTGCTGGAGGCTGAAGTGGTATGTGAGTACCATCCACAACCCCTATGATGTGTGGGAAGCCAGCTATTTGGTAAAAATTGGCCTTGGCCACACTAAGGGCACCCATATCCAAAGGCATTTGAATAAAATGATGGAGGTGCTTGAAAAGTGCCTCCATCACTGCCCTCAGGATCCGGGAAAAGGAGGATTGGGAGATGCCCGCCACTATTCCCACCGTTGTTTGAAATGATCCTGAGGCACAGAAATGTAACACCGCCATAAATTGCGTCAGTGGTGGTATTGCTGTTGGACTGTCAATTTGCCGCTCAAGATCACTTTCTATTAATGAGAGAGTGTCTATGATGATTTTGGTGAGGTAGACGGTAGCGTCTTAAAACCTCATCATCGGGCATTCCAAAAAGGGTGACACGTGTTCGAAATATCTGGGGCCTTGCATGCCTACGATGCCTACGCCTGGGATGAGATTGAGGTTGGTCGGCTTCCGGGAGCATGGCCAGAACAATCCGCCCCAGATCAACCTGAAATTCAAAAATTTCAAAGTAAGGCTTTTGACCCACCCCAAAACTATATTAAAAGAACTTAGCTTGATGATACCATCCATTGCTGCTTACATGCCGGGGTATTGTCATGATACGTCCAAACTGAAAATAAACAACAAAATTACTTCACACATTTCACTCTGTGCATTTTTGTTGATACATTTTGTGCTAGACCAAAGTTCAAATATGCCAAACACCCATTTAGCAAAACCGCAAAGCGACATTTAACACAGTACATCAAAACGGGTCGAAATGTTGGCTCAAAAAGCGAAAGCTAAACCTTCAAAAAGTTAGAATGATTATTAAGCTGTTTAAAATGCGCTAATTAGTTCGCTAATACAAGTCACAAGAGTAACTACTAAAAATGTGCTAATTAGTTCGCTAATACAAGTCACAAGAGTAACTACTAAAAATGCGCTAATTAGTTCGCTAATACAAGTCACAAGAGTAACTACTAAAAATGCGCTAATTAGTTCGCTAATACAAGATAAAAAATGGACTTACCAAGAGCAAATATCTAAGATGCTAAATCAAAAGGTCTTTGGGGTCGAAAATAAACAAAATCTAAAATAGAATAAATTAGGTATCCAAAAATTACAAAATATACGAAACACAATGAAACAACAATTGAACAAAAGTTAGACTTCACAAAACTTACCAAATCAACAAACGAGGTCCCAAAAATATAAACCAACAAAGATAACGGAAAAAAAAACGCAAATCTAACCAACAAACGAATCTCCAACCTCCAACTCCTTTCTACGCAATCAATAAACTCCAGCCAAGATAACCTCCAACAATCCAAAAACGCCACCTCGACTTGAGACACACCAAGCCATAAATAGTGTTTCGTTTCCCGCACAAATTAAGGAGGGATCATAGGGCCGCACAATCAATGATGCGGCCGCAAAATAAGGACGCAT
Organism: Taudactylus pleione; assembly: GCA_031769625.1. Lineage (NCBI taxonomy): Eukaryota > Metazoa > Chordata > Amphibia > Anura > Myobatrachidae > Taudactylus > Taudactylus pleione. The sequence goes on along the minus strand of JAUIMM010000104.1, from coordinate 7,966,182 downwards.
GTATAAATACGTCACGAAAACACATTCAAATTCTGGTGTATTTCTTGTTTGGACCTCAGAAATGGCGACAGACCAGGGAAAAAATGCACAAGAGTCAGGCGGTAAGTCTTTCATGCATTTTCTATCAACGATTAATTTGAAACATAAGATTAGGCAAGTTGTGATTTTGTGAATTCTGTAAATTTACACAAATAGGTGAGGAGGATGACATGGAAGAGGCTGCTGGGCCCAGTATTCCGGCCAAAGCGGGCAAAAAAAAAAGGCAGCCACATTTCACAAGAAAGGAGATGGAGGTTTTGATCCAGAAGTGTGTGGACATCCTGCCACAGGCAGACAGGAATATGAGTCTAAGCCAGAAGTGGAGAATGTGGGAAGAGGTAGCCGTTGCTGTCAATAGAGTGGGTGATTATGTCCGTCTAGCCCGGGATGTCAAACGGCGGTAAGTAAACCCTTGCCCCCCCTAAAAACAAACCCCATTTTAAACCAAAGGATAATGGCTTCCATTTTTCCCCACAGATGGGGCGACTTCAAATATCGCCTAAAGCAAAATCTCGCGGACAGGGCTAGGCATGCAAGGGGGACAGGTGGGGGTCCCACCCCTGTGTCATTGGAGTTGACGGATTTAGAAGAGCTGGCACAGGGGTGTGTGCAGCCTGTGGAGGTGTTTGGCGTGTCCAACATGGATACGGACATGCCAGACTTTGCGGCTCCTCATGTTGGCCCAGGTAAGTATTGTGATGTCACCAACTCTGAAATGCTATTGTGCCAATATGTAGATTCTAATGTGACTCTTTTCTCATTTTTCCAACAGAGACACAGGCGGATGAGTCTGCTCCAGAGGGAAGCCTTGGCCGCAGAATTTCTGCTGGCTCTGCAGGGGAAGAACCAGTACATCCGGCTGAGGACCCTGCAGAAGCCAGTCCAGGGCGTGCCCCCTCGCAGGCAGTGGGCCTCCTCACAGAACTCAATTTCAAATCGGATTTCCATACGGAGATTCTGCAGAGGATGGACGCCAGTCTGATACGGGTGGCTGAGGCCCTGGAGCAAAATGCTGCGGCCAACGTGACCATTGGTCAGGCCCTGGCGGAAAACACCAGGGCCAACATCCGCATCGCCGATGCCCTGGAGCAGCTCGTTCGCCAGCACATGGTGGAGCCGACCTCCCTTCCTGCCGGAACATCAGGATCCTCCACCTCTGGCACAACATCAGCCAATCCTCCAAATGTGCCTAGCCCTGTGCCTAGTCCAGAGGCCACAACATCTGCCTCTGGACAGGCCAGCCTGATGGCATCCCGGACCCGGTCTGGTGCCCACCCTCCCCCATCCAAACGGGCGAAAAAACGGTGACAGCAATGGCGACTTTTCCCACACTCCTTCTGTGCTTGGCTCATATTCCTTTCTGGTCAAAACTTCCCTCTCCTTTCTTGTGAAATGTTTTTAAGTTATTTTTGTACGTTTATGTTATCAGTTATTGATTATTTATTTTTGATAAAAAGTATCTTTGGCAGAAAAAAAAAAATATATATATTATGCCAATTGGTTTGTGTTTAAACAATAAATTTATGAAAAAATCTGACATTGTATTGTGACATTATTGTACAAATGGGTTACATTTAATCCTGGCCCTAAAGGCAAAAAAGGACACAAAAAACCATTTCATTTGTATAAAAAAAAGGCCTCTTGAAGGAACGTTTAAAAAATCACATAACGATGCAAATTGCACATTAAAAAAAAAAAGGGGAGCTAATTAAAACATGATGACATTATTGTCACAATAGGCCATAAACAACAAATTGAGGCCAAAAAAAAACCCAAAAAATGTACGCCAATTGATTGTGTAATCCTGACATTAGCAGGTATGATTTCCACCTGCGTACGGTTTTGTGCTATCCCAATAAACTGCTTTCCAAACACATACCAAGCCGGTTTTCAATACAACACTAATTGCTTTTGTGACCACCCGCGATTAATCGCTGCAACATCATGGAGTCCCGGGACGGAGGAGAAGGCCATCGCCAATGTGGTCGAGTAATCCAGACCCTAAACTGTGCGAGCATTTTGAAGGGAAAGAGGATGTTCCAGTGACGTATGTGACGGTCCGAACACATTTGACGTTCGCATCTGCTAATGTATGTACGCCCCAAAAACGCCTCGCCACGCCTGCGTTTTTCCATCTCCACCCCCGTCAACACCCAAAAACGCCCTGTTCTGTCAATCACATTTGACATGTCACTTCCTGTACGCTATTTTAGGAACGAGAGAAAAAAAGCTCGCAATCTGCCGTACGCACATGCGCAGTGTAACACCGACACATGCGTGGTTAGTCAACATCGGAACGCAACGAGCGTACTGCTGTTTGCGAGTGGCTCTGAATGAGGGCCAAGGTTATAAATCTTTGCTGCCTAAGTAATTATCACAAATTACGGTGGCAAACTTCAAAGGTGATATAAGTTCTGACAATGAGTTGGAACTGGTACCATCCATTACCAATGTCTAATTTCACCTATGTAAGACATATTAGGCCAAATATAATAGGGTGACAGTTGAGAAAATGTGAGAGCTTAGCAGTAATCACTCACATTGGTCGAGTTTTCTTCTCAAAATGAGAAAACTTCTGGATGACAGTTTAAATCGTGAGAGTTTTTCGAGTCTGAAACCATGCGAGTTTGCCTGTTCTCCGACTCTGTTACATTGGCCGAGTTTAACTTTGTAAACTCAGTAAATAAGTCATCATATTTTATAGATCATTTTTAAATTCTAATGTTGTCTGCCTGGAATTGCAGGATTCCACACACTTCCCAAGAGAGTATTTCTAACATCCTGGGTCCTCCCACTGAAAGCAAATTGCTGTATAGCACAGCAGACGCAGGGCTGTGATGACGCTAATCGCTGCATCCCAAACCCGTCCCCATCCCCCGCACTTTCTACACTTCTACTTACCCACTGGGATCTCACGGAAGGGAGTATTTAAAAGCATGCAACTATTTCCAATGTCCCCTCATATCTATCTCATTGCCTCCTACAGTATATCTCTCCCATTACCTCCCTTACATCTGTTATTACCCCCTCATACCCATCTAACTGCCACCTCACATTTTTGCCTTTGCCATCCACATGTTTTGTAGCTATGCTCAACTATCATAGTGTAATAATAACATGAATCCATGGACCAATTCCGTGTGCCGTGTGTCAATGGTTCAGGGTAGTGGTAGTGGTGTGATGGCATGGGGAATGTGTTTAGCACACATCAGGTCCCTTAAAATCAACTGAGAATCGTTTACATGCCACAGACTACCTGAGTATTGGCACTGAACATGTGCATCCCTCTTATGGCCACAGTCTACTCATCTTCTAATGGTTACCTCCAGCAGGATAATACGCCACAAAGCACACATCTTCTCAAGGGGATGTAGTTGACATCCCTGCGCGCACAAAGCCGGCGCTCACAAGCCCGGCACCAAAATCGCGACAAGGGTCAGGATCTCGGCTGCAGAATCCTGATAGCTGCAGTACCGAAGGTGAGTATTAGGGGTTAGGTTTAGGTGTTAGGCACTAGGGGGAAGGTTAGGGTTAGGCTGCGGTAGGGGAGTGTTAGTGCTAGGCTGCGGCAAAGGAGGGGTGAGGTTTAGGGTTAGGCTGCAGTATCGGAGGGTTAGGCTGCGGCAAAGGAGGGTTAGGGTTAAGAGAAGGGTTACGTTACATGCAGGAGTCAGCATTTCAACCGTCGGTATTCCAGCATCGGTATTGCGACCGCCTGCATTGTATACGCCAGGATCGCATAACCAACCCTTCTCAAGCTGGGTCCACAAATATGACAATGATTTCAGTCTACTCCAGTGGCTTCTGCAGATCTGAATCCAATAGAGTACCTTTGGTATGTGGTGTAACAGGAAATTTGCAGCATGAATATGCAGCCAACATAAGCAGAAACTGCATGATGCCATCATGTCACAATGGAAAAGAACATTTTCAGCAACTTGCTGAATCTAAACCACTGAGAATTCAGGCTGTTCTGGTGGCAAGCCGGGTCCTACCCAGCACTATAAATGTGTAATAACGTCACGTGTGATACTGTATCCTGGTAGACTTTAGAGTGCTACCATTCTCATCAGTCAGGTTTAGAGAACTTTAATAAGCTATAATTTTCTCCTTACCTTATAATACCCAGGAAATAAGAAATGGTAGAAATGGCATCTGCTATACAGGAAGAGATTACTTTTATTGTGCAATATAGGTCAATACTGAAAAACAGGGACAACAAAATCTCGGGACAAATCCTAAAAACTTGGTTCTGTCCTTAGAAACCAGGGTCTGTTGTAACTATGAGAAAGTACCACGGGCTCTATTTACTACAATCCGCATATTGAATGCAGATTGTAGTGTGATATTACAGGCAATATCACAGGGATTTACTACAAATCCCTTGCAGGGACAGAGCTTACGATAAAGCTTTGTCCCTGCGAATCCCCTTCGGAGCCTTATAACGGTATTTTCACAAAAAATACCGTGACTAAGTGCCCGTGCATGCGCCGACCGGCCGCTGCGGCTACCCCCCCCGGCGCTAAGCCCCGCCCCTGGTGCTAAGCCCCACCCCTGTAATCACAGACCCCCCGTGACCCCCCTCCCCTTTAATTACACTTACCTGCATGATCCGGGCCTCCGGTCAGGTGATTTCCCATACTGCACTGGGACCCGATCACCTGATGACCGGGCAGCAGTGCACTATGGTAGACCAGCTGACCAGAGGGGAGTCATCACCGGAGGCCCGATCACCGGTCCCTGGAGTCAGGTAAGTCAATTTTTTTTTTAACTATTTTTTTTTTCTTTTTTTTTACAGTAATCAACTTGCGGTCTGTTTAGACCACACAACTGATTACTGGGACCGACTCCCGGCTCTGCTCTCCCCGTTGGAGCAGACCAGGAGTCCGGTAACCGGGGGAGACCCTCCAGGTGGCGTTATTATCACAGGGCTTTCCCCGATATTTTTTCACATTTTATTTTTAGTAACTCTGGTCGGACCACATTTCCCATTACAGTTATGGGAAATGCGATCTGCTTTACTAAAAATAAGTGATACTTAGGGGTTGGAGTAGAATTTTACGAATTCTACTCCAATTGCCCTGTAAAAACTATAGGTGATACTAAATAAAACACCCTTTTTCACTTTATTTTAGTCAAAATAATGTTAATAAATAGAGCCCTATGTACCCTCAATAAAGCTGCAGGCAAATTGAATAACCTTGTTTTCAATCAATATATTTACAATAATAATTGTCTTGAATGGCAGCCAGAGCTTTCCTAAGCATCTATACAGCATATGGTTAGACAGGAGTCTCGCTTTGCTCTTCCCCTTTGATATGTTGTAAAGAGATGTTCTGTATTGATTGCCGCTATAAGTTTTATGACCGTCTGAAATGCTAATGAAATTCCCATCATCTCAACAGTTTAATACTGTATGATTCAGACATAGGGACCAATTTATAGAACAGGCATAAAGCTTTATAGTCACTCATCGCCTTTCAAGGTCTAATGTTCTCTCTCCTGATCTCCATAAGTTCACTGATCTTCCTCTGACGATAAGGTGTTTATTTCCCATAAAAAATAATTATTTTTATAGGCCAGACAAGCATTGGCTGTTACTTGTTAATGATGAGGGTGGAATCCCATTTAGCTTGCGTTGCGACACATGCAGAGAATGAAGGAATGTGGGAATGCCTATTTATTGAAGCGTCTGCGCTGTGGCATACAGAAAAGTGGGGAAACATCATAAAATATACATGAAGGACCTTTCATAATATCAGCAATGTCTATGGCTTTCCACATAAAAATTACAATTAAATCGAACAATAACACATTTTTGTGTGCTACTGTTAATGATTAATCTGAAGGCATCCATATTTGTATCCATTGCAAGCTTTACCACACAGGCTCGTTGACTGTTTTTGCCATTCCAAGAAATTGGAAAAAATTGGCCTGCCATTGCATTGCGTGATGACCACCGACAGTTGCCCTGATGATCTAACTAAGGCTTATGTCAAGATTTTTTTGGAAATATGTCTTCCAGTATTCAATTCTGTCACAACTGCCGCACCATTTTCATGGTGACCTGCGCTTGCGCAGTAGACTCCGGTCACAGGCTACTGCTGCTGTCAGTTCACGGCAGCCGGGGAGAAAGGAGGGGGCCCCGGATGGGGAGTGAACACAGGCCCTCCTCTCTTAATATGCCCCTGACTCAGGTGTCAGGTAATTATGACTTGTGGATCACACCTGAGACCTGACTATTTAGGTTGCCTCAGCCCAGCACTCATTGCTGGGTCATGTTACCTGTCAAGTTTTCTGCCACAGCCTGGATTTATGTTTCATGTTTGCGCTTATCTGCCATGCTTGGAACCTGCCTTTGATAATCATTTATGTTTATGCAAAGATTTCCGGATCCATGTTCCTATGTACTCCAATCAGGGGCATTTCTAGAGAGGAGGGGGCCCGTGTGCAGTCTCCGTTATAGTCTGAGTGCAGCGTGGCCAGCGCAGCACTGATGGACTCTAGGCACTAGAGTGTGCCCAATGTCTATAGAGCATGCGCAGGTCACCGGGAAAATGGCCGCAGTGGCCATTTTCTCTGTACTGCGCATGCGCAAAATGAGGGGAAAATGGCTGCGGTGGACATTTTCCAGACGTATTTACAGCGCTGACACCGGCACCGCCATGGGACTCCGGAGAGGTAAGTATAGTATGGGTACACCGCACACCCTGCACCCATTATGAATACAGACATTCCTCACTTAACGACCTACCTGTTTAGTGAGCATTCGGACTTACGACCGGCGTTCGACCAGTTATCTGTGGCTTGCACTGATTAAAAAAATAAAAAATAAAACTCTGTCCAAGAGGAGGCCGTGGCTGTGGCATGGGACACACAGGAGACATTGCCTCCCATGATGGAAAGGACAGACAGGGATGCGGCGAGCTCTCGGAGGAGGTGGGGCACACCCAGGTATGTGTCACCCTCAGCCTGGGTCCTGCTGCTTCCCGGTTACTATATGTCTTCGCTTAACGAACGATTCGTAGGAACGGAACTCGGTCAGTAAGTGAGGAATGTCTGTAAGTCCCTGACTCCAATGCTCTGGACTCTGAGGACGTGGAGTAACTGAAGAGAACTATAAAAACATGGAAGATTAGAATGAAAAGACTAGATAGGCTTCTTTTGGGCAATACATTCCATGTGCTATAAAACATATTAAAACTTTGCAGTGTCTATATTTTCTCCAAACAGTATCTGACCAAGTTGCAAATAAGTTCAAGACAACAGCAGTAGCAGGAAGTCAAAGCTAGAAGAACAGGTACAGTAGGAGACAGAAATAATCGCTAACAACAATCCACGCCATTTATTTTTATAATAGTTTTTCTTTTGTGTGCAGAAGGGGGTGTCAGGGGCCCAAGTCATATTTTTGTACCTGTGCCCATCACTCACTTGTTCTATTGCTTGGGAGGAGCTTAACACATGGGGAGCACGGTTTGTTTCTAAAAGGCCAATACCCCTCATGGCAAGCTCCTCTTCCTCTCACAGTAAAGACTACACCATATTGTGCAAGTTACTTTTCTAGACCACGGCTCTATGAGAGAATTTCCCAGCTATAAACTTCCCTGGTTCACGCTGCAAGAAAATCGCTCACCCTTGAAGGAGTTAATTTATTTAATTGAGGAGTAACACCAACAAAACAAGTCTATGGACTCTGACAATGTCAGAAGTTTTACAGATGGGAGAGCTTTATAACGAGCACCTAAGACATCAACACAATGTTAATGTATTTAAATTCAAAACACCAGAAAATGATACTGGAAATGTCAATTAGTCATTCTACCGCTATACTCTCTATCTCATCTGTTAAGGGGAATTGACATTTTTGGGTTATTTAAAAAGAAAAACTAAATGAATTAATCTATTTTCTCTTTTTCCCGACAATCTTAATATTTTTTTTATGCATATGTAATGTCAAGATTCCTTTTAAACTCTAAAATTCATTCTCAATTTCATACTTGATTAGGAAGTTTTTAGGGAGATGTGAAAGTAATTAAAACAAAGCGGACTGAAGGTGATGAGAATTACAAAGCAATGTGAACCCTAATTAGTAGCATTTACCATTACTGCATGTGATAATGATTCGCTATTAATTTAGCAACATGATAGGTAACAATGGGGAACACATGATTAAAGGGAAAGTATATCTTACATGAGAGTATGGTTTATTTTTCTTCTATTTTCCTTTATATGAGTAAAGTAAATGTAATGACAGTTGCAGAACTACCACCATTGCAGGGGATTGGACGGCTATGGGGCCTGGAGTAGAGGAGAGGATGTCAGATTCATGTGACACCAGAGTGTCATACCCCTTTTACACTAAAGTTCTGAGTCTGACCTGATATTTGGAACAAGGTTCCAAACCAGGTCAGACCTGGGACAGACCCCTTTTACCTTGCGGGGTCGGTGCCGTTTACACTGCACATGGGTGCAGTTGATCTCTCCTGCCGGCGCTTGGAGATGACATCATCTTCAACCACTGGGAAATCCGGAACTCCCCATGCTGTAAACGGGACTCGGGTTGGACGACACGGGTTACCCTTTTACACTGCAGGGTTACACGGGCCAGTGGCGTCACAAGGGGGGTGCGGGGGGGGGGGCGCTCCCGGGTGTCATCCGCCAAGGTGCAGACTGACACTCCCCCACAGTGACACGAGCCGGGTGCTGCACTGTAGTATTAAGTGCAGCACCCGGCTCCTGACATTGTGAGGGAACCGGTACTGCAACACAATGGAGTCAGCACCCCCTCCCAATAATATTAAAAAAAATGGGACGAGAGCACCCCCTCCCAATAATATAGAAAAAAACAGGACGAGAGGCCCCTGTCCAGTGAGGCCACGCCCCTTCCCATGAGGCCACGCCCCTTTTCAGGGCACGCATGCGGCTGCGCCATGCTCACAACATCCCTCCCCACACAGGGTGACACCGCAGGGAGGGATGTAACTGACATGGGCCATTTCCATGTTGAACCCAGCAAGATACCCCGGTTAGATTGCAGAGTCACTTGACCTGGGAATCCAACTTTTACACTGAGCCGCTACCCGGGTTTGACACGGCAATAACCCAGGGCGACGCAGTGGTGTAAAAGGGGTATAAATGTGTACTTGGAGGGTATTTCAAATTCAATCCACTTGATATACACACAATACTTATACTTTTCTTGTCATCACAGGACTTCTCATCATCCTGACTTGTTGCACCACCAATAAACAGCACCTTTTGTGGGCTCACAAACTTTTGACATTATGGGGTATGCTTACTAAAGTGCGGGTTTTTAGAAGTGGAGGTGTTGCCCATAGCAACCAATCAGATTCTACTTAACATTTATCTAGCACCTTCTTGAAGATAATAACTAGAATCTGATTGTTGCTATGGGCAACATCTCCATTTTTAAAAACCCGCACTTTAGTACAGATACTCCCATGTTTCTAATTCATATGATAATGATAGACACTGCATGCTGGTTCAGAGTAGCCATTTTGTGCACACACACAGCCTGGTTCTGATATATATGTAAACCCAATGGTTTAAGTACATAGCCAACATTTGGGGTCAGCGCATCTGCAGAACAGGTCCTACGTGATCACTTGCAGTCCTCCCTTAGCCGCAGCATGATTGACATACTGCAGAGTTTGGGGTGCGGAGCAGGGGCAGCGACTGGGACCATTGTCTCCCTCTTTTTGTAGGCATGCCAAGCCCAGGGTCTGCATCATCGGATGCAGACTTCCTGGACCTTGCATAGGAGTTCAGATGGGCAGGCTGAGTTTGCTTCATTTATACAGCCTGGCTGAGGGCAGTGACCATCGTGACTGACAGTCTATGGATGCTGCACTTGGATCGCAGATGTATGCAGGAGGTGTCTATTTCCTACAGCCCTGGGTCGGACTGCACTGACAGAGGGACGGGTAAATCCCTGGTGGGACCCCTCAGCTTTGGAGCTCCACCCACTACAATTGGGAAGGCAGGGCCCACACAGGGGCAGGTTAGTCCCTAAAGGTCTGCCTTGGGAAGAGCAGTGTTGCCACCAGTGTTAATGTAAAGAAAAAAAATATTCAAAACGCTGTTGCTCCCCCTCTGCCCCTTTCAGGGGCTGGCTGGCAACTTTTATCCTGGGGGGGCAAGTCCAGAGCACTGGCCCATACACAATGGTCCAACTGAAAAACGAGTGTCCTAATCAGTGACTCAAATAGGGATGTTAGTTTCAATACATACACTTAAATAAATAAACCATTGTAAGAGGAAAATAAAATGTTGGATATTTCTCAGAAACAGAGACAATATAGGGCCCCATTTAGCAACAAAACATAATACCTTTAGCACTTACTAAAGAGGTTATGGTTTCCTTTCAGTATTTAACAAACAGCAGTAAGACACATTCCCTAGCCCCAATGTGTATCTGTCTCATTCCCCCTGACCTAGTGTACGTCTCCCAGATCCACACCCCCAGACCCAGTGTGCATCTCTCAGCCCCACTCCCCCAGTCCCAGTGTGCATCTCTCAGCCCAACACCCCCAGACCCAGTGTGCATCTCTCAGCCCCACTCCCCCAGACCCAGTGTGCATCTCTCAGCCCAAACCCCCCAGACCCAGTGTGCAACTCTCAGCTCCACTCCCCCAGACCCAGTGTGCATCTCTCAGCCCAACCCCCCCAGATCCAGTGTGCATCTCTCAGCCCCACTCCCCCAGATCCAGTGTGCATCTCTCAGCCCCAGTCCCCCAGACCCAGTGTGCATCTCTCATTCCCACTTCCCCAGACCCAGTGTGCATCTCTCATCCCCACTCCCCCAGACCCAGTGTGCGTGTCTCTGCTCCACTCCCCCAGACCCTGTGTACATCTCTCATCCCCCCTAACCAGTGTGCATCTATAAGTCCCATTCCCCCAGACCTAGTGAGCATCTCTCAACCACACTACCCCACATTAAAAGCACCTTTTGTCCCACAATGTTCTCCGCAGAAATCCAATAAGGGCCACGTACACACTGTATCAACACGCTACCCCACATATGGCCAGATAATGGAACTTGGATTATGGCATAGTACATAGTTTGTGTGTGAAATAGGTGGCTTTGATGGTCAGAGCCGGCCCGAACCAAATTATCCCAGCACAGTGTCAGCAACTGCTCTCAACAGTGAGCACCACAACACCCCGGCCCTATCCCAGTTTCAAACTTACTTTGCTTGAGTGTAAAAAAACAATAGATATATAGTTCCACTCAGGATCTGTCGATGTTCAATAAATAAAATAATCGAATGCTTGAATAAGCTTGAGAGGCTATAAGCACCCTGTTTTTTATTTGGAGCAGTGCTAGTTAGAGCTGTTTTTTTGTTGATAATTTAAAACTGGTAGTAGTGAGTTGTCAATCATTAACTGTAGCATATTAGCTGGGTATGCAGTCGGGAAACCGGCTGCCTTAATACCGACAGCCGGCTTCCCGGCTGCTTTATCCCAGCATGGGATAAATGACCGGCGTCTATGTCTAGACGCCTGTCATTTACCCGACACCGGGAGACTGGCACCCGGCATCCCGATCGAAGGGATGCCGAGTGCCACGAGCGGACAGCCACTGGGGGAGGTAGGTTTAGGGCACCCGGGGGGGACTTAGGGTTAGGCACCCCCCCGGGAGGGTTAGGGTTAGGCTAGGGGAAGGGGGAGTTAGGGTTAAGCACCCCCGGGGGGAGGTTAGGGTTAGGCAACCCCCTGGGTGACTTAGGTTTAGGTGGCAGGGAAGTGGGGGTTAGGTTTAGGCAAAGGGGGGGTTAGGGTTAGGCATCCTAAAGGAGGGTTAGGGGGTAGAATTAGATTAGTTTATACTTACCTTACCTTAGAGGGGGGATTAGGGTTAGGCACTTGGTGGGGAGGTTAGGGTTAGGCACCCCTATGGAGGGTTAGGTTAGGTTAGTTTATACTTACCTTACGGACGATCGGGATTTCCAGCGCTGTCGGCCTGGCTGACGAGGAGCGAGCCGACCGTTTAAGGCATCCCTGCCCAGCTCACCAGTTGTTTGCAAAGGTATGAGCCGCGAGAACCCGGCCGCAAGCCCCGCCCACTGGGTTGCGGCCACCATCTTAGATGCTGTTACTTTATTCCCGAGCTCCCATACTGCAGTCCTCCCCTGGGGGCCAGGCTGTCGGGCTGCTAGGTAGCACACCGTTTCCCCCTGTCGGGCTGCTAGGTAGCACACCGTTTCCCCCTGTTTTAGGCTTACATGGGCCAATTTTGCAGCAGGTTAGCTCTTGTCCCAGGATGCTCACTCCAATCATTCCCTCTCCCCCAGTGACAGCAAGCATGCATGGTGGGATGCAGTCTTTGAATTTGATACCTGGCAGAAATGGTAAAATCTGCACTGATCCTAATCAATTGGCGTGTTCATTAACCTCTTATTCCCTCATTCCAATTTCAATTATAAGATGGTATTTAAAGTCATCCTTTCATTAAATGGAGGAGAAAAATTGGGGGAAGTGGTGCTACCCTGCTCACAGAAAGATACACAAATTTATAAATAAAGAAAAAATAGTGAGACTATTGGGTGCACACCAGAGTAAATATAGAAAAAGCAAGGCTCCACTAGTATTTATATTTTAGTAGCCTCATAATTAATAAAAAATAACCTTTATTATTTCATTTAAAATCTTTATATATATATTCGCAGAAGAGAAAATGAAATAATAGAAAAAGTGTGTCCATTTATATTTCCTATCTCACTCAGAGTATATTATGCATCATCTATTCCAAGTTATAATTCCCATATACTGATTTAAATAATCTTTACAGGCAATTAGCAATAGTGTGTAATTATAGCGTTGCTGTGCAATAGTTTATGTTTGATATAGCTCAGGGCAGAAGTGCTGTTTGCCTGCTGCACCGTGTGTTCAACATTAATCACCCGCGTTATACCTTGTACTGTAAATGTCTGGCATTATTCATATATGGCTGAACTGATGTTAGAACTATTAGTGCCAGGTTAGTGCTCAGACAATAGCAGGTGATCTTAGAATATTCATCTTGTAATGTATCATTCAGATACGTTTATTCATATTTTTTAATGGTCTCTGATGGTTATACATATGGTGCTGGTCATCACCGCTTCGGTGCAGCTAAATCTTGGAATTATGTCAGTACAATAGACGATCATACAGCGGACAAATAGGCAATATATATGACATATGTTTCAACAACTCTATTTGGACATATTCGTCCTCGTGATCCAGCGGTCTCAGGTGCCGATGCGCATTTTGCTGAATATCCGGCTTCTTTAGGGCAAGCGGAATGATCGGCTTTGCTCAGTTTAAGTACCCGGTCCTCAGTAACCGTTGTTAGGGGCCGTGTAAGCCCGGTCCTAAGTAACTGTGGTTAAGGGGCGTGTATGCCCGGTCTTTGGTGACTGTTGTTAGGGAACGTGTATACATCGTCTTCTTGCTAAAGTGTGATCATATTAATAGGTCAACTTTTTATGAGTTGTCACAAAGAGGTAATGTATCACTTTTTTTTTATTTTATACCACTGTCCGACATATGTTAGTTATTACTCCTTGGTAAGTAGATATTCTTCTCCACTCTAAATCAGATATTTATATATTAATCCATTACAAATACAAAGATTGTAATTTAGAAATCTTAATTATAGGTGCCTCAAACAAATAATGTGTTCATTGTGTGATATTAGTATGTGAAAGGTGTAAACCTAATATAGTGTAATTAGAAGGTGATGTGATGACATAAAACATGAATTAATAATTTTTAATATAATTGTATTAAAATAATTTCAAATAGGTCTGACAACATGTGATTATATATTACTAAACAGTGCTTGATGTGAAAAAAGTGCTGAAAATGTGAATTGTGACTAATTCAATGTGAATAGTTAATATGTGAGCTGGAAAATGTAAAAATCTTAATTGATGCGTGTCAGATTATATATAAGGTAAATCATCTAGTGTAATATTTAATTGGAGAACACCTAAAGATAAAAAAAAATATATGAATATTTAAAAGAATATAAGAGGAATTATAAATAAAAAATAATAATGAATCAATATAATTTATTAGACTAGAGCAAGGTGATATGTCTTGGTGGATTTTATCTCATTGTTCATTAATGTTTTGGTGAATTGAAACATACCTGGTATATCCAAGGTACTACCTATTAATAATATCAAATAAGATTAACTGTCTTATTTTAATTAGTATGAAGAATCTTGTATCTCCTTAAAGGTTCCACAGTATATCCAAACGAAGGGAGATGAAATAAAGGAATCATCTTCTGACTTTTTATATGATTTTGCCTTCATTGTAGTATATAATTTCTGATGCTAATGTCTTAGTTAGCGTTTTAAAGGTTTACCAGAAGATTAATAAATTAGATATACTATATCAAGCTAGGAAGACTGTAAAATTGTTACTTTCATTCATACCTTTTGGTATGATGGTATCCATTAGATATATCATTTTTGTTTCCCTCCTTGACAGTTCTTTCTTCAAGTCACCACCTATTATCCCCAAATGGACTTTTTCCATGCCAAAGGCCGGAATACATTCACGAAGCCGGCCGTCGCAATGCTGATAGTCGGCTTCCCAACTACTTAATCCCGGCGAGGGTTAAATGACAGGCATCTAAATTTAGACACCTGTCATTTTACCGATGCCGGGAGACCGGCGCCCGGCATTCCGATCGAAGTGATGCCAGGCGCGGACATCCGCGGGGGAGGGGGGTAGGGTTAGGTTAGGGGCTCCCAGGGGTGACTTAGGGTTAGGCACCCTGGGGGGAGGTTAGGGTTAGGCATCTCCCGGGGGACTTAGGTTTAGGTGGCGGGGAAGTGGGGGTTAGGTTTAGGCACAGGGGGGGGTTAGGGTTAGGCATCCTAAAGGAGGGTTAGGGGGTAGAATTAGATTAGTTTATACTTACCTTTAGGACGATCAGGATTTCCTCCTCAGCCGGGCTGACGTTGCGGCCGGCGGTAAATCATACCGAACGCCAAAGGCCTTCAAGTGTCTAAGATTTCCTCCATGTTCCTTCAAGAAATGTCGAGCTATGCTGGTAAGTTGCTTCATTTTTTCTTGATCTTTCTCAGCGTTTCTGATGTTCCCTATGTGTTCTAACACTCTCTGCTTTAATTATCTGCTCGTCATACCTATGTATTTCTTCTCACACTTGCATTCCAGACAGTATATGACCCATTGTGTGTCACAATTAATATATCCCTTTATTTTATTAGTTTTGTTATATCTGTCTATGAAGCTCTTGGTATTTTCATGTGTTGGAAAGCCCTGCATTTACCACATGTATAGCTTCCTTCAATCCTCTCTTTTCTTTTATTTTGGTGAAATGACTATGACCCAGTTTGTCACCTATGTTTGATGTCCTTCTCCAGCCAATGTCCACATAATTGCCCAGTTGTTCTGCCAGATCTTCATCGGTGAGTAATATGTGCTAATGCTTTTGGAGCTTCTTGGATTTCTTTCCACTGATTGCAGTAAGTGCCTATCAGTCTGATTTTATTCTTTCTTTGGTCCGTATCCTTAATTGTAGGTGTTAACAGTTCCTTTCTCTACCTTCTTCTTACATCTTTATATGCTCGTTTAATACTTCTTTTGCTGTATCCCCTACTTATTAAACGTTTTTCCAGTTCTTTTGTTCTTTGCTCGAATGTTTCGATATCTGAACAATTTCTCCTTATTCTCAGCATTTCACCTTTAGGGATATTTTCTCTGGTTGCTTTGTGATGTGAGCTATTAAACTGTAGTATGTTATTTGTAGCTGTTTGTTTTCGGAACATGTCTGTCACTAATCTTCCAGTTTTACTGATCCTAATGGTGAGATCTAGGAAAGTGATTTGTTTTTTACTCATGTCCATTGTGAGTTTCAGATTGAAAGTATTTTTGTTTAGTTCCTCTATAAACTCTCTGAATAGATGTTGTTGTCCCTCCCATATTATCAGGAGGTCATCAATATAGCGTTACCAGCCATTAATATACTTAGTGAATCTTTCCAGTTGTTCATCAAAGACATGCTCCCTTTCCCACCACCCGAGGTACACATTTGCATACGTTGGAGCACACATAGTTCCCATTGCTGTACATCGGGTCTGTAGGAAGAAGTGTTCATTAACAATGAAGACATTTTTCATTAGAATGAATTCCAATAATTTGCAGAGGAAATTATTATGATCATTCATTCTTTCCATCTTCAGGAAATAGTCAACTGCTTGTATCCCAATATCATGATTAATACTGGTATATAGTGATTCTATGTCACATGTACATATCCAAGTTTATTCTGAGATGTATAGATCTTCTAATTCGTTAAGTACATCCATAGTGTCCCTAATATGTGATGGTAGTACCATTACGAATTTTCTAAATGTGTATCTACATAAATACTGGCTTTTACTGTCAGGTTCCCCAAACCCAACACTATAGGTCTGCCTGGTGGGTTCTGCCTATTTTTGTGTATTTTAGGGATAACATATAGGGTTGGAATTTTGGGATTCTCCACCGATAAGAAGTCATATTCATTCTTTCTGATGATATTTCTTTCTAGGGCTTTTTTAATGATCTTACGGAATTGCTATTGATACTCACAAATAGGATTGGAGAATAGGCGTTTGTAACATTCTCTATTATTCAGTTGACTATGAATCTCCTTCATGTAATCATCTTTGGGCCAGAGGACAATGTTGCCCCCCTTGTCTGATGGTTTATTTATAATTTCTTCCCAGCTTTCAATTTCTTTAAGAGCTTTTCTTTCCTCCATATTCATGTTGTTTATTTTCCCATATTTAGTTTTCTTGTGAAATATGGCGTCTAGATCTCTTGACACCAGATTTTGATATAGTACTTGTGGGCAAATATTAGGGACACGTGTACACTTGGATTTGTTTTTTAATCTTCTCTCATTATTCTTTTCTGCTCTGGAAGAGTTGTTGGATTCTTCTTCCAGTTCAGTTAACATTTGTAGAGCTTCTAGTTCCTGTTTGTTTAAATTTGATATTTCAAGATCGATGTATAGTTTTTCTTCCTTTTGTTTCCTTCCAAAAAAATTTTTCAAAAGGAGTTTTCTTGTGAACAATTGCAAATCCTTTTCTATTTCAAACCTATTCATGTCTTTTGAGGGTGAGAAGGTTAGTCCCTTTGACAATATTTCTATATGTGAAGTGTTTAAGATCTTATTTGATACATTTATTATTTGAAGTCTGTCTTCTATTGTTTTCTGTGTGTTTTGTATTTCTTTTTCGATTTGTCCTCCCATTCCCTTATGTCCCTTTTCCTTAGATTTCTTTGACCCCCTTCTTGTTTTCTGTTGTGTCCGTCTGTATTGTGGCCTGACCCTAAAAAATGCCTATCCCATTGATGTCTTGTTTGTGGTTCATTATTCTACCCCTTAGAGGATTCTATTTCTGAGGTGCTATAGGTCACTGAAGTCATTCTATTATACATGGGTTATTGTTTGTTCCATTTGAAAACTTTATTATTTATAAAAATCACTTTTATCTCTATTGTATTTTTGTTGTTTTCTATCTGATCATTTTTTCAAACTCATCGATGTCTCTTTTATATTTTTCATATGCTTTTCTGAAGTCTTCTGTATTTTCATGCTGTTTTAGGTTTTCACTGGATTTATTTAATTCTTTAGTTATTTCCTCTAGATTTCTGGTATCATGTTTTGTAAGTATTTTCATTAGTTCAATAGAACATCTCAGCAAAACCACTTGCCATTCTTTCTTAAGATCTTCCTCTATTTGAAGTGCTGGAAATAGCTTGGGTCTAAGGGCCTGATTCAGACCCGTTCGCTATCTGCGTACGCTCACTAGATGCATATGCAATTTTTTCAAAGTGACGCCACAGGTAACGATTGCTCGCCAAGGCATAAGCACGCCCACCATGTCTTAGCGAGTGGCCACGTTGTGTATGCGTACGCCCAATCGCACAGGCAGAGCCGCCCACCAGCAACACGTCATCTCCAGGAAGTGTATTAAAACATTGGTACATCGAGCACCATAGGATGTGAATGCAGTGCTTGAGGTAGCTTTACCCTACAGCAAGGGTGGGGAACCTTTTTTCTGCAAAGGGCCATTTTGATTTTTAGAAAATCATTCGGGGGCCATACAAAATTATTAACTTTTAACTCCTATATTTGGTTAAAAACGTTATTAACTCACCCTTAATGCGATGGCTGTAAGTAACTGCTTCTCTTTGGTATGTTGCCAGGCAGAGTCTGGAGGGGCAGTCCCTATGGATGTGTGACAGGCAGATTGATAAGGCAGCCCTGGGGTCCTCTCAGTCCTAACCAGCCTGATGACAGCACTGACTGTACACACCCCTGCTGTGCCACCACCGCCTGCTTGCCCGCGCTGTTAGGGTGAGACCCTACATGCCCCTGCACTAACCAGCTCAATGGCAGCCATATGACAGCCCTGATTCCCCCTCCCTTGTGCGCTGCCTGCCTGTCGCCGCTGATGGGGAGAGAGCCCTGCATACCACTCAATGACAGCCCTGGCACCCTGATCCACTCTTGTGCTACCTGCCGCCGCTGACAGGGAGAGAGCCCCTGCACTAATCCGCCCGATGACAGCCCTGACACCCTCCACTGCTGCGCTACCTCCCGCCGCTGATAGCCGATGACAGTCCTGACACACACACCCTCCCCCCACTGTGCCACCTGCCACCGCTGATAGCGTAGTAGGGGGAAGGGGTGTGTCAGGGCTGTCATTGGCTACCAGCCGCCAATGACAATCCTGACATCCCCTCTCTCCCACTGTGCTACCTGCCGCCGATGACAATCCTGACATCCCGGCTCTTCCGCTGTGCTACGTGCCACCACTGACAGCCGCTACACTATGCTGATTCTGCTGCTGCCGCTGACAGCCGGCCGGGCCGGATGATTTCACCTTGCGGGCTGTATACGGCCTGCGAGCCGGAGGTTCCCCACCCCTGCCCTACAGAAAGCATTGCGATGAAATCAGTGTAAAATGGCTAGTGACGTGTACTATGATGCTGCCTGTTAATTATGCATGCCTCTAAAATGGCGTTGAAACACCCAGGCACGCCTGCGTTCACATATCCATCCCCCCATTAGTGTCCTGCCCCTGTTCCCACCCACAAATGGCCTCTCCTGTCACTCATTACCCTGGGCTGCCTTTGCTGAATGAGCGAGAGGGATGTGATCACAGTGTGTAGTTCTCGCACGCGCATTACGAAGTGTTCACATGCACGTATGCAGAACATCGGGCTGCTTGCGAACGCACAGAATGAGCGAGCAGGTCTGAATCAGGCCCTAAGACCTCTAGGGACAAGATTTTGTTTTAAATAATTTTCTAAACTTATTTTGCTCCATGCAGTCTTTGTTTGTTTTTATAGTAGGTCTTTTAGGGTGGTCAAGTCTGTTGTCCATTTGTTTCCTTGTTGTGAAACTCCTTCCTCCGCAGTATCTCTACAAAACGTTCCTATGTCTTCATTCCAGCGGTCTCTCCAATTATCCAGGTCCTTACTTAAACTAAAGGTGGCCATCCTATGCTTTTATTTTATATTAGATATATTAGTCTTAATAAATTATTTAATAGGATACAATATTGCCTTTTGTTCGTGCTGGGATTTAGAATCTGTGACAGCCACAGTGAGAAAACATGTGAATTCTAAGAAACGGTAAAATCCGCCCTGATCCTAATCAATTGGCGTGTTCATTTACCTCTTATTCCCTGGTTCCAATTTCAATTATAAGATGGTATTTAAAGTCATCCTTTCATTAAATGGAGGAGAAAATTTGGGGGAAGTGGTGCTACCCTGCTCACACAAAGATACACAAATTTATAAAGAAAGAAAAAATAGTGAGACTTTTGGGTGCACACCAGAGTAAATATAGAAAAAGCAAGGCTCCACTAGTATTTATATTTTAGTAGCATCATAATTAATAAAAAATAACCTTTATTATTTCATATAAAATCTTTATATATATTCGCAGAGGAGAAAATAAAATAATAGAAAAAGTGTGAACAGTATGAAAAGGTGTTTAAAAATTCCTGATTATACTTTTGGGTCACTTATTTATGTTGTAAATAATCACTTAGAGTTGTAGAAACTGAGTGAATTTGTCTGTTTTATTAATTCCAGTGTTTCCGGGGTTTGTTATTAACCAGTGCAGAACAAACTCTCTATATTGTAAGTCATTTGCAACATACAAGCTCCCTAACAACGGTCACTGAGGACCGGGTACTTAAACTGAGCAAAGCCGATCATTCGGCTTGCCCTGAAGAAGCCGGATATCCAGTGAAATGTGCATCGGCACCTGAGACCGCTGGGTCACGAGGACGAATATGTCCAAATAGAGTTGTTGAAACATATGTCATAAATATTTCCAAATTGTCCGCCATATGATCGTCCTATTGTACTGACATAATTCCAAGATTTAGCTGCACCGAAGCGGTGATGACCAGCACCATATGTATAACCATCAGAGACCATTAGAAAATATGAATAAACGTATCTGAATGATACATTACAAGATGAATATTCTAAGATCACCTGCTATTGTCTGAGCACTAACCTGGCACTAATAGTTCTAACATCAGTTCAGCCATATATGAATAATGCCAGACATTTACAAGGTATAACGCGGGTGATTAATGTTGAACACACGGTGCAGCAGGCAAACAGCACTTCTGCCCTGAGCTATATCAAACATAAACTATTGCACAGCAACGCTATAATTACACACTATTGCTAATTGCCTGAAAGGATTATTTAAATCATTATATGGGAATTGTAACTTGGAATAGATGATTAGCTAATTATTACTTGGATATACACCTCTATATGAGTGAAAATAGATATAGAGGGGATTAATGCTATAGCTGTAAATAAAAAAAAAACCTTTACACAGCTATGATATCCACTGTTTAACCAAGAACAGCCGCAATGTATCAAACATTTAGAAACAGTTTGATTCACTGGCAACAATGAAATAAATGTTGCAAATGACTTACAATATAGAGAGTTTGTTCTGCACTGGTTAATAACAAACCCCCCAAACACTGGAATTAATAAAACAGACAAATTCACTCAGTTTCTACAACTCTAAGTGATTATTTACAACATAAATAAGTGACCCAAAAGTATAATCAGGAATTTTTAAACACCTTTTCTTACTGTTCACACTTTTTCTATTATTTTATTTTCTATTCTCTTTCTCTTCTGCGAATATAAATAAAGATTTTAAGTGAAATAATAAAGGTTATTTTTATTAATAATGATGCTACTAAAATATAAATACTAGTGGAGCCTTGCTTTTTCTATATTTACTCTGATGTGCACCCGAAAGTCTCACTATTTTGTCTTTTCTTATAAATTTGTGCTCCTTATTTTAACCAGTGATTGGGATAGCAGCCAATTCAGGGCCCATTTCTGAGTTTGAGCCAGCACTTTTATCGCCCCCTCCTGGGCACAGGTGGCAGGGCACTTCACTCAGCAATACGCTGTAGCCCCTGCATCTTCAACCCTTATTCACAACAGGTGCAGTTCACGCCTGGACAGCATGCAAGGCAGCAGCATGTGAACCAGCCCCCCTTTCTGCAAGCCCCTTTCCCGCCCCTGTCACCTAGCACAAGCATCACCAGTTCAGCCCCCTTTAAACCCCCCACCACAGAGCTTCATACCTGAGCCAGTCATTTTTAGTGCACCTGCAATTTCATTGTCTAATGCAGATGTATCCAGTTTGCAGGTGCCTTTGGTTCACCTGTTGGCGGCTGCATCAACTTCCACATCCGTTGTTGAGGAAGATCAGATGTTGTTGTGTCAAAGCGCGGTGGGCGCACCACACATCGAGGGACAAGCTTCTACTTCCACAGACATTCCCGCGATCCCGTCAGCATCTGAGAAGAGCTTGGCAGCCCCATTAATTGCTCTGATATCGCATTCTGATTACATTTCTGATTCTTCTAGTTCAGGGAAAAGCTGCGCAAGCTTATGAAGTATTTTGTACAGCAGTTGAAGGGTAAAGGCAAAAGTCCTAAAGGAGCGGGTAGTGTAGCAGCCAGTTCAGTTCCAGATGCTTCGGGGATGCGGTCCACTGCTCCAACATGATAATTTTGAGGTGGGTTAGGTCCAAGGTTAGGAAGTGATTAAGAAAAGGTCGATATGTTCACATTTTGCAATCACCCATGATGCTAAGAAGGCGTTAGATTCCGCGAAGACTGAGGAACGGCAGCCGAAGATGTTAGGAGGAGTTATCAGAATTGGCTTTCAGGAATGTATGTGTTTGCAGCAAGCTACATTGAGACACGCCCAGCTGAATGTTTTAAAGTCCGTACATTTAGTGCAAGGCAGGTATATTTCTGCTAGGCATAATGTTTGGAGGCAGTACGATGAGCTTTTTAGAAAAAAGCAAGATGGACAGAAAGTTTTTAAGTTTTAAGTTTAAGGACGTTGAAGTGTAGCTGGAAGACACGCAGCATGCTCGGCTAACTGCAGAGCCTGCTGTTGGGTGTAAACAGCCCTTTTTGGCCCACCCAGGTTTTACTACAGCAGGAAAAGGAAAGTGCTAGGCGTTTAATATTGCCCAGTGTAACAGGGGCAAGCTGCCGCTACCGTCATGTCTGTATGCTTTGCAGGGGAACTCACCCAGTGAAGGACTGCAGTCGACCCGGGGGTCACGCAGCAGTAAAGCAGTGTCTCCAATTAATGTTGAGGTATTAGAGAGTTGTTTGAGGCATTATCCTCTTAGGGAGGAAGCGACCTTTGTATTACAGGGTTTCATAGAGAGTTTTAAGTTGCTGTTGGCTCATCCGGTTTTAGTTTTAGCCAAGAGGAATTTAAAATCGGCTAGAGAATTTCCAGAGGTTGTGGCAGAAAAATAGATACGCAACTGAAATTGGGCCATATGTGTGGCCCCTTTTTACTCACTCACTCAGTAAAGGATCTTTGCATTTCACTGCTAGGTGTGGTGCCAAAGAAGGAGCAGGGAAAATTCAGGTTGATACAACACCTGTCTTACCTGGAAGGTGGGTCGGTAAATTACATTTTAGATCCAGAGGATTGTAGTGTGACTTACCAGTCATTGAGGATGCCCTTAGTATCATCAAGGATTTTGGAAAAGGGGCTTTAGCCCTCATTCAGAGCCGCTCGTTAGCGGCAGTATGCTTGTTCCGAGCGATGTTCGCACATCTGCGCATGCGTACGGTTTTTAGTACGCATGTGCGAACCACTCTGTGCGGCCGAAAATTGTTTGTTCGCTATATAGCGAATGCCTGCTATTTTGAGTGAAAGAATGAGGCGTATGTGGGTGGTAACAGGGGACGGTGCTTGAAAACGGGGAGTGGAGATCAGAACGCAGGCGTGCTTAAAGGTCAAAGCGGGCGTTTTATGGGTGTGCATAATTAAAACAGCAGCGTCATTGACCACGTCACTTGGTTGTTTTATAGCCAGAACTGCTCGCAATATAGTGGTAGGAAAAACCAACCACAAGAATAGCGAGCAGCTCATACGCTGTTCGATGTACTCGATTAATCTAATAAATAGCGGACATGACGTATGATGCGAGCGGCCAGGGGGCGTTTTTAACAAAAAAACGAGCGTATGTTTTGCTCGCTCGTTCAGACTTAGAGGTGTGAACAGACTGCAATGTGCGAACGGATCATTTGAATAACCACCCCTTGTTTTTGAACGAACGACCGCAAATAGCGAATGGCTCTGAATGAGGGCCTTTGTTAGCAAAAATAGATATCGAGTCTGCCTTCAGGTTGCTTCCGTTACATCCCGGGTCAATTAGATACATGGGTTTTAGTAGTCAGTCAGAGCCGGCCCTAGGTATAGACAAACTAAGCAAATGCCTAGGGTATTTGGAATGCCTAGGGGCATCCAAGCCCACCTAGGACCAGTGGAGGTTTGGTGCTGACACAGCCGGGGACCTGATGCTGGCTGGGCAGAGACTCTGGCAGCTGCTACTGCCGCAGCGCAACATCCACAATCAGAGCACAGCTGACAGCTCCAATCAGGCCTGGCAGCAGCAAACAGTGAGTGGGAAGCGGCGGAACAGCCGGTGGCAGTTTACAGGGGTGTAGAACCTGGACAGTGGCTAGTGGTCGGTTCAGAGGCTTCACACAATGAGAATGAACTTTTGCGTTTGGACATATGCTCATTCAGGACTTTTAGTAATGGTTGCGGGAGGGCTGCTGCACCATGGGCCTTTGCGGTGCCACTATGGCTAGGACCTGCCACCAAGATGATCCTCTACTTGCGGATCCTAACAGTTTCAGACTGGATGGTCCTTCGTCAGTGTTTTACGCAATTCCAGAACAAATTTTTGCATTTTTACTTGATCGCAGCTGCAGAGCTGTCTGCCTCAAGGTACAGCAAGTCACAGGTGGGGTACCCACTTTTCCCGTCTCAGGCTGGCAGGCCGCAGCTATGTGTGATAATTGCTTGAGGCGGAGCCCAGAGCTGTGAGGTGTGACTCACTACTCCGAGCCCAGCAAAGACCATGGTGCAGCAGTCTTCTCGTGACCTTTTACTTATAGTCCTGAATGAGCCTCTGCCCATGAGCAGAAACTCATTCTGATTGTATGATGCCTCAAAGCCGGGCCAGCACTAACCATTAGCTGGTCCCCCTGACCCTGCAAACTGCCGCTGATTGTTCCCCCACTTCCTGCTCACTGTTTGCTGCTGGTAGGCCCGATTGGAGTTGTCAGGTGAGCTCCGTAAGTGGATGCTGCGCAGCAGCTGCCAGAGTCTCTGTCCAGCCAGAATCAGGTGCCCTGGCCATGCCTGCACCAAACCTTCACTGGCCCTAGGCGGGCTCGGATGCCCTTAGGCACGCCAAATGCCCTAGGCATTTGCTTAGTTTTTCTATGCCTAGGGCCGGCTCTGTTGATGGTCGCTATTGTGTAATTATGTGGTAGTTTGTCTGTGATAGTTTGTATAGTATTTGCTGTGTATTGTAGTTTTAGCATTTTTAGTTTTGTGGTTTCTTGTGTAACACACAGTCGAGTCACATTATTATGACCACCTCCTACGGTATGCAGTCGTGAAACTGGCTGCCTTAATACCAACAGCCAGCTTCCCGGCTGCTTTATCCCGGCGTGGAATAAATGACCGGCGTCTATATCTAGACGCCTGTCATTTACCCGAGCCGGGAGACCGGCACCCAGCATCCCGATCGAAGGAATGCCGGGCGCCTCAAGCGGACAGCTGCGGGAGGGGGAGGGTTAGGTTTAGGGCACCTGGGGGGGACTTAGAGTTAGGCACCCCCCTGGGAGGGTTAGGGTTAGGCTAGGGGAGGGAGGGTTAGGGTTAGGTACCCTGGGGGGAGGTTAGAGTTAAGCACCCCCCGGGGGACTTAGGTTTAGGCGGCGGGGAAGGGGGGGGTTAGTTAGGCACTTAGAGGGGGGATTAGGGTTAGGCACTTGGGGGGGAGGTTAGGGTTAGACACCCTTAAGGAGGGTTAGGGTTAGGGGGTTAGGTTAGGTTAGTTTATACTTACCTTAGGGACGATCGGGATTTCCAGCGCTGTTGGGCTTCCGCTGCCGGGCTCTGCTGATCTGTCAGGCTGCCGCTGCCAGGAATCGAACTGCCAGCCATGTGGCAGCCGGGTTTCCATACCGATTCCCCTGCTACATTTGACATCGGCAGCGCGTAGCCAATGGAGTATGTCGTGTGCCGTGTGCTGGCTTGGTGGTTATATAAGGTGTACGATAGGCCGTCTGCACACCTATCACTCGTTGCTGTCATGGGTAAAAGGGGCAATTTATCAGAGTTTCAAAAAGGGATGATTATTAGCTTTGGGGCCGAGGGTGGCAGTATTTCTGAAACAACTCAGTTTGTGAACTGTTCGTGCGCGCTGCTGGGGTGAAGGTGTATCTTGACTGAACAAATGGCACCATTGCGAATAACCAATGTGGAAACTGCGGAGCACCATGTGCCATTGATGTGAGAGGTGAAAGTCGGCTCCGAAGGTGCGTGGGGGCCGACCGACATGCTACAGTGGAGCAGCTCACCGTCAAAACAAAGATGCAATGGATATAGGGGGCGCAAATAAGGATTCAAGAGATGTTTAATAAATAATAAATAATGCAATGATTAATAATTGATATTTATAAATATATAAAGTAAATAAATACTAATTAAAATATAATAAGTCTAATCAGATTGAATGTCAAGAAGTGTGTCACAATGAATCAAAGAAAAACATATGTAAAATGATATTTGTAGGATCATTTGATTGCAACCTAATATAATTAATAACACCACATAACAAAACAACAAAATTGTTGCGGATACCTAATGCTCTCATATGAATCAGTCAGTGTGTAACAAGTTCCTTTATAAATCCAAGTATTAGATTAAATCGAAAACAGCTGAAGAATATGTATGCTTGAACAAATGAGTAAAAAACCCGGAAAAATAAAGACAAAGATAAAAATCCTTGAATATAATAATCAATTGTATCCATGCACCGATGTGCATATATTCATACAGCGAATTAAAAAGTCACTGAAATAAATAGTAAGTGTGAATTGGGTCAGTACTGCCCAAAATAGCACTCTGTGCTCGGTTATCTGCAGGTGATGTGTACAAAAGAGAGCTGTGTTGTTCCTCCCGGCTCGCGTCCCACTATATGAGGACGGCAGTGTCCAGAATGCTGTCGAAGCTGGATAATTGGCTGAGACAGAATCAGTTTAAAAATTAGATTGGAACGACTCCATCTTGCGAATGGCCACAAGACACCATCTTTAAAAAAATTAGATCTGCACGATGCCATTTTGCGAATGGCCGCCCAGTGCCATTTTAGAGAAACTCACACTTAAGTACATACGGTGATGCGATTGCATATTTCACCATACCCCATACACACATTAAAAATATACACATTAGCGAATGCATAATACCCCGCGTACGGATGCTGTTTATTAGCTTCATGCGTACGCATCTTCCCTCAGTTAAAAGTCCTCACTACATAAATCTAACTAGCATCTTTTTCCAAATCCCTAATACTTACACACTGCACACTCACATAAAAGGTTCCATAGCTTCAAAGTGTAATATTCAAAGTTTATTCATTTGTTACTAATGTTGTGAAATAAAGACTATTTGATATCTAAGGTTTAGTACATGATAAGCAAACCGTGTTTGGTGTTGTACTGATCAACTCTGTCTCAACAACTTTCCGGTGTCATCAGTGAGAAGATCGCAACATGCATTCGCAACTTATGGACTGTAGACAGTTAAAACGCTAAAATGTACTATGTAATGTTAGCAGCTTAGATTTGCATGCGGCGGGAAAAAGGAGACAAAAGGCTGTTGGAGGCTGACCTGTGTCCATTTGAATTGACCTGTTAAATGTCCTGTAACAGAAGCACCGTGGCGGAGACCATGACGGAGTCATGCCAAACTTGCCTATTGTATTGCTTATCCTTGTAAGGGTATGTATGTGTGTTCAGACCCCAATCTGGAGTCTTCTTGCTGATGCTGTTGACGGAGTTTTCTTGTAGATGCCGGTAACTGGTCCCAGAGCGCGTGCGTATGTATAACTGTACCTTGGGTCTGTATGATTTCTTTGCGCTAAATTCTCTTTAGATCACAGTGTGTAACCTACTGTTTTTATGTTGAATAATAACCTTTGTGCATTGGAAACACATTTCAAGGTCTGAAGGCTTTTATTTACTGTATGACTGCGTACGCAAATAGCGACAATTCTAGAAGGGATAGGCAGGATTTAGAAGGTATAGGCAGGATTTAGAAGCTATAGGCAGGGGCGTATAGAGGTTTAAATCCAGTATCGTTAATGCCTCTCCAGCAGTGAGCGGTGGCTGTATTGCGGAAATCCTCAACTCCGGTGAAGGAGTGAGAACTCTGATCCCTGAGCTCCAGGAAGATGTCTGTGCAGTGAATTAAATAAGCTGCTCTTTAGCTAGTAGCTTTAACAGGAAAGCAACAGCACCATATATCACCTGCAGTTAGTAGCGGTGGGAGAAATAATGACACCTCTACTTTATATATTAATAAATATCAATTATTGATCATTGCATTATTTATTATTTATTAAACATCTCTTGAATCCTTTTTGTGCTCCCTATATCCGTTGCATCTTTTGCTCTTTCCCGAATAGGGGCTAGCCACCCCCTCTAGAGAGCTGCATTTAAATTCTATATCAACTGGTTTAAAGCCACAGCGACCTTTTTTGTTTCTAATTTAGTTTATTCTATTAAGACCTTGTGGAATCATAGTTCTAAGGTGAAAAATCCAGTACGCCTCACGTCTGCATAGTGCATTGAATCTGTCATCTCCCCTATTCGTTATTTTAACATGGTCTATTGCCGTCATTATAATTTTATTAGGTTCTTCCTTACAATATGCAACGTGTGTTTGTTCTAAGTTTTTTTTATCATTTCTAAAAGGAGATATACTAATGATCCTTGGATTACCAAAAGTACCCAGTGATATCATAGAACTGAATTATCAACCTGAGGACTAATTAAGGATTTCATGATCAACTGTCTCTATGTAGAAACAGTATAATAGCATTAATTATTTAATTCTCTATATTTGAAATATTCAGCACAATTGTCCGCCTACCATTCTTAACTAATTATATATTGGTTATTGTTGCCAATGTAAGGTTTATAATATGTAGATACATTTGATGGAGATAGAATAGTTAAATGTTGAGAATAGTCAGCTTATGTATTATACAATGATTATAGTTTATACATTCTGGAATACTAATGTATATAATGGAGTTTTTGCCTGAAATATATCACAGAGTTGTAGTCGTTTGTAGTGTGTATGATTCAGGTTAATATCAGATGGTAATTGTTTTAGATCTTGCTGAACAAGCATCCTTGGAGTGAGCTGCGTTCTACGGTCTCACAGATGGATAACGGGCCCTTCCTTAGTGCCTTGAGAATGTCTTTACTTACCCCGCATATTGCAATATTTCCTTAGTAATCAACAAGTATTGCCAACCTTACTTTTAGTCATTCTTGCCAAATTTCCCAGATTGTCAGGGAGACTCCCTGAAATAGTAGTAATTTCCCTGACTCTCCGAAGAATCTAGCAATCTCCCTGATTGCACCTTACCCCCATTATGTGGCTGTTTAATACTTGGGAAAAGTATTGAGTATTGAGTATTGAGTCTCCCATATCCAAAATGCTTGGGACCAGGGGTATTTTGGATATCGAAATATTGCGTATTTTGGAATATTTGCATACCATAATGACATGGTATGCAAATGGTATAATCAGTGCCATTTCCCTGCATTGGTTATAAGGCACAATGATCCATATGGCTACATGCAGTGTCATAAAATGTCTCTTTGCACTAATATGAAAACCCTTGTAAAACACAATACATGAGCAATCCCTGAAAAGTAACAGTGTGTTTTTATGAACAAGTAGATCTTACTAACTGCTGTGGGGCTTATTTACATTTAGATGTAAATCAATTTTGTGACACGCCTCCCAGATGTAGTAGTACACGCCCACTTTACAGTCACTCTCAAAGGTGTTGCTTTCACAATCTACGTGATATGCTTTTTCAAGAGAGGGCAAGTATGTTTTTAGTGTTTAGGCAGGACACTCCTTCCCAACCTCCTTCACACACAGTCTATAGTGCATGTGCAGTACAGGGAAAATTTGGGGCCCAAATTTAAACACAGAATACATTTATATGTTATATACACCTTACACACACAGCCTGCAGGTCATTTTATACAATATTTTCAATAATTTTGTGGCTCAAACAAACTTTGTGTACAGAAATGAAATTTATTTATGTTTCATATACACCTTATACACACAGCCTGTAGGTAAATGTATACAATATTTAGAATAATTTTGTGTTTTAAACAAAGTTTATGTACACTATCTCAGTCATGCCAAAAAAAATTCCGTATTTTGGAATATTCCGTATTTTGGAATACTTGGATATGGGAGACTCAACCTGTACTTTAGTTATATGATGAACACTTCCAAACAGTTTTTTAAACTTGCTGCTAATTTAAAACATAATTATCATAAGTGATAATTATGTAATGATGAGTAGACCCCTAAAGAGGCTCAAGTTCACAGACGCCCTCTAAGGGAAGGATCTAACATGAGAGTTTTACTTGAATAATGACAATGTTATATAAATTAATATTGAACTACAGATACAGTTTTCAAATTAAAGTGGATATGTTTACATTCAATTGTATAACAATAATAAAAGAATATTCTTGGAACCTACAGTATGTAATCAAGAAAGACTAAGGGGTCTATTTACTAAGCAGTGTTAGGAGACAGAGTGAAAAGTGATAAGAAAGTGATAAGGTGCCAGCCAATCAGCTCCCAACTGTCATTTTTCAAACACAGCCTGTGAGATGACAGTTGGGAGCTGATTGGCTGGCACCTTATCTGTTTTCACTCAGTCTCCTAACACTGCTTTGTAAATATACCCCTAAGGGACCTATTTATCAATGAATGTTTGCGTTACCGGAATGTATAGATGTATGCACAGAGGGCGGCAGCAATACGCTCTTTTAGCTGCTGTGGTACTCTGTTTTCAACCACAAGGTTTCTATGGGGGCTGCTCTCTTGACAAATTTACCAAATTCCAGAACACAATGCATTCTGCAGCTTAAGATGGGCATCCGCTATACAATTATCTGTCAGATATCTGTCCAATCTGGCTGGTTGGAATGAAAACCTGGTAATGTATGGGAGAAAATGACATCATCCATTTGCTCACAAACACTGGAAAATAGCCAAAAATGGACGTTCAGACAAAGTGGTTAAAACACAAATTTAACCAATTTGAACAATTTTCTTTGTCCTTTTTTCAGTGTTTAAAACCATATGATGGACTGTCATTTTCTCCCATACATTACCAGGTTTTCATTCCAACCAGCCAGATTGGACAGATATCTGACAGAAAATTGGGCAGATATCTGACAGAATATTGTATAGTGGATACCCAGCTTTAGCCTCAGTAGCCAACATTATCTTCATGGGTTACACAATGAGCAATTTACCAGGAGAGGAATCCCAGGACCTGATCGCTTCACTTTTAACACATCATGTATTTTATAACATCTGGGCAAATCTTAATTTCTTATTGCTGCCATAAGAATGTATAATTAGATCTAAGGCCGGTATTTAATTAGCTCTAAACATTTGGGCGTTAATGGATCCTCCGAAGCGATCCAATTAGCCCTGAAAGCAGGCACTTATCAGGGATTGTGTTTCACCTGCATAAAATGGTGTCACGGTCCCTGTGTGTTTACTTACAAAAACGGGACATTTTCTCACATTTTTCTCTAATTGGATGACCATCCGGCAAAAATTGCTATGACAGTCCATTCTGTCCTGAGAAAAATGATTGGGGATAACTGGATACCGGCCTAAGGGGTAACATTATTTTTCACATAAAGTTACTAAAGGGCAATTGGAGTAGAATTCGTAAAATTCTACTCCAAACCCTAATTATCACATTTTTATTGTTTAGTAAGCAGATCGGGGGGGGGGGGGGTAATCGCAGTTGCGGTATATGGCGGTGGCACATACACAGACACATTCCTCCTGTATTTTTTTTATAAATTACAGAGAGAAGTGTGCAGATGGGATTTGCAGGGACAGGACTTTATCACAAGCTCTGTCCCTGAATGCAGATGTTAGTACATCCATGTGATATTTCCTAACTTCGCAATGCGAATTTACTCAGAAATATCACACTACAACAGCATTTTAAATGCGGATTGTAGTAAATAGGGCCCTAAAGGAGAAAAAAAAAGAGTAAGTGCTTACAGTCATTTTTCTGTCCGCATTGCGAGTAAGGTAAATATGCGGTTAATGGTAAATGTGCAAATAAAAGTGCAGCTTTTATATATGGAGCACATTTTGAACAGGCATTATTTCTGTATGAACCTGTATGCCAATGTTCACTTAGTCCATTAAATCACACACTTTATATTTTTATCGTCAAATAGAGTAAAACTAATCTTTAATCCACTAAGTCTCCAAATCTGTGATACATAGATTTCTTGCTAGAAAATATCCCCATTGTGCTCATTGCAAGCCCAGGACATATTAGAAGCCTAGTAATATAGCACTTTAGCTATGCTGTGTCGTTTGTACCTGAGTAGAAAATTCTATAGAGAGAAGTCTCATAAATTCTCATCCTTACACTCATTCACATACACTAAATCTAAGGTCGTTCACCTGAATTATATTCTTCTGTGGGGACTGGACTGGAACGATATCAGCAGAATAGTGAAATATAATAGCCCTAGGCAATGTCAAGGGACTAGGAAATACTGCTGCTGGCTACTGGGTCAGGATAGTTAAGACTGGCAATTCTGCCCTTAGATGCAGAAACATGGATCTCCCAGGGAGAGACAGACAGAGGAGACTTGCTAAAGAAAAGAGACTTAACCCTTTCTCTATCAGCTAACCTTGTATAGACGCCTATATTCCATTCCTGCTGCAAATAGTTAATGGGCTAAGAGGCTATAACTGTACAGTATAGCAAACATTTCTACAAGTTTATAGTATACTGAGAATGTTTTATAGGAAATCATAGAGCAAAAATTGAGCGACAATCCACATAAAAATTACCATAAATAACTTTTGTACTGGTTTTACTTTAACCGACTCACATACAGATGGGCCCAGCTAGTTTGTTGCTCCATACGCCATGTAGCGCGACTTGCATCTCGCGCCACATGGTACGCCTTGAGCTGCGCCATTCAGTATTAATCGGAACGGAACGTACCGTGGCGCTGGAGAAGTTCATAGTGTGTAATACAGCTTTTTGTCCACAAGGTGTTGCTTTTCCTAAACTACACAGCACATGGGTCCGATATCCAATGCATTTTCTGTATCACCGCCGATGATTGGCTGACAGAGGCTGTGATTGCTACACTATAGTACAGTGTTTTGGTTAGGAAACAGGGTTGTAGAAGAATGTGTAATAAAGTATTAAATCATTACAGTACAGTATGTGTGAGCTCTGTACTTTTAAAAAAATATATTTTTTTATATTTTTGACTCAGGGGCTCAGACGCACGCACAGCTTTCAATGAGATGGGATGAATGAATATTCGGGTAGCTGCTTTGGTACTGTGTTTACATGTTTATTATTATGCTTACCTCACTGCGCCCTCCCCAACGGCAGCGGGTGTGTGGAGTGCAGAAGGATTCACTAGACCTAAATGTATCATGAATCAGTAGCATCTAAAGTAATCTACGAAATAATATTGAGATTTGAACTCTGGACCATGGCAATGTAAAACCACCGCTCTACCACTAGGCCAAGAAGGGTTTCACATCCATCTACTGAATCCTTGTGCACTCCACCCATCTGCTGCCATTAGGGAGGGTGCAGTGAGGGAAGCGTAACAATAATGATAATAATAATAAAAAATGTGTCTTCCTTTTAAAATATTATACTAGTACATGTAAACACATAACCCCCATCATTAGTGAATAATAATTCATCCCGCTCCATTGAAAGCTGTGCGTGCATCTCGTTAATATATCGGTTATACCGTCGTAATAACACGGCAATTACACTATCGTACAGTACTGTATGTGTACTGAGCTTCTGAGCTTCTGCGATATTATTAAAAAGATTGGTTGTGCAAACATGCAACATGCAAATACACGTGATTAGCCTGCTTGTCAGGGATGTCCATCCACTTCTACAGTATGGTATTCAGTAGTACAAATTTCATCAGCGGAGCACTCACCACCAAGCAGTTAAGCGGTATATTACATGCCGTGGTTTCTCTTACATTGTAGAACGCCATGGTGCGCCACAGTACAGCCATCACGCAACAATCCAAGGCGTGACTCAGAAGCCTGAATATCGCGTTATGAGCAACAAACTAGCTGGCCCATCTGTACTGTAATGAACACCACAGATAAAAATATATACATTATATGGTATGCAGTTGGGATGCCGACGGTCTAAATGCCGACCTTCAGCATCCCGACTGTCTAATCCCGGCAAGGGTCTAATGACTGGCGTCGAAATCCCGATGCCTGTCATTTTACCTACGCTGAGAGCCCGGCATCCCGATCGAAGGTAAGCCGGGCCTGGACAGCCGCACGGGGTGGAGGGTTAGGTTAGGGACTTCTGGGGGGGACTCAGAGTTAGGCACATGCCTGGGAGGGTTAGGGTTAGGCTGCGGGAAGGGGGGGTTAGGGTTAGGCACTTAGAGGGGGGATTAGGGTTAGGCACTTGGGGGGGAGGTTAGGGATAGGCACCCCTAAGGGAGGGTTGGGGGGGTTAGGTGGGTTTATACTTTATACTGCTATCGGGATCTTCAATGGTGCCGGTTTTCCGGCGTCTGGATTTGAAATCATACCGATCCCCATTATATTGTATGGAATAAAAATAAGAATACAAACAAGGAAAAGTAAAAAATTACTGCACTAGCCAAATATGTAATAAACCGCTAGAATCAAATTGCTAAGAGGACCTGAAAGGGTTAGAAACAGACAGGAAACGAGACATTTAAGCTTCCAGAATACGTTAATTACAAAAAATGATTTGAAATGATGTTTAGATTAAATTAGTATTAATAATGTTAATTAATATGTATGAATTTATCTTACAGTAGCTTAGCTGAAATACATTACCCAGATTAAAAATACATTTATCACTAGTCGCTGTTAAATACTTGTTTTTAAGCTTTTTTTAAAAAAAAATTAAACAAATTGAAGGATTTTTAGTGTTTTATGCATTTTAGTTTTAGATAAGTATCTAATTCCACACATAGGGCCTGATTCAGAGATGTATGTTCATCTGAGGATGTACACACATCTCAGATATTTAAGGCCCCCAAATAGCAGCATGATTGACATGCTGCCGCATTTGGGGGGCAGAGTGGAGATGTGCCTGGGCGCTGTTCCCGGAAACTAAGTTGTGTCGCCTCCATTTTCCGGGAGGGACGGGGCCAGGGTCTGCGTTGGTGGATGCATTTTCCTGGACTTTTGAGTGACCAGACACTGTCCAGGCTGTGGGAGGCTTCAGCTTCTGCAGCCTGATTAAAAGGTCAATCATCGCGACCATCAGTAGTGATGGTGACGCCAACCTGTGATGTCGGTTGCAGTGTTGGGATCGCAAATTCAGTAAGGAGGTGTCTGACATCTCCTTCTGCATTTCCATGTGAGATGGACGGTTTTGCACAACCACTTGCGGCTGTGTAGATCCATCCATCTCAAGCCCATAGATGCTGGTGCATGAAATGCACTAAAAACACCTGTACAATATACTCATAGATTCATGGAATGGGAAATCCCCAAGATATTACATTGAGGACTGAATACTCCAGGGGTTGAAGAATACCAAGATATTTTAAATGGGTGAAAGAGAACACATAATTGGGTATAACAATATAGTGTGTGGATATATATATATATATATATATATATATATATATATATATATATAGAATAGATATATATATATGAATATATATATATCAGTCCAAATACTCGGCACTAATACCTAAATAAATTTCAACGGTGGTCGGTGCCTTCCTCCAGAACAATACCTACATGCAACAAAGTTTTAGGTGGCACTCACACAGTTAATGAACAAATTAAGACACGGACATCCCGCAAGTCCATATCAACATTTCAATAAGTCACCCATTTGTTTTACCATTCTATTTGTTAACTTATCTTAACCTAAGCCTAGAAATGAACACACTGACACATGTAATGCAATTAAAGAGGTCACAGCCAGAATTTATTGATCGAATTGAAATTGGTAATAGGTGGCAGGACAAAAGCAGTGCTCCGAGGCCACAGCCTTGCTGGAAACAATAATAAATAAAAGGAGGCGGATTCCCGCCCCGCACAGACTGACCTGAGGTAGTACCATCCCCCCTTATTTGGCACAGCCTTCGGCCCTTCCATTGGACAGGGACCAGGTCGCCCCTTATGGGCGGTGACCAACTTGCCGCTCTCAAAGGAAAGATGCTACCCAGGCACTCCTGCGCTAAATAATAGGCCGCCCAGGAGCACTGCTTCCCACCAGGCTGAAACTTCTACCTGTTGGAAGAAAACACTGAAATGCACAATCGAACAAAAACAAAAAAGCATACCAACCAGCTTAGTCGGGTGGGTGGGTGGGTGGTTTGAAGAAACTGGAAAAGAGGAAAATGGCTCCTCTTACCAAGGTATATATATGGGTAATTTGTAACCTCCCACAAATCCTATGATAGGCTTATCTCATCAAATGACCACTACCTAACCACACCTTACCCAGCCTTAACCCTTAATTAACTAACAAATTTTAAATATCAAACAGGGTGCTTATCTATCCTCAAACTTAATTAAGTATTCATATGCATTAAGTCACCCATTTGTTTTACCATTCTATTTGTTAACTTATCTTAACCTAAGCCTAGAAATGAACACACTGACACATGTAATGCAATTAAAGAGGTCACAGCCAGAATTTATTGATCGAATTGAAATTGGTAATAGGTGGCAGGACAAAAGCAGTGCTCCGAGGCCACAGCCTTGCTGGAAACAATAATAAATAAAAGGAGGCGGATTCCCACCCCGCGCAGACTGGCCCGAGGTAGTACCATCCCCCCTTAATTGGCACAGCCTTCGGCCCTTCCCTTGGACAGGGACCAGGTCCCCCCTTATGGGCGGTGACCAACTTGCCGCTCTCAAAGGAAAGATGCTACCCAGGCACTCCTGCGCTAAATAATAGGCCGCCCAGGAGCACTGATTCCCGCCAAAGCCCGGTTCATAGAACCAGGCCTGCCACCAAACTGTGACCCTTCAGTACCTAAAGGAAACTACATAAGTCGCTGATAAACAGCTCTAACCCTACTCCCGTTAGGTGTACTCCATCAGGCCTATAGAAGCTCTCTTCCTCGTAACGCAAACGTGGGTGCCGTATGACGCGGCCACCCACACTGAGGACAAAACGCCCAACTGCCATATTGACCTTACGACGAACTCCGTCTAATGCCTTACCACCCAGGGGTCCTCGCCAAACTCGCCACGGAACAATGTCCGACCAAGCGATGCGCACGTTGGGCCACCGGTTAACTAGCACTTGCAAGTCATTCCTAACAGCATGTATCAGCTCGATGCCTTTGCAAGGGCCCAAATCGTTCCCCCCCAAGTGAATGACCACCCAGTCCGGGGCCCCGAACTTATCCTCTGCCGTCCATAAGGCTTCCAGTAGTCGCTTCCAGCGCATACCGTGGAAACCCAACCAACGGATGTCATCTGCAACTAACAAAAGGGGGGCCTGCAATGCTAAGGGGTGCTGACCAGCCCAAAATATAAATGAGTGTCCTACAAACCACACCCAACCGTTAGCATTCCTGGGTAACCCTGCAAGAAAAGTTACCTAGTCAGAAACTGAATCACAATATAATAAATAAATGCATCTTAAGGAAGGGAAACAATAGTTGGGTGACCCAGCTGAAGGTGAAAAACATAAAACCTCTTTGAGGGCAAAACTGAAAGCCCCTCAAACTCCAAAGCGGCAGTAGGCATAAGGCCCCTTGGTTTCCCAACAAACTCGCAAGGAGCGCAGCTACTTAAGCAACTTGTCCCCCCTTAAATAAGTTTTGTAAGCTGATGACTTCCATCGACCCAACTTTTGTAAGGTGTCGACCGAAGCACCATTGCTGCCCCTATCCTAAATGAATGTTTCCCGAACTGGTCTGTGGGCAGGCCTAAAGCTATAAGGCAATTCTGAAACAGCTTTATGAACTGAAACTTAGATAAAGGTGCAAGGTTAACATGGACAAGCCACTGCGCGCCACCTGGAGGGCGAAGAGCATTAAAACGCAGCGCCAAGGCAACTGGGCAAATTACAGCGTCTGAGTGTTTTTTGATAGAAATCCAACGACCCCTGCCAAGTTGGTCTGTCTTGGACCTATGAATTTTACACAATATCAATTCCGTCTTAAGTACCACGTGTTTTAACAATAAACCCGACGTCGCGGAACTCTTACTAGACGCCACAAGCTCGCCGGTTCTAAACGCCCCAAAATATGCCAATGAAAAAGCTAAACTAAAAAGGGCCGATTCGTATTCGTCTAATGCAACCCCTGATAATGCCACAATCAGATCTTTAAGCAAAGCCGGGTCAATTGGTCTACGTGTGTCGCACATGCTAGGGTGTTCCTTCGCCCACCCCTTCATCGCTTTGGTTAGCAGAAACGATTTTGTGGGATCTGCTATGCCATGTAGTTTAGAAAAGTAAGCAATACAGACAGCGCCGCAGACATAGCTGCCTTAGAACGACCCCCTTCATGCCAGTTCCAAACAAACTCTGCCATACGGTCGTCAACCTTCTTACCTCCCTCACGTGTGGAAGCCAAGAAACCCTGCCAATCGTCCCAAGCTGCCGTGCAGGTCTTTAAAGTGCTAGGGGCCAGAGACTTCATTACAAGGCCTTTGATGCCGGCACGACAATCTGCCATACATGGGAGGGGCAGTTTAAACCATGAATAGAAGCGAGAGAATGAAACCTGTCCCACTGTAAACGAGATAAGGAGTCTGCTATCTCATTAGAAACACCCGGAACATGCTGCGCCCTAAACTCAATGTTCCTCCGTAAGCAAAGAAGCGTCAAGTGCCTCAACAACCTCAAAGCCAACGGAGATTCCGCCCTCTGATTATTTACTGCCTGAACAACACCCAAATTATCGCACCAAAAAAGGATCCGCCTATTACAAAGCCTGTGAGCCCATAACTCAACTGCCACTACGATGGGGAAAAGTTCTAGGAGCAGTATGTTCTCCGCGCACCAATCCACTTCAAAAAAGGCGCCAAAACCGATGGAACCGGACGCGTCAGTAAATAGTTGAAGCTCTGAATTATCTACTGGGACCTGGAGCCATATCCGAACACCATTAAACTCGCGCAGGAAAAGCAACCAAACTCAAAGGTCTTCCCTCAGATCTTGAGATATTCGAACGAGGTGATGGGGCCTCTTGACACCCACCGTGGCTCTTTCGAGCTGCCTACAAAAAACCCGACCCATAGGAATGACTCTACAACTGAAGTTAAGGAGACCTAGCAACGACTGCAACTGCTTCAGCGAGACTTTCTTCGACAAAACAAACGCTTCAAGCAACTCCCCCAAATGTCGCACTTTTTCAATTGGCAAACGGCATAACCCTAGCACAGTATCTATTTCTATGCCCAAATACGTCAAGCTTGTAACCGGACCCTCCGTCTTGTCCCCGGCAACAGGAACGCCTACCACTGTGAACAAGGCCTGCAAGGAAAAAAGCAATTCCTCACAAACCTGGGTATTCGCTGGCCCCACCAACAGAAAATCATCTAGGTAGTGGGTAACCCCCGCTTGCCCTGTACCTGCCTGTAAGCACCATTGCAAAAAGGAGCTAAAACATTCAAAAAAGGAACACGAGATGGAACATCCCATCGGCAAGCATCTATCTACATAATAGAGCCCTGCAACTCTAAAACCCATGTATTTAAAAGATTCGGGGTGAAGGGGCAACAGCCAAAAAGCAGACTCGATATCCACCTTGGCTAATAAACCCCTTCTCCCAAAACTCTGTACTATATCTAGAGCCTGCTCAAACGATTGATAAACAACCCGACAATCCGATGGATCTAGTGCGTCGTTGACCGACCCTCCCTCAGGGTAAGAAAGATGCTGTATCAACCTAAACTTACCTGGTTCCTTTTTTGGTACAACCCCTAAAGGTGATACGCACAAACCTTCCAAAGGTGGGGACGTAAAAGGGCCGCACATGCGACCCAACCCGATTTCTGCCTCAATCTTAACCCGAACCACTTCCGGGTGTAGCCGTGCCGACTTAAGATTTCTTTTAGACACAACCGAGACCTCCCGTGTCAGTGGTAAACAAAAACCTTCACTAAACCCATGAAACAAAGAGGCTGCTTCCTCCCTGAGAGGATAACGACCCAACCAACTCTTCAACGCCCCTAGGTCCACCGGCGAAGGTGCTTTACCTAACACCGCCCCGCAACTCATCGGGCTGATCACCTCGATTCGTCCTTCAACCACCGGTACGCCCGCACTCTTTAGCCGGGTGCCCGCTCCCACTGAGCATGCATATGTGTCTATACCAACAGCCCGACCCTCTATTACACTGCGCGTTATTATATGCGTAGCATTTTCCTCTGCCGGCTCCTGCACCGCCTGGGCGGGCCGGAAAAGGCTGTTTACGCACTACCAAGGAATCCGAAGAAGCGCGAGGCAGCTGGTTGACTTCCAGCCACACCTCTACGTCCTTGAAGCCAAACTGAAAATTCGCCCGCCCTTCCTGTTTTTTCCGGAATGTCTCATCATATTTCCGCCAAGCTGTACCTTTGCCTGACGAGTGCATGCCATGCACCATATGCATATACTTGAGAACATTCATGTACTCAGCCGGGTGTGACTCAAAGTATGAAGTTGCGAAAAATGAACATCACTGCTTCGCAATTCTGGAACGAACGGAAGCTTTTTTCCGCGCCCGCGCCAGCTGATTTTGCCCAATCTAAAGCCTTTTTTGCATCAGCCATAATGGAAAACATGTCCACGAATTTCCCCTTCCTGATCCTTTCCCTAACTTTAGACCGCAAACCCCTAAGAATGGCCGTGTTCGCGCAATGCACCATATCCCCCGTAGCATCTGGGACCTTAGCTGCCGACACTGTGCTGGTCTTTTTGGGACTCCCCCGTTTCCCTTTAATCTTGTGCGCTAAGTATCGCATAAGCTTACGCGGCCTCTCTGATGAACTTGCAGAATCGCTAGAGTCAGTGGAAGATGAGTGTGTGCTGTGCAATGTGGAAACAGCATGCTCACCAGAAACTGCCGTCGAAGGACCAGCCACTTCTTCCTGAGTGTTCGCCAACAGTCCCTCGCTGCGTGGTGCGCCCACCACGACATGACTCGCTGATGCCACCTCACCGTCCGTCCGCTGGATCTCAGCAACCCGATTGGAATGCTCCGAAACTGTGACCTGGGGACTTGACACAATCACAGGTGACTCAGACTGCACATCAACTCCCTCTGTGGAAAGGGGGGCATGGGGGGGAGGGTGGCAGGGGCGCACGGACAGCTGCAGGTGGCTGGGGGGGCAGGGGGGGTGAGTGAGAAGCGGGGGGATATGCATGGGCTGGGAATAAGCCGCAGAAGTGGCCGGAGGAAGGACAAAAGGAGGCGGCAGGACTTGGTAATATGGCCCGAACCCTTGCAAAAGGAAGGCGGGCCCGGGGGTTATCGCAGGGAGGGCGTACTGAAACATATTGGGGGGCGGGGCCTGGTGGAGCCCGATGGGGGCAGAAAAGTAAGGGGCTGCATTTGAAAAATGGGGTGGGCAATAGGGGGCGGGGCCATGCAATATGGTGACCAGCTGGGCTGATGCGCTGCTAAAAGGTTGAATGAAAGGGGGGGTTGCTGCATGTTATAACCCCCGCCCCTAGATGCGGGGGGGCGACAGGCAATAATAAGCTAGGGGGGCCACTTAGGGCCCCAGACCTGGTGGACCCTGCATCTGATGCCACGCTGCAGGGGGAACCCTGGTGGCTAAATAATAGTGGTGAGGGCTGAAGAGGAGGGGGCCCCCTCACTCCTGGGGTAGAGGGGGCGGAATGTACAGGGCCCCCTGTGCGGTATCCGGAACTAAAATGGCCACTGTGACCCTGTGGGCGGGGCCAACCACCGATGCAGGGCGCGGGCTGGCCGGGGCAAGTGTGGGGAGTGGCGCTGGGCTGCGGCCGCCCGTGCTGCTGGCGGCGTCGCCAGGCGGCCATCAGCTGCAGAGAGGCAGCGGGGGAGGTAAGGGAGCGGGAGCCGGTGGGGGGTGCGCGCGTGGGAACATTAGCGGACGCAGGCTCGCGGCCTGCAGCATGGTGCGACCCGCGTCTAGTTGGAGGGTGGGCCGCGGATGTAAGGGGCCTGGAAGCCTCCATCAAGCGGCGGGGGGGGCGCTGAGCGGCGGGGTCTGGGCATTATGAAAAGCAGGGTGGAGGGGGGCAGTAAACTCAGAGGAAAGAGCGGGGGGGGATTGAAACTCAGAAGGTGGGTGGGATGTTAAACAAAAAAGGGGGGGTTGAAAAGAAGGAGCTGAAAGGAAAGAGGTGAGGTAAAAGATAAGAGATAGATAGGATGTGAAATAAAAGGGAAGGAATTAGACAAAGGTATACAGCTATGTAAGATACTATGTGGATCACTAAGCCAGCCTGGTTTGAAGAAACTGGAAAAGGGGAAAATGGCTCCTCTTACCAAGGTATATATATGGGTAATTTGTAACCTCCCACAAATCCTATGATAGGCTTATCTCATCAAATGACCACTACCTAACCACACCTTACCCAGCCTTAACCCTTAACTAACAAATTTTAAATATCAAACAGGGTGCTTATCTATCCTCAAACTTAATTGAGTATTCGTATGCATTTCTGTATTAAGAATTTTCATCAGGACATAAAGTAAAAGTAAATCACACACTTACCTATATACCCTTCACCAACACCCAAATGTGCAATGCAGTAGCCTCTCACACACTGACGCCTGTCAGCGCTGTCCCTTAGCCCCGTCGCAGTAAACTGACGCCATCAGTGGGAGCACAGTTGCTAGGTAGCATAATGACAATAATTAACGTTCCTTGTTGTGAACACAAAAATTCAGTGAGACAAATAACCGCTGGGTAATTACATCCACAAAACAAATATGATAAGAACCAGCAACATGACCTGTAAAGTAATAACATATCAAGGTACATAACTGCACTAATCAAACAATTACAGCCAGGGATACTCAATATAAAACTACAGAAAAAATAATGCATGTAAAGGAACAAAACAATTATTAGACCTGCAATTCCCTTAGCCAAAGCCAAACTCATATCAATATTAGATGCCTAAAGCCATCATGCTGATGTACATAGCAAATAATTACACAGGCAAGAGAAAAATAAATGTACAAGTCATACCTCAAGCACAGCTCTCCGATAAATACATAAACAATAATGGCAGCGTATATCACATCAAAAAAATATATAAAAAAATCAACAAAGGATACAATGTTTCATATGAATTAGTTCAAAAGGCACTGTTCATTTAACCCCTTGGGGCTCATGGTTTCCAACTCGTGGAATATATATAATGTATACACTGTATAAATGTATATATTTCATTTACATGTGAATTCTGCTAATTCAAAATTATTACGACCCTTCATGACTGTCTCACTTTTCTCTGCTTCGTGTATGCTGGCCATACACTGTCAGATGTAAGTCAGAATTGGTCTGTATGCCTGATGGTGAGTATATCCACTGTCAGATCTACAGTATGCGAACACCAATTATTGCATCTGTCAGGGATGTTAAAAGATATTTCATGCCCGACCGTCCAATCATTAGTGCTCGGGCCAATAATTGCACAGTGTATTGCTGCCTAAAGACTAGAGTGTTGATCTCAGGTTCTCCAGATGCATCCACTGCTTGGTGTATACTGTTAGAGATGCATCTACTGCTTGGTGTATACTGCTAGAGATGCATCCGCTGCTTGGTGAATACTGCTAGAGATGCATCCGCTGCTTGGGGAATACTGCTAAAGATGCATTCACTGCTTGGTGAATACTGCTAGAGATGCATCCACTGCTTGGGGAATACTGCTAAAGATGCATTCACTGCTTGGTGAATACTGCTAGAGATGCATCCGCTGCTTGGTGAATACTGCTAGAGATGCATCCGCTGCTTCGTGAATACTGCTAGAGATGCATCCGCTGCTTGGTGAATACTGTTAGAGATGCATCCGCTGCTTCGTGAATACTGCTAGACATGCATCTGCTGCTTGGGGAATACTGCTAGAGATGCATCCGCTGCTTGGTGAATACTGTTAGAGATGCATCCGCTGCTTCGTGAATACTGCTAGACATGCATCTGCTGCTTGGGGAATACTGCTAGAGATGCATCTACTGCTTGGTGAATACTGTTAGAGATGCATCTGCTGCTTGGTGAATACTGCTAGAGATACATCCGCTGCTTGGTGAATACTGCTATAGATGCATCCACTGCTTGGTGAATACTGCTAGAGATGCATCTACTGCTTGGTGAATACTGCTAGAGATGCATCCGCTGCTTGGTGAATACTGCTAGAGATCCATCCGCTGCTTGGTGAATACTGCTAGAGATGCATCCGCTGCTTGGTGCATACTGCTAGAGGTGCATCTATTGCTTGGTGAATACTGCTAGAGATGCATCCGCTGCTTGGTGAATACTGCTAGAGATGCATCCGCTGCTTGGTGAATACTGCTAGAGATGCATCCGCTGCTTAGTGAATACTGCTAGAGATGCATCCGCTGCTTGGTGAATACTGCTAGAGATGCATCCGCTGCTTAGTGAATACTGCTAGAGATGCATCTACTGCTTGGGGAATACTGCTAGAGATGCATCCGCTGCTTGGTGAATACTGCTAGAGATGCATCCGCTGCTTGTTGAATACTCCTAGAGATGCATCCGCTGCTTGTTGAATACTGCTTGAGATGCGTCCACTGCTTGGTGAATACTGCTAGAGATGCATCCGCTGCTTGGTGAATAATGCTACAGATGCATCCACTACTTGGTGAATACTGCTAGAGATGCATCCACTGCTTGGTGAATACTGCTAGAGATGCATCCACTGCTTGGTGAATACTTTTAGAGATACATCCACTGCTTGGTGAATAATGCTAGAGATGCATCTACTGCTTGGTGAATACTGCTAGAGATGCATCCGCTGCTTGGGGAATATTGCTAGAGCTACATCCACTGCTTGGTGAATACTGTTAGAGATATATCCACTGCTTGGTGAATACTGCTAGAGATGCATCCACTGCTTGGTGAATACTTTTAGAGATACATCCACTGCTTGGTGAATACTGCTAGAGATGCATCTGCTGCTTGGGGAATATTGCTA
The DNA here is from genome assembly GCA_031769625.1 of Taudactylus pleione. NCBI lineage: Eukaryota > Metazoa > Chordata > Amphibia > Anura > Myobatrachidae > Taudactylus > Taudactylus pleione. The sequence continues at coordinate 7,921,214 of JAUIMM010000104.1, read as the reverse complement.
GAGATGCATCTACTGCTTGGTGAATACTGTTAGAGATGCATCTGCTGCTAGGTGAATACTGCTAGAGATACATCCGCTGCTTGGTGAATACTGCTATAGATGCATCCACTGCTTGGTGAATACTGCTAGAGATGCATCTACTGCTTGGTGAATACTGCTAGAGATGCATCCGCTGCTTGGTGAATACTGCTAGAGATGCATCTACTGCTTGGGGAATACTGCTAGAGATGCATCCACTGCTAGGTGAATACTGCTAGAGATGCGTCCGCTGCTTGGTGCATACTGCTAGAGGTGCATCTATTGCTTGGTGAATACTGCTAGAGATGCATCCGCTGCTTAGTGAATACTGCTAGAGATGCATCCGCTGCTTGGTGAATACTGCTAGAGATGCATCCGCTACTTAGTGAATACTGTTAGAGATGCATCCGCTGCTTGGTGAATACTGCTAGAGATGCATCAGCTGCTTAGTGAATACTGCTAGAGATGCATCCGCTGCTTGGGGAATACTGCTAGAGATGCATCCGCTGCTTAGTGAATACTGCTAGAGATGCATCCGCTGCTTGTTGAATACTGCTAGAGATGCATCCGCTGCTTGTTGAATACTGCTTGAGATGCGTCCACTGCTTGGTGAATACTGCTAGAGATGCATCCGCTGCTTGGTGAATAATGCTACAGATGCATCCACTACTTGGTGAATACCGCTAGAGATGCATCCGCTGCTTGGTAAATACCGCTAGAGATGCATCCGCTGCTTGGTAAATACTGCTAGAGGTGCATATGCTGCTTGTTGAATACTGCTAGAGATGTGTCCACTGCTTGGTGAATACTGCTAGAGATGCATCCGCTGCTTGGTGAATACTGCTAGAGATGCATCCGCTGCTTGGTGAATACTGCTAGAGATGCATCCGCTGCTTGGTGAATACTGCTTGAGATGCGTCCGCTGCTTGGTGAATACTGCTAGAGATGCATCCGCTGCTTGGTGAATACTGCTAGAGATGCATCCGCTGCTTGGTGAATACTGTTAGAGATGCATCTACTGCTTGGTGAATACTGCTAGAGATGCATCCGCTGCTTGGTGAATACTGTTAGAGATGCAACTACTGCTTAGTGAATACTGCTAGAGATGCATCCGCTGCTTGTTGAATACTGCTAGAGATGCATCCGCTGCTTGTTGAATACTGCTAGAGATGCATCCGCTGCTTAGTGAATACTGCTAGAGATGCATCCGCTGCTTGGGGAATACTGCTAGAGATGCATCCGCTGCTTAGTGAATACTGCTAGAGATGCATCCGCTGCTTGTTGAATACTGCTAGAGATGCATCCGCTGCTTGTTGAATACTGCTTGAGATGCGTCCACTGCTTGGTGAATACTGCTAGAGATGCATCCGCTGCTTGGTAAATACTGCTAGAGATGCATCCGCTGCTTGGTAAATACTGCTAGAGGTGCATATGCTGCTTGTTGAATACTGCTAGAGATGCGTCCACTGCTTGGTGAATACTGCTAGAGATGCATCCGCTGCTTGGTGAATACTGCTAGAGATGCATCCGCTGCTTGGTGAATACTGCTAGAGATGCATCCGCTGCTTGGTGAATACTGCTTGAGATGCGTCCACTGCTTGGTGAATACTGCTAGAGATGCATCCGCTGCTTGGTGAATACTGCTAGAGATGCATCCGCTGCTTGGTGAATACTGTTAGAGATGCATCTACTGCTTGGTGAATACTGCTAGAGATGCATCCGCTGCTTGGTGAATACTGCTAGAGATGCATCCGCTGCTTGTTGAATACTGCTTGAGATGCGTCCACTGCTTGGTGAATACTGCTAGAGATGCATCCGCTGCTTGGTGAATAATGCTACAGATGCATCCACTACTTTGTGAATACTGCTAGAGATGCATCCGCTGCTTGGTAAATACTGCTAGAGATGCATCCGCTGCTTGGTGAATAATGCTACAGATGCATCCACTACTTGGTGAATACTGTTAGAGATGCATCTACTGCTTGGTGAATCCTCTTGAGATGCATCCACTGCTTGGTGAATACTGCTAGAGATGCATCTACTGCTTGGTGAATACTGCTAGAGATGCATCTGCTGCTTGGTGAATACTGCTAGAGATGCATCCGCTGCTTGTTGAATACTGCTTGAGATGCAACTACTGCTTAGTGAATACTGCTAGAGATGCATCCGCTGCTTGTTGAATACTGCTAGAGATGCATCCGCTGCTTGTTGAATACTGCTTGAGATGCGTCCACTGCTTGGTGAATACTGCTAGAGATGCATCCGCTGCTTGGTGAATAATGCTACAGATGCATCCACTACTTGGTGAATACTGCTAGAGATGCATCCGCTGCTTGGTAAATACTGCTAGAGATGCATCCGCTGCTTGGTGAATAATGCTACAGATGCATCCACTACTTGGTGAATACTGTTAGAGATGCATCTACTGCTTGGTGAATCCTCTTGAGATGCATCCACTGCTTGGTGAATACTGCTAGAGATGCATACGCTGCTTGGTAAATACTGCTAGAGATGCATCCGCTGCTTTGTCAATACTGCTAGAGATACATCTGTTGCTTAGTGAATAATGCTACAGATGCATCCACTACTTGGTGAATACTGTTAGAGATGCATCTACTGCTTGGTGAATACTGCTTGAGATGCATCCACTGCTTGGTGAATACTGCTAGAGATGCATCCACTGCTTGGTGAATACTGCTAGAGATGCATACGCTGCTTGGTAAATACTGCTAGAGATGCATCCACTGCTTGGTGAATACTGCTAGAGATGCATACGCTGCTTGGTAAATACTGCTAGATGTGCATCTGCTGCATGGTAAATACTGCTTGAGGTGCATATGCTGCTTGGTGAATACTGCTAGAGATGCATCCGCTGCTTGGTCAATACTGCTAGAGATACATCTGTTGCTTAGTGAATAATGCTAGAGATGCATCCGCTGCTTTGTGAATACTGCTAGAGATGCATCCACTGCTTGGTGAATACTGCTAGAGATGCATCCACTGCTTGGTGAATACTGTTAGAGATGCATCTACTGCTTGTTGAATACTGCTAGAGATGCATCCGCTGCTTGGTGAATAATGCTACAGATGCATCCACTACTTGGTGAATACTGTTAGAGATGCATCTACTGCTTGGTGAATACTGCTTGAGATGCATCCACTGCTTGGTGAATACTGCTAGAGATGCATCCACTGCTTGGTGAATACTGCTAGAGATACATACGCTGCTTGGTAAATACTGCTAGATGTGCATCTGCTGCTTGGTGAATACTGCTAGAGATGCATCCGCTGCTTGGTGAATACTGCTAGAGATGCATCTGCTGCATGGTGAATACTGCTAGAGATGCATCCGCTGCTTGGTGAATACTGCCAGAGTGGCAGACACTAGAGAGTTGCTTTCCGGAGTGTTATGGGGGCCAATATTTGGATACTGTAAGCTCTATTTATTTATGTGCAAGTAAATGGGGTTCATGGTTAGTCCTCCATTGACTTCCTGCTCCCCAATCACAATCACATTGTTTCACCACATGCCATGCTGTCTCACTGGCACTTAGCACAACACAGGGTAACCTGTCCTGATGCAGACATAGTGAAATAAATTACCTCAGTTACATTAAGGAAGGTCTATAGAATTTACATGTACAATCGCAAACATTGCTCTCATGTTCCATTTGCCTAGGTTGGAACAGCAACAATGGCCGTCTCCAAATGAAGACAATTTGAGATCTGCTACTTAGTAACCTTATTTTCTACACAGTGCTCTCATAAGTTTTTGGTCAGTGGTCTCTTGGTCTCTGTTCTATCTTCTGAAAGACCCAAGACCCCCTAACAAGAACAAGATCCCAATGATACTACACTTATTTATGGCATTATTTTTTTACATTTGTCCATGTGAAAGCAAAGTATTGATGGCTAATGGTAGGAATGAGTTATTTAACAATACTAAAGTTAAAACAAATTATTTAAAAAAATGCAGATATCATCATCTATATACGTCAATGCATATATCAGAATTCATTAATACTCAGGGCCTGATTCAGAGCCGCACGCTATTTGCGCTCGCTCGGTCAGAAAAAGGGGCCGTCTATTTAAATTGAGCGCTCGCTCTTTTTCAAGCACCTTCCCCTGTTACCACCTACAAACGCCTCATCCTGTCACTTAAATTAGCAGGCATTCGCTATTTGGCGAGCGCTTGATTTCCGATCGCACTGACTGGTTGGCGCATGCGCATTACGGCCCATAGGCATGCACATTTGTGCAAACATCGCTCGGAGCGGCTCTGAATCAGGCCCTCAGTACTAACAATTATAGTGCCTATTCTTACTCAGACGCAGCATCTATTGCCGCTTAATCCTGCACCTCTGGAGCAATGTATATTTACGGGTATAAGATTTACAATAAGATGGGCTATCATAAATATATGACAGCAATTTGAGACATTTTGAATGTAAACATCCAGACAATTGCTATCTACAAAGACCTACAATACCGCAGTAGTTACCAGATTTGCAGATTTGTTTATATACAACATATGTTGAACAGATTCTCTCTGTGGATAAAATTTAATATATCTCTTTAGGCGACAACCAAGTATGGTAATTGTAACTGTAACGTGACATTACTGCTTTCTTTATTGCAGCAAAATAAAATACTAAATATATCTGTGTGGCTGTAGATAATATAAGGTAACAGGTTTGCTTACCACCCCACTTATTAATTAAAAGTTCGACATAATGTAGATACCGGAATGCTGACAGTTTCTGAAAGCCGACAGTTATGCTGTCAACATGGACAATCGGTTGACAACCAATATGTTGACATACAATTTAACATGTCGACACCAGGATGCTGACATTTTTTTTTGTTGAGTTTTAAGGTTAGGGTTAGGGGTTAAAGTTAAGGGTTAGGTTTAGGGTTAGGTTAAAATAAGCAAAACATTATGGTAGTGATATTCTGACTGTCGACCTTCTGAATGTCAACATGTCATACCACACCCGAAGCACGCTGTAACTAAATAGCACAACGAACAAGGTAAGGTGTATTATTACCATTACCTAGAATTATAAACAGGCAATAAGTAACACATAATCAAAACAAGCTGTTAAATTCATGTAATGTTTATTGTCGATTGTCCAGTGACCTGGTATGAATCATTGAACCTTTTGTTAGCCGGAATTATTGTTTTGTTGTTGTTTGTTTCGCTCTTCTTCTTATTAGCAGAATAACAGATATAGTTTATGTAAATGATATATAAATGTTATCTATTCATGTTTGATCACAGAGTGTGTCCTAGAGAATTGGGCACCCGGTGCTCTTTTTCACCAGTGAATCATGTGCACACTGGCCGATTGGACAGCACCGACATTGTCTGAAAATTAAAGGACACCATTAAATGAGAAACTTTGGGTTTTTTTTGTAATTATCTATTACAGATGGGATTTCAGTCATATGTGAAAGGCATAAAAGCTCTGGGCCTGATTCAGCTTTGCACGCTAGTACACTGCTGAATGCAGATTCCCGATGTTTGGGAATCTGCGCAGGCTCAGGACCCATTCTGTGAGTGTGCAGAATGGGTCCTGCTAACTCGCTCACAGACTGGCAGCAGACTGGCAGTGATTGACAGTCTGCTGCTGTTTGTGGGCGGGGAGGGGGTGGCAATGCCCCTGTTTCCTGAAAGGGAGGCGTGTCGCCACCGTTGCAGGGGAGAAGAAGCCAGGATCTCCGTCGGCTGATGGAGATTTCCTGGCCTCTTCATCTAAACTGCGGTGGCCGGCTGTGTTACCCTATGGGTCACCGCAGCCGGCCGGTGGTAGGCAGATTATCCGATGCTGCGTTGGACAACGCAGCTCGGATAAGTAATGCATGGGAGGTGTGATGCCTCCTGCTGCATTACAATATCTACAAGGATCGCAATTGCAAAGCTGTCTGCATGCATACATCATATCTATAGCCTGCATGCATACATCATATCTATAGCCTGCGTGCATACATCATATCTATAGCCTGCGTGCATACATCATATCTATAGCCTGCGTGCATACATCATATCTATAGCCTGCATGCATACATCATATCTATAGCCTGCGTGCATACATCATATCTATAGCCTGCGTGCATACATCATATCTATAGCCTGCGTGCAGCTTTGCAATTACAATCCTTGCAGAATCAGGCCCTGTGTTCACATGCGGCTCTCCCTTACTACCTTGTAGTCATTGGTTATTTGTAAAGCTCGGTACACACTAGACGACCTGTGTACCCAGCCGACAGCAGATGCGACAGAAGACGTATCGTGTGGTCCGCACACACCATACGATTTGGTGAACGACCGCACAATATGTTGTTCCCCCGCCACAATCACATGCATTGCATCATCAGTCACAGCATGTAGGGCCAATCTGAAGATACAATGGAAGACATCGCGGACGCACAGATAGTGCTTACACACTTGGCGATTTGAATGATTTGTCGCTCCAACCGTCGACATCGGGCAAATCGTTCAAAATATCGTCTATATCATCTAATTTGTACCCACTTAAACATTTTTTATAAGATGTAACACCCAATCCCCTTTTCAACTGTTCTGTGTCATACTAAATTTCCATTTAGATGAAAATATTCTTTATTTAATACAGTAGATAATAAGGATGTCTGATACTTAAATAAGACTGAAGATTAAATACATTAACACGCAATAAATTACTATGCAAATTCAATTATAAAAAACGGCAATTCGTTATAGCAAATATGGTAACACCTTAAACAAAACTTGCATTTCTGTGGCTTTCAGTAGAGCTGGTGTGACCCTCACTGATTTTTAACTTTTAACAGACTAAGGGGGCGATTCAGCTGCGGACGCAAGTGCTACTGCAGCTTCTAACATGCAATAGCATCATTATGGCAATGCAGCAGGAGGCATCATGTCTCCTACATGCATTACTTAGCCGAGCTGCATCCAGGGACGCAGCATTGGATAATCTGCGATCACATCGGCCACGCAAACCGGCCACCACAGATACAACAAGGAGGCCAGGAAATCTCCATCTGCCAACGGAGATCCTGGCCTCTTCCCTGCCCCCCAGTGGCAGTGACACACCTCTGTTTTGGGACACTGAGGTTGTGACCGCCACCTCCCCACCCACAAACGGCAGCAGACTGTCAATAACTGACAGATAATATTAGGGAATTATAGGGCAGACTGTCAATCACTGACAGACTGCTGCCGCTGAGCATGTGATCACGCAGGACCCGTACTGTACATGCACAATACTGGTACGGCACCTGCGCAGATTCCCGATTATCGGGAATTTGCGTTCAGCAGTGCACATACGTGTAGTGCTGCATCAGGACCTAGGAGATTCCAGTACTATAATTCCCGAATATTATCTGTGAACACTTTGTATGTTTTTTTCCTGACAATACAATGACATCGATTTTTTTAGTAGTATTGTAAAATTCTGTAACATTTAACAAAAGATAAATTTATTTCTAAAAAGATAAGTCAGGTTGCAGGAAATAGTTGAGAGATTAGAAGAACAACTGAGAGTCAGACAGGAACATAAGTATCCGTCTACAGATAACTTTATAATCAACACGAGACTCATCTATAGTGACCTTTACTGATATGAGCACAGATAATTGATCCATGGACGGGGTAATTCCAGATGACATTATGAGTTCTGCTGGCAGTGACAGAAAAAAGTGCCTGGAGGAAACAATTTGAGAATACAGTATATATGTGATATATGTGATGAAATAGCAAATGGAATTGAATGTAGGATATGATCAGATGTCATATAATGATCCCAGCTATTGTGGTGGTACATGTGATTGTGCCTGAGTGATACTAAAGAACTCAATATGAGATATTCATTGTGTGACACCATTACTCAGAATGGGCAATTTAAGTCCACTTTTATGTAAAAGTCCAAATATCTATTGCAGTCACTATGGAAAGGTGGGCAAAACATTGGAGCTGAGTATATTATATTGACGCTAACATATAATTCGCCAGGTGCTTCTATGAGTTCTGTGGGTTTTGAGTGCTTAATGCTCCTATCGGTGTAGTTCTAAAATGTACTAGTGCCTTTAGGGGGCTGTCTATAAGCCCTTCTTCATGTTTTTTGACTACGGTTAGAACCTGAGAGGTTTGGGAAAAGAGGCACCGTCTGGCGATCATCTGACCAATATAAATAATACCCCTTTTACAGCAAAGTCCCCGTTAACATAGCAGCTCAGACCTGGGTTATTCCCGAGTGTGGCCGTTTACACTGCACATGGGTGTGCAGAGTTAAGTTTTCTGCCGGTGCTTGGAGATGACATAATCTCGAAGTGCCAGTGAGTTCCTATGCTGTAAATGAGACCTGGGCATGGGCGCCGAGAGGGGGGAGGAGCGAGTACAGTTTACCCGGGCCTGGGTTTGCTAGAGGGGCCCGGCGGGGCCCGGGTCCGACGTCGCCCCCCCTCTCCTTCACAGCAGCTCAGCACACAACTTGTGCTGGGCTGCTGTGTGAGACTGCTCGCGGCTGCTGCAGCAGCCTCGAGCAGTCCCCTATGGTTGTGGGGAAAGCGATCACACTGATCGCGCCCCCCCCTCTGCTTAACGCTGGATATTTTTTCTATATTTTTTTTTCAAGGGGGCGTGGCCACGTTCAAACCAACCCTGCTCGCTACCTGGGTTGGATTGAAAGGTCACTGGACCCGGGTTATTATTCAGGGACCCTTTTACACAGAGCAGCGACCCGGGTTGACATGGCAATAACCCGGGTTATTTGCCCATGTAAAAGGGATATAACATATATTCCGTTCGTCTGTGGAAAAAAAAAACTTAATGGAGGAGGTAATTCTTGAGGATATTATGGGCCTTATTCTTGGTCAGAGGCCTCCGCAGTCATTATTCTGTGCTGTAGCTGTAGCCTACTTACTTCCTTATGCTAATGCAAGAATTCGCCAGTGTATGGTGAAAGCCCATCCCATTTTTACATACGCAACTGCAATTATTAGCATCAGGACTTGCACCCAACTAATGCTGGCTGTCAATCCGTATGTAACAGACGTCCATTCTCTATCCCCTCGCCATGATCCAGCACACAGGCCCACAACAGTCCCATGAGTTCTGTGTCTTTACCTGGTGAGTGCCCAGAAATGCCCATTTCACAGAAAGTGTGGTCCGTTGATGGGCAATCAATGGACGCGCACTAACAATCTCCCTCCATGCGCATATGGCTTTCTGGATTATGCGCAGTGACTGATATATGTCTTTGGTGCACTGCACGATTACCGACGGTGGTCACATTAAGGATTTGTACTCAGAGTGATTGACAGAAAGGGGGAAAGCTCTGAAAAGTGATAAATTGGAGAGTGATAAACTACCAGCCACTCAGCTCCTAATCGTCATGTTACAGGCTGTGTTTAAAAAATGACACTTAGGAGCTGATTGGTTGGTAGTTTATCACTTTCCAATTTATCACTTTCCAGAGCTTAGTACATCTGCCCCTCAGTGAGTGTGTTTGGTAGGCAATAGGGGAGGGGTGGCAAGTCAAACGCAGGCTTGACAGCTCCTAACTGGCATTTTTCAAACACAGCCTATGAAACAGCAGTTTGAAGCTGATTGGTTGGTACTTTATCACTCCTCACTTTATTTCTCTCCAAGGCTTAGTACAGAGGTTCCCAATTACGGTCCTCAAGGCTCCCCAACAGTCCAGGTTTTAGTGATATCCATGGTTGAGCACAGGTGATTAATTAGTACTCAGTCAATTTGATTTAACCACCTGTGCTTAACCATGGATATTACTAAAACCTGAACTGTTGGGGAACCTTGAGGACCGCGTTTGGGAACCTCTGGCTTAGTACATCTATGCAACAGACAAAGTTCAGTGATGGCGCGTTCATACTAGATGAGATGAGCAGTTCCGTTTTCGCTTGAGCCTTCCTGTTAAGTTTGTTTCTAAGAATGAGGCAAAACATCATCTTTCATGGACAAAGATGATTTTTTTTTGTGAAAGATTATGATTTGTCTCGATAAAGTACCAACCAATCAGCTCATAACTATCATTTTTTTAAGCACAGCCTGTAAAGTGACAGTTAGGAGCTGATTAGTTGGTACTTTATCTCTCTCTACTTTATCTTTCTGAAAAGCTTAGTATATAGACCCCTAAGAGCCGTATTCAATTTGATTCGCACTCGCGATACTTTTTCGACTCCTGGACTTTCCGCCTACTTTGCCTGTTTTGCATGCGGAAAAGTATCACGTGCATACCCGCGTATCCCCATATTCAATTTGAAAGTAGATCGAATAGGGAACCCGGCGAAACTTAAGCAGAAAGTACTTTCAGATTTGGGGAAATCAGTCTGACACCCCCCAAATGATGCTCTGACATGGGGGTTAGCTATGGTGCCAACCGATTTGGGTTGCTGAAGGTATTTGGTGTTTTTAAACAGGCTCAATAGCTGCTAAATAGCGTTTTTTCTAGAAGTGGTGAAGAATAGTATTCAGGAGTTTTTTCCCAGAAAATAACTTATCCTAGCAAATTTGGGGTACTTGAAAATGGGGGCCAGCATATTTTAAAGATGCTAAAGTTAAGTTTAAAAAATCATGAAAAATCCACCTACCGCAAGCACCTGCAATGAAAAAAAAAAACACTTGGGGCATACTTGGGGATCCCCCTGGAGTCTAGTTCGCTAGTTTTTAACTTTGTCCCCCAACTTTTTTTTTTTTCGCCCCCAAATTGAACGTGATTTTTTGTGGTGTTAAGTCTTTTTTTTAAAAAAATTGATGCAATTTACCTTTAGGGGACTGTATTAAGACTGCACAGGGATTCCCGCAATGTTGTACTCCAAAACCCCAAATCTGCACTTTTTTCTGTCCTGTTCATAGGCAAAACTTTTTCGCCTATTACATTGCATTGACTTTCCGCCTAGGCAGAAAGTCTTTCAAATTGAATACGGCGATACTTTTCTACCTGACGAAATGACGTCATCGCCGATTCCGGCTTTTCGCTCCAAATTGGATACGGGCCTAAGGGGTCTATTTATTAAGCAGTGTTAGGAGACAGAGTGAAAAGTGATAAGGTGCCAGCCAATCAGCTCCTAACTGCCATCTCACAGGCTGTGTTTGAAAAATGACATTAGCTGATTGGCTGGCACCTTATCACTTTTCACTCTGTCTCCTAACACTGTTTAGTACATAGACCCCTAATACCCCTTTTCCACCTAAATTCCGGGTCTGACCCGGAGTTGGAACAAAGTTCCTATCCGGATCAGACCCGGAATTTTGCCGGCGCCGACTCAGGATATTCCCGAGTCAGCGCCGCTCACATCGCAGTCGGGTCTGCATAGACTCGGCTTTGGAGTAGTGAAAGTGGTCACTTGGAGATGACGTCATCTCCAAGCGCCACTGAAGCCGGACCAATCGGCCGGCTAGCAGCGCACTCCAGGTCATCGTGACCCGGAGTGCGCTGTTCTCACAGCAGGGTTTCACGGGCTACACCCATGTTAAACCCTGCTAGTTACCTGGGTTGGGCAATCCAACTCTTTCCCCTTTTACACAAGGGAGCTGCCCGGGTTAACCCTTCAAAAACCCGGGTTTTAGCTCCAGTGTAAAAGGGGTATTAGTCTTCTAAAATGTGCTTACCATGTTTTTATTGTAGTTATATTAAAGTAATACACTAGAAAAATGATTTCAGGGGAACCACCAGAAAGTAAGTTGTGTGATGAGGAGAAGAAACGCCTATTGAAGAATATAAGAGAATTAAGAATAATAACAAAATATATATGAGTGTAATGCAATCCTTAATTAATGAATAAAAGGAATTAATTAAGGATTGCTTTGATTTATTAGGGAACATTAGTACTGATATTTTCACCGTATTTGTATTGGTTTACTCACTAATTTTGTGATTCTATATTTGTTTTGATTTTGTAAGAGTTTACTTTCATAACACTCTTATTTTATATAAAGGTTGCATTATTAAAAGTTAAGTTTTATTGTCATAATTTTACATATCTACAAACAGGTAAGAGTGCCCCAGAAAGACGTTTGTTCTTTTGCCTCTCAGCAGAAATATTTTTTTCAGTGGGTAAAGGAAGCCAGGTGGACTTATGGGGAAATTTAATTGGATACTTTGCTCTCAGACTCCTTCACATTCAGGTGCTTCACTGCACAAATACATATCTACTAATCCCAACATTTGAACATTATTTCCAGGGACACTTTAAGCACATTAATAGAATAAAGTGTCTGCGATATTAAATGGCATACAATAAATAAATGAATATCCCAAGAGCTTTAATTTGTAGCATATAAATACACTTTTTATTACATATGGAAACTAGCTGACTGCAGTCATACTATTAAATGGCATACAATAAATAAATAAATAAATAAATATCCCAAGAGCTTTAATTTGTAGCATATAAATACACTTTTTATTACATATAGAAACTAGCTGACTGCAGTCATACTTGTTACTCTTATAGATACATTGAATTCCAATTGATAATATTCAAATAGAAACAATTGAAATAGTGTTACAATTAACCTCAGCCTGTCAGGGCAGAGTAGAACTAGCAAAACTGGGTAGTATGAAAAATCCCTTAGTACTTGAACAACAATAAACATGAAATACTTCACTGTTATTATATTATAAGATCCAATATCCCTATAGGGAATCGTCTCAAAGTTCTCCAGTAGATACACTAATCCGTATATATAATATATTTATGCTGTACCAAAAAATTCAGACACTTATTGGCAATAGTGCACTGTGTAGAGAGCCTAGCAAATTCTCCATAAGGGCCAACCAGTTACCAGAGTTGTAAACCCAACTCCTACACCTGCCATAAAAATGGCTGAACTGCTCGTTGTTTCTCACAACCAAACACTGCCTGGTGTGAAAGGGACAAGCTGGTATATTACCTCCTATAGGGGAGAAGCCAAAAGTCCAGTCCAGTCATGATGGTGGCAGCACTGGCTGCACCGCAACCAATACGCACACCCACACTGTCTGTGAGTGATGAACCAAAGTCCCAGCAATACTGTTAAGGTGAATGAATGATAACTATATGAATGATAACTATATCGCTGATAACTATATCGCTGAACGGTAAATCATTTATATCGTTCAGGTTGTAAGCAATGAACGACCAACGACGAACGCTCCCGCATGGACGATAATGATATCTATGGGCGGCCGTACATGCAGGCCAACCTGGACGATAGCGTCAAGAATTGCCTGTTCAGAGATGTGGCAGGATGACTTCACTGAAAGATATCTATCAGTGTGTACACCCAATATCGTTTGTCCTGCACTACAGAAAGTTCAAGAGAAATTGTTCAACGATATCGTTCATTGAACAGATGGTACCGTGTGTATGTAGCTTTAGCTCCTGCAATTGGCTCGGTGTCTGATCCTGTGCTGTATGGCAGCTGTTAGGAAGCTGTGAAGCCCGCCGAGTACAATTTGCTGCAAGTCCACAGTCAGTCCAGTGAAAACCTAGATGCATTTCTCCATAGCGACCAACCGGCTTTTACCTAACATTTCAAAGAATGTACTTGATAAATGCTAGCTAGAAGCTGATTGGTTGCTATGGGCAACTTCTCTACTTCTTTAGTTTTTAGAAGGCTTGATACATCTCCCCAGAGATGTATTAACACCCAATGGGGCCCATGTGCAAGGCCCCCTCCCTCTTTTTCTTAATGTAATGATACAACATAGTTTTTATGACTTTTTTGTTGGCGTAGCGGTAGATCGCAATCGGATGAATGGCGTTTCCGATCATCTGTGTGCTATTGTACTTTGAGATTATTTGCTTCTTACATGTTCTCCTTTAACACATTTTAATTAACAAAGCCCAGCATGTAGAATTGCACTTTAAATCCAGAAACGGAATAAGAGCAATTATACTGTAAAGCTGGTAAACATTGAAGAATGGGGAGATGGGAATGATTCTAGAGACACCAATGTATTGCTGGGTGACATCTGCTATGACTCATCACCAGTAATCATTGTCTCTCTGAGGCATTAGTGAGAAATGTAAATTGAGTTGTGTTTGTATATCTCATTAAATTGTTGAGCATTGCCAATGGCTGTTGGTATATGCTGTACATCAAGAATAAATTATGGATCTAAGATCTCAGTGTATACAGGTCAGACTAGTACTTACAAACCAGTATGTTCTCGGCAGACATTGCTTTATGTACTGTTCACATAATAGGATTGTCTGGCACAAAAACTGAATAGTATATTGGATTTTTGTAGCACTGTTCTGGTTATTACTGTTTTTATATAGCTAGATTAGAAAAAAAAACTATTATTATAAAAAAAGATTTGGTGCCTTAGTTGTTTTTATCACCACATATTTTGTTAATATTTTATATTTCATCTTCTTTTTGCATGTCATGCCCTGTAATGTACTTTCCTTTCTGAGTTACAGTATATTGTACTGTAGAATAGAATCCTTTGATCTATATGATGACTGTGGTAGAGAAAGATAAAACAAAGTATATTGGCATGAATAAGCTAAAAGCATATTGTCCTCAGAACATTGAATGTTCAGAATAGGGAAGAAATATTCCTTTGTACTCTCTGGGGTCTACGTACTAAGCCCTGGACAGCGATAAAGTACCAACCACTCAGCTCCTAACTGTCATTTTTCAAACACAGTCTGTACAGTGACAGTTAGGAGCTGATTGGTTGGTACTTTATCGCTGTCCACTTTATCTCTCTCGAAGGCTTAGTACATAGACCCCTCTGTCACTGGTGTAGCCCTATGAACTTACTAAGCATCACTCAACCGAACATTCTAAGACAGGGAGAATGAAAGAGAGGAAGACAGAAAAAGATAGAGGACGAGAGAGAGGGAGACAGAGAAAGAGAGAGCATGAGAAAGAGAGAGCACGAGTATTAGAGAGCAGGGAGAGAGAGACACTAAGGGCCTGATTCATAGGTGCACAGAGACGCAGCCGCTTCTTTTGCCGCATGCGCATCTGCGTCTTTATGCGATGCTGCGACCGTGATCATACTGAGACGCCTACTTGCAGTGGCGCTAATCCGTCTTGGTGCTCCATCAAAGTTTGCACCAGCCCTATGGAAGGTGACATGCCCACGAGACGCTGATGTCTGGCTAGCCCCCATGTTACCTCCCAGAAACACCCACTGAAATCTACAGCACATACTGCGTCTCAGTGCGGTAACCATGGGGATACATATGCCCTGCGATTCAGACGCATGCACAGTACTTCTATCATAGGCCAACTGTTTTCATATCGTCATGGTGTGCAATGAGTGTGCACCTCTGATGCAGAGTTGGATGGAAATATAGCACATGTTGCTCCAGAGAATCGAGCATCTAATGGGTGTACATTCTCCCATATGCAGAGATCTGGCGATGTGACCTCTATGTGTACGCTTGGTCTCCTACTATTCATCAGCATTAGCATATACTAATAACTACCCTGTGCTAAGTGCAAAGGATACACCTGCAAACAGTTATATTATGTCCAACTCAGCAAAGCCACATTTGTATGACCTAGACATGAGGTGTATGGTTTTGGTTTGGATCTTCCGCCAAGTTCGTATCCCGAAACGAGACAAAAAATCATCTTTGTACGTGAAAGATGACGTTTTGCCTCGACCATGCAGGCGTGCCAATGCATTTGAACGCCGTTATAGGGGCAAGCATAATTAAGCCCCTGCGACGGCATACGCAGCCTGAACTCTAGATACCGACAGGAAGTTTAGCAGTTTGAGAGTGAGGTCTGACCTGCCTTAATTGTGCATGAGGCTCCGATGGTACTCGATGGTACCGATGTTTTTCCAGACTTGCAAGGTATTACGGATGTGAGTAAAGGGAAGTAGGCGTGTTTATGTTGTGCTGCGGCGGCATTGAGATTGCAGTCATTTGCATAATTTCGCAGCAGAACTGCGTACGCGCTTGCTGCCACGATTGCATCAGCGATCCTTGCTGAGTCAAGCCCTTAGTGGGAACATCCGAGCTAAAACCGAACTGCTCATCTCTAGCACGAACACGCCATCACTGAACTTTTGGTCTCATTCAGCAAGGAATGCAATGCCGCGTTCGCACGCAGCCGGGCGATGTTTGTACTCTGCCCATGCATATAAGATGCAGTGCATGTGCGCGAACCAGGCGCTGTGAATGGGATTGCGAGCACAGACAGCATGCAGACCTCAGTGATTGACAGGGAGTACCGTTTGTGGGTGGTGACGGGGGTGTGGTCGTATGAACGCAGGCGTGTCAGTACGTTTCAATGCCATTGCAGAGGTGTGCATAAATTAGCCATTGTGAGACCCTACGCAGCCTGAGCTCTCACTGCGTACAGGAGATGTAGCAATGTCTGTGGGAGGGTCAGGTCAACCACTATTCTGCGTATGGGTCCGATGGTTCGTGATGGTACCGATGTTTCCGCTATTTTGCAGACTACTCAGGCTGTGAGTAAAGGGAGGTGGACGGCATTATGTATTGGTGGGTGTCTGCATCTTAGTGCATGCGTGCGCACATTTGCGTTCCTTGCTGAATCAGGCCCTTTGTCTTTTGTGTAGATATACTAAGCCTTGGAGAGAGATAAGGTGGAGAGTTACAGTACCAACTAATCAGCTCCTAACCATCATTTTTCAAATACAGCCTGTGTAACCTGACAGTTAGGAGCTGATTGGCTGGTACTTTATCTCTCTTCACTTTATCACTCTCCAAAGCTTAGTACATATCCCACTGGGCGGGATGCAGGACACATCGTATTTAGCATGCGATGCACTCCACCAATCATCATCAAAGAAGGACTTCTGGGTTTATGACATAGAAGTCTCTCTGCGCATGCGTCAAGCGACGCATGCACCGTGGGGGGTGCTCACAGCGCTTTGCGAAGAGAAGCCCATAGACCACCGCAGGGGCGGACTGGGGCTCCAGAATATCCCTGGCATTAATGTCTGTGCACACACTCATGCAAAGATGCCACCCCCTCCCCCTTATTATCCTGGACAAGCACTATCAGGCCATTGGCCATGTGGCATATCGCATTCCAGGGAGTTGTGCATATGCAGTGAGTGGCCAAAACTCCGAAAACCTAATTTTCTGAGGTTTGACCACAATATCTGATGTGAATGGCCAAACATTCACTGTAAAGCAATGCAGCATATGTGTGCGCTATATAAATAACTGGTAATAATAATAAATACAGAAATATCTGCAACGGTGCATCCCGCCCACTATGTGAAAGTGCTTCATTACAGACCAGTTCCGCTTCTTTGTTCATACAGCAAGTGCAGATGCTAATGAAATGCCTGTGACTCTGCATCGCCCTGGTGTGAGGGGAGACAGAGGGCCTAATTCAGACACGCTCGCGAGCTATCCGGGTCTCGTGCATGCGCCCTGGTGTGAGGGGAGACAGAAGGCCTGATTCAGACACGCTCGCGAGCTATCCAGGTCTCGCGCATGCGCATGCCTGAATCAGGCCCAAAGTTCAGGCCCAAAGAATCAGGCCCAAAGTTCTCGTGCATGCGCATGACGAGTCTCATGCATGCGCATGACGGAGCCGGCTCCGTCATGCACATGCGCGAGACCCAGATAGCGACGGGCAAACCTTCGCTCCGGGTCTCGTACCAAAGGGGGCGTGCTGTCGATGTTGAGTGACAGCACACCCCCTTTGGTCGGCGTGCTGGGGGCGTGGCTGCCCAGATGGAGGCGTTCCCATGGGAACACCTACCGTCTGGGGCCGGCCCCACTGACATCACAAGTGATGTCAGTGGGAGTGCTTTCGGCTCTGTTTGAGCCGAAAGCACTCCAGGGCTTGCAGCAACGAGACCTTACCACAAGGGTCTCATCGCAAGCCCGATGGTCGCGATGGTCTTGACCATCGCGACCATCTTCGTGGCCGCTCGCTATAGCTGTGGGTGGTCACCCACAGCTATACAAGCGGCCAGGAGGCCGCTCTAAAAATCAAGAAGGATGGCCCTGATTCAGAGTACAGTTATACTGGCCAGTAAAGCTGGGACAAATATTATTAATATGGCAGAGACAATAGAGATTATTGTATAGGTAGGTGTATGGGGGATCCAGAGCCTATTAACTTGAGACTGCGGGGCCCATAACCTATTAGCAGAACTGTGTAACAGTGCAGTGAACAGCAGTGATGCTGGACGTAGTAGTCCCCCAGAAAATGTACCCACCAGGTGGGAATACGTTGAGTGTGTTGCGCAATTGTTTAGTGCAGGTGGTGGTTGGTCCACACGTGGTATAGCCTAGCCAGTTCTTAGATTTATTTAGCCAGTAGAACAACAAGTGGCATAAGACACATGGACATTGAGTATTGGAGTCACATCTAGTCGGCATGGATGCCGGGGAGAAAAACGTTCTGTTGTTGGAACTTTCACACCACGTCTGCTACTTTATGCAAATTACACTATAAAGCCCTCCCCCTGGTGTACATCCGTGCGCATGAATGTGCTAGGACTGAGTCTCCCACTTTCAGCTTCTGTAGATGCAAAATTTCTTTAGACGCACCATGGAAACTTGCACCAGCCCAATGGCAGGTGCAGATCCTGCGTGTGAATATGGCTTCCATATGAGCGATTAAGCATCTGTGTACACAAACAGTTCAGTGACGCGCCTACGACACTCCCATAACACCTCCCAGACACCATCCAGGAACGTCCCAGCATTTCCAATACATTTCACCCTAAAAAAAACACCCAAAAATGGCTGAACTACATCAAACATTACATAGCGTGTGGCTCAGACTCAGGCCAGTGTATTACATATATATGTTTCAAACTATGGTACATATTCAATTTAACAGAGTCGAGTACCATGTTCAATAGCGGTTAAGCCCACCAGGTTCCATTCTCCTTATAATTCTGTGCTACTGTTAAAACTGTAGGTTGAAATTGTGCACATGGGAAAGGCCATGGACACAATTTGAGTCTAAGAACAAACGTAAAACACAGCCCAGAAAAAAAATAGCATTCTCATACTGATGGAAAGTTGCCCACAAACACAAGATGCGGCCCACTCGGCATACGTAGCAAATGCAGCTCTCTCCCCAATGCCAGTTTCCGGAGCACATGGGGTGAGAATAAGACAAGAGGCCTCACTGTGAGTACAAGGGATACACAAAGCCACAGCACCTAAGTCATACACATTATAGTAAGTGGCAGGAAAACATATATAAGAAGTACCAAAGTTACTTGGAGCCTGTGACAATATACAAGACACGTATATATCATTGTAACATTTTTACACTGATGAACATAGCAGCAGCCTTCCCTTTCCCTAACAGTGTAGGACTCAATGGTTGTGTCTTAGACAGAAGAGGACGCCCCCACCTCCTGGCAGCCAAGATAAGAGACAGAGGGTGTTAGGCTGCTACTTCTGAGTTAGGGGAGGGGAACACTGTCTGGCAGTTACACAATCCCACGCTTACAGTATGTGTCTGCTATAAAGTGCTTTAACCATTTCCTAAAATTGCTGTTAAATAAAACGTGGTGTGCCTCCTCATCATGACACATGCCAGCAAGTGGAAGCCTACTGGATACCAACAGAGTGCCTGCACAACAACCTAAACCCTTGTGTGGGAATGGAGGACAACATGGTCCCAAGGGTCTCTCTCTCGCTCTCTCTGCTAACACTGCTTCTCTTCTATGAATAAGGAGCTTTATTATCCAAGAGGAAAGCCTCTGACGCACTTAGGGCCTGATTCAGACTCGCTCGCAAGCACTATGCGCTCGCGAGCGGGTCGATGTTAGGCCACTGCGCATGCACACGTCGGAGCCAGCTCCGACGTGCGCATGTACGAGACCTGGCAAGTGATGGGCACTCCGTCTCTACGGGTCTCGCACTAAAAGGGGGCGGCTGTCGATTTTGATCTACAGCTCGCACCGTTTTGGAGGCGTGGCGTGGGGGTGGCTTCACAAACGGAGGCGTTCCCATGCGAACGCCTGCTGTTTGTGGGCGGCCCACTGACATCACAAGTGATGTCAGTGGGAGAGCTTCCGGCTCTATTAGAGCCAGAACCTCTCTGGGGCTTGCGGCCACGACACCCTACCACAAGGTTCTCATCGCAAGCCCGATGGTCGCGATGGTCTTGACCATCGCGACCATCATCCTGGCCGCTCGCAATAGCTGTGGGTGGTCACCCACAGCTATGCGAGCGGCCAGGAGGCCGCTCCAAAAATCAAATAAAAACACCCTGATTTAGAGTGAGCGGTCTTTCAGAGCGTCCGGCTCTAAATCAGGGCCTTAGGCCATGATTCAGAGCCGGACGCTCTGACAGAGCACTCGCTCTGAATCAGTGCCGGGCTATTTTTTTTTAGAACGGCCTCATGGCTACTCGCATAGCTGTGGGTGACCACCCACAGCTATAGCGAGCGGCCAGGAAGATGGTCGCGATGGTCAAGACCATCGCGACAATCGGGCTTGCGACGAGACCCTTGTGGTAGGGTCTCGTTGCCGGAAGCCCCAGAGACATTTCGGCTCTAACAGAGCCGAAATCTCTCCCACTGACATCACTCGTGATGTCAGTGGGGCCGCCCCCAAACGGATGCGTTCACATGGGAACGCCCCTGTTTGGGCAGCCACTCCCCCGGCCCACCCACCAAAGGGGGCGAGCTGTCACTCAACATCGACAACTCGCCCCCTTTGTTGCGAGACCCGGAGCGATGGAGTGCCCTTCGCTATCCGGGTCTCGCGCATGCGCACGACGGAGCCGGCTCGGTTGTGCGCATGCGCACTGGCCCACCATCGACCTGGTTGCGATCGCACAGCGCTCAAAGCCGGGTCTGAATCAGGCCCTTAATTCCTTAGCCAGGACAAAACCCTGCATAAACTAGCACACTTCTCACTGGGTTTCCCTGAAACATTTAATACTGTATGTGACCCTTGAGTGAATTACTCCCCATAAAACACAATTTTAAAATATAAGTGACATAGTATTAGCTTGCTTAAAGTATAGCTGTGCCCTGTTTTACTCCATTATTTTCATGAAACGGCCACAGGCGCTAACACTCCATCCCCCCGCCCCCACCATCTCGATTTGTTGCTGCGCTTGTTGTTCCCTTATATACAGTAATTTTCTACTTGTTCAAAGACATTAAAATATGCATATTCCACCAGGACTCTGTTATCGTATTAAAGTTGAGATAAATGTTTTAATATAACTATCTTGCCCCAATGGGGATTAAACGCAGAATTGGAATCAGAAAGAGAAATTAACTATATTAACACTTTAGGAAAATCTGGAAAGCATTATCCTCTGAGGTGTGAGCTGAGGAGTCACTGCACAAATGAGTCTTCCCTTCCCGACACAACTGATGAGATTCTGACTCACAGGCGCTAATTAGTCTCTCAGGATTCCAATCCACACAATTCAAATCTTGTTTACTTTCATCCCTTAGCTCCAGCGGACAGTTGAAATCAATTTGCTTTCCTCGATTAGAAACACTGAACTATATAACAGTTATCTCAGATCTTTTATGCTTCATGTTAACAGGCTTAGTGGGAAAGATGAATAAAATATTAACACTTCAAGAGAAAATGTATCTTTCATTCAACCACAGCATCTAGTAATAGGTATCCGGTCAGATGGTCGACAGTAACCATTCATAATGCTGATGCCACAATGTTGACCCCGGGAGGGTTAGACTGTGGGGGGAGATTAGGGTTAGGCATGGGGGGTGGGGAGAGGTGGAGGGTTAGGGATAGGGAATAGGGTTAGGCATAAGGGGTAGAATACTTACCAGAATATCGTTACTGAGACGTTGACCGTTGGAACTGCTTCTTACATGACCGTTGGGACTAGTGGTGGCTCCAGAGGTGGGGCTGCAGCGCAGTAAAAAATATTCAAATAGGGGAGCCACACCAACTGCCAGTGAGTCCCGGTTGGCAATGTTTGCCAGTGTTTGGGGTGGCAGTTGGTGTGGCACTCCTATTTGAATTTTGGCCTGCGCTGTAGCCCCACCTGGAGCTGCCACTAGTCGAGGCCCGGAAGAAGAGCTGCTGTTGCTGCCAGGTGAAGGTAAGATGTCACAAGCCCATCAGGTACGGTTTGTCGACAGTTCATTATGCTAACATATCATCTGTGTAGGCATAATGACTGTCGACCAGTCATTCTATACCCATTGTAAAATACTATCGAATAGCACTAGTTAATTGCCATCTATGTACAGCACGTGCATGTAAGTGTATATGACATTGGCCACAATGCGCAGTATGTGGGACCATAATGTCCGGTATGACAAATCCTCAGATTCTGATCAGTCTGGTTTGGAAACCCCAGTCAATTGATGACGGCATTGTTACGTGTGAGCTAATTACACTGCATGGGACTCATTTTTATCTAGTATGATCAAAACAAGCAGCAGATCTGTGCAATATGACGCAACATGTATATGGCCATCTCATGCATGATGGTTGTAGTGTAGGTTTCAAATGTCATTGTGAAATGATTTAACCAAACCTCATGAGTAACTGTAACTGGATTAAATAAACTTCCCTTCGGTTTTATGTGCATTGTAAATCAGGAGAAGAGGGCCCCAGCCATGTGTAAATGAAGGCATTTCTGGGTGGGTCATGGACCTGCCTTATGTATGGTGGGATGAGTGTAGTGTGAGTGCCATTGTTGAAAGGGTCTATATTTTAAAGTATTCCTCACAGTTCTAAATTCCTGATTGTGAATTTAAGGCTGATAGGTTTATAGTATACAGACCAGATCAGCCAATAAATCAAGGACACATATGAAAATCATGTCTGACAGCACTGGTTTAAAATAAAATCAAGGGGTATATTTACTATGCCGCTGTTTTATCAAAGCTGCCAAACATCATCAAATTTGACAGATGCTATTAAAATGGCAATAGGAAGAAATTGTACAGTACAGTAAACCAGACTTGTTTAGCACTCATTCCTATAGCTGCTTTAAAACCATCAGTCCATGCCACCAATGATCAGAGGCTTTGACATACCACAGCATAGTTAATGTACCCCCAGGTCTTAACTTATTCTGCTGCCCAAAGTTTTATCAGGTGTTTCAAATGTATTTTAAGAATCTGGTCAGCCTGGCATTCTCTTTACATTGGTGGCGGAACAAGTGAGTTGTGGGCCCAGCTGCAACAATATGCTTTGCCCTCCCCCCCTGCAAAATAGGGACTTCAGTGCAGTGACCTGCATATAATGCAGAGAGCATCACAGTGACTGCAATATAATGCAGAGAACATTGCCGAGAGCGCTATATAATGCAGAGAGCATCGCAGCGAGAGCCATATAATGCAGAGAGCATCGTAGTGACTGCCATATAATGCAGAGAGCATTGCCGAGAGCGCCATATAATACAGAGAGCATCGCAGTGACTGCCATATAATGCAGTGAGCATTGCCGAGAGCGCTATATAATGCAGAGAGCATCGCAGTGACTGTCATATAATGCAGAGAGCATTGTAGAAAGCGTCATATAATACAGAGAGCATTGCAGTGACTGCAATATAATGCAGATAGCATTGCCGAGAGCGCCATATAATACAGATAGCACTGCAGTGACTGCCATATAATGCAGAGAGCATTGCAGTGAGCACCATATAATGCCGAGAGCATCGCAGTAAGCGTTCCAGTGACTCCCATATAATGCAGAGAGCATTACAGTGTCTGCTATATAATACAAAGAGCATCGCAGTGACTGCCATATAATGCAGAGAGCATCGCAGTGAGAACCATATAATGCAGAGAGCATCACAGTGTCTGCTATATAATACAAAGAGCATTGCCATAAACTGCCATAAAATGCAGAGAGCATCACATTGAGAACCATATAGTGCAGAGAGCATTGCAGTGCCCACCATAAAATGTAGAGGGCATCGTAGTGAGCGCCATATAATGCAGAGAGCATTGCAGTGCCCACCATATAACGCAAAGATCATCACAGTGACGGTCATATAATGCAGAGAGATTTGCAGTGGCTGCCAGATAATACAGAGAGCATTGTATGAAGTACCACATACGTAAAATAAGTATTGAACACATCAACATTTTTCTCAGGAAATATATTTGTAATGGTGCTATTGTAATGAAATTTTCACCAAATTTCAGCAACAACCCATGCAATCCACACATGAAAAGAAGTCTATAAACCATAGATGTCTATAAATTAAGTTATGTGTAATAATGTGGAATGACACAGGGAAAATTTATTGAACACATGAAGAAAGGGAGGTGCAAAAAGGCATGGAAAGCCAAGACACCAGCTGAAATCTGTCAGTAATTAGAAAGCAGTCCTACCCCTTTTCAGTGCAAATTAATATAAACTGGTTCAGTCCCAACTGATGGCCTACTGATGGTCTATAAAAGGTGTCTCATTACCAAGGTGTCACAAGAAAGATCTCATGATGGGTAAAAGCAAAGAGCTCTCTCAAGACCTTTGCAACCTTAATGTTGCAAAACATACTGATGGCATTGGTTACAGAAGGATTTCTAAACTTCTGAATGTTCCAGTGAGCACTGTTGGGGCCATAATCCGGAAGTGGAAATAACATAAATTCACCATAAACCGGCCACGACCAGGTGCTCCTCGCAAGATTTCTGAAAGAGGAGTGAAAAGAATTATCAAAAGAGTTGTCCAAGAGCCAAGGTCCACTTGTGGAGAGCTTCAGAAAGACCTGGAATTAGCAGGTACAATTGTTTAAAGAAAACAATAAGTAATGGACTCAACCGCCATGGCCTGATGGCACGCTCACCAGGCAAGTCTCCATTGCTGAAGAAAAAGCATGTTGAAGCTCGTTTAAAGTTTGCTGCACAACATTTGGACAAGTCTGTGAAATACTGGGAGAATATAGTCTGGTCATATGAGACCAAAATTGAACTCTTTGGATGCCATAATACACACCATGTTTGGAGGAGAAACAGCATGGTGTGTATTATGGCATCATGGCGTGGGGCTGTTTTTCAGCATACAGTAGTGGCATACTTCATGTCATTTATGTCACTTCATGTCATTTCTTGATAAAAATCTTTTGCCATCTACCCGGATGCTGAAGATGAAAATCTATGGAAAGAACTAAAGATCAGTGGGCCTGATTCAGACCCGGTCGCAAGTGCTGAGCGCTCACAACCGGGTCGATGGTGACCCAGAGCGCATGTGCATGACAGAGCCGGCTCCATCGTGCGTATGCGCGAGACCCGGATAGCGACGAGCACTCCGTCGCTCCGGGTCTCTTACCAAAGGGGGCATGCTGTCGATGTTGAGTGACAGCATGCCCCCTTTGGTGGGCGGGCTGGGGGAGTGGCTGCCCAAATGGAGGCGTTCCCATGTGAATGCCTCCATTTGGGGGCGGCCCCACTGACATCACGAGTGATGTCAGTGGGAGAGATTTCGGCCCTTTAGAGCCGAAATCTCTCTGGGGCTTTCAGCAACGAGACCCTACCACAAGGGTCTCGTCGCAAGCCCGATGGTTGCGATGGTCTTGACCATCGCGACCATCTTCCTGGCCACTCGCTATAGCTGTGGGTGGTCACCCACAGCTATGCGAGCGGCCAGGAGGCCGTTCTAAAATAAAAGTAGCCCGGCCCTGATTCAGAGCGAGCGCTCTGTCAGAGCGTCTGGCTCTGAATCAGGGCCAGAGTTCATAGAAGAGGCCCTCGGAACCTTCAATATGTGAAGCCTGTTTGGGGTAAATTTACTTTAAGTTCGATTTTTATTTTCGAGTGATTGGCATTCAATGTGCATTAAATTTTCATTCGATTTAGCATTTGGGTATTTACTAAAGGCCAAATCGAATTTAAAATCGAATTTAAAATCAAATTTAAAACCGATTTTTACTCAAATCGAACATAGGAAAAACATCGGTACTTTTACATAGACCAACACACAAATCCCTTATTTACTATCATTCAATTTGAAATCGAACACAAAATCAAACTTCAAATCCCCAAATGAATAGACCTGCTTCATGCTTTCGATTTGAGCATGACAGGTCGGATTGACACAGATACATGCATACATCAGTGAGATGCATGCGTGTATCTTACTGTAAAAAGCTAAGAAAGAGTTACATTTAGAAAAAAAAATGACATGGGGTCCCCCCTAAAACAGAACCAGTCCTGGTTGTCTAAGTACATGGAAAAATTGCATAGGGTTCCACTGTACTTAGCACAACCAGCACTGGGCTCTGAGTCAGCCCTGGTTCTGGAATTACAGGGGAAAAAAATGCGTAGGGTCTCCCTATAATCTCCAGAACCGGACGCTTTCTAGCGGGGGGGCTGATGCCACAGCCAGGGGAGCCTTATCACCGGGCCCCCAGCCGCAGCATCAGCCCTGACTGGTAGTCAGCTCAGGCCAGGGATCCCTGGGAGTTGGGGACCCCCCCAATAAAGGGGTCCCACTCTCAAGGGCACCCCATGCCTAAGCTGATAGCCCATGGCTATCCCTGCCACCGACTGTGCATGTGTGAACAGTTCATAAAACTCCTACGGCCAGGGCCGGATTACTAATGGGGCGGGTGGAGCTACAGTTCCAGGCCCACCCATGCAAATAGGCCCACAGCTTTCTCAGACAGTGTTTTTTCCTGTCACCAACCCAATCACTCACCTCCCGGCTGCCTGAAGCAGCACCCATTCACACAGAAATAACTCAGCTCAGTCCCCCAGCCGCCTGAAGCCCCGCCTACTCACAGGTCTGTCCGAAGCTCCGCCCCCCAGACTGGCTGAAGCTTCTCAACATGGATTCTGAATCCCCGTCTTGAAATCACTCAAAGCTCCGCCCCCTCAGATCGTCCTAAGCTCCTGTCACCACCCTGATCACTCACCAAGCAGCACCCATTCACACAGATATACCTGAGCCGTCTGAAGCCCCGCCTACTCACAGGTCCGTGCGAAGCTCCGCCCTGGCCGGACTGACTGAAGTTTCTCAACATGCAATATGAAGCCACGCCTCCAAACCACCCGAAGCTCCGCCCCCAAACCACCTGTAGCTCCGCCCCTCAGATCCTTTATGCTCCATCACAATTCTGGGACTGACAGTGAAAAAAGGATTTGGCCAGGTATAGCGAATTGGGCTGTCACTAAATGGGGCAGGTGGGCTCCCGCAGTAAAATATGCCTGAGATGGCATCTTTCACAGCACAGCAGATTGCAGGGCTCTGCTGTCAGTCTGCTGGTAGCAGCTCTGCCAATGGGCAATGAATGGAATAAGAAGGAGTCAGCGTTTAGCAAGAGGAGCGGAGATACTGGCATCTAAGAACAGCTCAAGGGACCAATAAGAGGCGAGTGTGTGCAAGGAATGGGAGTCCACGTGGCCCATTTATTAATGATCGCATTTTGCAATGCGATCAGGGCATGCAGTACTGCCCCTGATCGCATTGCAAAATGCAATCCTATCTGCCGGATGTATTATCTGGGACATGCAGGGAGACGGGCTCCGAAAAGAGCCCGTCCCTGCGATGTCTCCGGAGGGCAGTCGGGGCTTCTGCGAATGCGCAGTCACGCAGACTGCACATGAGCGGCGCCCATTGCCGGCGGAGGGATCTGGCAGATCCCTCCGCCGGCTGATATGCGGTAAGTCCCCATAGGCTACAGCGGCTAACGCTATCTTTAGATAGCGTTAGCTGCTGGGGTCAATATCGGATTGATACATTTTGTCGCATCGCATCCCCCATAGAAATCTATGGGGGAGGCGGCTGCCGGCGGCAATGGAGGGATCTCAGCAAGTATCGGAGATACCTGCTGCGGTCCCTCCTTCATACATCCGGGGGATACTTAGTATTTGAGGTAAACCCCCGAAAACAGGTGTTTTCGGGGAATTTACAAAAATTCCCTTTGATAAATGGGCTCCCACGTGAGATGGAGAGCAGAGAATCAGTGCCTGCTGGTTTGTCGAGGTCTGGGGGTGCAGGGAGAAGTGAAACCTGCTCTGGGACAGCATGAAGTGAGTGTCTTATCTATGTATTGTGTGTAACACCTACCAAATCGGCTGCTCGGTCGGCAGGACTGCCAGTCGGCCACTCTGAATCAGGGCGTCTTTTTTTATTTTTTATGGCGCGGCCTCCTGGCCGCTCGCATTGCTGTGGGTTGCCACCCACAGCTAATGCGAGCGGCCATGATGATGGTCGCGATGGTCAAGACCATCGCGACCATCGGGCTTGCGACGAGACCCTTGTGGTAGGGTCTCGTGGCCGCAAGCCCCAGAGAGCTTTCGGCTCAAACAGAGCTGAAAGCTCTCCCACTGACATGACTTGTGATGACTTGTGTTCTCATGGGAATGCCTCCGTCTGGGCAGCCACCCCCCCCTGCCCGCCCACCAAAGGGGGCGTGCTGTCACTCAACATCGACAGCACGCCCTCTTTGGTACGAGACCCGGAGCGACGGATTGCCCATCGCTATCCGGGTCTTGGGCATGCGCACGACTGAGCCGACTCCGTCGTGCGCATGCGCTCTGGGCCACCATTGACTCGGTTGCGAGCATTCAGCGCTTGCGACTGGGTCTGAATCAGGCCCAGAGTGAAAAGTGATAAGGTGCCAGCCAATCAGCTCCCAACTGCCATCTCACAGGCTGTGTTTGAAAAATGACAGTTGGGAGCTGATTGGCTGGTACCTTATCACTTTTCACTCTGTCTCCTCCTAACACTGCTTAGTAAATAGACCCCTGTGTCTGTACTCAGATTAAGGTATCATATTTGATGTAGCTGTGGTCTAAAATTATCTAAAATTATAGCCACACCCCCTTGCATGGTGGCCATGCCCACTTTAATGGCATAATGTGGAACCCCCCCCCCCCCTCTAGAAATCCTGCATTTGTCTCTGTATAGACAGATAGATCTACCAGCAGCTTGTTGTTTGATTTATTCCACTGCAGGGGCCATGGTGTGTAGCTGTGTATAACAATCACTTTGACGCTTGGTGTATTATATGACGTGTACTGACATTCTTTGTGTTATACTGTATGGCAATCACTGCAATTCTGTTTTATATGGTGGTCACTGTAATGCACTCTGTATTATTTGTATATGGTGGTCACAGCGATGCTCAATGCATTATATGGCAGTCACCGAGATGCTTTCCGTATTATATGACAGTGACAATAGCAATGCCCTCTATGGAGTTAGCCACACCCACTGCACATGTCAGACTCCTTGTGTAGACCACACCCAAACCACACTGGTCATACCCCCGCATCACTAGTCACACCGACACGGCGCTTGTCACACTCCCCTGCAGCGGCACACAATAGGCCCTTTATAAATTTCAGCTCCAGGCCCATGTGTACCTTAATCTGGCACTGCCTACGGCGCATTTGTTACAAAGAGTGTATGCTCAACAATTCTATTGTGATCAGGAGAGACGGCACCAGAAATGGGGCGGCAAAGTGATGGGTGTTCCTGGCTGGTGAGCATTTCAGGGAGGTGGCCAGTAGTGGGAGGTTGCCTGTAGAAGGAGGCGGCCTGTAGTGGAAGGTGGCCTGTAGTGAACGAAAAGTCTGTCTCATGGGCGTGTTATGGGAGTGCTGCGGTGCATATCAATGGAAGCAGCTGCATTGCCAAACACACAACCGCAGCCATAGAGGCGATGTTCAAACGGAGGCACTGCATCTGCCATTGGGTTTGTGCAAAGCGATGATGCACTGATGGTGACATGTCAGGGATCACCAGCAGCGTTACAGAGCGCAGAGACGTCTCAGAGCTTGCACATGCAGGCATAGGCTACTACAGCAGGGGAAGGCTGATACTACCATTTGTATATTATCGCAAAAGATGTAGCTGCACCCACGACTGAGCGCACCTCTGAATCACGCCCATACCATCACCTTACTTCTTGGCCTTTAGACTCCCAACGGTGATAGCACGTGATAGAGGAAGTGCGGGTGTTACAGGCAGGGCCGTTTCTAGGGGCAGGCGACCCGTGCAATCGCACGGGGCGCTCAGCCCTGACCCATAGGCGAAACTAAGGGGTGGTCTGGCGGTGCACCGGACCACTCATTAGCCAGTCTGCAGCACGTCTGGTAAGTAAAAGCCGGGAGGTCTAACGTACTACTTGTTAGAACCTCCCGAGCCACGCCTCCCCTGCTGCATCTAAGTTTTACTCCTACCCCGGCCTCGCGCGATGTGATGACATCACAGTGCGCGCTCAGTCTCGGCTCTGCACAGAGGAAAGGACTGGCCTGGGGTTGGGAGCTAGCAGGCGCAGCAATGCAGAAGGAGACGCCGTCGCTGAGAAACAAGCAGCAGCAGGAAGGAGGTAAGTGTGCACTGCGCTAGGCTGGTGGCTGCGGACACATAAGAGAAACAGGAGGGGTCTGGCTGATTGACAAATGGGGGGAGGGTCTGGCTTATTGACAAATGGAGGGGGGAGGGTCTTGCTGATTGACAAATGGGGGGAGGGTCTGGCTGATTGACAAATAAGGGGAAGGTCTGGCTGATTGACAAAAAGGGGGAGGGTTTGGCTGAATGACACAGTGGGGGTCTGGCTGATTGACAAGCAGGGAAAGGTCTGGCTGATTGTCGAACGAGGTCTGTCTGATTGACACACGGGGTAGACTGAGGGACACAAGAGGAGTTGAAGCTGAAAGACACGGGCAGGAGGCTGTAAAGGCTGGGGAGATGGGGCAGGAGGCTGTAAAGGCTGGAGAGACGGGGCATGAGGCTGTAAAAAAGGAAGTTGGAGAGACCAACCCTCAAAAGTGACAAATTGGGGAAATGTCACTGGGACACACCCTCTCCTAGTTTGCCACACCCCCTTTCCAGGTGCACGCGGCTTCGCCGCACGCAGCAATCCCCTTTCCACACCTCAGTGAGCTGCACGTAAAATATGATTTCATTATTAGTAATGTCACTGATTACATGGCTCAGAGAAGTAAATATTATAATGGGGGGGGCGCATTTTGAATTCTCGCACTGGGAGCCAGATTGGCAAGAAACTGCCCTGGTTACAGGGCACTGTAGCTGCAGCTCTAGGTTGTTCTTTTAGATACATCTGAATAGATGACATTAATTTACATAAGCTCTTAGTAACACAAATGCCCTAAAGTGTAAAAGTAGATAAAAGTATCATCAAGTAGAAATGTACAATCAAAGAAAATAATTTCTTCATTTGGTCCCTAAATTATCTCAGCAGGGATTTCGAGTTGTGCACTGTTCGAAAGAACATATTTTGTTATGTGCAAGGCTATATGGGCTCTGGAGACATGCATAGACCGGAAAGTTTGAGTTCAGTAAATAATGTTGTTGGTTGAGACTAGCAGTATCCTTAAACCACCTCTGAAGCATTCTGAGTCTGTGTCCTTATCTTACCCAGACAATATAAAGGCAAGCACAGACATTGCAACAATAACTTATTGCCACAGAATTTGTTCTTCAAATACATATATATTGCCAAATGCAGAACTCATACATGCCATCTGGCTACAACCAGTCAGAGTCTTCTTGCCACGCTGGTCATGTTTACACCAGAATCGCCTGAATCTGACGTCCCCACACTTCTAATGATCAAACGATCACATTTCCTGGCTATAATTTCATTAAATTTAACTTTGAGTATAGAGATGGTGCAGTAAATTAATTATTTACCTCTGATTTAAAGTGAAGGACTTTAGCTAAATAAATCTGTCCTGTAGACAGGGTGGTAATCTGACTAGGAGGTGGGGGGGGGGGGGTCACAATTCACAGCATTTATTTTCTGTTCATTTGGTGCAAAATGTCCTTCATTTGTATAAGGACTGTGATAGGGGATCCATTAGGTCTACTTAATCAAACAAATAAATGTACCTGCCCATTTTTTAAAATCTATCTTTGGGCCTGAGTGAGGGATGGACACAGTTAGCAGCACTGTTGCGTCTTTGTACCCAGCGGCTCTGCGAAAATATGCAAAAGTCGTGGGATGTGTTTTGTGTTAAAAGATGCCCTCTGCTGGCTTCTATGATCCGCTGCTGCAGGAAGCAGCATCGGATCAACTATGTGACCTTCGGACATCTGAGTGACCCTCAGGTTACTCAGGATGTCTGGTGAAATCACGCAGTCAGGGCCAGGGAAACTGCGTCAAAGGATGAAGCCACTGACTTCGGTGTGCCCAGAAAATGGTGCCAACACGCCCCCGTTTTCTTGGACGCTGCCCGTCACCTCCCCCTAACGCTAGCAGCATGTCAATCATACTGCAGTGCAGCGGAGCAACATCGCAGCCCCAGATCGCTGCATGCGCAGATCTAAAAACATCTGCTTCCCCAATGTAGAGCCTCAATGGTGATATTGTACCTCTTAGGACTTCTTCGAATACGCTCCTACCAATATGCTGTGGAGTCTGGACACTGCCAAACATACATAATTAATTATTCATTAATAATTGCATCATGTACACACAGGGCCTGATTCAGAGCCGGACGCTCTGACCAGGGCGCTCGCTCTGAATCAGGGCCCTCCTACTTAAAAATGGAGCGGCCTCTTGGACGCTCGCATAGCTGTGGGTGACCACCCACAGCTTATGCGAGCGTCTATGATGATGGTCGCGATGGTCAAGACCATCGCGACCATCGGGCTTGCGACGAGACCCTGCGTTAGGGTCTCGGTGACCGCAAGCCCTGGAGTGATTTTGGCTCTATCAGAGCCAAAATCACTCCCACTGACATCACTAGTGATGTCAGTGGGGCCAGACCTAGACGGTAGGCGTTCTCATGGAACGCCTCCGTCTGGCAGCCACGCCCCCGGCACGCCCACCAAAGGGCGTGCTGTCACTCACCATCGACAGCACGGAGCGACAGCTTGGCTTTTTTCCCATTTTTGAATGTGCAATAATTTACAGGTATTACTCCTTTACTGTTATATTTTTATATTTTGTTGTGTTTTGCAGCATATTATACACCATATATTTATATACCACAAAGAGCCTTTCCCAACACTTTTTAACCTTCTAACCCCCATCTCTAGAAGGAGTTTGTATCTGATCTGCTTTCTCTATCTCCATTACTCCTATAGCTGCATACACACACAACGATTTTTTTAATGAACGATTTTAGTAAACGATTTTTTCCCTTGAAAAAATTAACTAAAATCGTTTACTAAAGTTGTTCATTTACTAATGTCATGAACGATTTTTATGAACTACAAACGATTTTTGCATATTCCCTTATGGTGCGTACACACTGGGCGATAAAGTGGACGACTGAACGATAACGATATCGTTCAGTCGTCCACTTTATCGTCCATTTTTAAGCCCAAAAAGATGAACGATGACGACGACGCGCGTTCCCGCGGGTCGTTCGTCATCATCGTTCATCGGGCTGACATGCAGGCCAACCTGACGATCTCGTCAGGTTGCTGCATGTTAGGGAATGGGGGAGAGAGCCCGGAGCTGAACGATATCGTTAATGATATCGTTCAGCGGCTGTGCTCAATGTCATGAACGACATTGAGCACAGCCTGCCGGGGACACACTAGACGATATCGCACAGGGAGCATATCGTCTAGTGTGTATGCACCTTTAATGAAAATCGTTGAGTTGACAAGTCTGACTGAACTACAAACTACAAACGACAAACGTGAACGCGCATGAACGATAATCGTTCATCGTTTGACTCAGAAAGTGAACGATTTTTGCAAACGATTATCATTAAACGATATTGTTTAACGATAATCATTTAAAAAAATCGTTGTGTGTGTATGCAGCTTCACTCATAACACATTGACCCATCTCTCAAACCCAAGGTGACTGGACAAAGGCAATTGTTTATGTATTCCTGTACTTAGGCAATTGTTTATGTATTCCTGTACTTAAAAAAATATAGAAATATTTTTTGCCAAACTAATTATATATAACTGCACATTTTTATTTAATTTCATTGAAGTAATAAATTTTCCAGCTGCAACAAATACATTAGATGGTAATTCAGTGGTATCTTCCTGAGATGATGGGGACATTCACAAGCAATGTCCGGTCTTCATGAATCACATCTCTGGATATTGGTTCTTGACCTTGATCCAAATCAGCTTTTTTCAAACATATATTTGGCAATGACTTACAGGTGTCCATTTTGTCAACACTGTAAATTAATCTATCGAAGTTAGAGTAGAAAGAACTAAGAGTTGTGCATTCCATTACCATGATATTATATCTAGCAGAATGGCTGTCTCTTTTGGCCTTGCTTTCTGCTTTCTCACATCCTGCAATGTGAGAACATATATCCTGGTAGCATCATCCATAGATGCTGGTTCTCGGGTAACTACACATTCTGGTAATCCAGGTGCATTCTTCTCCAAAAATAGTTCTTTTAACAAGAGTTACTTTATGTCTCTTCTACTATCTAGCAAATTAACACACGTAACCAGTCCAGAAGTCTATTCAGCAGTTTCTTAAAATCTCACTCAAACTAACATTATTTTGTCTTGTTGTTTTCTGCTTTCAAGGAAAGTGCCTTTGGCTTCACAATTATTCTAACTTTTTTTGTTTAAAGAAAACAGATAACCACCGTTCTTTTTCCAGGACATCCGCAAGCAATTATCTATTTACAAGATGATATTCAATGGCATTGACTCAATATTGCAAACTGGAAGAATAAGTTACATTAAGCAAATTAAAAGCCTTATTAAATCAATAGAATGAGCAGAATAATGCTCCCCAGCTGTTCTAGCCAGGAGACTGATTCTATTTTTTAATTAAGTCATTAAAAATGTCCCCCATCCTTAGTTCATTAACAAGCACTGCCCCCAGCTGGGTGACAAGGAGATGGGCTGTGCCACGCTACTAAGGGGTTTGTACCTCCCTGGCAAGTTCGAATACCTTGTACCTGCCCCATCATACCTCTCAGCACCTCGGCCATCAGTGCCACATTTCCTAGGCTACATCAGCTAATTGACCAGGTCACAGGCTATAAGAGAGCTCAGTAGCCGAGGCCACGCCTCTTATTAGTCTATTTAACAGTAAGATGAATATGGGTCTGTGTATCTAATTTAAGGCATCAATCACTTCTAGAGTGACAATCCTTTACATCTGTGTCATAGCACTTATATGATTTTAAGCTCATGATTACTATAAAATTGTTGCCACATTCCACTGGTCACACATAAAATATAACACATTTTAATCACTCTTAAGTGAGGACACAATTTAATCATGGGTTTAGTGAGGATGCCTGTTCTGCTACATAAATAGGAGTCTATTTGTAGTCATCAAATAATGTAATTAATAAAATTTTTTGTGGGAAATAAGAATATGAGTTCATCAATATAACATCTGAACAATTCAGCATTCATGAAGTTGGTACGGACCACGTGATTGTGATTTGGATAAAGGAGCTGCCTGACCTGTCCTTATCCTGCATTCACCTTTATTCTGTCAGCAGTCACCCAGAAAGACTAGTCTGTGGGCTGCAGCCTGTGGTGTCTGCACAGTTATATACACTCATGTAAGGGAACAATCCCAGTTTCAGTAGCCAAAAGAGGTGTGGTCTCCCAAACATGATACATGCTCATGGTTTGGGCAGATTGTTGTAATTTACATATTATGTACTGAATTCTAATTTAATAATGATTGAAAATTCTGTTATACATTAAAGCTTATGGAGGAAGAGATGGTGGTGCCACAAACAACTTTGCAGAACCATGTTGGGCCCACAGAGTGGCAGTTAGACATCAATGATATAGTAATCTCACCCCTAGCAATCAATTTTGCTCGTTATTTAATGACACTTGCATTGCCTACAATCATTGCAAGTTATTTGTTCCAGAGATGTTCTCATTTGCTTGTGGGGGGGCCGGATGGCGGCTCTTTGGTGCCAGAGAAATACAATGCAGAGAGGTGACAAACTTACCCCATCGTACCAGCAGTTTAATAGAAAAGATGCCCCGTGAGCAATTAACAGTCAAATAAACATTTCTGTATTTTCATTAATATATACAGATAGATGATGTTTTACAGACACTAATGTTGTTTTACATAATGACTATTTTTCTGATACACATACAGTATACGGGCATATCTTTGCACTGGAGGCAGGGGCATTGCCAGAACTTTGTGGATCCCGTAGCAGCATTTTGAAGGGGTCCCTTCCTCAACGCTTTAAAAGAAACACCTCTGTCTGATACTGTTGTTCATTTTATGAACCATAACAGTGCCCTAGTTAATGTTATGCCCCAAAGTAATGCCCTAGTTCTTTTTATGCCCCATATTAGTGCTCTAGTTTACATTATGCCACACAGTTCCCCCAGAACATATTATGCCACACTGTAGTGTCCCAGTTACTCTTGGTAGACAACTATATGACCTGGATGGCAGCCAATAATGGGTTGGAAGGTAGCCCAGTAAGTGTTCCCCTGGTTTGAAAGTTAATGCCAGTTAACTGTATGCACTGTGCAACAGTTGGAGCAGGCAAATAGCCTGTAAGTGTCCTGGTTTCATGAGGCTGCCTCTTCCTTCCTCTGTGTAAATTTTCTATGTAAATTGTATTTCAGGGTATCCAGGAAGAGCTCAGCCCTTATTATTGTTATCGGCCGCAGAACTGTCCCATCACTTCAAATGGTAATTTTGCCCTTTCTACCAATATAGATCCACCATCGATAACATAGTGACCTTAACAAATTGGGTCCCAGAGGACATCGGATCAATGGTATTACCAAGGGAAAAAAATAACACTGCTGTAAAATAAACATAGAAAGCTACAGTATATATTTAACATTTCATCTGCAGTGTTTACTGTAGCTCTCCAAAAAAAATAATGTAAATTACTTATCACCTTAGTATGTATGTATTGTGATTAGAGATGTGCAGGCTCGGTTCGGATCTGATTTTTCCCACCAAAAATCGGGTCTCAGAAAGACTTTTGACCTGATTCAGACCTGTTCGCTAGATGCGGCTGCTCGCTCCCAGCGTATGCAAATTCAGCTGACATCAAGGCAGGCGATCGCATGGCAAGGCATAAGCACGCCCACTATGTCTTGGCAAGCGATCACTTTGTGTTTATAGACACCCACCAGCCTGTCTTTAGCCGCCCACTAGTGAACGTCATCTCCAGGAAGTATATACAACCATCGGAACATCGGTTCCATCAGATTTGATTGCAACACTTGCGGTTGCCTTTACCCGACCGCAAGCACTGCGAGAATTTCAGAGTAAAATCCAGCCAGGTGAGGTGTACTCTGACGTTGCCTGTTAATTATACATGCCTCTGAAATGGCGTTGAAACACTCAGGCACGCCAGCGTTCGCACTTCCAGTCCCCAGTTACTACTGCCCTGCCCGTTACCACCCACAAACGGCCTCTCCTGTCACTCATTCCACTGGACTGTCTTAGCTGGGCGAGCCAGCGCTTCCTGATCGCTCGAACTAGTTTGCGCACGCGCACTGCGATGCATACGCATGCAAATGCATAACATCGGCCGCGTACGAACGAGCGGCCGCTTGTGAGAGGGTCTGAATCAGGCCCTTTGTCCATTAAAAATGACGTTTTGCCTCTTTCTGAGACCCAATTTTTGGCGGGAAAAATCCGAACTTAGCATATCCACACCGAACCGAGCCTGCACTTCTCTAATTGTGATACACCGCTTGCATGTGAAGGTCATTTCTGAAAACAAAAACATACCTTATAGATGCTGTAAACAAGATTAATGATAAAACAGAGCCTACGTTGTGCTTAATAAACGTTCATTTCACATTATTGTGCATAAATTGTTCAGTTTACTGTAAAATGTATAACTACACGTAGGGGCTTATTTAGCAAGAAAATGTGTATATTTCTATATATATATATCACGTGTGTGTGTGTAAGTACAATATATACACATACAACACAAATTCAAATTTTTATTTGCATTATTATTATTATGCATCATGCCTGACCGGAGGTTAAAGCATGCTCAAGAGAGGATAGGGGAGAAAATCATTTTGGATGGGTAGAGCCTGTTCATGCAAGCACTGTCCCTGTAAGGATTTTTGCAGAATCGCTGTGACAGGTAAGTAACAATGGGATGTAGTTAGGATATCCCGACAAGGGATTAAAGATAGGCGTCGAAATCCCAACGCCTATCATTAGCCCCACTACTAAATCCTGAAACTCGGCTTACCGAACGAAGATAAGCAGAGTGTCTTAGTGTGTAGCCGTGGGGGGGAGGGTTAGTGAACCCAAGGAGGATAGGGTTAGGGTATGGAAAGGGGGGGTTAGGCACCACTAGGGTGGGGTTAGGATTAGCCGCGCCCTCTCTCGGGATGGTTAGGTTTAGGGTGCAGGGAGGTTAGGTTTAGGCACTAACAGGGGGAGGTTAGGGTTAGGCACCCCTAAGGGAGGGTTAGGGGGGGGAGAGGGGAGGGTTAGAGTGCTTACCTAATGCAGTCAGGATTCTGACGCCTCGGGCTGACGCTGTTGGTATTATACAGATTAGCTAATAATTACGTCTATATTGGGGCGAAAATATTCAAGCCAATATTGCGATTATTGCTTAATAGGCTCCATAATCAGTTATTTATTTTCTAGGCTCTGGTACAAACAGTTGCAGTGAGCATTCTAGCGTGCTTCATTTTTCTGCAACCTTGGGCTTCCAGCCTGGTACGTAATGAGGATAAAAGCCATATGAGAAAATAAAATAGCACATTACCACACGATCATAAACATTTGTTTTAGTAAGCGTGGGCTGCCACTTTGATAGTATATAATTAGGACAACAGGCTAAGGGCTAAAGTGCTCAACCAATGAAAAGCTTGTGTTCCATTTGGCATGAGCCTTCTGTTTGATGAACGATGGACAGTGCTCTTCAAATGATCAAACCGTCCTGCTGGGATATAATATCAAAAATCTGCCTTCTCATTCCAATTCCATTCATCTGACACTCAAAATTAACATGGGATGGACATTGAGGAGGGAAAATGACATTACTTTAATTGATTCTTGCTCTTTGATCCAGGTGAGAAAGGTCAGCACTTGGGATGACAGCTTGTAGAATGAATCCCACGCCGTCTTTGCGAGTTTATGGCATAACTGAGCCTGACACAGTTCATAAAATTAAAATGAGCTTCTGCCACCACATCAATTATTTTCGCACAAGTTAACGATCTGACTGAAGGGATTTACAAAGCAGCTGATGGCACTAAGCAGTGCACATGAGTTCTCTGCAAGCTGCCCTGGACTGTTATGTCACTCAAAGTCAAAAAGATCTGATACAGTTACATAATGTAGTGCTGCTCGGAAGAATAACAACTATTAAGTATATTTTATTGTGGGTCATTTACGCAAGACTGCATTAACCATATACACTATATTGCTGTTTTAGTGGTCCCTATTTCTGGGATGTTTGCCCCTCTTCAGCATACATTTATACTATAGATTGCTCATAAAGAGGTTTTGCTACTAGCAGAACGTTCACTGGAGAACCCCAATTGGCTGGTTTGGGGCCTGACAAATCTTGTCATCTACCTTTTAGTCCGGCACCTCATTTGCCTCCAACCTTTCTAATCATGACACTATTCCTGACACATGTAGCCATGTGCTCACTTACAAAATAATTAACTACTCTGAAAGACCCACTCTGCTCTTGTGATTGTGCGATAAGTCCCACTTGGGCTTCGGTGGGGGTCTCTGCAACGGGCATTAAAAAACCATCTGTAGCCAAACATATTATCAAAATGTGCTCAGCCTCACAGAGTACTTCAAGAGATGAGAGCACTTATCTTACAATGAGCAGTAAATTTGTCCACTTGAAGTGGGTCCCCCAGAGTAGTGATTCGAGGCATCTGTCATACTGATACGTTCACCATTATATGAAAAATACATATATAAAATTTGTTTCCCTTTAAGAATTAATGAGGTATAGTGCAGACATTAGAATTATTATATTACATACATTGAGTTATCAGGTAGTTTCTCTAATCAGCTGAGCTTGCAATCTAGAGGATAAAAGTGACTACATTAGAACATGCGACTGATGACTATGTTATGACTGATTGTAGAACCGGATGAACCCTGGAAAGTTCCCCAACTACCCCTCCCTAAACAAATCCCAAACTCATACCCACCTTTTCATTTTTACATTTCCGTACAGGGGGCATAGCCAAAACAGCAGTTGGGTTATAACCATTTTGTTTGTCAGCTTTCAGGCCATTTTCTACCCACTCTAATAAAGTGCCCCTTAATATGCCTTAAAGCCCCCTTATGACCTTAAATGTCAACAAAGAGCCCCCTAATGCCCTTATATGTCAACAAAGAGCCCACTCATATGCCTCAAATTTGAGACCTCTTTATATGCCTCAAATCTCCCCTGTGTCTCTTCATCTCCAGCCCCTTTCTGTCTCTCCACCTGCAGACCACCCATGTCCCTGCAGCTCCCCTGCACACCTTCGGATCCAGCCCACACTTACCAGTGATGCCTTATTGCTGCTCCTCTTCGCGGCTCCTTTGTCCAGGTTAGAGAACTGGCTGTTGACATTATTGTTAATGCATCACCGGCCAGCCCTCGATGTTGATCCAGCCCTGCCTACCATGGGAA
Source organism: Taudactylus pleione (assembly GCA_031769625.1). Lineage (NCBI taxonomy): Eukaryota > Metazoa > Chordata > Amphibia > Anura > Myobatrachidae > Taudactylus > Taudactylus pleione. The sequence continues at coordinate 7,880,760 of JAUIMM010000104.1, read as the reverse complement.
TTGCAGACACCGCCCGTCAGGGATTGGGCAGCATCTGGACAGTGGTGCTGATTTCTAGAAAGTCCAGAGAAATCCTGGAAGGGAGGTAGCATCACATTCAAGATTTGGCCTCTGGCAAGTTTTCTAGTGTCCTAATTACTCTTTTAGTGTATTAACAGCTCATCTATCACTACAGTATAATAGACATGTTCTGGTAACACTATAAAAGCAATTACACTTTTGTAGAGTCACGAACACCAGCACACCACATTCATTTCCAAGAATTTGAATTGCCTTGGTGACCTCCTAAGTATTGCATGATCCAATTATATAGTGTGTACAGGCAGAAATCGCAGGTCACATGCAGCAATTCCAAAAATGAGACGCTGAGTCGGAAATACTGATCCAACATTTCAGTCTTTTTATTAAGACTTTCCCAAGGGCCATGGTTTAAAATAAAGTCAACTCATCAGGGGACTTTAGATATTAATCTAAAGCCGTGCGATGCCTAAAAAAATTCTCAGGGAAGCATACAATGATCTTTGCAGCACTTTTACAAGTAAAATAAACAAAACACGGTATTTAACTAATAGCACATAATTTGATCAAACAGTAAAAACAACAAAGACAAAACTTAAGTGTTCTAATCAATAAAATAATGTACATGTTATTGGACAAAATAAATGACACATAAAAATGTATAACATCTATAAAACAAAAGGGTGACAATTTTACAGTAATAGAACAGAAGCAGTGCATATCACCTGTATGCCTGGGACAAGGTAGAATAAGATTAACAGATCTTCAAATTTGATGGAGTTCATAGGAATGATGTGTATCATAGCTTGTTCAGAAAAGGGCCCCATTTAACAACGATCCTTGTTGCCAGCGGCATATTTAGTTTAGTATCGCAATGATAATACGCCATTGGGATTTCACATTACTTACCCCGCCGGTGAGGTTCTGAAACGTCCCCCTCCTCTGCGGCATCTTCCACGCTGTTACTGGCAGCTGTTGTGTCATGCACATGACACTTTGACCCGACGGGAACACGGCAATGCCTAAAAGGCTTCGCTGAAGCTGGAAAGGCTGCTGCTGGGTCCCTATTGCCGGCAACAGGAACCGTATCTCTATCGCCATCTAGAGATGGCGTAATCGGTACAGTGGCAAAGGGCCTAATTTAGCGAGTGCTAAAGGGGTTATGTCTAGTTGTTAAATGGGGCCTCAAATCTTTTACCTTCTACAAATTTCCTCTGAAACCAAAGAGTCATAATTCCCCATTCAATATACAGGTCATAACTTCCCACATATTTGCATATAATATTATGATATTAGGAAGCCTAAATCTGTAGCATATGTGGTTACTGTAGATTCCCTACATAGCAGTTATTTATAAATCACACTCCTTATGCAATTTTAGTCCCTGAATTTAAGAAAACACTCAAATGCCTTAAAATATGAATTAATAAAAAATGTGGACATAAAGTTCTGTTTCCTTGATAAGTGTGTAGGCTGTTTGTGTCCAGTGTAAGCATCGAGCTGCCATTTTGTTACTACTTGTTAATCGGCATAATGACACCATAAGATAATCCTACAGTTTAGAGGGGGATTTTTTTTTTGCTTTTTTAATTTAAATTCAGACTTGTTAGCTGTCTGGTCTCCTGACACAGCTATTTGTCCCCTTTGAAATGATTGACTAATTTCCTCTCCCCTTGGGTGCTCTTGGCCACACCCCAAAAGCAATTGATCTGCTATGAGAAATCATTTATAGATGACAGACATTTTGTGGTATTGGGGTTGGACCTGATCTCACAACAATGATCATGTTCCTTTTACATATGTACTTGGTTGGACACCATTTATGTTTCAAGCTGCTAAATTCATACCAACTTCCAGTTCTTACACCCCTATGAAACTCCTGTCCACAGATGCAGGGAAAACATGTGATCTGGACTGTCTCATACAAGATGGGACCTACCTGCCTTTATAAAATGTTATCCCTCTACCCAAATCCAAGTACAAATCCAAGTCAGAGTGAATGGGATCCTCTCCCACTCCTCAATTTCGAACAGACAGGGTTTCCTACTTTCTCCTTTTGTATTCATATTGTGTGTGGAGGCCTTAGCTAAGGGCGATTTGGATGAATCCTGACCTTAGTGAAGTACGGATTGGCTCCAGAGTACATAAGCTTGTGCTTTATGCTGATGACGTCCTGGCTCGGGTCAATAACCCTATGGTATATCTCTCCTGTCTCTATGCAGAGAGTTGCAATATTGTATGGTGCCCCTCTCATTAAATATTTCGGTGTTTTTCTTACATGTGATAAATTAAATGTTAAACCGCTCCTCTGGGTCTTTAAATTGGATTGGATTTGCAGCGCAATATCATAATCAAAATAAACATTCTCCCTAGAATAGTTTATTTATTACAGGCAGCACCCATACATATTCCACCTTCTTTTAAAAAAAATCTCCACAAGATAGTTCAGAACTTTAAGACAGAGATGTAAACACTGTATCCTATACAGGCGTAAACACTAGTGCCCTCATTTTTTGGCCTACCACCAAGCCATCATTCTCAGTCACATAATTGAGTGGACGAGATGTACAGATTGCAAACAGTGGGTCACTATCGAAGTAGCCCTTTGGGTACCCACTCTCCCATCCCTAACCCACCCAACAAACTCTCCCACGCTATCCTGCCGGAAAAAGCACAAGATCCTTAAGCACTTATCTTCCTTGCCTTCACCACTTACCTCTCTCTTCTACAACCCTGATTTCTTGCCAGATCTACACCCTCACTCATTACCACACTGGCGCTCTCTCAAGCCCTCACTCCCTTTGAATCTCTATGCACTGCTCCTGTACTGCCTCAACACTATTTCTATATAGAAAATAACCTATAAGGGACAAGGCTTTGATGCCCATTTTCAAAATCATGTCCAATGGTGGACTCCAATTAAGCTGTAGGAACATCTCAAGGATGATCAATTTTGAGCTTCATGGCAAAGGCTGTGAATACTTATGTACATGTGATTTCTTAGTGTGTTTTATTATTAAATTTGCAAAAATCTCAAAAAAACTTTACATGTTGTCATTATGGGGTATTGTGTGTAGAATTTTGAGGATAAAAAATTAATTTATTCCATTTTGGAATAAGGCTGTAACATAACAAAATGTGGAAAAAGTGAAGAGCTGTGAATACTTTCCAGATGCACCCTATGTATTTCTGTATGATTGTATTTGTACAGATAATAACATGGCAAAGTCTCATCATACCACTCTGAAGAACACTTAATTGTGATTGCATTTTGAATGTAATCAAGTAATGTAATTATATGCCTATCTGTATATTTTCATGAGCATCAATGTTTGATAAAATAGTTTTGCAAATCAGATGTGTAGAATCACTTGCACTATGCAAAAATACACTTTTATCACGCTTTTTAATTTGAGCAAGGTCTGCTACACAGTCATAGCTTAATTAAACAAATATTTAGGAAAGACATTCAGCACTGATATATTCTTATACAGTTATATTTCAATGAATCCTTTTATACAGATCTAATAGATTCCCGGGGATATTAGCTTGTGGTGAAGGGCTGCTATGCTAGTTTCATTGTGTTACATTGGAAAGCAGAACCCTTTGCTGTAGCAGCTAGCATTTCTCTATTTCTTGGAATACTGTAATTTATATGTATACATTATTGTATATATATTTCATTGCCAGAGGCTTTCTTATTTGTTCTCTAGGATAATCACGGCAGAAAAGAGCAGATATAGCTCAAGCTTTTTTTTTTTTAATTACATATTTTTTTTTGCACTTGTTGTAATATAATAGCAATATAGGTGTCCCATTAATTATTTTACTGACCACACGGCAACTGCTGAAAGATTCCATGAAGCGACTGTGGGCCTGATTCAGCATGGATCACTATTCTGTTTATACGGACGCAACGCAGTTGCTAATATCAGGGGTGACATGTAAATGTTTGCATTAGCAGCCTGACATAAGGACGCCCACTTCCCCTTACATCCGTATACTTGGCAAACATAGAGAAACAATCGGTAACATCGGACCCATACACACATTTAAATGCAAGTCAGACTTCACTAGAGGAATGGCTTACTTCAGCGCACGCTATGAGTCCTCAGGCAGCATCTGGTATCGCAGTGACTAATTTATGCACGCCCATGCAATGGCGTTGAAAGGCACTGGCATGCCTGCGTTCGCCCGACCACCCCCCATCACCACCCACAAACAGCACTTTCTGTCATGGGTCTGAGTAGCCTCTACGATCGCAGTCCCCAGCGCAGCGTCTGGTTTGCGCACGTGCACTGCGATACATACACATGTGCAGTGTGAATTAAAATACTGATTGTGTGGGTATAAGCACCTGTGTTCCATGCTTCATCAGGCCCTATGTCACCCGCTCTGTGAGGAAGGAGAATGAGTCTGCCCTCTGTTACCGGTCATTCTTCTTTGGAGTGGAGAGTGCGGCCCTCGTCTTAGAAAATCTCACTTTTTGTTTTAAAGTGTTACAGGTTGAGTCTCCCATATCCAAAATGCTTGGGACCAGGGGTATTTTGGATAACGGAATATTGCGTATTTTGGAATAATTGCATATCATAATGAAATATCTTGGGAATGGGACCCCAATATACACACAGAATGCATTTATGTGTTATATACACCTTATACACATAGCCTGCAGCTCATTTTACACAATATTTTCAATAATTTTGTGGCTCAAGCAAAGTTGTGTACATACATGAAATAAATTTATGTTTCATTTACACCCTATACACACAGCCTGAAGGTAATTTTATACCATATTTTAAATAATTTGTGCTTTAGATAAAGTTTGTGTATATTGAACCATCAAAAATCAAAGGTTTTATTATCTCAGTCATGCCAAAATTATTCCGTATTTCGGAATATTCCGTATTTCGGAATATTTGGATATGGGAGACTCAACCTGTACTATCATATCACTCTTTACTCGTGTAACTCTGCAGCGTTGTTATGCAGCCCATGCACCATTATAGTAGCATTCTTCTGTTTAATTAAGGTCTCTTTGGGGATAGTGCATCAGTACACAAGGCGAGATCTTACTATAATGTAGCACTGCAAACTCCATCATCCTGGTATTAAGACGTCTAATACAAGCAATTATTATACAGGCTGATCCCACTCCTTGCTTACCTATTATTACCCGAGGATACATCTCCTCTTTCCTCTGTTGTTGGCAACTTTACATCCCCATTTATTTGTATTGTGCTTTGTATGTGTAAACATTCTTCTACATTTCAAATTTAAAGCTGGCCACACACATGGCGATTTTTTACCCGATTTGGATGATTTCGACAAACAGTGACAACGATCGTGTAAAATATGGCCAAATCGGGGAGGTTCTACTCTTGATCCCGATGCGCGTCCCCACTCATCGTACCTCGCATCTTCAGATCTGGCGTGCTGTAGGCCAGATTTGCCAATCAGGGACACGATTTGATCCAAATCGTGAGGGTTTTTCTACTCACGATGTATCTCACGATTTATCTTACGTCCGGAAATTTGACTGGCAGGACCCTGGACACGCCCAATCGCCATCTTCTGCAGCATCGTGGATTGAAGAAGACAGAAGCACATGAGAGAGCCTGCACAGTGAAGTCTTGTTTACATTATTTTGGTGAGTATTGATACTGGATTTAATGCAACCCCACTGACCACCAATGTGTGCCAGCCACTTCTAAATGCATGACCTAGGCACCGCCCACCGTAATGAGGCGGACGGTGGCTGGGCCATGCATTAGCCTCCCACCTACCCACCAATGTGTGCCACCCAGCTACCCACCAATGTGTGCCAGCCACTTCTAAATGCATGACCCAGCCACTGGCCGCTGTAATGAGGTGGGCGGAGGCTGGGCCATGCATTAGCTTCCCACCTACCCACCAATGTGTGCCACCCACCTACCCACCAATGTGTGCCAGCCACTTCTAAATGCATGACCCAGCCACCGCCCACCATAATGAGGCAGGCGGTGGCTGCATTAACCTCCCACTGCCCACCAATGTGTGCCACCCACCTACCCACCAATGTCAAGTGACGCCTATAAAATAACCTTGCATTAAAAAAATCACTCATAAATTTATAAAATTGATTACAAAAAATTAGTTTAACAAATATTTACAAATTACACAAAACTGATACATATAAAAAATTTGTATTTGTTGCTATCATACATTAGTTTATGATGTTTGAATATACCACCATCAACAAATGTATGTCAACAACATAAACAAATACATTGCAACACAACAAAAAAAACAGGATTACAATACCTATAAGAACACAACATTCCTGAAAAAAAAAAAAAACAGATTCAAATGCATATAACACAGAACATTCCTGTAAGAAAACCATATAAAAATCCACATAAAAAAAACACACAACATTCCTGAAAAAAAAAAAACAGATTAAAATACATATAACAGAACATTCCTGTAAAAATATAAATTTATAAAACCAATAAAAAAAAAATATATAAAAAAAGTTAAAAATATACATAAAAAAATTTACAAAACAATTCACATTTGTAGATTATTAAAACATCCATATTTTTTCCTCCTAGCAATGTCCGTGGATAGTGAACGGGAATTTGTTACCAGTTTCCTAGAAATCCTCCAGGAAAAGGAGTGTCTTTGGAGGATATCCTGTCGACAGTACCACCACAAGTCGGCAAATGTGTACTTGTGCCATGTGTGTATTGGCCTGTTCAATCTGCTGTCTGACCAGCTGTATAGCATATAGCAGGCTAACTATTGGGATTGATAAAATTTGGTGATAATGCTGTTTTTTACTGTTCATACACGTTTATGTAATATATTTAAAAATTACATAGTGTTGTGTTCTTGACACACAAATGATCATGACTGCTATACAGCACAGTTTTGATAATGCAGCCTTATTGGCTGTCACAGTTATATAAAGCGTTAAATTGACGGAAAAAAAAAAAAAAAAACACTTTTTTTTCTTTCACAAGAAACAAAAGTGTAGTGGTGTTTTGTTTACTTACTTTGCAATATTGGTACAGCAGCACTTTAACGATAGCCTTGCAGGTCTCCGGAATGACGACGCCCAAGGACTGAGGTGAGATGAGTGTCCCAAACTTCAGGTCTTCAAATGACCTTCCTGTAGCCAGCCTCATGGTAGCCACCAGCCTCTCTTCAGCAGGGATTGCCCTCCGCCACCTTGTGTCTTGCCTCTGGATGTGGGGGGTCACCATAGTCAGCAACTCCTGGAAAGTGGTGTCATCCATGCGCAGGTAGTTGCGATAGTCGTCCGGGTTATTGTCCTTGATCTTCATCAGCAGGGACATGTGAGAGTGAGTATCCCTTTGCTGCAGCCACTCTTTGGTCCATCATGCTCTTCTCCTCCTTCGCTGGGCCCTCTCCTGGATTAGCTGGACCCCAGCTTGGGCGACCAACACTTTATCTGATAGGGATCCATCAGCACAGGAACAGGATAGAATGCAGTTGCACACACTTGCAGGTAGAAGACACTTTGTAAAAGGCAAGCCAAATACAAAGAGCACAATAGCAATGTACAGGGTTCAGCAGGTATACACCTAGCCTCACTAGTAGCAGAGCAGAACGTGCACAGGTTTAAAATGGTGGCTGCTTTTTATACTCCCTGGCTAGCCCCTCCCTTTTGTTATTATTATTTACATTTCCCACCAATCATGAAGAGCCTCTTCTCTTGTTTTGGGAAAGTCAAGGTGAAACTCATGATTCGTACGATCCGATGGATCGTGAGATTGAAGTGAAATTTGCAGTTTTTTTTACCAAATCGTGTTCACAGCAAATCATACACAATGTCGGATCGTGAGGACATCGCTATGTATGTGGCCAGCTTAAGATTCAACACTTTAGCCAATTCCTCTAAATAACTATGCAGTTTGTTTTATTCCTTATGGGGCTATAAATGCAGTTACAAATGATTTTATCATCTGCACAAAGCTTAACTTCCCTTGGAGATTGTAAGTAATATCATTAACGAATATGTTACCAGCCCTTCATCTGAGCTTACCATTGACTACAACACTTAGGGGTATACTTACTAAAGTGCAGGTTTTTAGAAGTGGAGATGTTGCCCATAGCAACCAATCAGATTCAACTTATTTATCTAGCACCTTCTAGAAGATAATAGCTAGAATATGACTGGTTGCTATGGGCAGCATCTCCATTTCTAAAAAAAAAAAAAAACGTGCCTAAATATGCTCTTTCTGTACTTCATTCAAGCCTTTATCCAACACCACCATTTCTAAGTTAAAACCAAGGACATTTGATCAATAACTGTATTATAAGGAAAATGTATTCAATTAATTTCCAAAACCTAAACAGGCTACATAGACTGATCTACTATGATCTATCAAGAAAAAAACACTAGATTTGTATGACATGAAATCCCCATAGCAAATGTACATTGCCTTGGCTTTAACAATATGTTAAGGAATATGTGACAATACAAGATAGTATATTTACACCGTTCCAACCACCAGGTATAAAAGATGAATACATTTAACCCTATGTTGCTTAGGTGCCCTTTCCCTAGAGTTCATTTAAAACTCCACACTCCTGCCCACCCACCCACTTTGCCAGTGACCTTCTCCTCTCTTCCATACTGATAACCTCTTCCAACTCTTGGCTCCAGGATTTTGCCTGCTCTGCTCCCTTTACCACTGGAACTCTCTCCCTCTTGCTATCAGGCACTCCACTGCTCTGCAATGCTTCAAATGGGCTCTCAATATGAATTTCTTTATCAATGCCTACCCAGCTCTCATCCTAAGCTTTCCCCTTTGGTGCTAGCGCACTAAAGGGGAGTTGTATTAAACCTTATAAAGAGAACTAGTGTAAAAGTTGCTCGTAGCAAGAAAACAGCTTCTAGTGATCATTTATCAGGTACATTGTATAAAATACTATCTAGTTGCTGATTGTTTGCTATGACAACTTCTCCACGGTATGCAGTCGGGAAGCCGGCGGACCTAGTACCGACAGACGGCTTCCCGACTGCTTAATCCCAGCGAGGGCTAAAGGACAGGCGTCTAAAACTAGATGCCTGTGATTTTACCGAAGCCGGGAGACCGGCATCCCGATCGAAGGGACGCTGGGCGCGGACAGGGAGGGTTAGGTTTAGGGTTCCCGGGGGGGACTTAGGGTGAGGCACCCCCCTGGGAGGTTAGGGTTAGGCTAGGGGAAGGGGGGGTTAGGGTTAGGGACCCCCCCATGGGACTTAGGTTTAGGAGGTGGGGAATGGGGAGTTAGGTTTAGGCACTTAGAGGAGGATTAGGGTTAGGCACTGGGAGGGGAGGTTAGGGCTAGGCACCCCTAAGGGAGGGTTAGGGGATAGAATTAGGTTAGACAATACTTACCTTGGACGATCGGGATTTCCTCCTCTGCCGGGATACCGCTGTAGGGATTCCAACCGTCAGGCATGGGTCAGCGGTAAAGCATACAGATTCCTTCTTCACTTGTTGTTTTTGGAATTTTTGATACAGTTCCCCACTTGCTTGGCTCTCTGTGTCACCCGTGTCCATCCCAGTCCCCTATAGATAATAAGCTTTCACGAGCAGGACACTCTTCCCTCATGTACTCCTCTCCCCCTACTTACAGTGACCCTGAGCCTGTCATCTACACCCATTAACTAGGACACAGGTCTCGGCTAATGCTGAATTTGTTCATTGTTCACAGGTTGAGAACATTGGGAGGTGTGCTGGTTTATGTAGTGCTATTTGGAGGTCTCTGGGGTACCTTCAGGTGAGTTGGCTCTCAGCTTAGATCTATGTACATGCGGTTATCATATGGCACAACAGTATGCAATTATGACCCAGAGTGGGTGCTATTACCATGCTGTTTTGTTTTTTTTGCAGTGTGCTGGAGGGAACATTTTTTTCTTGTCTAGAGTAAACCTGTCCCTTTACAAGCAGCTGTAAAAAACGTTGATCTGAGCAACCACTATGTTTGGATTATTGTCCAATGCGTTCACTTTGGCTTTATTTGTATAGTAATGTTATGCCCTTTATATCCTGCTGTTACATTATTTCTGTACATGCACTCTTTAAGGCACTGCAGACCATTTGCAGTACCCTATAACTAATGGTAAATAATAATGTGTTGAGAGCCAGGCATCTGGCATTTTCTAAATAAAGGTTAAGGCCGCCCGATATTTATTCTGGACATGCCACCTGACGAGTGATATTATAGTATGATGTCCACTTGTATTGTTTATTAGTAATAAGGCATGTTGTTGCCAGCTTTAAATGTTGGCAGGTGGGTGCAGTGTGTAAAACAATATTCTGACAGGTGACCGGGAAACCAAAATATTGGATTGAAAAAAGTACCTTTATCGGTGAACACACAAAGCAGTGAGGGTGTAATCAAACAAAGTGTGGATTCCAGCCATGGTTTTGAGAGCTGGATTCAGCAGGATGGTCACCTGGAGCAGGACACCCAGGGGAGGAAAAGGTGATGCAGCCTGGTAACCGCCATTAGGAACTGCTAACACACTTATAGGAGGACTCTTCCCACTAGAGTGGGGAAATGGGTCAAAATGCTAGGGTATGTCAGGTTGTGTGTGCTCTATAATTGGGCACTAAGAGGAGATACTCTGCTAGGTTATTGCTGTGAAAACTTGTGGGTGTACTCTGGACCTTGTATAAGGCACACTACATTATCCTGCCTGTAAGCATTTGATACCGGGGGTCTTATTCATGGTTACTGACCTGCTACTGGACGATTTATAGCTGTGGTGTGATCATAAATGTTTGAAAAAATAATATATATGCCCACAACTTGTGTGTGCACAGTCCTTCGATGTAGAAGTTATCTTGTGATTGTGGACTAAAGAACAAGGATTTCAGCTACTGTCTTTGCAATGTTTTATGCCTGCCAATAGTGGGTTACATCTAGGCTGGCCCACTACCATAGCAGACCATTGGCAATCTAGATAATCAATCAAGAGAAGTGTCTCAACAGTGGCAGGTCACCATGAATAGTCTCTTTAGCTGTCTGTCCATAAACCTTGTGTGCACCACTATTATACAATACTTTATTATTCTTCAGCATTTTATTTTGGTGGTTATACTATAACTTGCGATTGTTGAAGTTATAAGTTAATATATATTTTAACTGTCCACTAAGGGCCGTATTCAATTAGGAGCGAAAAGCCGAGATCCGCGAAAAAGTATCGCCAATTGCGACTTTTCGCCTGTCGGAAACTTACCTCTGTATTCGATTCCATCTGCTTTTAGCGTACGGGGAAAGTCAATGCAATGTAATAGGTGAAAAAGATTTGCCTCTGAAAAGCAGGAGAAAAGAAGTGCAACATTTTTATTTTGGAGGGCAAAGGTGGGGGAACCTCTCAGACCCTTGGGACAGCCCCCCAAAGGAGAGCTGCGTAAAAAAAAAAAATCCTGAATAAAAAAAAAAACAACACCTCAAAAAAATATTTTGAAGTTGTGGGCTAAAAAGCACAAAGTGGGGGGACAAATTCGTACAGCAAAATAAAGTTCTGGGGGTGCACTAAGAAGGGGTCAAGTTTTTTGGGGGGTTTGCAGGTGCATTTATGAGGGTGGAAATTCGCAAATTATTAAAAACTGCACTTTAGAGACATTAAAATATACTAGCACCCATTTTCAGGTACCCCATATGCCAGGACTACTTATTTTCTCCAAAAAATACTGCATAGTGCCATTCTTCACCACTTGTGCAAATACGCTAATTAGTGGCAACTGTGCAAACTTAAGTACCCCAAACAGTAGTATTAGGGCTAATCGGACACTACTACGTTGATCCCAAATGTTTCTGCATCTTTTTGGGGGGTTCAGGCCGATTTCGCCGATGCTGACACCACTTTTCGCATGTTCTGACTTCGCATGTCGCCATTTTCGCATCTTTTGGAAATACATAGGGCGAATCACGGGTGCACACACGATAAGTTTACGTGGCTAAAATACGCAATGTAGTCAAAAAGTCCGGCATACGAAACTTTATCACGTACGCAAAACTAATTGAATACGGCCCTAAGTATCAAACATTTCCACACTTACCCTCCATTTTTAACCAATTTCTCTTTTTACAAAATTATTCTGTTTTAGCACCTGTTTTTGTTAGGTTTTTTTTTTTTTTTTTTTTTATAACCACATCAGATTTTTTCATGTACCTACTTCTTTTAGTGAAGCTTTCTTAGCGCTTCTAAAAACTGACTTCTTTTGAAACCAATATTGACTCTCCCTTTTTTATGTAAATGGTTTAGAGCGGTTACATTTACATGAACAAATTCCACATACCAATTCCCACCGTCTGCATATCACAAATTATTTTTCATATCACTAGCGTCAGTCTGTAATAATCCAAATCTTTTGTTTTGGTGTAATTCTTCTTTATTAGTGGCTGTATATTAATCCGCACTGAGCAAATGTCACTAGACCCTATGTTCTTCTCTACAGACACATTTGAAGCTACAATTCAATTTGTGAATACTAAATCTGGTTTGGTTTAGACTTTGATGTTGGCTCCCTAATTGCTTGAGAGAAGTCTCACACAAGCAATCTAGGATGCCATCCTTGTACCATGACCCAATTACAGGGCTGTAGAGAGCTGTGGACTAATGTAAGGAGGCTTGGCAACGCATGCTTTAAAAAAAAAAAAAACATTGGCAAATCAAGGAGGGTGCAATCAGCATGATCGCTCCTTCCCCGCCATCTGCACAGCCAGAGGAAACTGGTGCTGCTGATAAGGGGCAGCAAGGGGAGTATTGGTATTGTTGCACAGTCACAGGACAGTGTTTAAAGCTCTCTGTAGGGATAAATATATGACCGGTCGGTGGGTGTCCCTCACCTTCGGTATGTAATGGCCATAGCGCTATTATGCCAGAAAGTCACAGGGGTCTATTTACTGAGCAGTGTTAGGAGACAGAGTGAAAAGTGATAAGGTGCCAGCCAATCAGCTCCTAACTGCCATCTCACAGGCTGTGTTTTAAAAATTAGTTGGGAGCTGATTGACTGGCACCTTATCACTATGTCTCCTAACACTGCTTAGTAAATAGACCCCACAGTCTCAATGTGCTGAACAGTCCCAGAAAGGCCTCTCTCCTATGTCTCGTCCCTGTTCTCGCCTGTCTTATGGTCACCTGTGGTCGGGACCGCATTCTGGTGAGCGTGCGGTCACCGCACACCAGCGTGGTCCCTGCTGTAGTATCCACTTCCGGGTGCCCGCGTCATCCGTAGACTGGTATCGTGAGATTATGCTCGGCCTGGAGAGAGTTCCGGAGATGTTCCTGCACACTCGACTCTGCCGGGTGGAGACTCGTAAAAGTTGTCTCTTAGGAGAAGTGAAGTGGGTATGTGACGGCGTCCTACAACGCGTGTTGGCCTTCTTCAGGGAGTAAATGGCGGGCATCTTGATTGAGGGTATATAAGTTTATGGTGTTTGGCGTCATCCTGTCCCACTATTAGCCCACTGGTTGCTGTGGTAATATAGGTACCAAGTTTATTATGGTGGTGTGTCATTGAATTGACGTGATCACGGCAGTAAATAGTATTAGAGGGTTATTACAGATAGAACAAAAACAGTAACCTTCAGAGTATGGGGTGGGTAACTTAAATAACGGAAGGTGTATTACATAAAGTGCAACAGCATGTGGTTTAGTTGCAAGTAAGTGTCTTCACTTGGTGTGAATGTGGTCAGCCTGCAATGACAGATTTAACCTCATTATCTAGGTTCAAACCATGTGGTGTGATGGTTTTGAGAATCACCATCCATATTAATAATTCCTTATTTATTATTTTTATGTAATCCCCCCCCTCTCCAATAGACAGGTACCATCTGGATCCCAATCAACTCTAGGTTGCTTGGGTCCTGGTTGTGTTTCTCTTTATAATGTCTGGATAGGCTGCGTGTATCCAGACCTTTCCATATGTTTCTGATATATTCCAAAATTCTTGTTTTCAACTAGTTCTGCCAATGTACTGGAGTCCACAAGGGCAAATCACACCGGTGCCGTTACATGTGATCTGGTCCCTAATGTTGAATTCTTTATGGTCTTTGCTTGATTTAAATGACCTTGTCTTTTTTTGTGATTCTGGGAGTCAGTTTACAATATGGGCATTTGCTGCAGTTATAAAAGCCAGCGTTCTGGGGAGAGACAGGCTGCTGCCACTGACTGGTAAGGAAGGAGGGCGATCGGCGCACCCATGACCCCCTATCAACCCCAGGCCCCCCCATCGAGCCCAGGCAAATAGTAGCCACTCCCCACCCCCCTCGACTCCTCTGCCCAATAATACCTACAAGGATCTAAACTATCCCTTGGCATGATTGAAATTAGTTCAAGGACCTGATTTCATAAGCTGTGAGCATTAATTGAAAAGCACATAGTAGGCAGTCATTTTGTGAGTTGAACCAGTGTTTATGAGATTGCAGCCTATCCATACATTAGAAACTCTTATCACTGTGGCACTCAATGTTCAATTTTTGAGGTACTTGTCCCTAATGAATTGACTGCCTGCATACTCTGGAAAATTATCAGTCCACAGAATGTCTGCCTCCATTGTATGAATGAGGTAAGAGCTCATGTAAAGTAAAATTATAAATAAAAACTCCCAGCTATTATTCACTTCAAAATGAAAGTGTATTTCTGTAACAGGTAATAGTATTACATAAATATCAAAAAAATCAGGCATGTTTATTTAACATGACAATCTTAGATTATTTCTTGCATATAACAGTCATTTTAGCCACATACACATATGTACAGAAATATAAAACACAGTAATCAATTTTGCACCGGCAGAATAATATGCTTTTTTGTTGTTGTTGTGTTTTAACCTGTAAAAAAGAAAAAAAAAAAGACAAATAAAGTTCGATACCCAGAATAAAATAGCTTGTTTGTTGCTTTCAGTGTGCTTAGATCATCATTTGGCATGTACTGTATAACATGATGATGATTGAACAAGGTAACCACACTGCTCAAGGTTTATCCAGGGTTACAATAATGGATGCTCCTGGCCAAATGCTATCACAATCTGCCCAGTGCTGATTGTTTTAGCAGAGAAAGAGGAGATTGCATCCAACAATGATACTGAGGGGCAATGCTCAAAGCCTAGTGTTTGGTAAGCCAATTCTGCTGCCATTTATTTTTTTGGCTTCTTGAAAATGAGTTGTTGGAGTCTTTCTTGGCTTACATTTCATCTAGTCAGCACCAGTATTATGTACATAATTATCATTAAAGATAAAATGCAGATAAATTTCTTGCTCAATGCACTAACATGTTTTCCTCACTTACAGTATGCCTCGGTTCAATTACTCCCAACAATACTCAAAGTACTTATTGTGAACTCTATCCGGACAGTCCCATTAAAAGGGGGGAGTCCAGATTCATACCAAAATTAAATAAAAAAAACGAAATGCAAATGGAGTTTTATTCTATTTAACTCATAAAAACAACATAACATTCTGCTTACTAAGGAGGGATTATAAATCCACATCAGAGATAGAGGACGTTCCTCTGCTTTGGGCCTGGTTTGGACAGCAGGAACAATGCAGAAATAGCTAGATGGCAGTGAGTGCTGGACGCAATTACATCAGCAAGTGGGCAACATCTGCAAGAGTCTTTACAAATTATATCTGTGCCCAGTCAGATTACACTGCCCCCACCCGGCTACTCCTTAATGCCTCCCGGCCAGTTGTAATGAAGTAGGCCGCAAGAGGCGAGAAACGTTAGAACAAAGGCTTTGATTGGTATTTATCCTCCTCTCTCCTTGTATAATGTGTACCAGTGCTTTTAAATAGTATGTGAAACGTTAAGAGCCACTAACCATTAAACTGGCTAAATTTTAATCCTGCGACATTCACGGTGTACATGTAAAATTCCTCTGATGTGTGAAGACATTTGTTATGGGGGTGTCGGGGCAGTTAGGAAAAACAAGAATCCTCACATACAGGCCTTATGAAATGTGGTAAGTATGTGTGGACTGCAATGTAGCTTAGCCAGCGATAGGGAAAATAATTATCGGTAGGTATATAATGAAACAGATGGAAAACATATAGGACAGGTCAGTGGATAGTCAAGGAGCGGCACTTACTGACATATGGTCACAGGACTGAGCACACCTTAGAATTTTGTAATTTAGAAATTACATCATCCATCTACACTGTATTCACATTTTCTCTTTTTACTTTCAAAAAGAGAATAAAAAGTTATATCAGTTCCAAACAAGTTACTTTATTGTTCAAAATGGAAAGACAGGTTTTAATAAAAAAAAAAAGGGAAAATAGGCAAATTTCGTTGTTTTAAAAGAGACTCTTCCATGTATTCTACACCAGTATATCCCTAGCACTGACTTATTATGTGTTTGTGTGGGCAGGTGGGGTGGGGGGAATGAGTTGTGGGTTATTGTTTAGACAAAATTGAACAATTAAAATAGGGAATATGAAGAAATGGAATCTGTTTTCCGCAGGGGAGACAATGGGGAGTAGGTGGGACCTGGAGGACCGGACACCAATAGCAATGCTTTTCAATCCCAGTATGCTCTGGTCCTTCCCCCTATACCCCACCCACAGCCTGAGGGCAACTCAGTTTTGTCACCAAGCCCAAGACAGGAGCAGGATAGGAGAGAATGAAGACTGGTACACCGAAGAGTCACACTCTCACACAGAGAAGGAAAAGAGTGACCAAGAGAAGAAACCCTTAGAAGCCAGGTGCGTCAGGGTGGGTGCCCTGTGGAAAAAGTTAACAAGGGTAAGTTGTTCAAGGGCTGGGACGCTCCTAAGCTGAAAGGAGAGCCCTGCACCCAAAAGGAAACCTCCTGAAAGGCAAATGAATCAAAGGCATAGAAGTTAAGAAAGGTGTGGACAAAAGACCAGACGGCCGCCTTGCATAGCTGTTCAGCAGAGCCACCATTCCGGGCTGCCAACGAGGGACCCACAGAGCGAGTAAAATGAGCATATACTGTAGCTGGCACAGGAAGGCCAGTCTGTGTGTAAGCCTGTGAGATAGTCCTGCAAATCCATATGGCCAGAATCTGTTTGTTAGCTGGCCAACCCCTCTCATGGAATACATATAAGATGAAGAGGGAGTCTGATTTCCTAATGGAACTAATGATCTTCAGAGCACAGACCACATCCTAAAAGGCCTCACCTGCCTAGAGGTCTGATGCTTGAAAGGCTGGAACCACAATTTCCTCATTAATGTGGAAACGAGAAAGAAAGGAAGCCCGAGCGTGTTCTAAGAACAGCCCTGTCCTAATGAAAGATTAAAAAGGGGGAGCGACTTGAAAGTGCCCCTAAAGATACCCTATGGGCAGATGCTATAGCCAGAAGAAACAGTGAGCCACTTGACATCCACTGATTCCAAGGGTTCAAATGGAGGTTCCTGAAGTGCGTAAAGAACTACTGACAAATCCCACGGAGCCACAGGAGAGACAAAGGGAGGTTGTATACGTAGAACACCCTGCAGGAAGGTGTGAACATCCAGTAGAGCAATTCTGTGCTGGAACCAGATGGACAGAGCAGGGACGTGCACTTTCAGATATGCTAGGCGGAGTCCAAGATCCAATCCAGCCTGAAGAAAGGCAAGTAGTCTAGAAATCTTAAAAACTTCAGTGTCATAGTTTCTAGGGCCCCACCACTGGAAATATGTATGCCATACCTGGTAATACATCCTGGCAGAGGCCGGTTTGCGAGCTCTGATCATGGTCTGGACAACAGAGCTAGAAAATCCCTTTAGGCCTTTTGGACCAGCAGGGCCTTGCTTGGGTCTGATGGAGGGCCTGTGCAAATGAACTGCTGGGGGAGTCGCCTCAGGAAGATGATGGCATATCCATGGGAGACCACTTCTCTTACCCAGGCGTCTGTTGTGGTCTGACGTCAGAACTGGGCGAACTGAAGAAGTCGGCCTCCCACCCTGGGAGAGGCCCGCCCCATCAGACTGAAGACTTGTTTTCAGATTTGGTAGGTGGGCATCTAGTAGCCCAGGTCTGTTTGGTCCTAGGCTTGGAAGCCTTAGTTGATGCCTTGAAAAGGACTGGCCCTTTAGCTTTTCCTTGAGGACGATAGGACCGAAAGGATGACGTCCGAGGCTTCGCATTATATGCAGAGGGCAGGAACGCTATCTTGGAAGCTGCCAAGGTAGTCACAATTTTGTCCAATTCGGGGCCAAACAAAATATCACCTGAATAAAACAGAGACTCCAAAGCCTTTTTAGAGTCCACATCAACTTTCCATGAGAGGAGCCAAACAATACGGCGGGCTACTACAGAAGTGGCAGATGCCTTGGAGGCTAGGAGAGCCGTATCCATAGCTGTTTCACCCAAATAGAAGGCTGCATTTCTAATGTGAGATATTTAGGGCAGCTGTTCCTTCGAAGCATCAGAGGGAAATGTTTCTTCTAGGGCCTCTGTCCAACTCTCAATGACCTTAGCTACCAAGGCCGTAGCCCTAGCAGGACGAGTAATAGCTCCTGTAAGAGAGTATATAGATTTTAAACATGCTTCCATCCGTCTATCCGTAGTCTCCTTCAAGGAGGTTGCAGTAGGGATAGGTAAAGTACCATTTTTGAACAGATGTGTCACGTGGGAATGCACTGCTATAGAAACTTCCCATTTAATGCAATCGGTAGCGGGAAGAGGGTAAAAGGAACTTAAACGCTTAGGCAGCTGAAATCTTTTACTGGGCATATTCCACGCCTCACTTTTATGATCAGATAGATGATCAGAGTGAGGAAATTCTGGTAAAATTACCTTCTGTTGTTCAAAAGATGGCTGTTTTGCCTTAGGAGCAGGCACTGTCTCTTCTATTTGAAGAATAGATTTTACAGCTCTCGCAAGTGCAGGTATATTCAATTTAGAGGGGGGGTTCCTCATCTCCCCTGAATGGGAGTCAGAGTGAGAGAGAGGTCTGCATCTTTGCCTCCCCAGATGATAAAACAGAATCTGATAGCTGGGTGGACTAGGAAAACACAACACGCTTAGTAGATTTACTAGACAAGGGTCTCTCTTTTTGCAGCATTTGCTGAAAGGTTGTAGAGGTATCCGCCAGACACTGCACTGAGGTAGAAAGTACATCTACCCATGGGGGAGGCAAAGGATTGCAGGCAGTACCTGCTGTGGCCATAACATAGGGGGAGCTACCACAGGGACAGTTAGATAGTCTGCAATTTTTGCCAGCACCTGTGAAAAAGTAGCTCAGGGTGGGTCCTGAGGAGAGGACACCGAGGCTGATGCGCCCAGGGCAGTACAACACGTTACACAAAGACCATCCTGAATGGGGTCCTCTGAAGTTACAAGACACCAGAGTGAGAGCAGCAGGCTGCTTGTCATTCTTGCCTCTGCCAGACATAGCTGCAAGAAAAATATAATACACAATCTAACAGTGCAGTGAGCAACCCAGATGTATGTGTAATATGGCACAACAGCGATATACAGTATGTGATAGGCCTCACAAATATATGGAGATGTGAGGTACAATGAACCCCCTATAAGTTAGTATGCCAATGGGGTTATAGCACAAGAAAGGGAAAGGTATAAGCTGACAATCATATGAAAAGAAACAGACAGCAGCGCTAGCATAAGTCACATACTATGCAGACTATACAATATAACTGCAGTGGGCACTAAAATCAACTACACAGAACGTAGTGGCTGGTAGGCTATAGCGCTATATAACCTGGCCATTGGGAGAGGTATACAGGGAGACTGGACCCAGCATCCCGGGAGACCAGAATGCAGAAAATGGCTGCCGTGAGTCTCAAAGGGGGCAGAGGGTGAGTGAGGAGCAGCAAGACTGCAGTGGATGGCGCCCTGAGCTGGGGAGGAAGCTGCAGGGAAAGCGCCTTCTCCCCTATGCAGATTTTAACCACCGGGTTCCCTGGCCTTACAAAAGCCCTGCACCAGTGTTAGTAATGCCTTGGCGAACCGGTCTCCACATCAGCACCTCCGGTCTGTCTCCCAAGACCAGAGGTAAGACTGCGCGCAAACACGCGGGTCCCCGCGAGTGGGGATCTGTCTTACCCGTCCCCTTGATTCCCGGCTGCAGTCTGGGGAGCCTCTGCTAGCTAGATCCCCCTCAGAGCCCCACCAAGAGTACCTAGCCGAGGGCTGGTGTCACGGCGCCGCAGAGGGGTGATGGAGCAGCAGTGAAGACATCCCAAGGACTGTCTCGTGCTGTTGCTCATAGTAGAGAAATGAAAATAAAATTAAATAAAAAAAATAAGCTTGGGCTGCTTAAAAGCAGGACTCTGTTAAAACGGTGATCCAGCTCCTGCCGGACACCAACGAAACTGAGTTGCCCTCAGGTTGTGGGCAGGGTATAGGGGGAAGGACCGGTGCATCCTGGGATTGAAAAGCTTTGCTGTTGGTGTCCGGTCTTCCGGGTCCCACCTACACCCCATTGTCTCCCCTGTGAATACCTATGGGCCCTGAAGAAGAAAGGGAAGTTTTATCTCTGGGAATAAGGATAATCGCTTTAAGATTAATTAGCAATCTTTTAATAGGTTGTACAAAATGAATATGTGCTGGCTCCTACTATATCCTAGTATGTTGTTTATGTGGAGTGCTACACAAACAGCAAAAGCGCCACCAGATATATATATGTGATGTAGTTATGAGACCGGCGGCCGCATGGCCACCGGTCTCAATCCCGACACTACAATCCCGGCAGGGGATTTAACATGGGCGTCGAAATACAGGCGCCTTTATTAATCCCGACGCCAGGACCCTGACTGGATTCCAAACTGATCGTCCAGCGCCGGAGGTAAGTAGCGATGTAGCCGAGGACAATAGGGTTAGGTTTAGGGACCCCCTAAGGGGGGAATTGGGGTTAGGCACTCCCCTGGGGAGGGTTTGGCTAGGGAAAGGGCGGGTAGGTTTAGGAACATGGGAGGGAGGTTAGGGAACCCCCCCGCCCCCGGGATAGTTAGGTTTAGGGTGCGGGGTAGGGGGGGTTAGGTTTAGGCACTAACAGGGGGAGGTTAGGGTTATGCACCTCTAAAGGAGGGTTAGATTACTTACATCCGATGTCGGGATTTCCTCCGCCTCGGGCTAGTGCTGTCGGGATTTGAACCTGCGGCTACACAGCCGTCGGCATTTCAATCCCATTCCATATATACAGAAGGTGCTAAACTCCACTTACATACAGTAGCATAACATTATGTTTAAACCAACCATAGGCATAAAAGTATCAATAAGGATGGTACCCCTAAAACATTTAGCCAAAATCTAATCTAATTTGATTTCCTCACAACTGTCTCTCTATGCCCAGCAGGTAAAGCACCTTTGTTCATCATCTTATTAGGTCAGTGTATAAAGAGTTTGGGCTCAGTGTCAGAATTACACATTATCAGGTTTGCAACACAAAGGTGTGCTGACTGGTAGAGGTAGGTCCGACGCAAAACAGAAGAGAAAAGAGCCAAGGCATCTTAAAGCAGGTCTTCCACATAAATGCCCCATGCTGTAACAATTGAAGTCAGACGCCACCACATTACAGGATATGCAGAGAAAGAAGGGCACAAAGGTACTGGCAGCCTGTGTCTGACAACTGTGCACGCTCCTGCATGGCAAATCCCGGTCATGTGGGTTTAGTGCCTGAAGGAACCCAGTAACAGGCTGCTGAAGAGGACCGTTAGCGAACATGAATACAACATTCACGCATTGATAAAATAGTTATGTGGAGCTGCTCTATAATGTACATCGGCTACGTAAATGCTGGGAAAACTTCTCACAAAAACATTTTAGTGTAAACATAGTCCATAATGACCTGTCAAACATAATAAAGGAAAAGAAGATAGATTAAATTGCCATGGAAGCCATAGCGACAAGTCTTATTAATGTGAATAAATATACAGCAATATTTTAGATTTTGCTTATGGTTTAAGCTAACCAGTTTTATTTGCAACTTTAAATGCATATAAATAAATAATAATAAAAAAAATAATCATACAGATATTAGTATTCCAGGGTTGCATTTAAAAAAAAAAAAAATATATATGATATAATTCACTTGAACAGACCTAGACCTATGGAATGGTCACATGTCTACAGGCCTGGACAGACACTGCAGGAGCGGGAATACCAGTATTAGGGCTACAGTTCCCTTCTCACAAGCAGTACTCCATTGTTACTTTTCAAATAAAAGGAGACTCCGTACACAAATGTAGTAAAAGGACAAGTCAGGGCTACCTTGCTGCTCGCGCTTCTGCAAATGTACTGCCATCAGTCCTCACTTCCAATATGCAAGTAAGAGTAGGTGACCTGTAAGGTCTTTAAGGCTTTGCGGGTGAAATACAGTAGAAAGAAAGGTTTGTTAGCAAAAGATATACATCAATGGTTGATGACAAGAGACACATATGCTCACAAAACGGGGCTCCTTTACTGCAGAATTACCTTGCTGAGCATCACACACAATATATATGCAAATTTCATTTGGTAAAAAAAAAACCTGCATTGCAGGGTGCATTGTATTTTTCAACAACTATTTACAAAAAAAACCCCAGCTCTTGGCATGTATATAACATTATATACATGTATATTTCTGGCATGTGATGTTTGGCAGAATAGCATACATTCTGTAAGAGAAGGTTCCAAATGTTCCTCAGGAACCTAGCAGGAAAAGAGCTGCAGTATAAATGAAACAGAGACATCACTTTTGATCCTGAACCAGCACAATTGTTCAGCAAAATCAATGGCAGACAAAAATAAAAAAATGCTCCCTTTTTACATATTGAGGACTTCATGTGTGCAGCTGTTTCCTCAGCTGTCAGGGCTGTCCTGCGGTCCTTCTACCTCCACCCGTTTCTCAGGAGACGTGTACAAAAAGTTGCAGCAGATATACAGTGGGAACAAGAGGAGGCGGCTGTCCAGGTTCATCACCACTTGCTCCTGGAGGACAAGTAAACAAGAACAATGCAGTCATAATAAGAAGGAATACACAGATGGTAGAAGCAGCCACACAGTGCTGTAAACAGGATGAGCTGGAGCAGATAGCACTCTCCCAACAACAACCCGTGCCGTGTTATCATTTAGAGAGCATTATTTTTAGCACGGGCAAAGTTTACCCCAATCCCCAATAGGATTTCATGTAGAGGAGTGAGGAGAAGCCGCACATGCTGACCATTCTTCTGTCATATAATGGTCATTAAAACAAAACCCAATGCATCTGTTCATAAATATGAAGGCATTTTATCAAGACTTTCTGCCTTTAGTTAATGGGATCAGACATGGGGAATCGGCTAATGAGCAGTCCTGTGCTATATTATGTAATTCCATAATAAACAGAAAGCTGCTTGGAATTAACATTATATTCCATCTCTCATATATTTAGAGGAAAAGTTCAGTTCCCCTTCAGGACAGCTATACATCTATCTATATAGATTTTTCTCAGTATAAACGTGAATGTAACACACAAACATTTATAACTATTGTTGGGAGGATACTGTAGGCTTCCCCAGTACGTTTAACTTGCTGTAAAATAGTCAAGATGCATAGAAAGGTTTTGCTCCTCTCCAATTACATACAACCCAGTGGCTTCCACCTCATAAATATTGGTTTGGCTCACAACATGGCTTCGTCTACTGTGTGATGGTAACAGGGGTTCTTTAGGCGAATAGAAAACCTGGTTCATACCAAACTGGACTGAGCAGACAAAGGATCAATCTTTATAGCAGAACCTTATATAAGACGACTGCTTTGCAGAAATCAAAGGGAACCGTAATAATACATGAAACAGAATGAAGTGCTAATTCCCATTACTTCAATGTGTTCCTGCTCTAAAAAGATGTACTGATGACATCAGTCCTGTACTCTGCGGAGTGTCTCAGCTCCACAAGACCAACTATTGTGGAGAACATAAATTAGGGAACACTCACTGCACAAATTATCGTTAAACCAATAAGAACATGGAAATAGCAGTTATCTCTGAGAAGTTTATCCTAAAGGATCAGCAACCTCCCTGAGCAAGTGCAGGTGCGTGTGTGTTAAACAGTTATTTGAAGTCACATAAAGCTATCAGAATTTAAAAATTCTGTAATGTGAAATGTAGTTTTCCAAAAAGATATAAAATCTACAAAGTACATAAATCATTGCTGTAATAAATCTACATAGCTCTGAAATAAAAGCTCGGAGGTAACCAGAGCCTGCTCTATTAGGCCCATCTTCTGACACAGAAATGCAGGTGCTAGAGCCGCAGGCTGATAATGTTGCTCGTTCATCTTCCTTTTACAGAACATTTCTCTCCTTGTGTAAATGTCAGCATGTCTGGCACTCCTCACTAGTGTCTCTGCGTCAGGCAATCCTCCAAGCAAGATGACACATTTTCTGTCTAAAGACTTTGTATGTACTACATGAAGTGGTAATATCACTTAGCCAAAAATATTAGGGTGAGATGGCCGACAGACAGGACTTTCAGTAGACTTTCTTCTCCTAGTTACATCTCCATAGAGCTAAAACTGCCATTGGAGTGAATTCACTCCACGACTCTTATTATGTAAATATGTAGCCATTGCTGTTCTTGTACCTCATATAGTTATAAAGAGGAGACTCTCAGCTACTGTTTCAAAAACCTGCACAAAATAAAAATAATGAACAATTCGTTTTTCATGATAGTGGGGGACATGTATAAATGCTTGGAGAGATAAAGTACCAAAAAATCAGTTCCTAACTGTCATCTTTCAAACACTGGGGGAGATGTAGGAAGGGGCTGACATGTGTAAAATTGGTAACTGTGCACGTCATGTGCTGCAGATACTGATTCCCTGCATGTAGCAATACATCTGGACCTGCTACACCGCCATAAATAGGCAAAGCATTTATCGCCCACTATCCACCTCATCATACGCGTACATCTCCCCCAGAGCCTGTAAAATTACAGAAGCTGATTGGTTGGTACTTTATCTCTCTCCAAGGTTTGATACATTTCTTCCAGTGTCCCTTTAAGGCTGTAATTCTGGTTAACATGCTAGTTGCTACCATAGCCATAGGGGTAGTTAGAGAGCACTGCTCCCAGATATAAAATGTGCTGAGTGAGGAGACCATTACTTTCAGGGCTTCCTAGTTCTTACTCTTCAGAGTGAATTGGGAGCAGAAATATTTTTTTCCCCCATCTTTTGGCTTTGAATAGTCTATAGCAGTGTTTCTCAAACCCTGTTCTCAGGACACCTAACTGTTCACGGCTTGCATACCACTAAGCTGGTGCACAGGCATATTCAATACTAACCATCACATTTTATAAGATGTGGTACATTAATTTCTGGCGGACACTTTCTACAGGTCCTGGAAAACATGAATGGTTAGTTGTCCTGAGGACAGAGATTGAGAAACACTGGTCTCTAGGTAATGCTCTCTCAAACCCCAAATCTAAAACCCTTTGCTCTCCTTCTATCTCTGTTGTGCAGGGAATCAGTGACAAGTGCTGTTGGTTAAACATTTCCTGTCCGGCATAGCTTCTGGCATGGAAGACCCCAGCAGTCTGCTTTTTGGTATAAAAAGAAGCAAAATGGCAGCTATATGAAACATGGACACCTGAGCATGCACAGCTAGAGGTGCTCCAGGGTAACAATGACACCTTAACAGGGCTTTTCTATCTGCACATTGGGGGGTGTAACATTGTACAGCTATAAAAGTGGCAGGAGGGAAAGGTTAACAGGCAGATTAGATCAGCTAAATGCTTGTCATCTTATAACAAATTCTATGTAACCAAGTAATCTTGCTTTCTATATATGCCACTACTGTATACTATAGCACAGGCATTCTGCTCACACCATATACTAAATGTCCTTTTCTCGTGAATTTTAAGCAAATATCCACAATATAAATATAAATTCAGCTCTGGGAACAATTATACATGTATTGTGATACATTCCTTTCAATCAGATGTGTACTAGACATAGTGACACACACATGAATAAAAAGAATTGTCATAGTAAGGATGTAACATCCATGTTTTTGCCCCCTCTGCTCCTTTCCCCTGTGTTTTAATTAAAGCCGGTTTTTGCTCTCCAGCTATAGAATTATTTATAGCATGGTCTCCATAGAGGACAGGGCTAGAGTTCTAGATCATTTCCAACAACCCTAGAAGTACAGAAACATACCTGATCTTTCTCAAGGCTGAGGATCTGATATCCACTGGTCCTATTGCAGATTACTTTACCATTGTTATCGAAAGACACCAAGCGTAATCTGTGTACACAATAGGCAACAAAATTAGCAAGATGAGAGAGAAGGAGAGAGAGAAAGAGAGACAGAGACTGTTGTTACAGTATATAGGGGGACAGAGGGTCTCATTCAGACCCGGTCGCAAGCGCTAATGCGCTCACAACCGGGTCGATGGTTAGCCCTGCGCACGTGCAGTTACCGCACTGCGCGTGCACAAGCTCCGGAGCGAGAGAGAAACTCTCTCGCTCTGGAGCTCTCTACAAAAGGGGCGGCTGTCGATGTTGATCGACAGCTCGCCCCGTTTTGTAGGTGGGCCGAGGGGGTGGTTTAAAAAACGGAGTAGTTCCCTAAGGAACGCCTTCCGTTTTGTGGGTGGCCGCACTGACATCAGTGATGTCAGTGGGGAGCTTCCTGCTCGAGAGCAGGAAGCTCCCTGGGGCTTGCGGTTGCAGAGACCCAACCTTAGGGTCTCGTCGTAAGCCCCGATGGTCGCGATGGTGGTCACCATTGCGACCATCAACCTGGTCGGTCGATAAGCTGTGCTTAGCTAGCGACCAGGAGGCCGCACTAAAAAAAAAAAAAAAAAAAGGAAGCGGCCGCCCTCATTCAGAGAGCGCGATTGCTTCTTGCGACCGCCTCTGAATGAGGGCCAGAGTCCTGCTGGATGTGGTCTGTTATGAGTGAACAAGCATAAAGTATTGTACTGAAATACAGTAATACAAATAAGAAAAGCACATCAAAAAGCTAGTCCTCATTATTTGCGGTTTTAGCTACATATATATTTTAGAGATTAGAGGCAGGGAACACAATATAATACAGGCTCTAACATAGGCGATGATATAGAACACCAAAGGAATAATGGGAGAGTAAAACAAGCATGTACACCAACTAAAACACTAATTTGCATCATATATTAAATATGTTAAAGTTCACAAACAGGCAACAGTTACTAGTTTGAAACAATTAGAAGACAAAACTAACTATGCAAGTCATGGTAAGGGACAGACTGTCAAAAGTGGAGTACATGGTAAAAGAAATTACAGCAAAGCAAGAAAAATACAGAGTTACCAGTATTCATACCACTTCATGTTGTATTTCTAAAATGACAAAAGTCTATATAAATGTGTCAAGAAACAAAAAGGTGACTCTTGTTACTGCAGCAATTAGATGACAGTTTCTAAAGAAGACTTCAAAATAAATTGTCAAAAATATAATTTGGCTTTAATTACAAATAATGACAGATTTTACCTGTACATTATTGATAGTTTTGATTTTCCCTACAAACTAACATTTTGTGTACCCCTAGCTAATCCTCTTACCACTGAGCATAGTCTATTCGGTAGGAGGATATTCAGGATTCTAGCAATTTGTTGGGTATTAAGAATTACAGCAAGTGCTGAAGTCATTCTACACATCCTATTTGCCGCTCCCTATCACTTACATACTAGCACATATTACAGCAGAAGCAGCACACCTTACCTGAATGCAATGTTCCTCTGCGGCTGCAGATTTGCCGCTCCCTATCACTTACATACTAGCACATATTACAGCAGAAGCAGCACACCTTACCTGAATGCAATGTTCCTCTGCGGCTGCAGATTTGTCGCTCCCTATCCCTTACATACTAGCACATATTACAGCAGAAGCAGCACACCTTACCTGAATGCAATGTTCCTCTGCGGCTGCAGATTTGTCGCTCCCTATCACTTACATACTAGCACATATTACAGTAGAAGCAGCACACTTTACCTGAATGCAATGTTCCTCTGCGGCTGCAGATTTGCCGCTCCCTATCACTTACATACTAGCACATATTACAGTAGAAGCAGCACACCTTACCTGAATGCAATGTTCCTCTGAGGCTGCAGATTTGTCGCTCCCTATCACTTAGATAGTAGCACATATTACAGTAGAAGCAGCACACCTTATCTGAATGCAATGTTCCTCTGCGGCTGCAGATTTGCCGCTCCCTATCACTTACATACTAGCACATATTACAGCAGAAGCAGCACACCTCACCTGAATGCAATGTTCCTCTGAGGCTGCAGATTTGTCGCTCCCTATCACTTACATAGTAGCACATATTACAGTAGAAGCAGCACACCTTACCTGAATGCAATGTTCCTCTGCGGCTGCAGATTTGCCGCTCCCTATCACTTACATACTAGCACATATTACAGCAGAAGCAGCACACCTTACCTGAATGCAATGTTCCTCTGAGGCTGCAGATTTGTCGCTCCCTATCACTTACATAGTAGCACATATTACAGTAGAAGCAGCACACCTTACCTGAATGCAATGTTCCTCTGCGGCTGCAGATTTGCCGCTCCCTATCACTTACATACTAGCACATATTACAGCAGAAGCAGCACACCTTACCTGAATGCAATGTTCCTCTGAGGCTGCAGATTTGTCGCTCCCTATCACTTACATACTAGCACATATTACAGCAGAAGCAGCACACCTTACCTGAATGCAATGTTCCTCTGCGGCTGCAGATTTGCCGCTCCCTATCACTTACATACTAGCACATATTACAGCAGAAGCAGCACACCTTACCTGAATGCAATGTTCCTCTGCGGCTGCAGATTTGTCGCTCCCTATCACTTACATACTAGCACATATTACAGCAGAAGCAGCACACCTTACCTGAATGCAATGTTCCTCTGTGGCTGCAGACTGACAGAGCCGCTGCATGGCTGGTTCAGGGTGTTTCTTTTAAATATGATGTAGCGGTTGGTGTAAGTGACCAACAAGTCAAAACCAAAGTTAAATCCAGTCCATCTCCAACAATACTGTGTAGAGAAGATATGGGTAAGCAAACCATGTGGCTTTGTGGAATCTTAGGAAATATACAGATTGTCTATATATACTTCATTACACATTATGAATTAACATATTCCTACTTTGCCATGTAAATATATGGGGGCATGCAGAATGTCTTTGGTACACTGTGATTCTTGTTTTGATAGGCAACATATCAGAAGTTTAAAAAGGTGAGGGCGTGGTCATTGCTATTACAGGGCAGCATAGGACTGACAGCTCACACTCACATACAGATGTGTCCTGCTACATCTGTGCTACGTACGCGGCAAATCGCGGCACGCTTGGCGCAAGGTGTGTGCCAGCGAGCCGATACGTGCACTGCATTCGCACCCACGACTCCATGCACGGTGTGTTAGCAGTGCTGCAGGTAATCGCATGGCGCGATATGTGCG
The DNA here is from genome assembly GCA_031769625.1 of Taudactylus pleione. Classification (NCBI taxonomy): domain Eukaryota; kingdom Metazoa; phylum Chordata; class Amphibia; order Anura; family Myobatrachidae; genus Taudactylus; species Taudactylus pleione. Next base: position 7,851,365 of record JAUIMM010000104.1, on the reverse strand, counting down.
CATATTTGTAGCACGATCGGTGAGGATGTAAGAGCATCTATATATGCCACTTTCTGAAGGCCTAAAGTACGGTGTATAGCCCTATTAAAGGAGAACTACGGGAATACTACCATTAGCATTAGTCTAAAGCAGGGGTCTTCAACCTTGGCCCACCAGCTGCTCTGGAACTACACATCCCAGCATGTACTGCCACCTTTTTGATATAACAGCATGCTAAAACTATGGCAGTGCATGCTGGGATGTGTAGTTCCACAGCAGCTGGAGGGCAAAGGTTGAAGACCCCTGGTCTAAAGGTTTAATTTGCTACTTCATGCATAACAGCGCAGCCCCACAGATTTATGTTTTTTTTGCAGTAAGTTTTGTAACTTTCTCAGTGGATCTTTTTTTTCCTTTTTGTGTTTCCTCCACTGATCTGAGGTTTCCACTCATGCCTAGGAGAGTGCGACATTATAGTCACACTATACGATGTGTGACCCAGCGACTATGCAATGTAACGATATATCACGCATGCCATATACATTGCGCAATCCAATGTACAACGCTGAGATGTATTGTTATATGCTGCATGTAACAGCACCGCGTCGCTCATTGCATCTTCCCACGTGCTGTGCAACACAGCATATGGGACGATGCGACAAACAACAGTTGTTAAAGATGGATCGGACGTACACACTATATGATGTGTACAAAATATCATTCTGATCCGCATCAGGACAATATATTGTATGATATACCGTTCCAATCCGCATCAGAACAATATATATTGTACAATATAATGTGTACCCCAGCTTAAGTCTAAGCCAGTCAGTCGCCAAGCTCCTTGGCAGTCACGTGATGGCAGAAGAAGGGGCTTGTGATGGGGATTATGCTACGACTGTTCCAAAGCCTTTCTGCTCACTACATCACCACATGACTGGTTGCCATGGTAATCGCAAAGTGTTGTAGCTTGAATAAAATCCCTAAGAAAAGTTTAGAACTCAAGGAGCCGTATTCAATTTGAGCCGAGCCGCGATACTTTTTCGCGGCCCGGACTTTCCGCCTACTTCGCCTGTTTTGCAGGCGGAAAAGTATCATGCGCGTGCACGCTTCACCCTGTATTTAATTTGAAAGTACATCAAAACGGGACACGGCGACACTTGAACAGGTGGACACTACTGTCAAATTTGAGGAAATCAGCCTGACACCACCCAAATGATGCTCTGACATGGGGGTTAACTATGGTACCCCCCGATTTGGCTTGCTGAAGGTATTTGGGTTTTTTAAACGGGCTTAATAGCCGCTATACAGCATTTTTTTTTAATAAGTAGTGCAGAATAGTATTTGGGAGGTTTTTTTTATGAAAATAACTTATCCTAGCAAATTTGGGGTACTTGAAAATGGGGGTCAGCATATTTAAAAGTTGCTAAAGTGAAGTTCAAAAAATTGTGAAAAATTCACCTGCCAAAAGCACCTGCAATCAAAAAAACACTTGGGGCATACTTGGGGACCCCCCCAGAGACAAGTTCGCTAGTTTTTAACTGTCCAACATTTTTTTTTTTGCCCCCTTTTTCAAAGTCATTTTTTGGGGTGTCCTTAAGTGCTTTTTACATTTTTTTGACACAAATTACCTTTGGGGGACTGTCTGAAGGCTGCAAGTGGGTTCCCGCAACGTTGCATCCCAAAACCCCAATTCTGCACTTTTTTCCGCTTCCCATTCATAGGCGAAACTTTTCCGCCTATTACATTGCATTGACTTTCTGCCTAGGCGGAAAGTCTTTCAAACTGAATACGGGGTAAAAGCCAAACAGGCGAAAATGACGTCATCTGCGAAAAATTTCCGTCAAAAACACGTGAAAACTGACTTTTCGCCTCAAACTGAATACGGCCCAAGGTGTCATCAGACAAGAAACCATATTTATGTTAAATCCCTCTAATTATTATTATAATTAACATTTACTTATATAGTAACAGCAAATTCTGTTGAGTGTTACAATGATAAAACAAAGCAGTAATGGAAGACTAGATAATAACAAAGTAGTAAGAGCAGGGCTGTTAAGAGTCAACCTGTGCCCCATTACTGATGAGGAGGCATGGCCTAATCATAGGAGGCATGGCCTCTCCCCCTTAGAAATTAAAAAAAAAAAACTATTTGTAGTGCTGCTTCACTGGGGAGTTGAGCGCTGTGAGCCCCTCAGTCCAGTGCAAATCCAGGGGGTGAGCGATCAGTGTGATCGCTCCTCCCCGCAGGAGAGGAGACTGCTGCTGCTCAGCGGTAGCAGCAGTCTCCCACTGCAGCCCAGCAGCATGTGCTAAGCTACTGACAGGTGAGAGGGAGGGGTGGCGTTGGACCCAGGGCTCCTTCAACAAGCCCGGGCAATTCGTTCCGGCTCCCCCCTCCTCTCGGCACCCCTGAGTACAGCAATAGGTCCCTGCTTACAAGCTTACTATATAAATGAGGTTTGTTTCTTTAAGTATAGTGTAATAGAGGCTTAACAACTTGCACAGCCAGCTTCTTCCATTGAGACTAATCAATATGAGCAGAGAAGCCATACAAGTATATACAACCTGTGTGACCTATTTAAGTCAGGTGTTCTGTGCGCCATCCATTTATCTTCTTTACAAATCAGTATTCTGATAAGTGGCCAATAAATTCAGAAGATTACACTAGACGTCTCATCCCATCCAGTCTGTACATTTTCTACCAGCTGTAAGAAAACTTCTTTCTATATTACAAGCAATGCTGACCTTTGAAAAAATGTAAAAAAAAACTAGTGTTTCTATCATAAGGGCCACTAAATCTAGAACGTTTACAAAACATAACATCACAGAAATTAAACTAAAATGGCACTTTAGCCAGCTGGCTGCAATTCTTTAATCCCTACAAGTATATCTGATGCTGGTGGTCCTTGGTCATGCGACCCGCAGGAGCGCACAGTCGTGGGTACACATTAGATGATGTGCCAGATAAATCGTTCTGATCCACCACAAAACTATATATCGGACGATCCTGTCTTAGTCTGTTCAACATGATATGCAGTCCAGCTGTCATTGACAGCATCAGTTTCCATGGAAGGGACTATAAACTCTTACAGTTCTGGACACGGACGCTCTGTTCCCAGTGGTGAAAGTGAGAGTTATGTATAGCTGAAATTGGGACATTGTCACAAAAAATGCTGTAATATGACAATGGTGCCATCACATGGAATGCAAGGGGGAGCCTGTCAGTAGCGATCAAGTGTACTCTCGATCAAACAGTAGCTAATATGTCAGATACCAGCTATATGAAATAAACAAATTATTTAAAAAAAACAAAACTTTTTTTTAAGTATATCCATGTAAATTAGACTGCTTCTAGTCCCTCTGTCTACATAATATAAGAGACAAACATACCTGGTATCTCTATACTCAGGACAAAGATATACTTTGGAGTAACATTTTACAGGGTTTACGAAGTCATGGAAAAGTCGTTTTTTGCTCAATTTACTTTCTTTAATTTATTTCAATATGTTGTTAAAAGTATTGCTGATCTATACAACAAAAAATAAATAATGAAGGGGCACGAGGCATTGCCAACAGCATCATATGAACGGTCAGGAAGCATGGACTGAGAAGGAAAACCAGCAGCAATTAGACAGGTGCAATTATTTGCATTCAGAGGTCAGAGTGCTTTTACATACACACCAGACTTGGAGCGGTCGCAAGTGCACCGATATAACACTTATGTGAAAAATACATTGCATTGATTTTCTAGGACTGATGAAAGAGGAAAGTGGCACTAGAGAAAACTATCACTTACGCAATTAAAATGACGCTGATTAAAAAAACAAACGTATATATAAGAGCAGAACACAAAAACACATTCTGAAAAATCTCATCGGATCAGAAAACCTCTACAGATTAACTGCATGAACATAATGACATTTTGAAAGGAGTAAAGCAATTGTACATAAATACAGATAATGTGGGTCATTTAATGCTCTTACATCTCCATCTTTAGCAAGTCTTCTGCCACATCGCATACTGTTGCTTTCCAATTCAAGTTTATTGATTTCTTGAGGACTAGGACAGATAACAGGTATATTGCTTTTATTACACATTGAACATGATACAAAGGTCAAGAAACAAAAGCTTTGTCAACAAAAGCTCTGCTGGAAGCCTTATTGTAAGGCTAGACATTGACTTTAGTGTGTCTGTGATTGGTTAATGAGATGTCCTGTCACAGTTTAGCAAAGGAAAACCCACAAAGCATCATTGCCCTGTTCAACCATTTGTATAAGTGGACACTGCTGTATCTTGTTCAACGCAAATTCCCATTAAGCAGATATATTTTAAACTGTACCATTAAAGCAACAACAGAAAAAATAAGAGTTATGGTATGACATACCTTTGTTAACTCTTTTTCTTCGAGGTCCATGGGGTCCACAGCCATTACATTGGGGTATGAATCCCGGTCACCAAACAGTTAACACAAACGAGTTCTCTGCTCCCAGGATGCACTGGGGTTCCTCCTCATATACCCCACCCCCTGCCTCAGGTAGCCAGTTCGTTACCAAGCTCAAGCAGACAGAGACAAACAAAGGGTGAGATAGAAAAGACCCATACTCACGAGTCCAGACTCTCAAGAGAAGAACTACGGAAAAACCTCCCCCAGAACTACAGGTGCGTCTGGGTGGGTGTCCTGTGGACCCCATGGACCTCGAAGAAAAAGAGTTAACAAAGGTATATCATTCCATAACTCTTATTTTCTTCTTCGGGATCCATGGGGTCCACAGCCATTACGTTGGGGATATCCCAAAGCACTAACCCTACGGACGGGGATGCTCCTGGCTCTCGGAAGAGAGGAGAATCCTACGCCCGAAGGAGGCATCCTGAGAGGCAAAGGTGTCAAAGGAATAAAATTTGACAAAGGTATGGATGGAAGACCATGTGGCTGCTTTGCATAATTGCTCAGCAGAAGCACCCCAGCGGGCCGTCCATGATGGACCAACCGCCCTAGTAGAATCTGCTGTCACTGAATCCGGCACCCGCATACCAGCCTGTGTATAAGCCAATGAAATTGCCATGCGAATCCACCTGGCCAGTGTCTGTTTACTGGCTGGCCAGCCACGCTTATGACAACCATAAAGCACAAAAAGTGAATCGGACTTCCTCCATTTGCTCGTGCGTTTAACATAAATTCTCAACGCACGGACCACATCCAGGGAAGCCTCACCTTGTGAGAGACTTGTGCCCTGAAATGCTGGAACTACTATTTCTTTATTAATATGAAATTTAGACACCACTTTCGGAAGGTAACCCTGCCTAGTAGGTAGCACTGCTCTATCTTGATGAAATACCAAGAACGGCTCCCGGAAGGAAAGCGCAGCTAAATCCGACACTCTACGTGCAGATGCCATAGCAAGGAGGAATACCGTCTTTGCTGTTAGCCACTTGATGTCTATTGAATTTAAAGGCTCGAACGGAGGAGCCTGTAAAACCTTCAGAACTAGAGTCAAGTCCCACGGAACAACCGGGGAACGAAGGGAGGCTGAATCCTCAACACCCCCTGAAAAAAGGTCTTTATATCTGGTCTCAGAGCAATTTATGTTGGAACCAGACTGAAAGAGCTGACACCTGTACCCTTAAAGAGGCCAGACGGAGCCCTTTTTCCAGACCGCTTTGAAGAAAATCAAGCACTCTGGATATCAGGAATTTATGTGGATCATACCCTTTCAGTTCACACCACTTAAAGAAAATATGCCAAACCCTATAGTATATACAGGCTGAGGATGGTTTCCGTGCCTTCAACATCGTGCATATAACAGACTCGGAAAACCAATTCTTCCTCAAGACAGAGGCCTTAAGAGCCATGCCGTCAGCGATAGCCGATGAAGATCCGGGTACCAGCAGGTACCCTGTAGCAACAGATCCAGTCTCAATGGCAGAGGCCATGGAGTGTCTATGGAGAGAGACCGTAGATCTGTGAACCAGTGCCGTCTCGGCCATGCCAGAGCTATTACTATGACAGTGCTGCCCTCTTGTTTGATCTTTCTGACAACTCTGGGCAGAAGAGCAAACGGGGGAAACAGATATACCAGCTTGTAATGCCACTTTACTGTCAGTGCGTCAACAAACTCGGCTCTCGGATCTCTTGTCCAGGATCCGTACCTGGGAACCTTGTTGTTCCTTCTTGATGCCATCAGATCTATTTCTGGTAGACCCCACCTGTCCACAAGGTTCCGAAAAACCTGTGGATGTAGGGCCCATTCTCCTGCATTTATCTCTTGCCGACTGAGAAAATCGGCCTCCCAATTCAGGATTCCTGGAATGAACACGGCAGATATCGTGGGCAGATGAATTCTCTGCCCATACCAGGATCTTTGATACCTCTGCCAAGGCAGCCCAGCTCCTTGTGCCCCCTTGATGATTTAGGTAGGCGACCGCGGTGCAATTGCCCGACTGTATCTGCACCGACGTGCCCTTTAAGACTTCCTGAGCCTGTACTAAAGCTTTGAATATAGCTCTTAGTTCCAGGATGTTTATCGGTAGCCGGCTTTCCGCCACTGACCACTTTCCTTGGAAAGTGTGTGACCCCGTCATCGCCCCCGAACCTTGAAGACTGGCGTTGGTTTTGACTAATGTCCAATCCGGCACCCAAAAGGGGCGACCCTGAGATGCTTTGTCTGCAACCACCAGGTCAGGGACAACCGTACCTCTGGAGAGACGCAGCAGCTGAGACCTGATCATGCGATGATCCTTGTTCCAGCGAGACAGAACTAATTGCTGCAGTGGTCTGGAGTGGAACTGAGCGTATTCCACCATCCTGAAGGTGGCCACCATCGACCCCAGGACCTGCATGGCTACTAGAACGGATATATGCCTGTTGCGAAGCAACCTGCGTATTCGTGATTGTGGGGCAAGAATCTTCTCCTCCGGCAGATATATTTTCTGCACCACAGAGTCCAATCTCGCTCCCAAATGACATCTGTTGTACCAGACAGGGTGACGACTTTTGCCAGTTTATGATCCAGCCGTGACTGTACAGACATGATACTGTCAGCCTCAAATGATCCTGTACCTGCTGTGGGGACTGCCACAGCAACAGGAGGTCGTCCAAGTAAGGCAAAATCCTGACGCCTTGGCATCTGAGGCATGCCATCATCACCGCCATCACCTTGGTGAATAACCGAGGGGCTGTGGACAGGCTAAACGGCAGGGCCTGGAACTGAAAATATTCCTCCCCTACCGCAAAATGAAGAAATTTTTGATGAGCCTGTGTGATTGGGATGTGAAGGTAGGCATCCTGTATATCTAGGGATACCATATAGTCCCCCTGTTCCATTGCCAACACAATCAATCGCAATGTTTCCTGAACCCGGGGTATCGAACAAATTTGTTGAGCTCTCTCGGAATCAGAATAGGCCGGTATGACCCGTTCGGTTTCTGAACCAAGAACAGATTGGAGTAAAACCCCTCTCGGAACTGATTCTTTGGCACCGGAATCACTACTTCTGATGCTAGCAAGGCAAGAACAGCCTTCTGAAGGGCCAAAGCTCTTTCTGAACCCACCTGCGGGTTTACACAAAAGAACCTTTGCGGAGGAGTCCTCCAAAACGTCAGGGCGTACCCTCGGGAAACAACTCCTCGAACCCAGGCATCCTCCGTCGTGAGGTGCCAGGGCTCTGAGAACCGAAGTAGTCGACCCCCCACCCTGGGATCCCCAGGGGGAGGCCCGTCCCATCAGGCCACAGGTTTATCCTGGACCCTAGATCCTGGACGTTTGTTCTGCCAGGGCTTCCTGGGTCCTGCCTTTTTTGGTGGAAATCTCGCTGAAGCCAGACCTTTGGCCTTGCCCTGCGGCCGAAAACCCCCGAAAAGATGACCTCCTCAATTTAGACGAGGTTGCTGATGGCAAACCTGCCGTCTTTGAGGCTGCCAGAGAGGATACAATTTTGTCCAATTCTGGACCAAAGAGAACACCTCCTGTAAATGGAAGGAATTCTAGGGCCTTTTTGGACCCGGCATCTGCCTTCCAATGCTTCAACCAGAGGATCCTATGTGCCACCACGGACTGCTGAAACCTTAAGAGGAAAGGATCCCTGCATCCAAGGCGGCATCTCCCAAATAAGAGGCCCCTTCTCTAACAAAGGAGCTCATATCCAGTTGCTCCTTAAAGGCATCTGGTAAAGACTCCGTTAGAGCTCTTGTAACCCAGGCAGTGGCCATAGCTGGGCAGGTGGCCGTTCCTGCCACCAAAAAAATTGATTTGAGACAAGTCTCCAGTCTCCTATCCGTGGTTTCCTTCAGTGAAACTGCTGGGATGAGCAGAGTGGTACGTTTAATCGGCCGTGCCACATGTACATCAACAGACTGTGGATTCTCCCACTTGGCACAGTCCTCTGCTGGAAAAGGATATAGAAGCGCCATTCTTTTAGAAGAATGGCTTATCTTATCCGGACGGACCCAGGCTTCCTCCATAAGTTCTGATAAATGTTCAGACTTTGGGAATTCTGCCTTAACCACTTTCTGGCGCTTAAACAGGGGGGCTTTCCTAGGCGGAAGATCCCCTTCCTCCATATTTAACACCGATTTTACAGCCCTTATCACAAAGGGGACATCGGCTACTGGGAAATGATCATCACCCTCCTCGGAGCTAGACTCCTGTGAAGAGTCCTGTGCCTGTTCCTCCTCCTTGGAGGCACTGGAGTACTCACCCATATGAGGCGATACATGGCGCCTAGATTTAGGATGCTTTGGCTTGACAGCCTGAGGCTGAAAAACCCCCGAGGATGATGCCATAACCTTACCAGCACCAGGGTCCATCCAAGGCGGCCACATCATGGGCATAGGATGCATCTGCTGAGGCAAACCCCAAACCGGTGATACCGGGGCAGCCAGCCGTTCCGCCACCTGAGCCATAACCTGAGAAAATGATGCCCAAGGAGGCTCAGGGCCTGAAACAGGCAAACTTAGTTGGTGTGGTGGCTGTCTGAAACAGTTCCCACAAAGCCCATTTTGTAGAAAGTCCTGTGGGGACAAACCTGCCTTGCAGGCTACACAGGATATCAGCAACGGGGCTCCCGCCATCTGACCCTCAGACTCCTTAGACATAACACTGGTTCTGAGTGTCTATGTGCTACTTTCTACTCTCAACCCACACACCTGTAGCAAGGGAAGGGGAGAGACAGTGACAGTATACAGGAATTACAGTTCTTTTACAGAAGAAACAGTATCCATAAACAACAATCACATGTCATGCATAAATACTCCGCGAGCCATATGCATATAAGCTCTCACTACCACAATCAGCCTAAGCTTAGGTAGGATAGAGCCCTGTAAACACCTAAACCAGCAGTAGGCAAGGTATACAGGGAGACTGACCAGCGTCCTGTAGGAGCAGTGTTCAGAAAGCAACTGACATACACTCTGGCTGCCCTATATGGAGGCTGGGAGGAGCAATCCACAATCACTGCGCCAGAGGACTGAACTAGCGTGTGGATTGGGGGCGGGGCCGCCGGGGAAGCGTACCTCCCCTATGCTGCTTGGACCTGCCCGGTAAACTGACCTGGCCACCGCCACCAGCCCAGGCTGGTCAGGAACATCATTATCCCGGCGGTCTAGGCTAGGAGACAAGCCGTATGCCTCCTGACTGCAGCGCGCCTCCGGCCAGTCTCACCGCCGGAGGCCGGACCACCACGTGGTCCCAGCGTCAGCGGCCGCCGCAACCAACGGCTTACCTGCCATCCCCTTGATCAGGTTGCGGTCCAGGCCCTGAGAGCCCCTGCCGAATCCCCTGCCATGGACCTGCCAAGGCTAGCGGTGCTGGAGGAGGTAGTTGCAGCGCGTGGCCGGTGCGCCTCCAATCAGGCACGAGGCTGCTTCCAGGACAGCTCAGACCATCCGCTGAGATAGAGAGTTAAACTCCCTTTTTTTTTTTTTGTTACTCGTCTGCAGGACTGCTCCAGCAGTCCCACTGTCTATGTGGTGAACACACCAAACAGGAAGAACTGGCTACATGAGGCAGGGGGTGGGGTATATGAGGAGGAACCCCGATGCATCCTGGGAGCAGAGAACTCGTTTGCGTTAACTGTTTGGTGACCGGGATTCATACCCCAACGTAATGGCTGTGGACCCCATGGACCCCGAAGAAGAAATAAACAAATCATTATGGCAGACTAGGAGGAGAATCTCGATAAGAACTTTATTTGTTGGTTTATTTCATCAGGTTGCTATTAAAGAATGATATTTCTGCAGAGTTTGAACAGTGTCATGTGACTACTATGGCAAACAATGTATCTTTGGAGTGAGCAGAAGTGCTTTGGAATGACCCTCTGAGCTCAATCTGCTGTGTGCACTGTAATATCCCCCCAGTCTCTCCTCTGCCATCAGGTCACATGATGACAGAGCTGTGTGTGTGAGACTGGCAGCCATACTTGTGTACCCACCCCACAGAGACATTTAAAAATAAAGGCAATAATGGTTTGTAGGAGGATAGCTAAGAAAAATGACTGCCAAATGAATGCTTACAAGGGGTTGCAGTCATGAAGCCAACGGTCGAAATGCCGACCGCCGGCTTCCTGACTCTGCAATCCCGACAGGGGAATAATGATAGGTGTCGAAATCCCGACGCCTATCATGATCCCTACGCCGGGAGCCCAACGCCCGGTATACCGATTGAAGGTAAGCTGGGCAGCGGGCGCGGACAGCCCGCGCTTAGGTCCGGCGGTCATTCATACCGATCCCCTTACAAGGTACTTAACTTGCTATTGAAGCAAAAAAAAAAAAAATCTATGTGGAATTGGTACTCAAAACTGGTGCAGAGCCATAAAAATTGGGAGCAGATAAAGACAGTGTGGGAAGTTCCAAATAGAACCTCATTCTGGAGAGTGAATGTGTCTTTTGCTTTTGAGTAAAATGACAGCCTATGTGGGTCAGCCCCCAGATCAGTGTCTGTCTGGTCTGCACCATAATTTTTTATTTTTACCTGTGATATCACAAGGAGGTTTAAAGAAAATACATATACAAAGAATAATCTGAATTAAAATAATAATTATTAAACTTCCAGACTTCTCCAACTAGTGACATATTGGAATGCAGGTCCCACTAACTCTGCCTAGAACCGTTCCCTAAAACAATTCACTTACAATCTGCAAAACATATATGAAGTCATAGCAGTTAGTGATTGAAAGCAACTTAAGAGCTTGTACAGGCTGTTCTAAAAATTAAAACATTTTTTTTTTACAAATGCTGAATATTTTAGTATACAGTACTGGTGTAAATTAGTTTAAATGAAATGGAGTATTTCTAGGATAATTTAAAATTTAGAAATAATTAACTAATTAGGAAAAATAAAAGCAGCTCAATAGTCGCTTGTGGAGGGGGTAGTAGATAAGTGAAGACAAAAGTTCCTTAGGATAAAGCTGGCCACACACTAGACCAACTTTCATCCTACTATCCAACTAGTTGATTGGTTGGAATGAAAATCTGGTAAGGAATGGGAGTAACTGATGATCAGCAATTTGCTCCTAAATGCCAGAAAACAGATGAAAATGGTCGTTCAGACAAGTTTGTTAAATGTTTGATCTAATCAATTTGCTCAAACAACAGTTTTTGCCCATTTTCTGGTGTTTAGGGAGCAAATTGCTGATTGTCATTTGCTTTCATACCTTACCAAATTTTCATTCCAACCAATCAACTAGTTGGCTGGTTGGATGTTAGTTGGTCTAGTGTGTGGCCCAGCTTAAGTCTGATAAAATCCTGTTTGATTACACAAGTGTAACACGGGCTGATGCTTCTAAAACATGCATACATTACTAAAGTCTTATGCTGCATACACACGTAAAGATTTTCTGTCCAACCATCCAACTACTTGATTGGTTGGAATGAAAATCTGGTAACATATGAGAGTAACTGATGATCAGCAATTTGCTCCTAAATGCCAGAAAACAGATGAAAATGGTCGTCAGACAAGTTTGTTAAATGTTTGAGCTAAACAATTTGTTCAAACAACAGTTTTTGTCCATTTTCTGGCGTTTAGGGAGCAAATTGCTGATTGTCATTTGCTTTCATACCTTACCAGATTTTCATTCCAACCAATCAACTAGTTGGATGGTTGGACAGAAAACCTTTACGTGTGTGCCCAGCTTTATTGTTTAGAATAGAACCTAAGATGCATATTTCTCAACACTGGTATCGCTGGCGGGAAAATTACATTTGCCATGGGGAAGCCTATTTAACAAGTATCACTGCAGTGCCTGTACAGATATCGCCATCTAAGAATGGGAGTATAGAGAAACACGAGAAGGATGGCTCAGAGGGGATTAATAAGGAAAGGCAGAAACGGAGATGCAAATCTTTTAGGAGAGTGATAACAATTAAAGATTATTGAAAACGTGCTTTATGCAATTAATAAAGCAATTTTCTTATTGTTCAATAGTTTTAAATATATTTTTTTGCATTTTTTTATAGTTTACTGTCTCTTTTTTCATTAGTGGAACTGAAAACCCAAATTTGCTCACCCACGAAGGTGAATTTGCAGAGACTGGCCAGGCTAAGATATACCTTAGAGCAGGGGTTCCCAACCACGGTCCTCAATGCACACTAACAGTCCAGGTTTTAGGGATAGCCATACTTGAGCACAAGTGACTTAATTAGTGTCCCAGTTTATTATTTGATTTATCCATCTGTGCACAATCATGGATATCACTAAAACCAAGACTGTTAAGTGTTCCTTGAGGACCGAGGTTGGGAATCACTGCCTTATAGCTATAGGCCATTATTTTTAGGAAGCCAAGAAGCACTTTGATGTCCCAGTGACTACAAAGGAGTCTCTAATAAGTCTCTGTAGGACAGTCAATCAAGAACATGGAGGAGTGCTCTTCACAAGAGGGTAAAAGTTGTAGAGGAGCTGCCTGCTGCAGCTGGTCAGACAGAGAGCTAGAGAAAACAGGGAAGGTGACCCAGTATTCTGTATTATGTATTTATTTTTCTCCTCTGATTTGTATAATTTGGAATATGCAGACCATTTGTATTGCCTTAATGAGTTACAGAATGCTCACATTTTGAATTTATCCTGACTGAGGTATGTACATTGGTGTTTCAAAGCTGTAGCCACTTAGGTATTTGACCTTACACTCAGTCTAGTAGGGGGTTATAATATTTCACTGCTATATTTGCAATTAAGCATCTATATTTGTGATTGGACAGAACATTTTTTTTTCAAACCAATTTTTCTTTATTGAAGCATAAGCACTGAATATAACAAAGTTGAAATGGACAATACATCAAAAATATTACATAAAGAACATAAGAAACAACAGCATCATATATAAAAAAATGACAACACTATAATAACAATATTCACATATTGATAAATAAGAGAAAAAAAAATAATAAAAATAATTATTAGACTCGGACCTACATATCACTATGGGCCTCATTTATCAACGAGTTTCATCATTCACAGCGAGTGATAAAACTCGTGTATGATAAATGCTGCTCTAGCCAATCGGCTCCCAACTCATCTGTTTGAAAAATGACAGTTGGGAGCCGATTGGCTGGAGCACCATTTATTATATGCAACGCGTTTTATCACTCGTTGATAAAGAGGCCCCTATATATCAAATTCACTCCCTATATCATTAAATCTTGGCTAACATCTGACTCAGCAAATACCCTATATGTAAGGTCTATTTTTTTTTTAGAGATTTGTTTGGATGCATAGACCTCAGACTCAGTAGCCATCTGGCTGCTGAACGTCACAAAATCAACAGGAAGTAACCATAAATTAGACTGGGGCCAATTAAATGGAAGCAAAGTGTCAGAAATCAATGTTTGGTCATCCAGGGAAGATTTGTGTTATATAGAATGGGAACAAAAGAAATGAGATTCAAGCAAGCTTTATCCTTCTTTTAGTCATCTGACATCATTGTCAGGGCAGCTTCGGATCTATGCCAAGCAGCTTTTTGTAGATTATCTATCAAATTTCACAGCCAGTGAGGAAACGCCATGTCCCAGAACACTAGCGATGATAACATTACTCACAGGTGAACTAGGACGACACTGGCAATTTCTAGAACACTGCACAGAAGATTGTCCCGCGGGACTGCGCTGAACACGTCTCTACTATCTGAACTGTGGACCTTTGTGAGGCTGACAAGACATAGCAGACCAGATAGTGAGATAGAGCTGGCAGCCAGACACAAGTCGAATCTAATTCAGTAACATTGCTATGGTATTTAACAATGCTGGGATTTTCTAGGTCTCTATTATTCACGGGAACACAAATCTACATAAATCCAACATAATACCCTACCAAAAAAAAAAAATATTTTTAATTCCCATTTGACTGCACAATGACAATTAACAGCCTCTGTAAAGTAGTAATTTGTCTTTTAAAACAAAAACTTAAGTCTTCAGATAATAATCCAGATGGCACTGTGGGGATACTGTCGACAATAAAAAAAAAAAAAAAAAAAGTTGATATTCAGAAAAACCCACACTAGAAGGTCGACACATTTTGAATGTTGACAGTAAAAAGGTCACCATCATTCTGTAGACATGTATTTAGGTCGACAGTGTTAAATGGTCGACACAGTGAAAATGTTTACATTTAACATTACGTCGAAACATTTTTTATGATTCTTAGGCCGACATTCTAGTGGCAACCTAAACACATGTCTACAGAATGATGGCCGACCTAACGGTCATGTTTTACTGTTGACATTCAGCACCAGTCGACATTTTGAATGTCAATTTTTTTTTCTGTCGCCCCATTATACCACACCTTACTGTGGGGGAAAATGCATCAAACATTCTAGAGCATGGAAAAGTGGACACACAGTCCATAGCAACCAATCAGTTTCTAGTTATCATTTATCACTTACATTTTATACAAATGATAGGTAGAAGCTGGTTAGTTGCTATAGGCAACTTCTCTACTCTTTAGAAGGTTTCATATACCTCCCCTTATGTTGTTATCTATATTTCACATTGTATACTGTATGTGGGACAAAAGAATATACAGATGTGTCCATATACGCTTGTCCACAAACGCGCCAAACAGCCCCAAATTAGTGCGCAAGAGACTTTACTACTTAGCAGCGGCAAAACACTAATCCCTAAGTAACTAAGAAAATATAAGCGAACGAAGACACAAAATTGAGGAAAACGTAGCACAATGAAGGAAAAAGTAGTAAAGTTAAGGAAATAGTAAAGAATCCAGGTTAAACTGGTAAAAGACAGGGCTGACAAGTGACCCTTGCCCACCATGCAACGTTCTGCTTCATCTGCCGCTTTAGACCAAATCCTTTGCAACACCCCCACCCCACTAATATGAATACCTAGTAAACTTTTTGTGAACTAAAATCAAAAATTGATGAAAAAGTAGCAGTTCAGGAAAACGTATACTACAGCTCGGGAATCGCACCAGGCACCTCGTGGGTATAGGGGCATGAGGACACAGCTGTAGACAAAATTAGTTTAGAAATATAAATTGGATATGGTTTCAGCTACAACAACAAACTTCTACCACTGATAGGAGGCAAATCTATTAACTATGACAGCAACTAGATTTTTATAATCTGCCTCAATGACATAA
This sequence comes from Taudactylus pleione, assembly GCA_031769625.1. Taxonomy (NCBI): domain Eukaryota; kingdom Metazoa; phylum Chordata; class Amphibia; order Anura; family Myobatrachidae; genus Taudactylus; species Taudactylus pleione. The sequence continues at coordinate 7,835,809 of JAUIMM010000104.1, read as the reverse complement.
TTTCTCCAGGATCTGGTATGGCTGTACAGAGGGAAGGCTAATTAAATTGTGTGATGTACTCACCCAGTGTCATTATCCTGCTCAGCACGGAGCATAGTGAACCACTGCTGTTTGTAAACGGAGGACAACCAATCTGAAACACACACCAAACAACAAGGTTTATTTTACCGGTATCAGACGCTAATAGCTGCAACGTAACTACATTCACACTTAGCAAACCTTCATGTTCTGTATCACAAAGTAGCTAGCCACCATTGCACACAACCAAATTTAAACTGTAAAAAAAGGTTTTCACCCAATGTGTACACCAGACTTCTATATCTTTCAGAATAATAAAAATACATTACACTAGGTTGTCCTGTCAGTCATATATTACCACTAATCCAATAAATAGCAGCTCTAGAACTACAAGTCCAAACATGTGAAGACCCCTGTGTTCACATCAGTTAGCTAGTTACAAGTTAGGAGTTTGCTCACTGCCTTCTTTGCAGGTCTACTGACATTTGACATTCTAGGTCTCACAGGTTACATGTAAGTTAAATATAATTTTTTTTTTTTAGTCATGATGCAAATAAAATATGTCTCATCTTCAATTTTTAAAGTGATTTATTTTGCTCAGTCTCTTTTGGAAAGCATGGATCTGTGCCTAACCATCAACAGGGGTCTTCTGTGTAAAAAAAAAAAAAAAGTCAAGGTTTAAGTTTGCAGCTTGTACAGGGAAGGAGACTATCCAGTTGGTCTCAAAAGTGCCAGATATAGAAAAAAGTGTCTTCATGGCACAGATATACAGGAAAAAGGTAAAGAAGAATATAGCGTGTAACAAAATAATATTCCCATTTTAACAATTAATCACCTTATAAATCAGTAATTCAACGACAAAAAAAGGTATTTTCTTAGCATTTGTTGCTTATTTAACACTATGATCACCAGTAAATAATTTAGAAACAATAATTGGTGATCAGAGCAACCACCTGTTATCAACACAAAAGCTCTAATCCCAGAGGAATGCAGCCGGAAGGAGGAGGAATCAGTGAGCGAAATCCTGCATTTGCACTGTGCAGCAGTGGAGCCTGGACAGCAGTCTTACCAGCCAGGAAGAGATATAACTGAGAATTTGTATTAAGGATTTTGTCGGGAGAAAATTATTTATTAATACAACACATGATTTAACATGCAGATTTATACATGGTATTTTTTTTTTGTTATATGGATAAAAATTGATTTTAAGGAGATAAATGATCCTTTTCTATAGAGTGGTGAAAATAAGGAACTAATACTGAGAGAAGCCACTTTTATTTATAGTAAAATTATCACCTATAAGGGGAGTAGTATATTTATTAAATTATACATATTTTTATTGATTTATCTTTTACTAGCTGATCTTCACAATGGAGTTTATTTTCTATATCTACTCACAGTCTCTGTAGTAAAGCTCTTGGTAATCAGTGAAATATTGCATGATTGAATACCAGGTATGCAGTCGTAGGTATGAAAATAGGGGCTTTCCCCTTTAAATTCTTGACTTTTTTTCTAAAGCCACACCAAAGAAGCCCTCTGTACCATACTATAAGGACATGAACTAGACTGTGCATGTAAGAAACTTAGTGCAACAGCTGAAAGAAAATAATCCAGATGTGATTTGCCCAGATCTGGCCCAATACAGCCCATCTGTGCATAAATAACAAATGATAAGTCTCTGGTACTGGAAAAACAAAATGAAGTGACCACAGTACTGAGGCAGATTATACAGTAGGGGCTATAGCATAATATATTAACAGCTGTTAACGACTGGTCCCCTGCAATGTCTGTACAATAATTACACAACAAGCTACATGACTGTACAGCAGCCCAGAAAACATCATTATTTTATAGAACACTATATAGCTATTTACCCAGGCGACAATGACTGGTTTTAATTATAAAGTTGTTTATTTATAACTACTGTTATTCCATTAAGGCTTACTTTACCATTTTCAATAGTAAACATTTTTCAGGATTTCTATTAATGAGTGTTTTAGTTGAGTGCTATTTTTTACGATATGCTCGAAGGTTCCATCTGGAGTTTTAATGAAGTACAATAGTCAATACGGAGGATGCGCTTCTGTATAGTTTGCTTATTTATTATTGTAAAAGGTCTGTTTAAGATGTGACCATCTGGCAAGCACAGCACTGTGGATGGAAACACAAAGCCTATTACTATAGATCTCACAGATCAGAAAAGCAGGCACCCATTTACTTGAAATACCATCTATTATTAATCCAAATTCATTGTACACCAATTCCACACAAATAGAGTCTCATAACTGAGGAGCAGGGGCATATTAAGAGAGGAGGGGGCCTGTGTTCACTCAGCGTCCAGAGCCCCCTCCTGTCTCTCCGCAGCGCACTAACAGATTCAGTAGAGCCCGGGCACTAGTCTGTGCCTGGAGTCTACTGCGCATGCGCAGGACACCGAAATACCATTTTCCCGGCGATTTCCCTGCTGCACATGTGCAAAAATGGATTTGCATTGGCTGAAGCCCCTAGAAGGAAGGTAGGGCTGCCCGAAAGGCAGAAGTGCGGCTTCCCACTGAAAGCATGCGCTCTTCTAATTGCAGCCTGGGCTGGGGAGAAATCTCTCCCCCTGGGGCTGCCTGTCCTTTGTGTGACAGGTAAGTAGTGCTTCCAATGGGAAGCCACTGCAGGTCACAGAGTGTAGCCAGTGCAGTCACGGACAGAAACTGTCTCACGGAGGTGGCGGATTGTACTGGAGGTGGCTGCAGCCACTACAGTAAAATCAGTCATTGGTTACTACAGTATTCCATTATTTAGTAGGTTATGTAATATCACACCAAGCAAATACATATGCCTGTTTGTGGATCATATTGTACGTGTTTTGCACCAACCTTGCTCCAGAAGTGAGCATATGGAAGTAGCGCTAATACAGTTGTACGCATTTTGATTGCATCTACACTTCGTTCTCACACAGGCAAAGTTCAGCGAGGGTGTGACAATACATTGCATCTTCTGCAACTAGTATAGTTACATGTGCACAATGAAGAGGACTAGTAGCACACGTATTGGCAGTAGCATCGCACATACAGTATGTGCCAATGTCAGTGCACGCAGTTTTGGAAGAACGTACAACAGATTTCCATCCAACTCTGTGTCAGGCCCAGAAACTTTCACTCTAAAGTGCTTTGATGATTTACCAGATAAAAGATGAATTACTGGCTCCATAGTGATAAAATAGACTATTCTGCGTTAAAGTAGACTTGGTTTATAAAGAATAGAAAAGTTATAACAATGTACACATGCAAGCTAAAGGTCCCACTCACGTATTCGCTCCCAGGTCTTTAGCGTGTAGGTCACTCTTTGCTGGCAAAATTACACTTTTTGACTTCACACAAATTTTAAGCTGCAGATTCAAATCTGCATTAGGCCCAGAATCCTTTACTCTAAGTGTTGAACAAATATCAAACTACTTTATTCTGTCCTGCATGGTCAGATTTAAGACACTTTGGCATTGAACTGTAACGTTATATTTGTGTGGGGTCAGTCAAGACAAGTAGCATAAAGAAAATGTGCTTTTAGCAGTGTCGAAGCTGGATAATTGGCTGAGACAAGATCAGCTTAAAATTAGATCAAAACGACGCCATTTTGCGAATGGCCGTCCAGCGCCATTTTAAGTTACAACTCATGAGCTAAGTACAGATGGCAATATTTTTGGTAATCCTTTTAGAAGCCATGACAAGCACATTCTGGGGACAACCTTGCATAGAAAAATACCAACACAACTAGAAAAACAGCTTCCTGAGAAAAGTAATTAGAAAAGACAATACACCAGGAACTGTGGGTGTTTTTGCATGTAAAGGGAGAGACCCCACATGTGGGCAGGTGTAGCTGTGGCAATTGTAATATGGCCCAGACACTTGAATTTGACTGAATGAACAATGGTAAGAAATCTGCTTGAAAAGAACTGACACAGGTATCCTAATTAGGCAAAAGAAAACTTTTAAACTCACTGTCAGACAGGATGGCACCAGCAATGGGCGGGGGATTTCCACCCTGTTTGAGAGTGAAGCTCACTGCCCATAACACATTGCATTGCAGTTTAAAAATGTTAGTAAGGGATGATATATATATGTGTATATGTGTATATATATATATATATATATATATATATATATTTATTAAATCCATCATAAATAGACTCACATGCATAAACACCGCACATTACGCACAGTTACGCTGTTAACATGACGCACATTAGCAAATGCATGATATCCTGCATGTGAACGCTGTTTATTAGCTTCATGGGTACGCTTCTGCCACAAGTTAACTAGCGTCTTTTCCCAAACCCATAATACTTACACACTGCACACTCACATAAAAGGTTCCATAGCTACAAAGTGTAATATTCAGGGTTTATTCATTTATTGCTAATGTTATGAAATAAAAGATTATTTGGTATCTCAGGTTTAGTACATGATAAGCAAACAGTGTACTGATCGACTCTCTCTCTCAACAGCTTTCCGGTATCATCGGTGAGAAGATCGCAACCTGCATTCTCAACTTATGAACAGTAGAGAGTTAAATAACACTAAAATGTACTTTGTAAAATTAACAGCTTAGATCTGCATCCAGGGGGAATAGAGGAGACAATAGGCTGTCGGAAGCTGACCTGTGTCCATTTGAATCAACCTGTTAAATATCCTGTAACAGATGCACCCGCACTGGGAACCAATGAAACCATGCCAAACTTTTCTATTGTATAGTCTACTTCTGTAAGGGTGTATATATATATATATGTGTGTTTTGACCCCAATCTGGAGTCTTCATGCTGATGCTGTTGATGGAGGTTTCTTATGGATGCCGGTAACTGGTCCCATTGCGCGTGCGTATGTATAATTGTACCTTGGGTCTGTATAATTTCTTTGCGCTAAATTGTCTTTAGATCACAGCATGTAACCTACTGTTTTTATGTTGAATAATATACTTTGTGCTTCGGAAACACATTTTCAAGGTCTGAAGGCTTCTATTTTACTGTATGACTGCGTACGCAAATAGCGTAAATTTTAGAAGGTATAGGCAGGTTTCAGAAAGTATAGGCAGGAGCGTATAGAGGTTTAAATTCAGTATCCTTATGCTGGGCATACACTGCCAGATAAAATGTCTGTCAGACCGACAGACATTTTATCTGGCTGCCTGCCAGCCGCAGATGTCGCCGGCATACACTGTGAGAGAAATCTCACAGTGTATAGCCCGACATCCGCGCTCCGCCCCCGGGGGAGGAGACATTTCCCTGTTCCTTCCGTAGGAAGGAACACAGGAAATGTCTGTCTGTCGGCCGCGCTGGGCATACACTGCCCGATGCGGCCGACAGTTTCCCGGGTAAATATCGCATCGGACGGGCATGCTGGACAATCCAGCATGCCCGACCGAGCAATATTTAACCCTCGGTCGCCCGCATACACGCTGCAATTATCGCGGCGGTCCGCCGATATCGGGCGGATCGTCACGATAATTGCAGAGTGTATGGCCAGCATTAGCAGAGATTGGTAACAGAACTTTGAAGAGAGGAGACGATCCTAGAGGTCAGAACAGAATTGTCTCCTCTCTTCAAAGAATAATAGTAAAGCGCCACCCCTAACATACACATGATCTGCTAGAGTTACCTAACAACTGTTTGCAGGGACTGAGGGGCAGGTTCCTGATTGTGTGCAAAAAGACCCAAAACTGTGTACATGTCCATATCTAGTCGCACCAAGTTATGATGACTCCCATTCCAACCAATCAAGAATACTGATCAGTATTCTTGACTGGTTGGAATGGCTAAAATATTGTCTACAGCAGTGGTGTCAAACTCAGGCCATCCAGCTGCAGTGGAACTACACATCCCAGCATGCACTGCCACAGTTTTGTTTTTAGAGCATGCTAAAACTGTGGCAGGGAATGCTGGGATATGTCCCACAGCAGCTGGATTGCCACGAGCTTGACACCCCTGGTCTACAGCTACAGCATGCACATGACTTCCTATTAAACAGAGATTTGCAAATGTAATAATGTATCAGTATTGACAAAGAAAATAAATAAAATATGTTGATTATTCCCCTGAGAGCCAGATTAAGCACCTTTATATGAAGTTTCTCTGTGCTAATGTATGCAATGCACAGGCTTGTGACTGCAATAGTCACACATTAATTGCACTCTGGAAGCAAGAGGAGGAAGCTCTTAAGCTTTCCACCATAACTGCACACGGCCCTCGCTATTACAGCTGTGTCACTTAAGTGGGGACAGAGGGTCTCATTCAGACCCGCTCGAAAGCGGGTCAATGTTGAGGCCCTGCGCAAGCCCAGCGGCCGCACTGCGCGTGCACAAGCCCCGAAGCGAGAGAGAAATTCTCTCGCTCTGGGGCTCACTACAAAAGGGGCGGCTGACGATGGTGATCGACAGCTCGCACCGTTTTGTAGGCGGGGCCGGGGGGTGGCTGGCCAAACAGAGGCGTTCCCGACGGAACGCATGTCTTTTGGGGGCGGCCCCACTCATTTCACTCATGTCGTCAGTGGTGAGCTTCCGGCTCTAATAGAGCCGAAAGCTCACTGGGGCTTGCGGAAGACGAGACCCTACCACAAGGGTCTTGTCGCAATCCTCGATGGTCGCGATGGTCTTGACCATCGCGACCATCAACCTGGCCGCTCGCTAAAGCTGTGGGTGGTCACCCACAGCCTAGCAAGCGGCCAGGAGGCCGGGTCAGAAAATAGATGCGGCCGACCTCATTCAGAGCATTTTGCGAGCGCCTCTGAATGAGCTCCAGAGTGTGTCTCTGGCTACCAGACAAGGGGTCCTCAGTACCTTCAATTTCTTCACACAGTCATTTTTGTACTAGTTCATAGCGAAACCACTTTTAAATCACTGGTTATTTTGTCATGCCCTCTGCTGTAACACAAACACATTACTATTTGGTCTTACATGAAGGTACTATAGCATCACGTTCAGTAATTCTAGCTGATGCCAAGTCACTGATGATGTATTGCATACGCAGGTGCTTGAAAACTGGCACAAACGGGCTGCCCTGCTCAGTTTCTAGGAAGGTGATGCCACTCTCTTCAAACTCTGAAAGACATATAGAGAATACAGAGGTTAGTCACCATCAGATTACGTAGGATAATGTTGTACATCATATAGACAGAGTGAACTCCGGCCATGGTTCTTTTGAAACCAGTGTTATGCATTTGTAGAACAGCCCCCTATGGCGACATTAAAGAACTCATTTTGGAATGTTACATTACAAGTTGCCACAAAGTTATTTCATTTGACCTCAATCAAGAAAGCAGCATGCAGCTCTCTTGTGTATAAATAAGTCTTACATAAGCAATATACTGTTGTAATAATTATACAATATCAATGTAAGAAAAACTATTTAAAAAGAGCCTAATTCTTGCTTAAGACTTAACTGCCTGTATGAGTACATATTGAAAACATATAGGGAATGCCATCAGCACAAAGATAATGACCATGTATACAGTGATTTACTGGTTGGAACATGGATATGTACCTTCAGTACAGTACTTACATTATTAATAACTCCAGGGAACAGGCACCTGTTACCTAGTGTCTCAAGGTCTGATTCTGTATATTTAACCACTTAACTGGAATGCAACTGCAATCAGATTGGGTTTCCCTGTCAAGGTCACATCTTATGCAGCCGTGCCATCCTCCTCCATCCTGCAATTTACATGGAAATTGGCTCTGCACACGTGCAGAACAGATTTCCTGCTCTGTTCTAGCTTCCACGCAGTGATGTAACGGGTCGATGACCACTAACATCACACCCAGATTTTGATCCCCAGTATGGCGTGCGGACGCCATTCTAGGCAGCATACACCAGAGAGCGTTGGCGATCTCTGTACTCTGATAATCTGTCACTCAGCTAATGTCTGCATTCAGTCTCCAACCCCCAGTGACCAGCTCCCCAGTGCTCCACATGAGGTAGGTCCCGGGGAATTCCAACGAGCAACGTGACGCTCTGGATACGGGATGGCAATCTGTGGTCACTGGGAAGATAGGGGTTAAGGTCCAAGGGATGCTTCATAAGGAACCTATGGACACTAGAAGGATGAGGGCTAGGCCATGGGACTCTATGGCCACTGGTGGGTGGGGGCTAATGTTACAATTTGGACACATGGCCACGAGCAGGTGTTTGGGGTGGCAGCTTATTTTTCCTGTTGAAATATGTAAATTCATTTTTCAAAATATATTCTTGAAAATGTTAAAGATATTTAAAAAAATAATTATATTATCAACAGTTAAGTGGCTAATGTAGGTTTAGCTTATTTACCTGGTAGATTCTCAAGGGCAGTTATACATCTTAGGTGCACTGCAAAATAAATGTTTTCAGCCAAATGCCAGAAAGAGCAGGAACACAACTGGAGTTTTTGATACGCCTGGCTTTAGGCAAGAAAACAAAAAAACACTCCTCATAGTGGTAACAATGAAATGCTATTTGGAGCGACATTTGACACAGCACAGGCCAAAGCACAACAGTTAGTTATCATGTACCCTTATTGTGTTGTGGCACTTTAAGGATAATAATAATACAATCCAAAGATTATATAAAAAGATGACAAGATGGAAAAAGGGAGATAAGGAGGTTGCACAGGTTAACAATAGTTTAGTATTTAATTATTTTTAAATTGATTGCTATAGAACACTCTGCAGAGAACCAGGTCAGGTAGCTGCTCACACGTAACATGTACTAATTGTCCTAATAAACAGGCTCTTAGGAACAAAAAAGATCTATAATAGGACATTCTGTCTGCTCCAGTCTCCAAATTACGTCAGGATATGTATTGAATGAACAAAAGAGAAAGATTTCATTAGAGTCCAACTGATAAATGTTCAAATAAATAGGAGATCATGGTGCAGGTTTTAGTCCATCAGCAATCTAACTACAAGAATAAGATATCTAGGGCTTGATCCCGGTAGCCACGAGTCCCCTCACGGAAGGAGTAGCTGCGGCTATAAACAGCACTTATGTTACCCTTGGAATCATTTGTTTTTGTTTGGAGCCCCAAAAGGCTGCGGAGAAAAATCTGAGCCCAGGCCTCAAGGGGGGGCGAGTTGTGTAGCCGGCGTTATTATGCCGCTGCAACAGCATCTCGCCCCCTTCGCACCTAATAGCATTGACCCCTTAAACTCTATTGCAAAACTACCATCTTTATATAGGAATTTATGTAAGCAGGTTAGTGTGACATCATTATTACATTGTTAAATCTTTTTATTGGGGTGAAAACTGTAAATTGCTGCACATTACTCTTCCTCACACTCAGGATCCTCTATTGATAAAATCATTCTCACCTCTCTCTCCTATGCCTGCTTCCTGGTTGTCATCCTCAACTACTACTTATTTTATAAAAAATTACTTGTAAAGCGCCACTGAATATGCTAGTGCTATATAATTGGAAATGATAACCTACCACTCGTCTTCTCCGTACATCTCCAGCCCCATTCTCACTCACCCCTACTTTGCTCTGGCAATCACCACCTCCCACTCTCGCTTTTGTTCTGGACTGTATTAGTTTTTGCCTATGCAATTTGCTGTATATCATACCCCTACCGTACTACAGCACCTTTATGTAAACATATAAATAAAAAAGGATAATTATTACATCATGTGTCAGACATGATTTACTAACCTTTCCTGCATTTGGAAAACCAGGCATCTGCTTCAGTTAGTAACTGTTTTAGGGACCCATTCCAAGAAGGCACTAATTGCAGGAACATCCACTAAGAGGAAATAAGAGAAATAAATCAATGGCATTCCCACTCAGAGAAAATAAAGGTTTGCTGTAGCCTAGAAATTGGGTTATTTAGCAGAAAATATTAATGTCTATTTGATTTTGATTAGCAGCCCTAAAATGTAATTTTTACTCACCATAAAATCTCTTCCTTGGAGTCCATCTGGGTTCCTTGGATGCCTTACATCTGGGTTATGCATAGTGAGGTGTGGAGTCGGACACTAGCTAATTGAAAACTGGCTCGCACCCCCTATATATAACCCCTCCCCTTCCACCATAAACTCAGTCTAATGTTTAACAAAACTGGAGAAAGACCCACAGAAGAACTGAGAAAACAGAGACCTACAGGTATCTAGTATGAAACCAGACAAGGGAGGGAACTTGGCATCCCCCAGAAGGACTCCAAGGATGAGATTTCACAGTGAGTAAAATCGAATTTCCTTTTTCATCCATCTGGGGTATGCCATTACTTCTGGGATATACCAAAGCAAGCCAATTAGGGAAGGGGGGGCGGGCGAGGCGGAAGGGGTCGGAACCGACCGCTCTAAGAAATTTGTGTATGATGACCAGGTAGCTGCTTTGCACAGCTGCTCAAGTAAGGCACCATGCTGTACAGCCCAAGAAGCCCCGACAGCAGGAGTTGAGGCCAGAACAGTCACATTTGAGGACAAATATGCGATGGACACTTGAGGCAGGCCAGCCTCTTTTTAGGGCATCAATCAACACCAACAGGAGATCTGTACGCCTTAAAGACCCAGTATGGGCCAAGTAAATGCGTAACGCACGTATCGTATCCAACAGTGCTAAGGAAGAATCTCGGTTAGTTACTGAATCCTGGCGAAAAGCTGAAAGGACAATATCCTGGTTAATGTGGAAAGCTGATAACAATTTGAAAGAATGGAAAGTTTAGTGAGTAACACTACCCTATCCTTATGAATGATGAGAAGCAGAGATTTACAGCAAAGATTTACAGGAAAGAGCCGCTAACTCAGATACCCTTCTGGCCGAAGCAAAGGCCAAAAGGAAAACAACCTTCAAAGTGAAATATTGCAATTCTACAGTTTTCAAAGGCTCAAACAGTGCCTTTTGAAGTGCCTCCAAAACTAAATTCAAGTCCCAAGGAGGAATCGGTGGTAATCTGAAGATGTTCTTGCAATAGGCTATTAAGGCTGCCCTTAGCAACAAATCATCCAGAAAAGCCAACACATTTATCCCCCCACTCCTGAGTAGGGAGATCATGTGTGCTATAACTAGGGATGTGCAGGCTCGGATAGGTTCGAGTTTGCACGTGGAGTTCGGATTTTTCCCTCCAAAAAAACGGAACTCAGAAAGAGGCAAAACGTCATCTTACATGGACGAACATCATTATTCCTGGACATGTCAAATATACCACCACCAGAGGGTCATGGGGGCCATCCAGTGTCCCCAATGGTCTAGCAGAAAAGGATCGCCAACAGTTTTTGAACATGGAGAGATACTAAAGCACTCCCTGAATGCAAAATCTTTGAACCTATAAAACTTTGCTAACATGTGGACTTATGAACAGGTGATGCAATCGGGAAACCGGCTGACGTGATCCCGACAGCCGGCTTCTCGACTGCTTTATCCTGGCGTGGGTTAAATGACAGATATCTATATCTAGACGCCTGTCATTTTCCTGACACCGGGAGACAGGCGCCCGGCATCCCGATCCAAGGGATGCCAGGCGCCGCTAGCGGACAGCTGTATTAGGTTTAGTGCTCGGGGGGGACTTAGGGTTAGGCACCCCCTCGGGAGGGTTAGGCTAGGGGGAGGGAGGGTTAGCGTAAGGCACCCCCAGGGGGAACTTAGGGTTAGGCACCCCCGGGGGACTTAGGTTTAGGCAGCGGAGAAGGGGGGTATTAGGGTTAGGCACTTGTGGGGAGGTTAGGGTTAGGCACCCCTAAGGAGGATTAGGGGGGTTAGGTTAGGTATTACTTACCTGAGGACGATTGGGATTTCCAGAGCTGTTGGGCTGCTGCTGCCGGGAATCAGCCGGCGGTATTTCATACCGATTCCATGAACAGGTAGCAGTCCGGCACAGCTGTACCCCAATAACTACATGCCGTGCTACCCAGGAAGAACTTACTGATCAGGTGGAATGCTCCCAGAGCTGGTCTGAAACAGTGAGGCCAGCACAGATAGAAGAAAGCCAAAATACTAAGGTAATACAATTGGCTACAGTCTGCTTTTGCTTGCTGGCCAAGCCCTATTTTGATCATCATATAGAAGAAAAAGATTCTGTGTTGTGGATATCAACAGTTCTATATTAATAGATATTAAGCGCTCTGACCACATCCAGAAGAAGAAAAGATTCCTGTTCCAGAGACCCCTCAAAATATATAATTCTTGAACAATAATTTCTTGGCTGAAATGGAATTTATGCAAAAGAATATAGTTGGATCTGCAGGAAAGAGCTCCCAAATCGGAATCAATCCCAGCAGAGGAAATTGCTAAAAGGACGGTTGACTGTCTGGAAGCAGTGCCAATCTTCTCTGAAAGAAGACTGACAGGGCAGAAACTTGAACTTTAAAAATTGGGTTTTAATTCTTAAATTATAAAATCAGAAGGGGTCTAGAGATACTAGAGATAAGTGGAAAAAATGCTCATTTTCAAACTCTGCGAATATTTAGCAGCTGAAGGTTTTCTAGTGTAAATTGTGAGCTGAGTCACTAAATCTGCTAGATCTTTGGTCTATATTATCATGGACTTAATAGCTATGATGTTAACTCCAGCTGAGCAACATTTTAATTACAGAACAGCCCATGGGTTAGAAAATCCTTTCTGAAAAGCAGATGCCAAGGCGGACTGTTTGCTAAATTTAGATTCTTTGAGCACCACAATCTTCTCAGCCAATCTGTAGCCAGACCAATCATTTTAACACCTTCCGACTTTATCTTTAGTTTTGTAGTTTTAAAGCACCCTTAGCAACACTTGCATCAGAGGGAATAAGGTAACCCACATGGAGAGTTCCAAGTAACTGACATGGCATGCATAGGACTGCTTTTGGATCTCGATATCTTGCACCATTAGGTGTATTCTGGCTGATCCCACCTTTGGACAATATGGTGACCACCACATAGATAAAGTAACCAGAATGAGGAGTAATTCTGCAGAGAAAGTCTGCTTTCCAGTTGTCTACTACAACTCAAGGGGAAGAGCATCTTTAATAAGAGCAGACTGCAGATTTGATCATATTACTATGAAGTGTACTTAGAGAAAGCGATTAAGGTGGACATCCCATTGCAGTTCTGTACCTTTTTTAAAGCTGTGTACACATCCATCTCTACCTGCATTACAAGCAGGTCAGGGGAGCTGATCAGGGCTTTCATCATATTGATGCTGCAAACACACAAATTTACACATTAGAGGGGTAAAATAAAATGTGGTCATTAAAAAATGAAGTATTTATTAAGATACTTTAACACAATAAGGCAATCTGAGTCTCCCTGTTTGTAACAGGGCACCACAACATGTACATTATAAAATAAACTAAATAATACAAATATGCT